>JAHZTW010000001.1:306210444-306257228 GCA_020283515.1 Alliaria petiolata | reverse complement strand
TTTTTTTTTTTTTTTTTTTTTTTTTTTTTTTTTTTTTTTTTTTTTTTTTTTTTTTTTTTTTTTTTTTTTTTTTTTTTTTTTTTTTTTTTTTTTTTTTTTTTTTTTTTTTTTTTTTTTTTTTTTTTTTTTTTTTTTTTTTTTTTTTTTTTTTTTTTTTTTTTTTTTTTTTTTTTTTTTTTTTTTTTTTTTTTTTTTTTTTTTTTTTTTTTTTTTTTTTTTTTTTTTTTTTTTTTTTTTTTTTTTTTTTTTTTTTTTTTTTTTTTTTTTTTTTTTTTTTTTTTTTTGACATCAACCTCCATAAAATAAAATCAAGTTGGTCCGGTATACGGCCTATCCCGAATAATAAGTCCTACCGGATCGTTCTGACCTACATGGGAAAACAACCTATTATGAACACGAGCTCCCTTAGCTAGGGAGTCGGCTCGAGAATTGAGATTCCGTGGAATCCAAGATAAACTAAAAGCCTCGAAGTTAGCACTAAGTCCACTGAAAATATCGATTTCTGACATAAAAGAAGGCCAATCAACTGGGTCATCCATCATCTTCAAGAGGTCTGAACAATCTGTCTCGAATTTGACCGACTTAACACCCCTCTCTTGTAGGCACGTCATTGCCCAAAGGAGGCCTTCCAACTCCCCATGGAGTGCTGAGAGGCACCTCCGGGTTCCCCTTACCCCGATGATGGAGACACCCAAGCCGTCTTCGAAACACCACCCGAGCCCAGTAACCTGTCCATGATCGATCCAGGACGCATCAATCCGGCAAGTCGGTCCTTGTGGGTTACAAAGAAGGGGAAGCGTATCTTCCACGGCTTGATGGTCTTCAACTTCTTCTTCGCTATCTTCCATATTAGCTGTTCTAAAGCTTTCCGCCTCCAAAATCGCATATTGGAGGGAGTCCACCGGAATCACATCTTTTCCATTGAACACTTTTTCATTTCTTGCCTTCCAAATAAACCATAGTATCCAAGGGTATATATCCCTCTGAGGTTCGGGGAGTCCCCTTTCCATTGTCCTCCAAAACAGGAAGTCCATGTTTTTATATAAAGATGTACTCGGGAAGTAACCCGGAATGGACGGGAAGTCCGAGAGTGCCCAAACTTGTAGGGCTGGTGGGCATTCAAAAAGGAGATGGTTAATAGTCTCTTCTTGGTTACCGCATCTAGGGCAAGTCGCGTCAGAACCACAATGACGGAATTTAAGCCGTTCACACGTCGCCACACATCCCGACAAGGCCTGCCACATAAAGTGCTTGAGTTTGCTTGCCGTTTTAACTTTCCATACGTGGCTCAAAAGTGGTGTGAAACTAGGCTCGAGAACCTCGTGCGGTCCTTGATCATGGATTACCGTTCTTGCTAAGTTATAGCCTGATCTAACTGTGTACACTCCAGATTTTGTATGGTTCCAAGCGTATCCGTCCATAGTGAAATTCCGACTAGGTCTTAGCCCTAAAATCAAGAGAATGTCATCTGGGTGGATAAGATCTCTTAGAGCCGCTTCATCCCATTCCTTTGTATCTTGTCTAATCAAGTCATTGACAAGTAGTTGTGGGTTTTCAAGTCTATGTTGCCTCAAACTTCTCGCCGGACGGGCCGGGATATCTGGTATCCATGGTTCGTTCCAAACTTGAGTATTAAGACCTGACCCAATGGTTTTTCGTAGGCCCTTTAGTAAGAGGGGCTTTGCCTTCATGATACTCTGCCACCCAAACGATGGGGAATGAGTCTCTCTATTACACAGAGGATGTGATTGCCTATAATACCGACCACGCAAAACCCTAGCCAGAAGTGACGAGGGGAATTGGATTAGACGCCATAATTGTTTTGCTAGCAAAGCGAGATTGAAATCTCTCAAGTCTCGAAAGCCCAAACCTCCAGATTCCTGGGGAATGCAGATTTTATCCCAAGCGATCCAATGAAGTCCCCTACTATTCTGTTTTGAGCTCCACCAGAACCTAGAGATAGCACTCCTAAGCTTGTTTGTCAAGTCTTGTGGTAGTAGGAAACATGACATAACATACGTCGGAATGGCTTGAGCCACTGATTTGATTTGAACTTCTTTCCCTCCTTTGGATAAGAGCCTTGCGGACCAAGAATTAACTCGGTTGTTTAGACGATCATGTACATAGGCGAAGACTACTTTCTTAGATCCACAAATCTTTTCTGGTAGTCCCAAATACATCCCCATGCCCCCTTCCTTCTCAATTCCGATAGTTCTTTTTATATCCCGTCTCACCGCATCTAGCACTTTGCTTCCAAATTGGATCGACGATTTCGAAGTATTGAGAAGTTGTCCCGAGGCATCCCCGTAACATTTAATAATCCTAAAAATCTCTGCACCTTGCAGGACGTTTGCTTCACAGAAAAAGAGGCTGTCATCGGCAAAGAGGAGGTGTGACACCGAAGGACAAGCACGAGCTATCTGCATGCCTGAGATCCGGTTCTCCTCTTCGGCCCCCTTAAGTTGTGAGATAAGACCTTCTGTGCAAAGAATGAAGAGAAATGGAGATAGGGGATCTCCTTGTCGGAGTCCTCTCGAGGGACGGATCCTCCCTTTAGGTTCCCCATTAATGATAACTTGGTATGATACCGATGTAATGCAAAACATCAACAGCTTTACCCATCTTTCCGCAAAGCCTAGTTTCAGCAATAGAGCTTCAAGAAAAGTCCATTCCACCCTATCATATGCTTTGCTCATATCTGTCTTAATGGCCATATATTTTGATTTGCACATCGGGTTAGTTCGGAGGGCATGAAAGTTTTCTTGTGCTAGAAGGACGTTATCTGTGATTAGTCGTCTAGCCATGAAGGCCGATTGGGACTCCGAAATTAAGCTCGGGAGGACTTTCTTAAGTCTCTTACATAATAGCTTCGATATAATTTTGTAGCTCACGTTGCAGAGACTGATAGGCCGAAATTCTGACATAGCTCTTGGCCTATCTTTCTTGGGTATAAGACATATATTGGTCTGGTTCAGTCTTGGGTCAAAATTTCCGGTTGCGAAGAAGTCCTTAACTAGTCTTGTTATATCCGGACTGATTGTTGACCAGAAGTTTTGGTAAAACCTACTTGTCATACCATCCGGTCCTGGGGCCTTATCCGGGTTTATATCAAAAAGGGCTGCTTTTATCTCCTCATCGGAGGGATCTGCTAAGAGGCGGACATTGGAAGAGTCTGGAATTTTCTCGGTAATGAACCGGAGTGCTATCTCGGGATCGGTGGGGGTAGACGTGGTGAAAAGGTCTCGAAAGTAGTGGGTTGCCACCTTTTCTATACCTACGGCATTTTCCACCCACCTCCCATTCTGGTCTTTTAGGGATATGATACGGTTTTGGGCCCTTCTCTGATTTGTAATAGCATGGTGGAATTTTGTATTTCTGTCTCCCTTCCGGTGCCATGTAACTCTGCTTTTTTGACTCCAGAAGAGGTCCTCCTCCCGAAAAGCCGAGATGAGTCGTCGTCTTAGGTCCTCGATTTCTTCTAGCGTGGTATCATCATCAGCTTGAGCGGTATCTAATTGTTCTTTTAACTCCTCAATCAGTTTTGCCGAGTTTGTTGGCAAAGTACGCTTCCAGCTCGAAATGTTTCTTCTACACTCAGCTAATCTTTGGTGAATACCTCTATGGGGTAGAATCCCGGGAGTTCCCCATCCTGATCTCACCGCTTCTTTAAATCCCGGTTTTCCAATCCAACGTTTATCAAACCGAAACCCTCTTTTTGTGTAGCGAATAATAGTCTGGACTCGGGTTAAAATTGGTCTATGGTCAGATCCCCATAGTTTTAGGTACTCCACATTAGTGTGAGAAAATAAATGATGCCATTCTTCATTTCCAATAGCCCTATCAAGGCGACATTTCACTTTGCCTGAACTTCGTTTTCCCACCCAAGACAAGGAGTTTCCTTGAAAGGGGAAGTCGATCATACCGCAATGGTCAAGCATGTTGCGAAACGGAATAAAAGAGGCTTCTGGTCTCCTCCGTCCTCCTCTTTTTTCATGATTACCCGTTATCTCGTTAAAATCGCCAATCATAAACCATGCCTCCGTTCTGTTTAGGCTTATTCTTGTAAGTCTCTCCCACACCCATTCTCGGTACTCAACAACCGGATCTCCATAAACAAAAGTCATACATATTTTATGTCCTTCAAACGAAGAAACAACATCAATCATACGATTATCCGAATAAGAAATCACCACTAAGGGATCATTCATATAAAAAAGAGCTAGACCACCGCTTCTGCCTATCGGCTCGACGGTAAAAACATGGTCATAACCCAAAGATACTTGCAAGTCTTGCAGAAAAAACCGACTGTTCTTAGTCTCCGATAAAAATAAAAAGCTAGGTTTAAAACAACGATACAACTCTTTAAGGCGCTCCTTCGTCAACTCCGCTCCCGCGCCTTGGCAATTCCATGCTAAGACATTCATTCCGGAAGATTGGGTGGCTTCTGGTGAACCACCGGACCAGCTTTGGCACCCTTGGTTTTGGGCATCTTGGTTTGATTTACTTTCTTAACAGGCCCAACTTCTTTTTTCTTCTGACTAGGCCCTGGCCCAGAGCTTTTATGCTTCAGTTTTGGGGAGAGACGACCCTTGCCCAGAAACATCTTCCTCGCCGCGCAGCCCGTGAAATGTCTTCCCGGAGATGCTTTCTTCCGTGGAGCCTCCGCGCCGGTCGATCCCCTCGGAGCTGCTCCCTTCTTCCGAGCTTTGGTATGGGAGACACCACTTCCCTTCTCCTGATCTACGTCGAGAACTTCCGTATCCGCGTCTTCCTCAATTAGAGGGAATTCATCTTCGACGGCTTCCTTTAGATCGTCTTCCCTCATCTCAGCATCCGCCTCTTCTCCGGTGTCCTCCTCCATTGGATCTTCACCCAGCAGTTCTTCGAACAGAAGTGGATCCTCGGCTAAGAGATCATCATCTTCCCAATCCTCATCTTCTTCGTAGTCAAATTCCACCATGGTTGTATCGAGAGGGCTATTCTGGTCGAAATCTGCAATTTTACCCAGATTCTCTTTCTCATCTTTTTTTTCCAACGGGTGTTCTGTCTCCTCTTCCTCTCCTTCTTCTGCTAGGGTTTGATCATACCAACTCTTTTTAATCTCCCCTATCTTCTCCAGCTTTGAAACAATGGAGATGGAGCCGTTTTGATTTGGTGCTGTTACAGGAGAGGTGGATCCAAAATTCAGACTTTTTTTCGCAGAACTTCCTGATTCTGAAGCATCTCCAAGGTCAATCCCTTTTCCTTTGTCCTTCGAAAGTGTCACTGCCTTGCTTTGAAGATTGAGACGAAAAGGACGTTCCCTTTGATGATCCGGAGAGACATACGAATGTTTGACATAGTGTCGGGCTCTTATTGGGTCAGAAATAGTTTTTCCGGAATCCGCTTTCCTGTTGACTTCTTTTGCTGCAGTAGCACCATGTGTTTGGACATGTCTTTCTCCAGTGGAAGATTCCAGAACTCTCTGTCCCTGTCGTGCCTCATTAATTTTGTTCACGTTGAGGAAGTCCTCGTGTCTGCGTTTCCGGTATGATACTTCAGACATCTGAGAGTTCTCCCGGTTTCGGGGAAAAAAGTCATGTCTTCCAGCGTTTCTTCTCTCGTGACGTTCCTCATAAGGTGGCTCGATCCTCTTCCAGACGCTATCACGGCCAGGATAGTCTCTCTCTCTCGAGTTATGTGTTGAGCGAGGAGGTTCAGGTCTTGAGTCAGAGGCTGGTCTGAGGGGGCGCCTGAGCTCTCTGTTACTCTCCTCTTCATGACGCCTCATACGCGAAGGATATCGGTTGGACTCCGCCTGGTTCTGGTATGGAAGGTCCTCAGGTACTCTTCCGTCCTCTAGTCTGTTACGAATCTCCGGGTTTCTTGCAGCTTCCCTTTCCTCTCTCTTTTCCTTCCTTTGTTGTTCAGTGAGCATAGGACAGGATCTCTCTTCATGGGAGATGTGGAAGCACGTGAAACACCAGCGATAGAGTTTCTCATATTTCAGAGCAACACTTACAATTTCTCCAGAAGGAAGTTTTGCTCTCTTTGCAAACTTTAGGGATTCCTCAACGTTCACCGAGACTTGGAATTTTGCAGCTTTTGCATCTACAGCTTTGACTTCTCCCAGTGAGCTTCCAAGTTCCTCAAAGATTTCATCCATCCAGAAATGAGAGGGGATTCCTGTGGTTCGGACCCAGAAAGTGACGGTATTTGGGAAGACGTCTCCGACATGCGGAACCCAGCGTTCGAGAGCAAAAGTCCAGTTGTTAAAGTGGCAGGGACGCTTGTTTAGGACTTTCTGGAGATCTACCTCCGAGTTAAAATCGAACTGAAACCGGGAGTTTCCCAGATCTACCCCCCGGACTCTGCCTTCAACATCCCAGATGTTAGCCCTCGGAAGTAGAGCGATGAGAGCTTCGGTGCTTCGTCCATCCTGGTTAAATCTTCTCCCAACCAAGCTACGGCTGTACTGGGCTATAAGGCCTGAGTTATCCACTGAGGGAAGGATCACAAGGTCTTCATCTTCTTCCAATTGGCGCAGAGCTCTGAGGTTGTTGCTTGAAATTGCTTGAGCCATAGTGACCTGGAGTGGTGAGTCTTGTTTTGATGGTAGTCTTGATTGTCGGACAGGACCCACGGCTTGCAATACTTAGCACTAGGCTAGAAAGGAGAGAGACGCACGTTACACAAAACGGATGTATGTTGTTATGAGCAGCACTGTTTGAAGCGGAGTGGAGGATATTGCTATTCCCAACTGTTACAGATCTTTGCGATTTGGTGGTGAGAGTAGACACAGATGGGGGTAAAGAGACAACTTTGTCGGAAGGGTAAGGGGCAAGACATATTTTCAATTAATCCGTACAAGGCGGCTAGAGAGAAAAAGTTTTTGTACGGACGTTAGGGCGAACCGAAGAACGCTATCTAAAATTAATGGTTAAATATTTATATATGAAAAATATGCAGTCGATAACTCTAATTAACTCACTTCAACATTCGAGATTATTCTCTCGAGATTCAAAAACCCAATACTGGTGCATGCATAATGCGGGCCCGATTACTAGTTTCAATTATTAGATATTGTACATATATCGAAACAAGACCAACGTATTATATGGTAAAGTAGTTCACAGAATCACAGCTCGTCATGTTGATCGAAGTTAGCGATCGAATTTCAGACACTGCATAGAAACCCTGTTTTTCTACCGGTATTGAAATATGTTTAGTATGAATTCCGCGGTTCATATAATTTAACTGGTTATAAGAAACTCTTACAGATCATATTTTTTGTGGCTTTCCCAAGTTGTTAAATACTCTCTTCGATCGTGGTTGACAAAAAAAAAAAAAAAAATCCCTCCAGTTAAGAGTAATATAAGTTTTATCGGATTTTAGCGTTATAATTTTAATCAATTAATAAAAGGGGAGAGACTTAAAAATAATGCAACATCTCTATCGGTGTGCAATACTAATATTAAGATATCAATATGTTTGAAAACGAATGAGTAATTTATGAATTTGACTTATCCTAGTTAGCGAATAGTGATTATTTACATGTATACTTAATATTACGTACGTTTTACATACATAAATAAATATAAATTTTTCTTGTTAGCAACTTAGATAACAAAAATATTAGATTTAAGTGAGTTCAGATGTATCGTATCCCGAATCTAAATTGTAGTATGTGTTAATTGTAGAAGACAAAGAAAAATAAAGTCAGATATTTAGATGAAAAGGATTAATTTACTCTAACCAACTTTTGATATTGAATTACTGTTAACCAACGTTATGGTGGAAATAACCAGATTCTGATAAAATTGTTAACTTCACATATTACGATAATATCGAATCGTATTGCGTAAGAAACTAATCATCATGATTTAGGAAAATATTTTTATTCAAGAAACCTCGATCGAGTGATATTTGTAGTGGAATTGAATCGGGCAAATATTTTTCTCATAAAAATCTAGAATTCTTTTTTTAAGTATATATAATTTGAGGAAAAGGTGTTTAGATGCATGCATATGACGTGCCTGAATAATAGTTTAAGATTTTTTTTTTTTTTTTTTTTTTTAGACTTTTAGTTACATAGATGAACTTTAGATCTGTCAAAAAAAAAAAATGAACTTTAAATTTAGTTAGTTAATAATGAAATTTTTATTTTAATGTTCAAAAAAATATGAAATTTATGGTTCATGGGATGACGAGATTATTTATCCTATCGATGAGTAGTTCAAATTTTATTTTTGAAGTAATAAAACTGAAAGAGTTGCCCACATGCTGTTAACTGCACCTAGTCTAGAAGCTACTAACATCGAGTAAAAAAAAAGATGAGAGAATATCATTTCAATTTTATTTTTTTTCTCATACACACAGAGATATATGCACCCATATGAAAATTGTTTATGAGAACATTTCAGAAGGACCATATCATTAGATAATAAAGTTTTAATTACAAGCTGTTTCAATTGTGACGTCGGCTTAACTCTGAGAAAATCAAAATTTAAAAGAAAAACACTTGGTTCACAATATTTGTTAGGAAAAAAGTCATTGCACAAAGAACACAAATATAGTGTATTATGTTTACTGTAGAATGGAGAAAAGGGACAAAAGACAGAAATTATAAATGCAAACTACAACTCCATAACTATAATAACTGATGAAAGGGTATGGGAGTTACATGTGATGAGATTCTCATGTTTGTCGATCGGAATTTATTGGTACGCTCTCATTCCAAGTCTCAGGTGTTTTCACCGTTGGTAATTAACCCCTTCCCATTATTATCTTTATTTTTTTAATTATAAGTACTGTGGAAAAAACAAAAAATAGAGAACGTCTTCCAATCTACCACTTTTTATAAATACTGTATAGATCTATTTGAAATTTTTTCCTAAATTATTGTTTTCAATACAGTCAAACCTCTATAAATTAATAACGTCGGGAGCATGAAGTTTTATAAAACATTATTAATTTATAGTGATTATTAATTTATAAATATATTATTTGGTTGAAAAATTAATTTTGGAACTGACAAAAAATATTAATTTAGCGAGATATTAATAAATCAAGTATTAATTTATAGAGGTTCTACTGTACTTGTAGTCTACTACTTTTTTTTCTCCGTTTTAGCCTTTTAGGAAAAATGCAAAAACATCCTCCAATCTTAAGGAATATGAATATGTCGGAAGGTCAATTGCAAATCTTACTAAGGGTTAGGGGTGGGCATTTCGGTTTTCGGGTTAGTTTCGGTTCGCTTTTTTCGGTTTTACGGTTTATCGGTTTTATAAAAATTCAAACCATATAAAAACTATATATTTCGGTTTGGTATGGTTCGGTTTTCTTCGGTTTTTGGTTTTTCGGTTTTACAAATACAAAAACCATATGTCACTTGGTTCTGTTTCGGTTTTTTCAAAAATATATTACTGCAGAAAATTTTGATTCAAATTATGAGTAAAAATAATAATAAATTAATAATAGATATGAGTAAAACAAAATAATAAGTTTAAATAATAAAATCCAAATTATATGAAATAAATATAAATCATCAATAAAACTAAGTCTATAAAACCAAAAACTAAAATAAAAGAACCACATTCTTATGATCTTATCATCGTCTTCACTCTTCAGCTACTATTGTTCATCTCTTCATGTTTTTTATAAATCTCTGGTATACAAAATTGATAATATATAAACATTGAGAATAATCTATATTTAAATAAGATATATATATACAATTATAAACTTATAACATAAACTAAATTAAGGATATAAGAAAATATAAATTATTTCAATTTAAAACTGAAACCAAAAAAACCTTTCGGTTTTACGGTTTTTAACCAAACCAAAGCTAAACCGAAACGTTTTAAGAAATGATAGTCAAATGGTTTTTTAGGTTTAATCATAACCAAACCATATCACTTTTTCGGTTTGGTATGGTTTGATTTTTTTGGTTGCGGTTTTTTTTCCCACCCCTAAATCAAATGATTTGAAATTTACTTCCCAATCAAATCAGTCACAAATCAAATATTCATTCTCTGCTTCTTATTCTGATCAGAACCTCATTTTTGTCCCCCACTCGCCGAGAATCCGCAAGAAATGGCCGGCGAGATCAACGATAGCATCCAAAAATGGCCGAGAAACGCCGGCGGAATCGTCACAGACAAAGACGTCCGAAGAACAAGGCATCCATCGATTGCCACCAACGATAGCATTAGCATCCAACGATCGCCGAGAAGCTCCGGCGGATTCGCAACCGGCAAAGACAACCGCAGAGTAAACTACACATCGATTGACACCACCAACGATAGTGCTTCGAGCCGATACTCAGTCGATTCTCAGAAACCGAAGCCACCTCCAGGGACTTACCTTGTCCAACTACCCAAGGAACAGATCTACCGCGTCCCTCCGCCGGAGAATGCTAACCGTTACGAGTACCTCTCTCGCCAGAATCCCAATCGATCGAGCTGCCGCCGGTGTTGCTGCTTTTTCCTCGCTGCCTTGCTCGTCTTTCTCGTCCTCGTAGCGCTCGTCGTCGGGATCCTCTTCATTGTTTTCCGGCCACATAAGCCACAATTTTCCGTGAGCAGAGTCTCCGCCGCCGGGATCAATCTGACGTCATCGTCTCCAATCTATCCAGTAATCAAAATCAAGGTGCGATCTCAGAACGTTAACGGAAAACTCGGTTTGACCTACGGGCAAGGAACTGCGGCTGAGCTTTTCTACGATGGAGTCAAGCTAGGGAACGGCGAGTTCCCGGCGTTTAAGCAGCCGGCGGAAAATTTAACGGTGATGGTTACGACTTTAAAGGGATCGAGAATCCAGTTAACGAGCTCGTCGCGACAAGAGTTGAAGGAATCGGAGAAGAAAGGAAAAGTGCCGTTTGACATGAGAATTAAAGTTTAAGGTTGGCTTTGTGACGATGTGGACGATGACAGTTACGGTGAACTGCAAAGTAACAGTGGACAAACTAACGGCGTCAGCAACTGCACATTGCGATACGCAAGACGGCCTGTTGTGATTTTTCAGAAAGCCTTGGTGGTGTCCGTGGGCTTTTTAAGATTCTCGTTCTATTTTTTCGTTTGTTTGATTCAATAATATTTCTTTTTTTATGACTAAACTTGAAATTTGCTCCGTTTCGAAATGAAAGTTAAATAAATGAAATAATGATTTTAAATCAGTGTTATATCAACTAAACATTTGGAAATAACTAAAATCAGTGTGAGAAAAGGGCCATAAGAAAATCATAGAATGGTCTGCATTAAAATGACAAATCACAATTTTGCATCCCTGGATCCTAATTATTTGCAACTGAAAACGAATTCTTGGAATTTCAATTTAAATATATTGTAGGCTAAAAACCGAAGAGTTAAACTTTAACTCCACCAATGGTTCCACAAGAGAAAACATTAGATCAGACCAAATTTCCAGTGATGTTTGGGCAGACAAACAGGGATCAAAATATACATCTAAGCCCTAAAACTAGATTTTTGACTCAAGTGTGCAACGCTACGAGTTACTCTTCTCCCAGAGGAACCATTGGTCAAGGCTAAAGAAGCTTGAGAGGAACCGTTTTCAGCTGAATCTCTGTGGTTCCTAAGTTTTCTTCTCTTGGATCTTGGAGCTGCGGCTTGAGTCTCGTTTTCCTCCTCCTCATTATTCACTGCGGCTTCCACAGCTTCTTCTTTTGTAATTCTTCCCAAAGGCCATGGCTTCCCGCAACCGGAGCAAACTTTATCATCCTGCAATTTTGATGTGATCAGAAACTTTAAAATACCATTGGGGTTGAGGAAATTCTAAAGAAGCTGTCTTTACCCTTTGGGATAACAGGTTTTTGAGGCAGTATTTGTGTATCCGAACAGTGCAACCTTCGTTTGGGCACAAATCCGCCTGGAAACGAGTGTCAGAAAATAAAGCATCAGATACGAAATCAGCAGCGAATAATATCATCACAATGTGAAATCCTTTTTTGTGTGAATCCTGTAAGGTTTTTTCAGAATTGCAGACCTTTACTCCAGCTTCATTGCAGACCTCGCAAGAAGGAACGTCAGTGTTCCTGAACCAACTGCGCAGGTCAAGAAGAGATCTTATACCGAGTCCAATGTTGCCCTCTCTTGTGCGGCACAGCCATTTG
Source organism: Alliaria petiolata (assembly GCA_020283515.1). NCBI lineage: Eukaryota > Viridiplantae > Streptophyta > Magnoliopsida > Brassicales > Brassicaceae > Alliaria > Alliaria petiolata. The sequence continues at coordinate 306,245,116 of JAHZTW010000001.1, read as the reverse complement.
TCCTTTACAAGTTCACCCAGAGTTTTATCCTTTTGCGACATTGAAAAGTTCTTGAATGCAGGAGGGACTTGCTGCTGACTGCTGCTGGCTTCACTTGGTAACTGAGATATTAACACAAGATCTGTCAACCGAAACAAAGACACTAAAATTATACAGTCCAACCAAATTAATAGCAATAATAAAAATTCGGTATTATAGGATAGATCCCAAATAGTTGTCTTTACCAAACAGACAGCTGAGAAATTTGAGATTCGTTTTTCATAATGATCCAACAATTATAAACGGTGATGAAAAACTTTGTATGTTACAAGAAGAATATAACTCAAGAGTGCATGGATATTTGATTAGCGAGCCTGCAAGCGACATAGTTAATGATTGTTTCAAATAATATATCTCATACATAACATAATACTTTCAAGCGACTCTGTAAGATAGTAGCAGTTTTAAAGTCACCATGATCAGTTGATTCAACAGTGGGTATGGATGGGTTCTTTTTTCACTAGATGAAGAGGTAAATATACAGAAGTCAGGGACTATGATTGACCTGATTCTCCAATCGGATATTGAGGGCATCAAAGCTCGATATGCAACCTTGAGCAGCTTCATCCTGTGCAATTGCTTCTATCTGCCATAAGTTAAAGCCATCAATGTCAAGGGAAAAGTAGCACATATATCCACTCTACACAACCCATAATTATCTCAGTGCACATCTAGCAAGAAAAGAGAATGACATACGAGACTCAAATCTTTGATGTGATAAACTTGTAGCACTAGATAAATCGAAAAGAATGATTAAAACGTTCAAACTTTTACTTTCTAATCTAGATTCATTACAAGGAAGACAAAGAAATTTGATGAACTAGGAACATAGCATAAGCGGACAATAAAAAGGCCCAAATGCAACTTACAATGCCTTTGAAGAATGCAATCTGCGGAACAGAATACTTTGTCCCGAGTTTGGATTGATCATCGGACACGTTGTTAACCACTCCATAACAAACTTGGCCATCATACTGATCTCTACAAACCCTCAACTCAAAGTGAACATATGAGAGTTTTTGTTTATCTCAAGAGGGTACTTGTCAAATATCTTTTTAGCAGCTCCTGCAACAAAAAAAAGGACGAAGAATACTGTCATCACTACAATGTCCAATGAAGCAAAACAGTTCCTTTAACATTCAACATTAAGATAACCAGTCATTGTATTCCGAACAATTCTCATTTCCTCTTATTCAATATGCCAACTCATTCAACATCACCAGTTACCATAGTTCAATGGATCTCTACAGAACAAGTCTACAATAAACCCCCAGTATATCGATGATGTAAATCTCACAGAGAGGAATAAAACAACAGTGCCCACGATTACGTCGAGGAAACAGATATACAGCAATTAAATTGCATTTCCCGAATCTTAATAGCGGCTGATCGAATTGGGTAAAATTTCCCGCAAATTGCAGATTTTAATTCAACGGAAAATCCGTCCGGCGCAAACCCAGAAAGTTACTTAAACATTCATCACAGAGAGGAGAGAGCGACCTGGGTTTTTGCCGGTGACGCCGTTGAAGATTGACTGAAATTCTTTCTCCTTGAGAGGACCTCGTGAAATCAAAGCCTGAATTAGTGTGTGGTGCTTCCAGCTTAGCGAACCCATCCTCAAAAAACCCCCCGATTTCACCCTAGAACAAAAATTTGGAATTTAGAATCAAAGTGGACCCTAGGGGTTTCTGTGAACTAGGGTTTTTTTTTTTTTGGGAGAAGGAAACGACGGTGAGAGGGGGAGAGATGGCGGGAAGGGAATCGACTCGATGACGTAATAAAAATTAATTTGACAGCTAATTTTGTTATAATTTTTGAGTTTTTAAGTTTTTCTGAAACACGCCAAATTTGTGTGCGCCTCCAAATCTTCACGCTTGTTTTTTTATTGCTGTGGTCAGAGCGGTTGAGTAATTGCAATTTGGTCACGATTTAAAGGAAATTAACAAATCTAACATATTGGAATTGCAAAAAAAGACATCCCTAAGAAAAATGGTCAAAAAGCAAATTACCATTCGTTATTTTTTCTTAGGTATGGGGTGTGCTTAATTTTACAAATTTATTTTATTTATAAAAGAATATGAGCTGTCAGCAAAAGAAAAAAAGAAAACAAACACGCAGAAGTATATACACGAAAATGATAGCCTGCTTTTCATTTAAAAGGAGAGAGAAGATCATAGAAAAGGTAAAGAAAAAGGTCACATGATGACAAAAACACTGCGCATCGCAAACACCCCCTCGTTTTATCCTGCACGAGACGACGTACATCAGCATTTATTGCTTTTTTCTATATATATAATTTGGTAATTGAGAAAATTACGTACAAAAACTTGACACTTTTGGAATGACCAATTTGAAATTTGAAAATTAGGTGGTAACAATTTGTAATGAATCAAATTTGAGATGATACAGCTCGATCGTTATATTCATTTATAGTTTTACTTAATAGACTTATGCATTATGCATCATGGCTTAAAGTTGTTCATAAATGAAAAAAATAAGTAAAAGACTCTCGAGTCTCAACCGATGATGCATTGTGGAAGTGGAGAAGGTGGATATATCATAAATTTAATAAGTACCATACTAAGTCCATTAAATAAAGAGGAAATCGATATAGCTACAGGAAAACGAAAGAAAATTGTCGCAGAAAAAAACAACTAATAACTTAAATACTCCTATATTAAACATTGATATTATCTTACTACTATATACGGTTATGTGTAACGGTGCAAACGTGCAAATATTTGATATATACAGTATTTATGTATGATGTATCTAAGATATTCACCGAATTGTTTCTACCAATAAAATTTAAAAGGTCATCATTTTCTTTATCGATAATAACAAAAAATAATATTCTGTTCATAAAAAAAATAAAAAACAAAAAGAAAATAAAAAAACGCAAGGAGACGGATAATTGATTGATAGGACAACGAAACGAAAAGAAAATAATAATAATTTGGGGACGAAAATAATATCCAAGGAAAAGTGGGTCCTACAAAGTTTACTCTTGCGTCTTCGTCTTTATAGACGGTGTATGTATTGTGGAAAGAGCGAGACTCTAGTGAACCACCAAACAAACCCTTAACCCCCTTGAAACTCTCTCTCCGTAGCTCTAGGGTTCCATCGTCTTCTCCGATTTCACTCTTTCGCCTCCCCCAATCTCAGCTTCACCAGGTATAACTTTATTCCTCTAATTCGTTCAATGTATATGCTCAAGCATCAACGATCTCGTATTATCGTCTTCTATTTCGATCTTCCATGCATGGTTACTGTTGATTTTTCGATTTTGTTTTCTTTTTTGTTTTTGGTTTCTCTCTTGCATCTGAATGATTTCTCTTGTGTAAGCTTCTGTCTTCTTCGTCTTCTTCTTCTGCCGTGAAACGCAGTGATTCTCTTTGTTGCTTACTTGCTTCTGTTTTATTTTTTTCTTGAGTTTCTTCTATCGTACGTTGTTCACAGTACTGGTTCCCCCCAGATTTCATCATCGTCTTCCTCCCAGCACCTCCGGTTTATTTTTCTACTGTGTTTTATTTTTCTCTCATCTCTGTTACAGGGAAATAAATGTTTGGCGTTTGTGTGTTTTCTTATATTAAACATTGATTTGCACTCTCCGAGAAAATTTCCTGGGTTTTTTGTTGGCTGCTTTCTGTTTTTTGTCGTTTGATGAGTTTTTAATTCGCTTTAAGAAGGCTTCTCTCTCGCTTCACCCACACTCGCTTTTTGAGTGAACATTTTTTTTGGGTGTGCAGTCTTATATCTTCATGTGCACGTAGATCTGTGGGTTTATCAGTATTTTTGCGCGAATCCTGGTTTATCGTAACAGTGTGAAGCATGATTTATTTTTGCATAGCTGAAACCTGAGTCCATGGTTCTTCTGTTAAAATATATACTTACCTATTTCTAGAGCCTTGGAAAACTGAAGATCTGTGATAAATCTGGTTTGATGTTTGCACTGCAGATACGGATTCTGATGAACCAAATGGGAATGGCGTAGAGCAAGAGGCAGGGTTACCACCTCCCCCACCTGTCGTTCCATCAAGTGTGGTCCCTGAACGGGAGCTTGTCAAAAAGAACATTCTTCTCCCAATGGCCCGGCGTGGCAACGGGTCCAAAAGACAGAGGACTCCTCTTCTCACAAATCACTTCAGAGTCAATTTCAACAACTCAAACGGCCACTTCTTTCATTACAGCGTATGAATCTTGTTTACTATAATTTCCTATTTGCATCACTGTTTTTTAATGCTTATCCTTTAGCATAAATAATGTTCGATGCTTTCAAGTACTTGCTTGGTATGAAATTCTCGTCTCTCTGATCTTTGGATGCAGGTTGCTATTACATATGAAGATGGCCGTCCAGTGGAGGCTAAAGGTATCGGGAGGAAGATTCTTGAAAAAGTTCAGGAGACCTATCGAACTGATTTGGGATTCAAATATTTTGCTTACGATGGCGAGAAGACTCTGTTCACTGTTGGTGCTCTTCCCAGCAACAAACTGGATTTCTCTGTTGTTCTTGAAGACACACCTTCTAGCAGGTGCGAAAAATTCAATTTCTTTTGATTTGCTTTTTTTTTTTTTTTTTTTTTTTAAATTTTATGATGATTTGGTATTCTCTTTATTTGCAGAAATAACACTGGAAATGCTAGCCCGAGTGAAACAAATGACGCGGACAAGAAAAGATCAAGGCGACCCAACCAATCCAAGAAATTCATGGTTGAGATAAGCTATGCTGCGAATATCCCCATGCAGGCTATTGCAAGCGCTCTTCAAGGGAAGGAAACAGTTCAATCTCAAGATGCTATAAGAGTGCTGGATGTTATCTTGCGCCAAAACGCAGCTAGGCAGTAAGTTGATTACTGGACTCTGTATCTTTCAAACATTCATTCTCTGCTTCGTCTTTTATGCATGTCCTCATTTCTGTCTGCAGAGGTTGCCTCCTTGTTCGCCAGTCCTTTTTTCACAACGATGCAAGCAACTTTGTAAATATCGGGGGAGGTGTCATTGGTGTTAGAGGGTTCCACACTAGCTTCAGAACTACTCAGGGAGGCTTATCCTTGAATATTGGTAATTCTGTTTTGAGTTTAATGTGTATTATACTCTTCTTTGTAACTTTTTGGGTTTTGATTTTTTTTTTTGCTTTGGCTTGTCTGTAGACACGTCAACTACGATGATAGTACAACCTGGCCCTGTTGTTGATTTCCTTCTTACAAATCAAAATGTGAAAGATCCATATTCCGTTGACTGGAACAAGGTACAACATCTTCTTTCGTGCTGTAAAATTTCTCGGATGTTTTAGCATCTTGGAGAAGTACTTATCTGTTTTTCTCTCATCAGGCTAGACGTGCTCTCAAGAGCCTGAGAGTTCAGGTTGCCCCCTCAAATAGAGAATACAAGATAAGTGGACTAAGTGAAGAACGCTGCAAGGATCAACTGTATGTCGTGATTTGATGTTATTTCATCACTTGTCTAAATTGCTTTGAGTTTGTTCTAAGATATCTATCTTTGATTGATTTCATTTAGGTTTACTCGCAATTTTAAAAACGAAAAGGGGGAAGTTGAGGAGGTTGAGACGACAGTATACAAATATTTCACCGAATTCCGTAATATTCCACTGCAATATTCAGGTGATTTCCCCTGCATCAATGTGGGTAAGCCAAAGCGCCCAACTTACATCCCCATTGAGGTAATTCAAGTGCATATTTGTGTTTTTTGTTTTTGTTTTTTTCCCACATTTTTCATGCAAGCGGCTTATGACAATTCATGTTGGTTTTTACATTTTCAGCACTGCAAGCTTGTGAGTCTACAGCGTTACACAAAATCTCTTACCAATCTGCAGAGAGCTTCCCTAGTAGAGAAGTCTAGGCAGAAGCCACCCGAAAGGATGGTTTCGCTAACCAATGTAGGTCTTCTTTTCATTATCCTTGAGACTCCGAAACCTTTTCTCTTTATTTTGATTTATGCTCTGATTCATTTTGCAGGGTCTGAAGAACAGCAATTATAATGCTGACCTGGTATTGCAAGAAAGTGGTGTCAGCATTGGCTCTAACCTCACCCAAGTGGAGGGCCGCATTTTACCAGCACCAAAGGTGACATGTCTTGCTTCTCTTGCTGTATCTTTTCCTTTTTGCTTACGAACAGCTGAAAGTTTAATATTAATTATCTGTTCTTGTTTCCGAACAGCTGAAAGTGGGCAACGGAGAGGACTTTTTCCCTCGCAATGGGCGTTGGAACTTCAATAATAAGGTGCATAGATTTTCTATCTTTTGCTCAGTTGATTTATTTTTCAACCACTGATACTAATTGAATATCTTTTGCAGAAACTTGTTGAGCCAGCCACGGTCACTAGATGGGCTGTTGTAAACTTCTCTGCTCGCTGTGATACAAATAAGCTTATTCCTGACCTGATTAGATGTGGGAGAATGAATGGAATTGTAAGCTTTCTTCAGGATCATTGCTTACTATATAAACTCAATCATATGCAAAACTCCGTATAATTCTTTCCTTGTTTTTGTTTTTTTTTTAATCCCAGAACGTAGAACCTCCATACGAAGTTGTCTTTCAAGAAGAACCTCGCTTGAAGAATGCACCACCCGCTATCAGAGTAGAGAAGTTGTTCGAGCAGATACAATCTAAACTCCCAGGGAAGCCAAAATTCCTTCTTTGCATTCTCTCAGAAAGGAAAAACTCTCTTGTTTATGGTACAATACTCTATCATTCTTGAATAGGGTCTGTTTTTTCCTCTTTGCATGTAAATGTGTAACTTTTCATATTTCGTCTCTGAATTTTTCAGGTCCTTGGAATAAAAAGAATCTTGCTGATCTTGGAATTGTGACTCAGTGCATTGCTACCATGAAAGTGAACGATCAGTATCTCACCAATGTTCTCCTGAAGATAAATGCCAAGGTGAGCTCTGAAAACTGAAATTTCAATCAATTATTCAAGATTGATTATAAATACCTCACAGCTGAACTGATTTATATTTCGTATATGTAGCTTGGTGGACTGAATTCGCTGTTAGCTATGGAGCGCTCACCAGCGATGCCTTTAGTAACGCAAGTTCCTACCATCATTGTTGGGATGGATGTATCCCATGGTTCCCCTGGCCTGTCTGATATACCATCAGTTGCTGCGGTAATTGTTTCTTTTGTTGTCATCTGCGTTTATAGAGAGGCCAAATCTAACTCTTGTTTATCTCTGGTAACTTGATGTTTGTGTTTGGAAACTATAGGTTGTGAGCTCCAGACAATGGCCACTCATCTCAAAATATAGGGCATGTGTGCTCACACAATCGCGGAAAGTGGAAATGATTGATAATCTCTTCCAACTCTGTCTCTCAAAAAGATGGATCTGACATAGATGAGGGAATTTTCAGGTAAACTTCCTGGATAGTTGTGCTGTATTCATAGCACATGGCAGAGCTTTGTCATGTTAATCCTACAAAAAGATATTTGGCATCAATGTAATTAGAGATTTCATGCTCTTTACAGGGAGCTCTTGATGGACTTTTACTCAAGTTCGGGGAAGAGGAAACCGGATCACAATATCATTTTCAGGTAATACTTGAATCTATTAAGGTATGATGTACAAGTTGTATGAAACAACTTGTTAACTCACTGTTATTTTATTAATGTACATATAGGGATGGTGTGAGTGAGTCTCAGTTCAATCAAGTTCTTAATATTGAATTGGATCAGATTATGCAGGTATGTATTTTGGTTCTGGAGCTTTTTGTGACCCAAAAAGAGATTTTATTTAGTATATGTTGGACATTTATGGACCTGAATTTTTTTTGTTACATTATTAGGCATGCAAGTTTCTTGATTCAAAATGGGACCCCAAGTTCACAGTGATCATTGCCCAAAAGAACCACCACACCAAGTTCTTCCAGTCTTTATGCCCAGAATATGTTGCTCCAGGTAAAATCCATTTGTCCTGAATATGATTTTCTGTTGGTCGTCGTGGTTAAAATGGCTTGAAACCTGTTCTCAATTGACCCGCAGGAACTATAATTGACAGCAAGATCTGTCACCCTCGGAACAATGACTTCTATCTATGTGCCCATGCTGGAATGATTGTAAGTAGTAATAGCTCCTTCAACAGTAACATGCCTCATCGGTTTTCCCTTTGTATTGAACAAAAACTCGGGAACTTGACTTTTTTTTTTTTTTTACTGATTTCGATGTGTTAGGGAACTACAAGGCCAACACATTACCGTGTGCTGTTCGACCAGATTGGATTTTCCACAGATGACCTCCAAGAACTTGTCCATTCTCTATCCTATGTGTAAGCACATCAGATCACTTTTAGCTCTCTTTTTCTGAGACATTTTGTTGGTGGTGTTATTAGCAATGCGTACTAAACTTGTCTGCTTTGATACTTGTAGCTACCAGAGGAGCACCACTGCCATCTCAGTCGGTAAATTCTCATATCTTTGTACATTGCTGTTGATAGTTCAGATCTCTGGCATGTCGTAATTGCTTTGTGTGGAATTGATGCATCGCTATACTTGTCGTTGTGACTAGCATTGTTCCTTTTTTTAATATATGATGGCTAGTGTAGTGAGAATGGATTACAACTAGTTTTGCTGCTTTCACTATGTGCTATATCTCAAGTTTAATTTTTTTTAATGTTTTTTTGCAGTTGCACCTGTTTCTCATGCTCATTTGGCGGCTGCGCAGATGGGAACTGTGATGAAGTTTGAGGACATGTCTTTGTCTGAGACGTCATCGAGCCACGGCGGGATCACGACACCTGGAGCAGTCCCTGTGCCCCCCATGCCGAAGTTGAACCTGGAAGTTGCAAGCTCGCGACCACGTGGGAATTCCCACTGGATGTGCATTTGGTGGGTTGTCAAGCAGGAGTGGGAATTGCTGTACGAAGCAGACATTGAGTGGCGTATGAATATCTCAACATTGGAGAGAGAGGAAAAGGAGGAGGAGGAGGAGAAAACGTTGGTGTTGTCGGACATCAACGGCTGTCCGATTCCCGATGGTTATGATCCTCGTCTGGTCGGTCGGAGAATAGAATCTGCGATGAAGAAGTATTCTGGTCCTCTCACCATCACTGCCATTGGCGACCTGAGACAAACCCCTGGTGGTTACAAAGTCCTGCGAGAGCTCTCTTCCACTGGAATCGCTCTTAAGCATTCCCACGGTTAATCTTCTTTCTCTAACTTTTTAGTACAAGTATTTGTTTGTTCGTTTTCTTTTTAAGTTAGGGTTTTGATTCAGCGACGCTGCTTTCCTTTTATGAAACAGATGTTGAAGAGGATTTGCTCGTGTTGGCCTATGATCATTCATATCCGGCTACTATAATGCTCATATCCGGTCCTTCTCAACTGCAATGCTCATCTCTTTCACTTAACCAAGACAGGAACAGCCAAGACGCCACACCACCTGTAAACTCCACTGGGGAAAAAGAGTCAGAGACTCAGCCGATTGGTCAGGCTATTGTTTATGGAAGTGAAGATGATTCTAACTCTGAGCCTATTATTGGTCATGGAGGTGAAGACACACAGGGTCAGCTTCAGTTGGAAGTTGAAGACTCTGAGACACAGGCTCAGGCTCAGCTTCAGCCAGGTGAAGTTTCGATCGATCTCCCTTTCCTTTTCATATCTTTTCTCCTTTACTCGTTTCCTACTCATACAGAGCTGATTTTGTGCGTTTTGCAGAGAGAGACATGTCTACCGTAGACAATGTCATACTATGGGACATTGAAAATGTTTCTGTCCCAACGAACTTTCCCTTACCTTTGGTGTGCAAGTACTTCAGATATGCCTTCGATGAACGTGGACTCATAGGGCCCCTCAGGATTTATGCTTGCATCGGCAAACTTGGCGACTCGCCTTCAGCTCTACGGAGGGTGACAATGCTTAGAAACATCGGTATTCATGTGACCATTTTGGATCGGGGTGATAAGGATGCCGCTGATTATTGGATCAGGTTATTTATGAAATGGTGGCCTACTTCATTCTCTAATACCGAGGCGAATATAATGCTGGTTGCGGCGGATGGAGGTTACTCCACATTTCTCACGGACCTGGTAAACAAAAACTATCATGTTTTTCAGAGTTACGGCAATGTTTATTCCCTTTCGTTGAAAGGCATCGGGGAGATGTACATCCCCTGGTCAGTTAAGCCCAATGGCATGTTTTTCAAACGATCACAACGTATTGTAGCTGACGAGATTATAACAAATACTTCATCTTCATCAGCGGTGATGATACAGGTATGGATAATTCTTATTTCAAGTAATAATTCTCTTTTATTCCATACTTAACTAATTTTATTTGTAATCAGTTTCTCGAGATGGTTAAAGGTGGCGCTCTCGAGGCTATCCTAAGAGCCGCCGCCATCTCTGCCTGTGCTCAATATATAGCAAGCTCCAGAGCCACTGCCGCCGCCAGAGCCGCGGCCTTTACCTCTGCCTCTGCTGCCACCTCTGCCGCCGCCAAAGCCGCCGCCTCTGCCTCTGCCTCTGCCGCCGCCTCTGCCGCCGCCTTTGCCGACGCTGGCTCTGCCGCCGCCGCCTCTGCCGCCGCCGCCGCCGCCGCCGCTGCTGACGCTGCCGCCGCTGTCGCCGCTGACGACGAAGAAAACATGAAGCGTGCTGCTCGTGCCGCACGTTTTGCTCATCAGGATGTCAGCGGCACCAAGCGCAAGTTTAATGACGGGACTCCTGGACCTGTGAAGAAAAAGTCAAAAAAATAATGCATGAGAATACAAACTGGTTTCTTCGACTGTTTGATATTTCTCCGAAACTGAATACAAACCGGACTTGACTTTACTCGAAACATCTTATTACAACTCTCTTTGTTCCTTGTTTTATTTAAAACTTAAGGCTATGTTTGAGTCAATGACTCACAAAATCAAACTTAAGGGCTAAGTTTGAGTCAAATCAATCTACCAAAGACAGTACCTTTTTCTCTCTCTTTTTAACCGAGATCTCATCTAGTAAATAAATAGAAAATGACATCAGCATTTATCGACTGTGGGAAATTATTTGATTTTATAGAATAATCGCAAAATCAAAAGAAATCGATACATATGTTATTTGCTACATGTCTCCAGTTGCTCGACTTTATACTTCATGATCTTATCTATAATCACAAAGAAAGTAAAAAACCTCAGAAAAATAATTACGAGAGTTAAGTAGAACGTTGTGGTGTTTAAGAAAAGTCTAAGACAGAGAATTAAAAGTCGCACGCCCTGTCGTTTCTCATCGCCGGTCAAGCTTTGCTCGTTTGGAGAAAGATGCATTTGAGCGAGAACGAAGGTGTCGAAGGCAACACCTTCGTCGTTACCGGAGGTCTTGGCTTCGTCGGTGCCGCTCTCTGCTTGGAGCTCGTCCGCCGTGGGGCTCGCCAGGTCCGCTCTCTCGACCTCCGCGATTCCTCTCCTTGGTCCGATGAGCTCAGAAACAGTGGCGTTCGCTGCATCCGAGGTTCCCTTTTCTCTTCCAATCGAATCCTTTTCACTCGATCCCTTTTACCCTGCTTTCAATTTTGATCTGCGATTTCTGAGAAATCTCTGGGCGATAGATAATCGTATATGGTTAGTGTTAGATAATCACACTATAATTTGTCAGATTTATAATTGACAGGAGACGTGACTCGGAAAGAAGATGTGGACAAGGCGCTAGACGGCGCGGACTGCGTTTTGCATCTTGCTTCCTATGGAATGTCCGGGAAAGAGATGCTACGGTTCGGGCGCTGCGACGAGGTTAACATAAACGGGACCTGTAACGTCTTGGAAGCTGTGTTCAAACACGAGATCACAAGGCTCGTCTATGTCAGCACTTACAACGTCGTGTTTGGTGGTAAGGAGATTAGGAACGGCAACGAGAGTCTGCCGTACTTCCCTCTTGACGACCATGTCGACGCCTATGGTCGAAGCAAATCGATTGCAGAGCAGTTGGTCCTCAAGAGCAACGGCCGGCCGTTTAAGTAAGTTCGTTTTCACAAAGGATTCTTTCTATTAGGGGAAGCATAATGATGATCTTCTTCACTGCCTGTTGGTTTTATGCAGGGACGGGGGAAAGAAGTTGTACACATGTGCGGTCCGTCCAGCAGCTATTTACGGACCTAGTGAAGACAGACATCTTCCTAGGATTGTTAATCTTGCAAAGTTGGGTTTGCTTCTGTTCAAGACCGGTGAATCTAGTGTCAAAACGGACTGGATTTACGTTGAGAATCTTGTCCTAGCGATCATCTTGGCAAGCATGGGACTCTTGGACGACATTCCTGGCAGAGAAGGAGACCCCGTCGCTGCTGGTCAGCCGTATTTCGTCTCTGATGGTAAAACACATCTCTTTAAGACACCCTTTGGAGCTTTGCTTGATTCCCTGAAATCGAGCTGAGTTGTTTTGGATTGGCGGCGTTTCAGGTTCCCCGGTGAATACATTCGAGTTCCTACGCCCCTTCCTAAGAAGTTTAGACTATGACCTGCCCAAGTTTACAATATCTGTACCTGTTGCGCTGACCTTGGGTAAGATCTTCCAAGGTTTCTACACTCTCCTATATCCATGGCTGTCAAAGAGCTGGTTACCACAGCCCCTTATACTTCCTGCCGAAGTCTACAAGGTAAACAGTTTCTCAACTCGTACTCCATCTGAGATCACGAACCGACTTGTAAGAATCTGTTGATCTCGTCCAGGTCGGTGTTACCCATTATTTCTCATATCTCAAAGCCAAGGAAGAGCTTGGGTATGTTCCATTTAAGAGCTCCCGGGAAGGTATGGCTGCAACGATCTCATACTGGCAGGAGAGGAAACGGAGATCTTTAGATGGTCCAACCATATTCACTTGGATAGCTGTTGTGCTAGGAATGTCAGCGCTTTTTGCTGCGGCATGTTTACCCGACGTGGGACCTGTGCCTTTCTTAAGAGCCCTAAGCCTCTTCTTCTTCCGGACTATGACGACTGTACAGTTTGTCTTCATCGCATCAGTGATGGCACATGTTGCAGAAGGAATCTATGCTTGGTCACTGGCTAAACGAGTCGACCCGGGCAATGCAATGGGTTGGTTCTGGCAAACCAGCGCTCTTGGGATTTTCTCATTGCGGTTTTTGTTGAAGAGAGCCAGAGACCACCAAGCTTTAAATTAAAACCAGGCTTGCTTCGATGTTGTAATCAGAGAAAGGTTTACACCAGTTATATGTTTTCAAGAATGAGAGAAACCTTTAAAATAAAATAAAATCTACATTAATCAGGATAATTCCAATTTCTGAACAAACTCAAAGGGTCTGAAAATACCACAAACACACAAAACAGGTTAAGTTCTTCTTTTTGTCTGGACGGACAACTAAAAAGCCTAAACTATAGATATGAATCATCATCATTCTAATAATAGGAGGTTGTTGGGTTCTTAAGGCGACAAATATCATCACTAAGCTACTACTTCCAAGGCATGGAATGGTTGGTGTTGTTGTAAGGTCCTCCTGTGCTCTGGTGAAGAGGGCTTCCATGTCCTCCACAAGATGACTCACTCATTGTGCCTCGAGACTGCGGGCTGGTCGGAGTCATCAGTACTTGAGTTGGTGCCACACGCGGTAATGTGGGTGACGATAGCTCCATTTGTCCCACATGTTGTTTCGGCTCGTTTTGCCCGTCTGGTATGAAGCTTCCAACAACAATCTGTGATTTGAGACCCAAACGTGTCCTTACATTGTTCTTATGAACATATCGATATATCAAAAGATTTTGTATTGAAAGAAGGGAGAAATGACCTGAACAGGTGATGCTGCTATGAGAAGACCAGCTACACAACCACCTAGGACAGTACCATCCGGAGCCGATAAGGACACACTTAGACCTCCCGTCCTGCTTCTGTGACCATTGTTCTCCAGCAGAAGGAACGAGCCCGATAATGACAGAATCTCAAATCTCCCCTAAATTTTCAATGTAAAAAAACTCACTAAGGTGTTAAGCAGCAAAAAGGTGAGAGACAAAGAAACTGAAGAAATCTGCAAGCCGAATCTTGATACCTCGTATGTAACCGTTCCGCCGGATGTGGCGGACTGGCGAAGAGTCACGTTGGAGATAGATCCATTTGCAGACAAGACGCACACAGCGCGTGGTCCATTCTGAGAAAACGCCATTATCTTTGATGATACATCCTGTCCCAAATCATAAACAAATGTCAGCTCTTAACCCTGACGAAATCAAACGGAGCCTAAAATGTCAGCACTACAAACATAATCTTTGTCAGGATCAAATTCACCATCCTCTTGTTACCAATAATGTTTGACCTTAACACAACAACTCGCACTCTCGACATTCACATGATTTGGGAGACCTTAGTGATCGTTTGCTAGAAAGATATGAGTTAAGAGAGACATCTTAGCAGTGAAATAAGGAAACTCAAGAAGATAGAAGAAGATAGAGACCTCTCCGGTCCTCACGGTAAGTACATGAGGCGTAAATCCGACTCCTGTCGAGCCTGCAACAACAAGAATCTGTGGTCAAACTTGCAGTTAAAGGGAATAAGAATTAAGAACAATGAACTAAGAAACCCCACAGTTACAGTAAAGACAGTGAGAAGGCCAAAAGCCACAAAAGACTAAGAGATGGTTGAAGAAGATACGCTAAAGGGCATATAAGTAATTTGAGACGGAATCTAATTCCAATTCCAAAGGGGATGATTTCTCGAGGTCATTGTTTACCATATTCACCATTTGACAAGTATATTCCTAATTGATTGCAGCCGACACAGAAGATCCAAGCCATCAGAACTTTCCAATTCCAGCACGTGAGGAAGAAGATTCCAATTTAAGAAAAAAATTTGTATAAATACCTAAAGCTTGAAGCTTGTGCCTTTTGCTAGAACCAGGAGGTCTTCCTCTCATCTTCTTAACTGTAGGCGAGGTTCCTCCGCCGGAGCCGCTAGGTTGGCTGACGGTGAAAGAAGGAGCTCCGGGAACCAAACCCAGTGACATTCCGCCGCTTTCCGGCCCGTATTTCCTCGGTCTGCCTCTCCTCTTCTTCACGGGCTCACTCCCGGTCATGGTAACGGGCATGTTCATGTTCAGAGCAGGATTCCCGCCGCCGCCGCCGCCTCCGCCGGATGAGCTGTGTTGGTACTGCGACGGTGGTGACGCCGACGAGCCCATCGGCTTGTAGAGAGCGGTTTCGTCGGCGGCGCCGAAGGATAATTGCATGTTCTGAGACTGCTGCGGCGGAGCTTGATTGTGCTGCTGCTGGTGGAGACTCATTGTGAATGGCATTGATTCTCTGCTCGCCGCCATTAATCCCGTCTCAGATCCTGACATTTTTCCTCGCTTTCCCCAAAAAAAAAAAGAAGAAGAAACTGTTTTAACAGAAATTTAGCCACAAAACCCTAGTTTCCATTGAAGCTCTGAAGTGGAGATTGTACCATCTCCGAGGAGAGAAAGTTCGAAACTTAAAGCCCTAACCCTAATCAAACAACGCCCGAGAAGGGAAAAATCCAGTTTAACCTCCAAGATTTTAACAATTCTGCATTCGAAAGGATTTTTAGATCTCTCAAAGAAAAAACAAAAATTTAGAAAAGCGGATCGCGCTTTGATGTTTCCGAATTTAAGCTTAAGATAAAAAAAAATAAACTTTTAAGAAAGAAAAAAAACTTCTACTTTTTTAATATATTATTATTAAAAACTTACAGAAGATTATTTTTAGAGAAACTATAGAAAAATCGAAACAGACATCTCGAAATTATTACATGAAAGAAAGAGAGAGAGGGAGGGAGAGAGAAGAAAACTTACGATTACTAGGCCAAAATTTAGGGAATAAAGCGAAAGAGGATCCCTGCCTACAATTTTTAGGGTTTTTATATTTTTATTTTTAAGACCAGTAAATATATAACGAGTGATTTTGTCCTAGTACGAAAAAAGAGATTTTTGCAAATCTTTAGATATTTGGATTATTATGTAAAGTATGTAACAATTTCCATTTTTCTCTTAATTTATCTTTTTCTTTTATTTCAAATTTTTTTCTGTTGGAGGAAATCAAATAAAAAAGTTTGGAAAATATAATTAAAATTTAAAAAAACAATTTTTTTTTTTTAATATAGAATGAGAGAGTATATATTATACATTCTATAAACATGTCCAAAAAAAAGTATATTACATAAACATGTCGAATCATCTTGTATCGTAGAATCCATATTCATTGGCATTCACTAGATAGTCTTGAGCATAGACTTGGCCTCCATCCTCTTCAAAAGCTCTGGTTGACCTCTAACGAAATCATCGTTCCCAAATTCCAGCTGCTCAGATCCCTTGTTGATCCGTTTGAATCCGTAAAACTTAAGGTCCTCCACAAACTCTTTGAAATTGCCGCTTGGTAACCCTACGGATCTCGAAAACGCCTTTTTATCAAACTCTTCCGGACGCCAAACGATTAAACTCTTGTTGCTTTTGCCCCATGAGATTATTGAATCGCATGAAGGATCCTCCACCAACTTGTATACATCCCTGTAGAATCCAGCCATCCCCAACAAACCCTAAGAACATTATTAAAAGAACATACAATAGGTCGTGTGATATATATACAACTCTAGTACTGCCTTGTTTTCCTAATACAAAAAAAAGAAGGAAAACTATAAATTGATGATATTTATCTAGGAAATTATATACAACTTTGGATAGATGAAACCTTAGATATATTTTCTTCAGCTCTTTGGTACTTATATACAACTTTGGACACATGTATACTTTTTAACTTCGATATATTTTAATAAAATCATTAATGCATGGTCTTAGCCACTTCATTAATGATTTTATAAGAATGGGTAATATATCCACAGATGGATTTAGTGACATATAAATTTGTTGTAAAGTGTAATCTATAAATAAACTAGTATATTCTTTTAAGAAGACGATTGTTCATGGCTAGTAGATTGACATCAACAACATTAGTTACGGAAAGTAGTAAAAATAAATAATATTATGGCATTTTATTTATTTTTATCAAATTTCGTATTATTTATAATAATGGAATGATTATGTACACTTAAAGATGGTACAAGTTAACAAGGCACTTGGTGATCAATGGAAAAAATACGGCTCGATTTTAGTTTGAGAAACTTTATTCCGGTGCAGCTCAGTTTTGTTTGGTTCGGTTTTCTATACCCACCAATTCGATTTCATCTCATTTCGTTACAAAAGGCATCATCATCTTAAGTAAACTACAAAACAAGTTCTCCTTCTTAACAAGACCAAGGTTGAAAAAGCAACAACAGTTTCAAACTCAAAGTGCGTTCTAGATTCTAACACTCTACTCTATCTTCAGCTTTCCGGGCTCTTCTCGTGTGGAAGAAGATGTTTAATTGATCAGCGAAAAGCAGATTCTTCATCTCTTCCATTTGTTTCCGGCTTCTCTCCATTTCCAAATCCAATTTCTCGAAATGTACAATCCTATCTCGAATCTTCATCATCTGTTGTAACAATTTTGTCTTTTCCAACATCAATCAAAATTAACCATAGCCATACAAAAATGTTTATGGAGATTATTACTAACCTCTACTTCTACAATCTCTCTGATGGCTCCTTCTACCTCCTGCTCCTCTTTCTCAATCAGAGATTTCGCATCAGCCAAAGCTCTCTCTGAGTCGTTTCTAGCGGTTTCACCACTCGAGTCACCATTGATCTCTGCGTATCAGAAAACAAAGTGTCATTAATGGGGTTTGGCATGGACAGAAACAGACTGCACATGTTAGCTTGGTCCTTGATACCTTGTCTATTTGGGTCTCCACCAACGTTTTCCTCAGCCTCGTGGTCTACATCAGATAGAGCTGTCACTGCCGCTCGAGCTGCTGCTTCTGCAACATTTGTGCCAGCCAAAGCTGAAAGAAAAGCAGCCTGGAGACAACATTACAGGAAAAAAAATCATTCAAAGGCAGCCAATGAAGCATAACAATCAAGATTTAATACAAGTGACACAGCACAAAATTATCTAACACCATATGTAAACTCTTTTACATGACACCTAGAATTCCATATTACAAGAGTTCAAGAATTTAAAGGAAGCCAAACATGGTATTCTAGCTATATGGTCTAATAAAGAGACAGTTACAAAAGTCGCGGAACAGCTCAGTGCAGAAAAACTGGACTATTCTTCAGCAGCCTAACAACAGAATTGATCAAGCTATTAAGAATGTTTAATTGCACTTTGTCAACAAAAAGTTTCAATTTTCATGCATATTAACACATGGAAAAGATTAGTCAAATAGTATGTTGATTTCAAACCTGAGCCATTATTGGGTTGCTTGCATCTGCAAGAGGCGTCAATTTCATCCGCTTATTGGGAGACGAGCCGTCTTTAATCCTTCCTTCAGACTCAGGATTAGGAGAGCCCTTGATCAGATCAAAGGTCTCTAAAGCATCCTCAGAGTCGGACTCTTTGCTAAACTGCTCCCCAAACGGAAGCTTGACAAACTGAGAAACACAATCCTTCTCGGTTCTGCCAGTAACATGCGGTGCAACCTTCTTCCAGTCATCTCCAAAGTGCATAACAGCTTCCAGCAGCTGCAGAGTTTCCTTCTCGGACCACACTGTCTTAGACTCCTCACTAAGCTCAACCCGCTTAAACTCCGACGAGTTTATACCAACACGATAGTTACCACGGACATAGCACCTCGCACACAATGTCAACTCATGCTGAAAACAAACAAAAAGCACTTAGTTTCATAAGTATAGGCTTTGCTATTGGCATCATCCAAGTGACAAACTCAGTGAAACTTGTATGGCTGCAACACAAAATTGGGTTTTAGGGACCTTATCAGAGGCGAAACAAGCTATGCTGCAAACCGACTTGCAGCCATTGCAGATTCTCTTGGCAGTTTCTTTGACCGTCGTGGGAGGATCAGAGGCAGCATCGCCGGCGGATTTTCCGGCCTCCTTTTCGTCCCACTTGAGCGGCTTAGCAGAGCTGGAGCTAGAATAGTTGATAAGCCCCCATGAGTCGAGGAAATCAAAGACGCGGCGAATAGAGACTACATCACTGACGAGAGTTCTCCGAACGTCCGTGAAGCTAATCTTTCGAGGATGGTCGTCCCTGTACTGCTTGATGATTGAGTTCCTCAAGTAGAGATAAAACCTAGGGTTTTTCGAGGAAGATCTCGAATCGAAAAATTCCGGCAGCGACCTGACCTCGCATTCGTTGATTTCCGTCCACGAAAACCACCCTAATCACTCAAATCGAACGGTGCGAATACAAAATCCATAAGAAGCAGCAGTGAAGAAGAAAAATAAAAGAATAATTGAAGATTCCTCAGAGTTGCAGACTTACGGGAGTAGCTTGGTACGTAGATACATTCGATATCGGAAGACGAAGAAGGCGGTTGAGCCGACTGCGGAGACGCGGCGACTCCCGACGGAGTTTCAGGAGTGACAGGAAGAGAGGGAGTAATTGGGATAATTTCCTCAGATCCGCCGGAATTTGGAGCTTTTGTGGCCATGACTCTGTTCAACTGACGCCACTTCGCCGGAGAAAGGAATAGAGAGAAAAATTCGAAGCACCGAGCGGGGCAACTTAAAAGTCCGATGGCTAATCAGGCCCGGGTCTGGGTCCTGATCCACGTCCAGTTCCGGATCCGGGCCCGGTCTATATATGGTCAAAGACTTTTAATTTTAAAATTTTGGAAAATTAGTTCTTAAAGCGTGTGAAGACCTCCAAATAATTGTCTCTCTCTAAATAAAATAGAAATTAATATCTAAAGAGCTAAATTAACAAAAGAATAAATCATCTAAAAAGATATTGACTTGATATCTAGGCTACCTCTTTGAAAAATCAAGATTAAATATCCAGTCATCCAATCCGTAATTATTTCTACCAATTCGATTTCTACCAATACACAAGATTGAAAAAGCAATAACAATTTCAAACTCAAAGGGCGTTCTAAATTCTTAACACTCTACTCTATCTTCAGCTTTACGGGCTCTTCTTGTGTGGAAGAAAATGTTTAATTGATCAGCGAAAAGCAGATTCTTCATCTTTCCATTTGTTTCCGGCTTCTCTCCATTTCCAAATCCAATTTCTCGAAATGTACAATCCTATCTCGAATCTTCATCATCTGCTAACCCCAATTTTGTTTTTTCCAACATCAATCAAAATTAAGCATAGCCATACAAAAATGTTTATGGGAAGTTGGAGATTATTACAACCTCTACTTCTACAATCTCTCTGATAGCTCCTTCTACTTCTACAACCTGCTGCTCTTTCTCAATACGAGATTTTGCATCAGCCAAAGCTCTCTCTGAGTCGTTTCTAGCGGTTTCTCCACTCGAGTCACCATTGATCTCTGCGTATCAGGAAACAAAGTGTCACTAATGGGGTTTGGCATGGACTGCACATGTTAGCTTGGTCCTCGATACCTTGTCTATATGGGTCTCCACCAACGTTTTCCTCAACTAGAGCTGTCACTGCCGCTCGGGCTGCTACTTCTGCAACATTTGTGCCAGCCAAAGCTGAAAGAAAAGCAGCCTGGAGACAACATGACCGGAAGAAATTCATTCAAAGGCAGCCAATGAAGCATAACAATCAAGATTTAATACAAGTAACACAGCACAAAATTATCTACCACCATATGTAAACCCCGAATGCCTTTTATATGACACCTAGAATTCCATATTACAAGAGTTCAAGAATTTATAAGGAAGCTAAAGAAGGTATGCTATCTATAGGGTCTTAAAAAGAGAAAGTTACATAAGTCATGGAACAGCTCAGTGCAGAAACTGGACTATTCTTCAGCAGCCTAACAACAGAATTGATCAAGCTGTTAAGAATGTTAATTGTACTTTGTCAACAAAAAGTTTCAATTTTCAGGCATATTAACACATAGATTAGTCAAATAGTAGTTGATTTCAAACCTGAGCCATTATTGGGTTGCTTGCATCTGCAAGAGGCGTCAATTTCATCCGCTTATTCGGAGACGAACCGTCTTTAATTCTTCAGACTCAGGATTAGGAGAGCCCTTGATCAGATCAAAGGTCTCTAAAGCATCCTCAGAGTCGGACTCTTTGCTAAACTGCTCCCCAAACGGAAGCTTGACAAACCGAGAAACACAATCCTTCTCGGTTCTGCCAGTAACATGCGGTGCACCATTTTTCCAGTCATCTCCATAGTGCATAACAGCTTCCCGCAGCTGCAGAGTTTCCTTCTCGGACCACACTGTCTTCGACTCCTCACTAAGCTCAACCCGCTTAAACTCCGAGGAGTTAATACCAACACGACAGTTACCACGGATATAGCACCTCGCACACAATGTCAACTCATACTGAAAAGAAACAAAATAGTACTTATTGGCATATATTCCTCGTATCATCATCCAAGTGACAAACTCAGTGAAACTTGTATGGCTGCACCACAAAATTGGGTTTTAGGGAGAATATCAAACCTTATCAGAGGCGAAACAAGCAATGTGGCAAACCGACATGCAGCCATTGCAGATTCTCTTAGCAGTTTCTCTGACAGTTGTGGGAGGATCAGAGGCAACATCACCGGCAGATTTACCGGGCTCCTTCTTGTCCCACTCGGACCACACTGTCTTCTCCTCACTAAGCTCAACCCGCTTAAACTCCGAGGAGTTACCAACACGATAGTTACTACGGAGATAGCACCTCGCACACAATGTCAACTCATACTGAAAAGAAACAAAATAGTTCTTATTGGCATATTCCTTGTATCATCATCCAGGTGACAAACTCAGTGGAACTTGTATGGCTGCAACACAAAATTGGATTTTAGGGAGAATATCAAACCATATCAGAGGCGAAACAAGCTATGCTGCAAACCGACTTGCAGCCATTGCAGATTCTCTTAGCAGTTTCTCTGACCGTTGTGCGAGGATCAGAGGCAGCATCGCCGGCGGATTTTCCGGGCTTCTTCTCGTCCCACTCGGACCACACTGTCTTCGACTCCTCACTAAGCTCAACCCGCTTAAACTCCACGGAGTTACCAACACAATAGTTACCACGGACATAGTTACCACGGACATAGTTACCACGGACATAGCACCTCGCACACAATGTCAACTCATACTGAAAAGAAACAAAAAGTACTTAGTTTCATAAGTATAGGCTTTGCTATTGGCATCATCCAAGTGACAAACTCAGTGAAACTTATATGGCTGCAACACAAAATTGGGTTTTAGGGAGAATATCAAACCTTATCAGAGGCGAAACAAGCTATACTGCAAACCGAGTTGCAGCCATTGCAGATTCTCTTGGCAGTTTCTTTGACCGTTATGGGAGGATCAGAGACAGCATCGCCGGCGGATTTTCCGGCCTCCTTTTCGTCCCACTTGAGCGGCTTAGCAGAGCTGGAGCTAGAATAGTTGATAAGCCCCCATGAGTCGAGGAAATCAAAGACGCGACGAATAGAGACAACATCACCGACGAGAGTTCTCCGAACGTCCGTGAAACTAATCTTCCGAGGATGCTCGTCCCTGTACTGCTTGATGATTGAGTTCCTCAAGTAGAGATAAAACCTAGGGTTTTTCGAGGAAGATCTCGAATCGAAGAATTCCGGCAGCGACCTGACCTCGCATTCGTTGATTTCGGTCCACGAAAACCACCCTAATCACTCAAACCGACGATACGAATACAAAATCCATAAGAAGCAGCAGCGAATGAAGAAAAATAAAAGAATAATTGAAGATTCCTCGGAGTTGCAGACTTACGGGAGTAGCTAGGTACGTAGATACATTCGATATCGGAAGACGAAGAAGGCTGTTGAGCCGACTGCGAAGACGCGGCGACTCCCGACGGAGTTTCAGGAGTGACAGGAAGAGAGGGAGTAATCGGGAGAATTTTCCCAGATCCGCCGGAATTTGGAGCTTCCGTGGCCATGACTCTGTTCAACTGACGCCACTTCGCCGGAGAAGAAATAGAGAGAGAAAAATTCCAAGCGCCGAGCGGGGCAACTTAAAAGTCCGATGGCTAATCAGGCCCGGGTCTGGGTCCTGATCCACGTCCAGTTCCGGATCCGGGCCCGGTGGTGAAAGACTTTTAGTTTTATATTTTTAATTAATAAATCAGGTCTGGTTCGCATATATTAACTTCAATAAAATGCCGGCCAAAAAAAAAAAAAGAGAAGCTCAAACCTATTAATTTAGAAAAATATATTTATGTTTTTTTTTTTTTCACCTGGAATTTATATTAGAAAAGTCATACAAACCACTATACATCAACAAAGGCCAAGGAGACCCAATGTTTACCAAAAAGAATTCCTCGCACAAGAGAAAACTACCAAGTAAGTTAGCAAACAAGGGTTAAACACCAACTTTACAAAACCAAAAGAGAACGACATTAATCAGAGGCAAAGTATCTCTCATCATCAAAAAGGCTAAACAACCACGACGGTGAATTAATAGCCACATACAACTGACCACGAATTTCAGCCGTCACACTTTGAGCAATGAGAGACGCACCTCTATTGCATGACGCCTTTTCAATCTTGACTTTCCACGAAGTGATCAACCTGAGAGCAAGGTGAAAATCTGAAACTACTGCTTTAAAGGATGGTCATGCTTTGGGACGAGCCAAAGCACCTAACAAATCCGAAGCTTCAGATGCTATAATAACCTTGTTTAACCGATGATTAGTCATACCCTCAATTGCCCATTCAATACTTTTAAATTTGGCATTAAAAAAGCTACCAATTTGTGAAAAAGCACATTTATGTTATAAATTTGACATTGGTTAGCCTTTGGAAAAAAAAAAATAGATCACCTTCTGTCAAAAGTTTATTTCCTTCGTAAAAAAACATCTAAAAAGAAATCATCTAAAAATAAATTAACTTGATATATAAGATATTTTTTTTAAAAAATCAACATAAAAAAAACTAACTAACAAATTTTTTTTTTAAAAGAATGTCGATATCCCAAAAAACAAATATCTCAAAATAAAATAGAAATCAATATCAAAAGGACTAAAGTAATAAAGGAAAAATCATTAAAATGAATTTAACTTGATATTTAAGTTAACTTTTTGGAAAATTATTTCTTAAAGCATGTGAAGATCTCCAAATAATTGTATCTCTCTAAATAAAATAAAAATTAATATCAAAAGAATTAAATTAATATTGACATGATATCTGTGTTATCTCTTTGAAAAATCAAGATGAAAAACCTAGACTAACAAAAAAAAAGAAAAGAAATTATGTCTTAAAAAATATTAATACATTTATAAAATCGTATATTTCAAAATAAAATGAAAATGAATTAAAAAAAAAACTAAACAAACAAAAACATTATTTAAAAAGAAAATAAATTTCTGACAGAAGCTACAATCAAGGACTTGGTAATATCAACCAATAGTCAATGCACTTTTTTAGCAAATTTCTGACATAATTCGTGTTTTCAATGTTATTGATACTATACAAAACTCTCAAGCAATAGTGTACTTACCTACGTTTAGTTTGTGGAAAAATATACATATAACAAAAAAAAAGCAATAAGAATAAATTATTGCAGCATTGTGTAGCCCGGATCGGCCCTCAAAATTTGGGAGTTTAAGTAAAAATAATAATTTTTATGGGGTTTTGAAATTTTAAAAATTTTGGAGTTTTTTATTACTAATAAAATAAAATTAGAGACTTTTTAATAATAATAAACTAAAAAATTGTGGGCTTTAGGTTAACATTTTATTGGGCTTGTGTAGGTACCATATTTGTGTTATATAGAATTAAGAATTAGAAACTTGCACAGCCAAAAGAGAGAAGAAGAAACAATTAAGAATCCCACGAAAAAAAAAACGAATCAAATAAGAAACAAATAAAAAATCAGGTAATTGTATGTATTTATTTAAGCGTGCGAGTAAGCTTTCAATGTATGACGCTTGTTTTTCGCTTTTATATTAGCAGGACCAAACTGTTTCGTGCCACGAGGACCATTCACTTCTTAGCATGACCAAAATTAACCGAAATTCATCGAAATTAATCGAATTTCCCCAAAAAAATCTCGACTAAACCTACAATTTCGGTTCAAATGGTCACAAAATTTAATAACCGAGATAACCGTTACCCAAACCGAACCGACTCGTCATTTTATTCAATAATTTTTATTGGATTTTTAATAACCGAAAAATCGAAAAACCTAAATAAACCGGTTGGTTTGGTTTCGGTTAACCGAAATCCCAGCCCTAGGTAAGAATAAGACTCTAAGTTTTGGTAAATGGATTTCATCTTGAATAATCAAACTAACGAAAATTTGAAATGGTAACTCGATTGATATATATACTAGTGGATAAATTTTATAATATAGTTAGAAAAAACTTTAGCAATATAAAATATTAATTTATTTAATTATTAACAGTTTTATGTGGTTAATAAAATAAAACTGATTGAAAACGTATAATATATAATTAAAAAATATATATATATAGAAATCAAAATATTAAAATATATTTGAGTTCATAAATCTTATTACTATATATCCGAGTTTTGAATATTCATATTCAGAGAACAATAAAGTTTAATGTCCTTCCATAAACGTTTAATGTTTTTCGAAATATATAATCAATAATATTGATCTCATTTCTCTCTCTCTCCCTCTCTCTCACCTTCTCTCTCCCTCTCTCTCTCTCTCCCCCTCTCTCTCCCCCTCTCTCCCTCCCTCTCCCTCTCCCTCTCCCTCTCCCCCCTCAAGAACCCTAGTAGCCTCCGGGAAAAAGATCTCATTTCCGTTTTCAATTATGGGCCCATATGATATCGGCCCATGTTTATCTCTGTGTAGACTGTNCTCTCTCTCCCCCTCTCCCTCTCCCTCTCCCTCTCCCTCTTTCTCTATGATAAACATAATATATTGAACTCGGACAACATTTTGGCCTAACCATCATAACATTTGGGTTTGGTATAAACACTAAACTTTTCAACTATAAGACTAAATAGACTAAGTAAATATCCATATTAGTCTTTTAATGTTTAAATATCATAAACTCTCCCTCTCTTTCTTTCTCTATGATAAACACAATAATTACGAACAATATTTTAGTATTGTTTTAACATAATCTTCATAACATTTGGGTCCGGTATAAACACTAAACTTTTCAACTATAATACTAAGTAGATTTAGTAAATATCCATATTGGTCTTAATATCCATATTGGTCTTATAATGTTTAAACATCATAAACTCTTCAACTTAGTGGGATAATGGATCTTGCTATTTTAAATTAGAAAATTAAGTAATAAATTAATGATATCATTATACTTTAATGTTTTAATCTTTTTGTAACATTTTAATTTTTTGAAATGGTTTTGGGAAAACTCGATTTAAATCTGATTATTCTGAATTTTTCTTAAATTCTATTTGTATCTACCCAATTATTTAAATAAAAGTATATTATTTTTACTAATCTATTGAAGAAAAAACTAAAAAATGAGTAGAATTATTATTAATATTTTTAATGTATTTATTTAGCAGTAAATGTTTTTTGAGCTATATAAATAAATGTGATAAAACTAATTAAAGTTTTTTTAGATGAATATGTAAGCAAACTTTTATAAATAAATGACTTTTCAAATTTTATTTAAAACTATTAAATTTATGGATGTTAGTTATTATGAGAATTAGATGATATATTAACATAAAACATAATAAATCAAGTATACAACTTAAAGTTAACAAAATAAATTAGAAATATGTCACATCTTTAAAATATGAATTGATGATTTGGCAGCATAAAATGTTTTGTAAATTAAAAACACTAACATATGTCGTTAGATACATTTAATTTTAAATAAAATTAAAAAATGCCACTACAACTAAAGGCTTGAAATATTGGGCGAAAAATAAGATTTCTGAAATTATGAGTGAAAGTTGTAATAGAAGAACATCTTATATAGGAGATTAAATGAATAGGGTTTTAGTGGTGTTGATAAGAAGTGCTATTATTAAAAAAATTAATATCTTTTTTTACCAAACAAAAAATGTATAATTACTAATCAACCAAATTTTATTAATTGATTGATTACTAATTAATTTAAATTAATTAAGTGTATTTTAGAATTTTTTTTATTTAATTGTTAATTGATGATATTTGATTTATCTTTGTGAAAGTGGTTGTGTGTGATTATGGTATATCTGATGTCTTAAGTTTGATCCCTAATAGATCAACAATATTAACATTCCTCATTTTGACAAGTACACATTAAATTTCAAAATCTAAACTACTAAATGTTTAACTACATACCATAACAAAAAAATTATAACACTACTTAAACCGACATATAATATACTCAACTAAACAAACTCAAACAATAAATAAATTAATCATTCAAATTAAAAAATTTATACATCTAAATTTTACAATTTTCCATTTTTAAATAACCATGTAACCCGCATATTGTTACATTTGCGGTCATTACTCAAACTAAAAAAACTCAAACAATAATAAACATGTAACCCGCATATTGTTCACTTCAACAAAATTATTATTTACATCTCATGTATTAAATACACATAAATCAAATATCATCAATTAACAATTAAATAAAAAAAATTCTAACATAGCTGAAATTTCAAATGCATTCATTCATATTACATTCATCCACATGAAATGTTAAATATGAACTACTAAATGTGCAAATAAATAAAATTACAAAAAAGTAACATCACTACTTAAACCAAGATAGGTTATATTCAAATAAAACAAACCGAAATATTTAAAAAAAAATTAAACATACAACAAAATAAAAAGGTATTACAATAGTAAACGTGTATTTTTCATATATCTAAATTATACAATTACATATTTTTATAATAAAAAATGTAATCCGTATGCACGTGCATGCTATATCCTAGTTATAGTTATAGTATCAAAAGTGAATGTGGTACGTTAAATGATCTTAGAACAAATTAGTGTTGCCTCTAGTGTTTTACCAGAATAATACTGGAAGAGTAACCACATAGACTATTTGCAGCTTTATACATATATACTTTTGAAAAATATTGGAAGAGTAAAATACTAAAATATAAAAAATTGTAAGATGTTCGAAAAACAAAAAAAACTTAAAGTTCGAAACACTCCAATGTTATAATAAAACGATATAGCCGCTTGTTTGCGAGAATACTAAAATGGGACAAACAGACAAATTAAAGTGGAACACTACAGGCAAAGTGGGAACATTACAAACAGACAAAGTGGAGTCTAACATTTAAAAACAAAATAGATACGATATTAAATTTATTCAGTACTCACTCCCATGGAAGTGGTAGTGAACATGAAAATGAACAACCCGAGCGTCTCCTCCAGCTCCTTCTTCAGCGTCATCTCGAGCTCCTCCAGCTTCTTCTTCAACGTCTCCTCCAGCTTCTTCTTCAGTTGCTGCTGCATCAGGTTCTCCTTCTGTTGCTGTTGCTTGAGGGCCATAAAGCCACAAGGAGGTTTTCTCGATGACAAGGACCACTGTGTCATATAGCTGCTGGAGCGAACTTGCCCCAGCAGTAAGAGCTGCCAGGAAGCCTCTCAAGGAAGAGAGGTGATGGTCTCTAAAGAACCGGATGGTTCTTAGAGCATCCAAGCCTGCGTAGGCTCTTGGGCGATCCAAGAGCTGAGGTAGAACATCATGAGCTGTGACGAGAGTCCAAGAAGCACTAAGGACAACAAAACACTTTCTGATGAGACGGTCTAAAGCAGCAGACTTCTCAGGGGCAAGCTGGGAACGAAACCCAAAAACAAATAACAAGATGAGGATCCAACGAAACCAAACCAAAAGCAGTTGTATTATAGAGATATTTTCGATTTGAACTTTTAATGATTATCAAGAGGCAATAGCAACTTGTTTTAAACTGTGCAAAAATTGTTCAGGAGATGTCGCATCAATGAATTTGAAAGATGAGTCAAACAACATTCATAAACATAAAGTTATGATTATTAATCTCAGTTATCGAAAAAGAATATATGTCAATAGCATATTCGACTATCTAAGTGAAAGTGATACATGCTGCTGAGAAGTTCAAAGTTTATAAAAAAATTGTGGCTAACGTTTTTAATAATGATGAAGTTGTAGATGATAATATGGAACATTTGGTAGTAGTTACGTGTCAAGAATCACTTATATCTTGTAGAATTTTTCACAATTGATTGTTTTGATTCGGTTACGGTTAATAATTTTTATTACCATAATTAATATATTTTTACGGTTAACGGTTACGGTTTTTAAACGTTATATATGGTTACGATCTGATTACGATTACGGTTTAAAAACGGTACGGTTACCGTCCGAAATATGGTTACGGTTTGATTTTGGTCATGCCTACTATCAAAATTTTATTTTGACAGAACATTTGTGTAATAAACCATGTTTGTAAACAAATAAATTCGTCTTTACTTGATGATGTTCAGGACCCGATTGGTAAATAGGCTGTGGAGGCTGTAGAGGTTTTAATTAGTTTTAAAGTTTTAAAAGGTCAGTTTTTTTCCAATCAGACTTTACCCTTCCTACTAGGTCTGGGAATTAGAACCGAACCGAACTGGCCGAACCGAACTTTTCGGTTTTCGGTTCCGATCGGTTCTAGTTTGAAAATTAGTCCGGTTCTCGGTTCAGTTCGGTTCCGGGAACCGAACGGTTACCTGTTTTTTTTTTTTATCCAAACCATACCAAACTATACCGAATTATACCGAACTACCCGAAATATCCGAATTTAACCGATTTTACCTGAATTTAACCGATTTTAACCAAATTTAAACAAAAATTAAAAAGTTGGGTAGCTTCGGTTTTAAAAATTAAAAACCGAACTACCCGAGAACCGAACTAACCGAACCGAATTATGTTTCGGTTAGTTTTAGCCAACTTTCCTAAATCCGAACTACCCAAAGAACCGAACTACCCGAACCGAATTACCCGAAAAAACCGAACTCGCAGGCCTACTTCCTACCGTCATAAAAATCTCCTTAAAAATCTCACAGCCAAAATAACTCAGAAGAGCCTTAGTTCTTTCTTATACCAGCTGAACTATACCAATAATTGAAGTTTTATTTTGGTTAGACATGGTATAGAAAAAAATATAGTAACTTTTGACGTGATGGCATATCAAACATAACTCATTTGCTAAACTTTAAAAGCTCCGAACTTCTTGATGGAAAATATGTGCACAACTCTAATTATTGAGTAAAGATGAGAAAGAGTGTGCAGTTTGGAACACTTTAAACACATAGAGCCAAGAACATGACCAGAACTCTCTTTTGTTATTTTTTCCAAGTCTTTCAGTCCACAATCTTAGCTTTCCGGTAGCTCTCTACCGAATCCACAAGTGTTTCCTCCAACGGCCGGAAACTCCAACCCAACTTCTGCAATTTCTCTGAACTCATCGTCGCCCTGTCCTCCACTTCGACGAATCTGTGACATTGCATAAGTAGATCTTGGATCAAAGTTAAGATCTTCACGAAACTTCAGACGCTAATCTAAGGGTCAGTGACATTGTTTATTGATGAAATCAACATTGAACCCACGGAATAAATTATATCCTTTAACCAAAAAATTGCAGACCAACAATAACAGATTATTAAGGTTTAAGGGTTTTCACTCAAATTGTGAGTAGAGAGATGTGTTGCTGTTTGCTTACCTCTTTGGGTAGTTGTAGTTTGGGTAAAGACTCTTGAGCTTCTCAACCAAATCCTGTTCTTTAACCTTGTGGGCTACGCATATGTATCTTCCTTCAGCTTCTGCTTTCTCATAAACCAAAAGTAACGCTTGAGCCACATCACGCACATCTACCACAAGTCGCACTTGGTTCTCCCGTGATTCAAAACCTTCTGCGTCACACAAAGGTAAAATTAAGACCCAAGATTCACCAACCCATATACCAAGTTACTTCTCTGACGGTCCCAGATGTGGCAAGGCTTGTTTATACCTTTAAGAAGCTTGGCAAGAGCAAGGGTACTAGCATTTACTGTGTGCTGCTGCAGTACAGGTCCAAAGACCATGGTAGGGCAAATGCTGACGAGATCAATCCCGGTTCGTTTTGCAAATTCGAAAGCTTCACTTTCTGCTTGTGTCTTTGACGCACAATACCAATTCTGCCAGAGGGACTAACCTCAGCATAGAAACGATGTGGAACAATATGAAATTTAACAAGTGATATTAGGGGTTCAGGATGCATTAAACCTCAGTTTTTCTGCAAAATTCCAGGTCAGACCAACAGGACTCATCCAACACTTGATCCTTGGACCAAATAGGGTTCATCATAAGTGCAGCTGCAGAGGAAACATACACAACACGCTTAACATTTGCTTCGACGCATGCCTTAAGAACATTCCGCGTGCCATCCACAGCGGGTGCGACCACTTCTACCTGCAATGCCAGTGGAGAGCAGAGTCAGTGAGACGATGTAAATATAGCCAGATGAGATTAGAGGATCCTCACCTCAGGATTTGGGACTGAAGATGGTGGAACTGGGCTTGCGACATGGAAGACGCCACTGCAACCTGCAATCGCAGTTTGAAGAGACCCGTAGTCCAGCAAATCAGCCTTGAAGAGCTTGAGTTTGTCACCGGCTTTCTCGAGCTTCTTCAAATGGCCATACTTATCATTATCTACAAATACGAACCAGTGTGATCAGAACAACAATAGTGCTTAATGAAGTCAACCGCTACAAGAAGAGAAGCAACAATAGGTTTTATAAGACGAACAACAAACAAACCCCAAAAGCTAAACCTGAGAAACTACTAAAGAATTATCCGCGAATTTCAACTTAGCCCACTGACTTCTACTTTCACGTACAACGCAGATGAGCTACGAATTCGGATTTTATAAATTCCGATCAAGTAGAGAGATCAGAGAGAATAGAGGGAGAGAGGAGGGGAAGTACCAGGGTCTCTGACAGTGCCATGGACGAAGTAATCATTAGAGAGGAGAAGATCGACGACCCACGAAGCCAGAAACCCTCCGGCGCCGGTTACGCAAACCTTACCCTTCTCCACCACCGCCATTTTCGATCTCCGAGAAAGCGACAAGAAAGATGATGATTCTTATTAAAAAATCAGCGCGAGATGTTTCTTTGACTTTTCTTCTTCCTTATCCACGCAGCTCTTTGACCATTATCGAGGTAACCATATTCTTCTACCTTATTCGAAATCCATGGGCCTAAATATGAGGTAACAAATTTCTCCGGCCCATAATAATATTAAATCGGATCTCCTTATGCTACGTGGAGAAACTACAGCCGCAAGATGTCAATCACAAACGAACAGAACAAATTGCTGAATTGCCCACTGCTAACCGTCTCTGCAACCGGTTTAGTTTCGCAGTGGGCATCAAGCAAATGAGAGAATCAAAATCAAAATCAAATCGTTTTCAATCCCAAAATCGAATCAATCAAAGTCAAGCAAACCTCGGAGAGATCCCAAAGGCCAAGAACCCTAGAACCAGAGTCGTAATCGGGGATCAATGGCTAGCAATCTGAGAAGATCAGTGGGGAACGTGAGGTCTTTCATCGGAAATTCCATGGGAGGTCTTAGAGGAGGTCAGAGTCTCGCTTCTTGGCTCGTCGCCGGAACTATTGCCTACTTTCTCTGGGTTAAGCCAGCTCAGGATCTCAAAAAGGAACAACAGGTACCAGTTTCGACACTCGGATTTTTCCAACATCTCCATAAGTTCATCTTTATGGAATCTCCTCCGATTTCAATTTCATCGTCTGTCTCTGGTTGATTATAGGCTAGAGCAGCTCTCGCAGTGGCCGATCCAAATCAATACGTGGAGAAGAGGAGACCAATCGCTGATCCTCAGGTAAATTCCAAACATCAATCAATCATTTGCGATTTATTCGTTTGGATTTTGTTTGTAATAGCAATGGTTTTTATGCTGTTTCTCAGGTTACTGGTCTGATTTATGGAAACAAGAACAAAACCGATAAACCACAGGACTAAAAAAAAAAATTCTACAAGTTTTTAAACATCTCGTTGTAAGTTAGCTTCTACAGTTTTTGTCCAGTTTCCTATAGCTAAAAGATCATGTATAGAAGACAACTATAGTCGTGACTTACAAACAAAAGAATAAAAAGATGGAAACTTTTTTGAAGGATTCTCTTATATGCATTGTGTGAGGTTGAGAATGGATCCGAAACTTTCTGTTCCATTTGAAGTTTGCCGGTTTGTATTTTACTTCTGTGGAACAGATGCTGGAAACATATGCGTTGGATTTGAATCTTTGTTCACCATTTGAATTGGCTTATATCTGTTCAGTTCCTTGCAATTATTTTGTTTGGGTTTATTCTACTATGGTTGTGTGCTGCCACGAAGATTGGGCGATTATCTTTGCATCATGTTAGGAGAGTATGTCTTGTTCTTTAGCTCCACTGCAAACGGAAACCTTATCTTCCCGGGAGGATTGATCGTCGTTTTATATCATGTGATGTGATTGATAATGGACCTCTGTGTTTTGTTGAGTATTTTATTGAAGTTGAAGAGCCATGACTGGGTTAGATATTCACTGATCTTATTGCGTGTTTAGACGGTACTCATGTTTGGAGGGAGCAATACACTTTAGTGTCTTTATCTTGGATGTTCTATGAGTTAGTCAGATTGGCTTTCGTTTGTTCTGCTTTGCGTTCTTGGATGGATTCAGTTTGGTGTGTGCTACTTTCTTTAATCCTCCCCCATACTTGCATCAAATTAGTGAAGTTTTTAATGACTTTTGTAGTTTGTATCCATAGGAACCATATGCTATGTGCTGCGAGTTCTTTGGTAAACCTTAAGGATCATGAGTTTAGACGAATTTTCTACAGAAAGACCACAGCATTATTTATAATTTCTTAGTTGGATCCATTTGTCACTTAATTCCACAGCTCATCTTGACTTTTGGATCATTACAAAAGACAAGTTAGGAAAATTCCATCACTTTAAATTAGTTTAATTTTTTTGGATAAACTTCAAAGTTATTATTACTCCGCGATTTGCGTACTATTATTACAGAGAATAAAACTTTGTAATTGAGTCTCTTCTTTGCATTTTGCTCATTTTTAAAAAATTTAGCACTTGATCACACAAATCACAATGGTAAAAAGCTCTCCGTCCGCGATGCTACGTGAGATGATTAAAAAAATGGCGGTAAGAGATCAGAGAACATAGATGAAAAGTGATGGTTCAAAACTTCAAATACTGAAGAAAAAAAAAAACTTCAAATACTGTAGTATGGTTTTGCTCTCGCCTCTCGGTAAACTATAATTTTTGTTCAGAATTTAACTATTGTCTTTGTTATGATTTTTGAAAGAAAATTTCTAGTCGAAATTGCGTGGTCAATATAAATGTTTTAGAAAATTATGCAGACGTATCAGATTTCTCCAGTTATCATTATCATATTGAGGACCAATAAGAAACGTCGCAGAAGTCAACACCAACGACGCGTTCGTTGACTAAAAAAGTACTCGCCGTCTCCTTTGGTTCATCTTCTCTGTTAAGATCAGGAGAGCTCTCAAATCAAACAAACAAACACCACACCATGGCTGCGCGTACACTCCACGCGTTATCCATTTCCGCCTTGTTTCTTCTCCTCCTCTTCGCCGCGTCGTCACCGGCGAGGGCTCAGCAACCGTACGTTAACAACCGCCAGCTCGACTGTGAGAACAGAGCCTTCGACAACATAACCAACGGTTTCACCTGTAACGGCCCAAGCTCTTGCCGCTCCTATCTCACTTTCTGGTCTCAGCCACCGTACAACACGGC
>JAHZTW010000001.1:306066913-306206864 GCA_020283515.1 Alliaria petiolata | reverse complement strand
CGAACGGTTACCTTTTTTTTTTTTATCCAAACCATACCAAACTATACCGAATTATACCGAACTACCCGAAATATCCGAATTTAACCGATTTTACCTGAATTTAACCGATTTTAACCAAATTTAAACAAAAATTAAAAAGTTGGGTAGCTTCGGTTTTAAAAATTAAAAACCGAACTACCCGAGAACCGAACTAACCGAACCGAATTATGTTTCGGTTAGTTTTAGCCAACTTTCCTAAATCCGAACTACCCAAAGAACCGAACTACCCGAACCGAATTACCCGAAAAAACCGAACTCGCAGGCCTACTTCCTACCGTCATAAAAATCTCCTTAAAAATCTCACAGCCAAAATAACTCAGAAGAGCCTTAGTTCTTTCTTATACCAGCTGAACTATACCAATAATTGAAGTTTTATTTTGGTTAGACATGGTATAGAAAAAAATATAGTAACTTTTGACGTGATGGCATATCAAACATAACTCATTTGCTAAACTTTAAAAGCTCCGAACTTCTTGATGGAAAATATGTGCACAACTCTAATTATTGAGTAAAGATGAGAAAGAGTGTGCAGTTTGGAACACTTTAAACACATAGAGCCAAGAACATGACCAGAACTCTCTTTTGTTATTTTTTCCAAGTCTTTCAGTCCACAATCTTAGCTTTCCGGTAGCTCTCTACCGAATCCACAAGTGTTTCCTCCAACGGCCGGAAACTCCAACCCAACTTCTGCAATTTCTCTGAACTCATCGTCGCCCTGTCCTCCACTTCGACGAATCTGTGACATTGCATAAGTAGATCTTGGATCAAAGTTAAGATCTTCAAGAAACTTCAGACGCTAATCAAAAGGTCAGTGACATTGTTTATTGATGAAATCAACATTGAACCCACGGAATAAATTATGTTCTTTAACCAAAAAATTGCAGACCAACAATAATAACAGATTATTAAGGTTTAGGGGTTTTCACTCAAATTGTGAGTAGAGAGATGTGTTGTTGTTTGCTTACCTCTTTGGGGAGTTGTAGTTTGGGTAAAGACTCTTGAGCTTCTCAACCAAATCCTGTTCTTTAACCTTGTGGGCTACGCATATGTATCTTCCTTCAGCTTCTGCTTTCTCATAAACCAAAAGTAACGCTTGAGCCACATCACGCACATCTACCACAAGTCGCACTTGGTTCTCCCGTGATTCAAAACCTTCTGCGTCACACAAAGGTAAAATTAAGACCCAAGATTCACCAACCCATATACCAAGTTACTTCTCTGACGGTCCCAGATGTGGCAAGGCTTGTTTATACCTTTAAGAAGCTTGGCAAGAGCAAGGGTACTAGCATTTACTGTGTGCTGCTGCAGTACAGGTCCAAAGACCATGGTAGGGCAAATGCTGACGAGATCAATCCCGGTTCGTTTTGCAAATTCGAAAGCTTCACTTTCTGCTTGTGTCTTTGACGCACAATACCAATTCTGCCAGAGGGACTAAACTCAGCAAGAAACGATGTGGAACAAAATGAAACATAACAAGTGAGATCAGGGGTTGAGGATGCATTAAACCTCAGTTTTTCTGCAAAATTCCAGGTCAGACCAACAGGACTCATCTAACACTTGATCCTTGGACCAAATAGGGTTCATCATAAGTGCAGCTGCAGAGGAAACATACACAACACGCTTAACATTTGCTTCGACGCATGCCTTGAGCACATTCCGCGTGCCATCCACAGCGGGTGCGATCACTTCTACCTGCAATACCAGTGGAGAACAGAGTCAGTGCCACTCAGTGGGACAATGTAAATATAGCCAGATGAGATTAGAGATCCTCACCTCAGGATTTGGGACTGAAGATGGTGGAACTGGGCTTGCGACATGGAATACGCCACTGCAACCTGCAATCGCAGTTTGAAGAGACCCGTAGTCCAGCAAATCAGCCTTGAAGAGCTTGAGTTTGTCACCCGCTTTCTCGAGCTTCTTCAAATGACCATACTTTTCATTATCTACAAACAAACATGAACCAATGTGAACAAAAAAACTCTCGATCAGAAACAACAATAGTGCTCAATGAAGTCAACCGCTAAAAGAAGAGAAGCAACAATAAGTTTTACAAGACGAACAACAGACAAACCCAAAAGCTAAACCTGAGAAACTGCTAAAGAATTAACCACGAATTTAAACTTAGCCCACTGACGTCTACTTTCACATACACGCAGATGAGAGCTACAAATTCGGATTTTATAAATTCCGATCAAGTAGAGATCAGAGAGAATAGAGTGAGAGAGGAGGGGAAGTACCAGGGTCTCTGACAGTGCCATGGACGAAGTAATCATTAGAGAGGAGAAGATCGACGACCCACGAAGCCAGAAACCCTCCGGCGCCGGTTACGCAAACCTTACCCTTCTCCACCACCGCCATTTTCGATCTCCGAGAAAGCGACAAGAAAGATGATGATTCTTATTAAAAAATCAGCGCGAGATGTTTCTTTGACTTTTCTTCTTCCTTATCCACGCAGCTCTTTGACCATTATCGAGGTAACCATATTCTTCTACCTTATTCGAAATCCATGGGCCTAAATATGAGGTAACAAATTTCTCCGGCCCATAATAATATTAAATCGGATCTCCTTATGCTACGTGGAGAAACTACAGCCGCAAGATGTCAATCACAAACGAACAGAACAAATTGCTGAATTGCCCACTGCTAACCGTCTCTGCAACCGGTTTAGTTTCGCAGTGGGCATCAAGCAAATGAGAGAATCAAAATCAAAATCAAATCGTTTTCAATCCCAAAATCGAATCAATCAAAGTCAAGCAAACCTCGGAGAGATCCCAAAGGCCAAGAACCCTAGAACCAGAGTCGTAATCGGGGATCAATGGCTAGCAATCTGAGAAGATCAGTGGGGAACGTGAGGTCTTTCATCGGAAATTCCATGGGAGGTCTTAGAGGAGGTCAGAGTCTCGCTTCTTGGCTCGTCGCCGGAACTATTGCCTACTTTCTCTGGGTTAAGCCAGCTCAGGATCTCAAAAAGGAACAACAGGTACCAGTTTCGACACTCGGATTTTTCCAACATCTCCATAAGTTCATCTTTATGGAATCTCCTCCGATTTCAATTTCATCGTCTGTCTCTGGTTGATTATAGGCTAGAGCAGCTCTCGCAGTGGCCGATCCAAATCAATACGTGGAGAAGAGGAGACCAATCGCTGATCCTCAGGTAAATTCCAAACATCAATCAATCATTTGCGATTTATTCGTTTGGATTTTGTTTGTAATAGCAATGGTTTTTATGCTGTTTCTCAGGTTACTGGTCTGATTTATGGAAACAAGAACAAAACCGATAAACCACAGGACTAAAAAAAAAAATTCTACAAGTTTTTAAACATCTCGTTGTAAGTTAGCTTCTACAGTTTTTGTCCAGTTTCCTATAGCTAAAAGATCATGTATAGAAGACAACTATAGTCGTGACTTACAAACAAAAGAATAAAAAGATGGAAACTTTTTTGAAGGATTCTCTTATATGCATTGTGTGAGGTTGAGAATGGATCCGAAACTTTCTGTTCCATTTGAAGTTTGCCGGTTTGTATTTTACTTCTGTGGAACAGATGCTGGAAACATATGCGTTGGATTTGAATCTTTGTTCACCATTTGAATTGGCTTATATCTGTTCAGTTCCTTGCAATTATTTTGTTTGGGTTTATTCTACTATGGTTGTGTGCTGCCACGAAGATTGGGCGATTATCTTTGCGTCATGTTAGGAGAGTATGTCTTGTTCTTTAGCTCCACTGCAAACGGAAACCTTATCTTCCCGGGAGGATTGATCGTCGTTTTATATCATGTGATGTGATTGATAATGGACCTCTGTGTTTTGTTGAGTATTTTATTGAAGTTGAAGAGCCATGACTGGGTTAGATATTCACTGATCTTATTGCGTGTTTAGACGGTACTCATGTTTGGAGGGAGCAATACACTTTAGTGTCTTTATCTTGGATGTTCTATGAGTTAGTCAGATTGGCTTTCGTTTGTTCTGCTTTGCGTTCTTGGATGGATTCAGTTTGGTGTGTGCTACTTTCTTTAATCCTCCCCCATACTTGCATCAAATTAGTGAAGTTTTTAATGACTTTTGTAGTTTGTATCCATAGGAACCATATGCTATGTGCTGCGAGTTCTTTGGTAAACCTTAAGGATCATGAGTTTAGACGAATTTTCTACAGAAAGACCACAGCATTATTTATAATTTCTTAGTTGGATCCATTTGTCACTTAATTCCACAGCTCATCTTGACTTTTGGATCATTACAAAAGACAAGTTAGGAAAATTCCATCACTTTAAATTAGTTTAATTTTTTTGGATAAACTTCAAAGTTATTATTACTCCGCGATTTGCGTACTATTATTACAGAGAATAAAACTTTGTAATTGAGTCTCTTCTTTGCATTTTGCTCATTTTTAAAAAATTTAGCACTTGATCACACAAATCACAATGGTAAAAAGCTCTCCGTCCGCGATGCTACGTGAGATGATTAAAAAAATGGCGGTAAGAGATCAGAGAACATAGATGAAAAGTGATGGTTCAAAACTTCAAATACTGAAGAAAAAAAAAAACTTCAAATACTGTAGTATGGTTTTGCTCTCGCCTCTCGGTAAACTATAATTTTTGTTCAGAATTTAACTATTGTCTTTGTTATGATTTTTGAAAGAAAATTTCTAGTCGAAATTGCGTGGTCAATATAAATGTTTTAGAAAATTATGCAGACGTATCAGATTTCTCCAGTTATCATTATCATATTGAGGACCAATAAGAAACGTCGCAGAAGTCAACACCAACGACGCGTTCGTTGACTAAAAAAGTACTCGCCGTCTCCTTTGGTTCATCTTCTCTGTTAAGATCAGGAGAGCTCTCAAATCAAACAAACAAACACCACACCATGGCTGCGCGTACACTCCACGCGTTATCCATTTCCGCCTTGTTTCTTCTCCTCCTCTTCGCCGCGTCGTCACCGGCGAGGGCTCAGCAACCGTACGTTAACAACCGCCAGCTCGACTGTGAGAACAGAGCCTTCGACAACATAACCAACGGTTTCACCTGTAACGGCCCAAGCTCTTGCCGCTCCTATCTCACTTTCTGGTCTCAGCCACCGTACAACACGGCAACCTCCATCGCCGGACTCCTCAACGTCTCCGCCGCCGAGATCCAGTCGATCAACAACCTCACCACCGTAACCGAAACGATCCGCACCCGCCAATTGGTCCTTGTCCCGGCCAACTGCTCCTGCTCCGGCGGCGGATTTTACCAGCACAACGCCACTTACAGACTCTCCGGCGCTAGAGAGACGTATTTCTCGGTGGCCAACGATACCTACCAAGCTCTGTCCACGTGTCAAGCCATGATGTCACAGAACCCTTACGGCGAGAAAAATCTAACCGCCGGATTAGACCTCCTCGTCCCTCTCCGATGCGCTTGCCCCACCGTGAATCAAACCGCCGCCGGATTCAGATACCTCCTGACCTATTTGGTCGCCCAGGGAGACAGTGTCTCCGTCATCGCCGATATGTTCAGGAGCACATCAGACGCCGTAACCGACGGTAACGAGCTCCCGTCAGACAACATCTACTTCTTCACGCCGCTTCTGGTTCCTCTCAGGACTGAACCTACCAGAATCGTGATATCTCCGTCGCCTCCTCCCCCTGTTGCTACGCCGCCTCAATCGCCGCCGGTGGAACCTCCAGGATCTTCTTCTCACAAATGGATCTACGTCGGAATTGGAATCGGAGCCGGTTTGCTTCTCATAATCTCACTCTTGGCTCTCTTCTTCTGTTTCTACAAACGAAGATCGAAATCGTCGGCGTCTTCGACGGAGCAGAACAAGCTCGCTGATTCATCTACCAAACAATCTGTTCCCACAACAACAACGAACCAATGGTCAATCGATTTATCCAAATCCTCTGAAACATTTGGTCTAAAATCCGCAATCGAATCCCTAACGCTTTACAGATTCCACGAACTCCAAGCCGCCACTTCGAATTTCAGCGAGGAAAACAAAATCAAAGGCTCGGTGTATCGCGCGTCGATCAACGGAGACGATGCGGCGGTGAAAGTGATCAAAGGAGACGTCTCTTCCTCCGAGATCAGTCTCTTGAAGAAGCTAAATCATTCCAATATCATCCGCCTCTCCGGTTTCTGCGTCCGTGAAGGAACCTCGTACCTTGTCTACGAGTACTCAGAGAACGGATCGATCAGTGATTGGCTTCACTCATCGAACAAGAAGGAAACTCTGACATGGAAGCAGAGAGTTGAAATCGCTCGGGACATAGCAGAAGCATTAGACTACCTGCATAACTACATAACACCACCTCGTATCCACAAGAACTTGGAATCCACCAACGTACTTCTAGATTCTAATTTCAGAGCCAAGATTTCGAATTTCGGGGTAGCGAGGATTCTTGATGAAGGTGATCTTGATCTTCAGTTAACCAGACATGTCGAAGGAACGCAAGGCTACTTAGCTCCAGAGTATGTCGAAAACGGAGTGATCACTCCGAAACTAGACGTGTTTGCCTTTGGAGTTGTGGTTCTTGAGCTTCTCTCTGGGAAAGAAGCAGTGACGATAAAGAAGGAGAAGGCGGAAGAAGAAGTGGAGATGCTGTGTAAAGTGATAAACAATGTGGTTGGAGGAGAGAATGTTAGAGAAAAGCTAAAAGCATTCATGGATCCATCTCTAGGGAATGAGTATCCATTCGAGCTAGCTTACACCATGGCTGAGCTTGCCAAGAGCTGCGTTGCACCTGATCTCAACTCGCGCCCATCTATCGGTCAGGTTTTAACCACGCTTTTGATGATCGTCTCGTCCTCCGTCGATTGGGAGCCTGCTCATGACCTTCTTCATGATTCGGGCTCTCTTGGCAACTAGTTTTTAGATTTTAGATTTTGTGTAACGGATAAATTAAGGACCATAAATCTTAAACAGTTAAGGTAATAGAACAAATAAGTACCACTGGTGTAAGACAAAGTAATAAGAAGATATGATAGAGAAGCTTTGTTTAAATCTTGCCTTTGTGAGTAACTCTGATTTCTCATTAAATTCATTACTTAACAAAAGAAAACACAACTAATTAAAAAAATATTGATGAAAGTTATTAATGAAATAGTGAAACAGGACAAAACAAGAACGAAAAATGATACACAAAGAAACAACTATACCTTTATAGACAAAATGCTTATCTGAGGGATTAAGTTATATCTGGTCATGAGGAATTTTCCACATCTTTCGTCCCGAGTTTTTTCTGCTCAAACTCTTTAATCGTTTTCACTAGCTTCTTCATGTTGTCGTCGTACACATATGGAAGCTTCTTGTACAATGTCACCTTGTCCTTGGCTGAAACAGGTAACATCTCTCTGCAAAGCTCCTCGTGCACGGTTATCGTGTTGTGGTAATGGTAATAACGGATCTTTTTCTCTGTCTTGTGTAGTGTTTTGCCTACTACGTTTTCAGACATGTGAACTCCTGTCGCAAACGCGTTCTTGGCCTGGATCGCGTATTTCCTGTCACGGCGTATGTTTGTTCTTGATTCCCTAAATAGCAACTTCTCAAATCCCCACTGCCTGAAAAAATCGCCCATAAAAAACAAGAAAACAAGCGTGTTCCTTTTCATGACCTTTTAATATACAGAAACGTTCCTAATCAAAATGAAAGCTATAATTTCCAGATTCGATCATATTAATCAAGAGACAGAACATGCTCAAACATCATCGTACACTATTCCAAAATCCCTCCACTAAAATCTGACAAGAAACTTATCGATTCCAACTGCATTATAAAGGGGCTCAAGAAAGCAATACCTGGGATAATCTTGAGTCGAATCGTTTAAGCAAAGAACACTAGACATTGGGTTCTGCTCAATCGTGAACTGAGTGTTGACCGAGAACTCGGCGAGCACAGACTCAAGCGTATTCCCGTCGGGCAAATAGATGTACTCGTCGACGTCGAAGAAGAAGGTCCAATTCGCCGCGTGACGATACCGATGCAAGCAATCATTAACGATCAAGAACTGATTATAGTAGTATCCGTCGTACTGCGACTGGTCACGAATATCCTGAAGCGTGACCCTCCCGGCTCGAATCCACGGCTCGAGAACCTCCCTAACCTCCTGAGAAACTCCGCCAGCATCGTGGAAGACGAAATGCGACTTGTCGCCGAAGAACCAAGCGTGGTAAGCCATCCACTCCCTCATCCGCGACGAGCTCACGTTTCCGTACAGAGACGAGCCGCAGTATAGGTACTCGTACGGATACGGCGGCGAGAATTTCGATTCGTCGTATGATCCGGCGGACTCCTCGAGCGTCGTCAATCGCTCGAAGAGTTTCGGAGATTCGCCGTAGTAAGCGTTGAGAATGAGCTTGCCTCCGGAATTATCGGCGTTAGGGTTCGACTGGAAAGTGCAATTGACGACGACGACGGTGTATACTCGTCCGTATCCCCAATCTGGTAGAATCTTCACTGCTTTAGCTCGAATCGAGGTTCCGTTGCTGGATAGCCACTCGCATTTGAACCATGGCTTCCCGAACGTGTGGATCGGCTTCGACGCGAGCCCGACAACAGCAAACGTCGCCGGACCGCCGCGGTAAGCTCCCATGAGGACGAAAAGCGCCGCCGCGTTTCCGAACGGTTGGAAAACGCGCTTGTTCGGATCTGAGGGCTTCGAATCGACGGAATCGTACTTCTGAGAAGCTACGGGTGTTGCCGAGAGGGAGGCGGTGAAATTCGCCGCCGCGGAAGATGAGGAGGAAGAGGAGACTATGGCGGTGGTGGTGGTGGTGGTTGTCGTGACGGCGGAGCAGGGACGAGCGGTGGAGATGAGGCTGTGGTAGTAAGGAGGAAGGTTCCAGATAATCATGACGAGGGAGAGAGCTAGCAATGTAGCAACCAATGGCTTCTTCTCGAAGCAGACGAGGAATCTAACGGTGGTGGTGGACACCGGCGGCAAAACTTCCTTCCTCATGTTTTTCGCCGGCGCCGGTGAGTTTTGAAACGCACCGTTTCAGTTTCAAAGTAAAAATTTAATAATTAAAAAAAAAAAAAGTGTGGCGAAGAAAAGCGTGAGAGAGAGAAGTGACCACCAAGCTTTGCCGACACGGCGTTCGATTATGGAGAGACTCGTGGTGGTGGTGGCTGTCTCATTGAGTAATGAAAAATGTGGGGAGAGGGTTGTTGTTGATATACGAGAGTAGGCTTGGATCTCTTGTGATTTACGAAAACGACACTGCATCTAATCGTAAAGTTGAATCGTCTGTTTAAATTGCTGGCTCCCAATTGATAGCTTGTGGGACCCCATGACCCGTGCCAGGTTGGCGTAACGGTGCTAACTTTTTGATTACTTGTTTTTGTTTCTACCAATCGAATCATCATCGATGCAAGTTAAAAGAGTTTGGGCGGAAAAGTGAAAAGATAAATGTGGATAGACTTCAGTAAAGACTAAAGAGTTTAGTGCCGCAAAAAATTAAAAAAAAAAGATAAAGCTTGTAAATTCCTTTTAAAAACAACTGAAAAAGTATTGAACATTATTAAATCGAATCGTGTAAATGAAGCTAAGCAATTTTTAGTCACACTCACATCCATGTTTATATTTTTGTTTGAACAAATAGATCCAAGTTTGAATGAAGCTAAGTACTCTTTTTTGTTTTGTTAACATTTTGATGTGGAACACACCTTATAATTCCAAAAGGCAGAAAACACTTATATAAGCCAATTTATGGTACTTCTGTAATTAAACGGCTCATCATGGAATTAGAGGATCATGATTTAACTCTTACCATGGTGATTTAATCATGGTTTGTTGTAGTAGATGCTTTAAATAGCAAGAACATTTGATGGCTCCACATACTCTAGAAACTAGCAAGGGTGATTGGCATGTGATTCTCTGATTACATAAAAACATTTCAATCATTATAAATGCTAAAAGAATATATATATATAAGCGACTAATTATGTTTATCA
Source organism: Alliaria petiolata (assembly GCA_020283515.1). Classification (NCBI taxonomy): domain Eukaryota; kingdom Viridiplantae; phylum Streptophyta; class Magnoliopsida; order Brassicales; family Brassicaceae; genus Alliaria; species Alliaria petiolata. Next base: position 306,196,894 of record JAHZTW010000001.1, on the reverse strand, counting down.
TTATATATTTATATCGGTTGCTCAGCTTACTCCGTGTTTGTTATGTTTTTTTTTTTCAATATTTGATTAGACCCCAAAAACAAGGATGAGCAGATCTTCGTTTTTTCTGTTTTTTATTGAGTACAAGTTTGCACTCCAACTAAAAGAAATGGTTAAACTTAATATTCGCCATAAATGTATATCTTTAATGTAATGCTTAGATTATCATTATCCCTGAATTGATTAAAACATGGTTTTTTGGTCTAATTACGGAACCCTATAAAGTACGGCAAGTGCTTTTAGTTTTAATCATAAATTGAATGCGAGTACTATGCGACTACGTACGATTGTAGTATGCTCATTCTGTTTGCTACGTGCTAATCAGAGCTAAACCCATTTAAGACTTGCTTTTTTGGGAACTTAAACGTCAATAAAGGAGACCACGTGTCACATTGGAAAACTGAAGGATACCAATTGTTCTTTTCGTTATTTTGAGTTTCTTTTTCCTGTCAACGTTTTTAAAGTTTAAGAATTTTTTTTCAGTATTGTCGGTCGAAGATGTTAAAATCAATTCCAAGTAGTACTAGACTTTATACAATTCCTCATCTACAGTATGTGATTGGCCATCACACCTTGAGCATGCTGAACGCAATGTATGTGATCATTCCTTGTGGAAACTTCTGACCGACAAAATGAATCTTGTGGAGGAACTGTTTTAGCTTCCAAAGCAAAAGTAAACGATGCTCGTAAATAAAAGAAGGTAAAACCCTAAAACGAGTACAGCTTCCAAAGCTTTGAATGGTGTTAATGTTATTAAAAACTAGTGCACCACCGTATGAGTCCATGACAAGATGTTTATCGCAAATCTGCAAGATCTTACAAATCATTTTCTTTCTTTTATGAAACAACGATGAGATATATTCAATCCCTTTGCTTTTATGCGAGATTAATGGCAAAATTATCCGCTAGTTTTTGCTGTTTAATGACTTTGTCATTCTGCTTAGGCCTGCGACTTCGGTTCTTCGAATCCGATTCAAGTCGGTTTTTCGGTTCTTTGGATAGTTCGAGTTTTAAAAATTCGACCGAAACTAACCGAAACAAAATATGGTTCGGTACGGTTTGGTTTTCGGATAATTTGGTTTTTGAATTTTAAATCCGAAACTAATCGAATTTTGTAATTTTTGTTTAAATTTGGTTAAATTCGGTTAAATCCGGATAAATTCGAATAAATTTGTTTAATTTCGAATAGTTTAATTTTTTGGTTTGGTATAATTCAGTATGATTTGGTTTAATTTTAGTTTTAAATAAAAAAAATGGATAATCGCAAACCGAACTGATAACCGAACCAGTTTTCAAATCTGGCCAATCAATTCTATCTAAGGAACCGAACTAAAACCAAAAACCGAATAATTCGGTTAATATCCGCAGGCCTAATTCTGCTCCACGTTTTTCTTTATTTTCTACGGCTATGTCGTTCTCCAGTGTTAGTAAATCCAAGTTAATATATTTTGTCAGATTAATTTTATTTGTGTTGCCAAATTACCTAAGTAAAAGCACTTTCTTTCGTTCCTGTATGCTTTAAGTGAAATAGAGATTTATGTTAGGTTTCACAATTGTGCTAGGTTTAACTATAATCATTTTCACGTAACTAAGCATTCCTCATTTTTTCTACAAGTTTTTTTTTTTTTTTTGCTTACTACTCTTTTAAATGTTTTGACTAGTAACTTAATGTTATTTTAAAATAATGCGGTGTCAGTGTCACCTCAATACGCAATCTCGTGCTCAAGAGATTATCTAGATTGTCATATTCCCAAGCTTTTATTGTCGAATATTTTTTTATAGAATGGATTTGCTAATCACATGAGGAGAATTATTTGCAAAAATGGTGGTTAAACCAATAATAAGCTAGATGTTTTTTCGCCCTGTCATGTCATCAATTAAAATAACATGCTATTTCTTTCAACTACAAAACATATTTTGGGTATTTGTTAAAAACTTAAAAGTAAACGCACTAATTCACCAACTAATTTACAATTTGTAACATCAGTCGAACAAATGATTGACATATGGTCATCAAGTGTATACGTTCTGTTTAATATTGTTACATTACCATTAAGTTTATGTTGTCGGTGTCTCTACCACATTATAAAGAAAACTCCAAAGATTGCGTAGAGACAAGGTTGAGCCGCCTGCAAGAATATTGATGAATATTAAAAGTACGACATTTTTTTTGTTAAAGTAAGATATAATCATTTTATAATCACCAGGTAAGTCATTTTTATACGAGATAACAAATACTACAAATGTTACAAGGAAAAATATAATTTTGTCAATTTCATAATTGTAATTAAGTTTCAGCACTACTTTTCATACTAATTAAATTAAAATCAAGAAAATACTGATAAAATCAAAATTGGGTACATTCTAAATTGGGCAAATCAATTTCCAGAGTTTGGTTCTTATAACATTTGTGAATTCCGGGGATTATTCAAATATGGGATTATTCAAATATGGGATTATATAAATATGGGATTAGTCCCCGAGGCAAAATCAATCAATTGCTTCTACTCTAGCCTCCAATATAAAAAAGACCTGGCCCATCTTAAAATAGGCCCAATAAAGTTGTGGGCCCGTCTACACGCTCCCATATGTCTGAGCGCGTATATCAATGGCACCCCTCAGTGAGTAACTAACGGCTATATTCCCATCATTTTCAAAATTGTAAGTCTAGCGAAGAAGAAAGAAGCGACTATGGCGGAAACGAGGGCTGAGATCTCAGATCCAGAGGCGGATTTTTTCGCTTCTAAGCAGGAGACCGGACATGAGTGGGAGCTTTTCAAGGAGAACGTCAGGCCCTTAAAGAGAGGACGCAATGTTCGTCTTCTAAACCACGCTCTCAAATCTCACTCCGACCACCAATTGAGGAAGAATCTAGTCGAGAAACGGAGGTATCGCTTTCAATTTCACATGTACGCTCTTGGGTTTCAGTCTAAATCGGTCAAATTTTTTAATTTAATTCTGTGCTGTTTCCGTTGATTTTTTTGACAATTAGGAAGTTGATTGAAGGCATCGATGAGTACGATGGAGACGACCCTCTCTTTCCCTGGATCGAGTGAGTTCCTTCATCTTTCTTGATTGGGTTCTTGAAAATTGCAAGTGTAGGACTATTGGCTAGATTTGGGATGTTTGTGAATCTGAGATTCTTTCACTGTTCTTTGTGGAAGGTGTATAAAATGGGTTCAAGAGGCTTTTCCACCAGGAGGAGAATGCTCGGGACTGTTGTTGATATACGAACAATGCGTTCGCAAGTTCTGGCACTCGGAACGTTACAAGGATGATCTTCGTTATCTCAAAGTTTGGCTGGAATATGTAATGTTTCTCTTGAGCTCCTTCTATAATTCTTTCAAAGATAGTCTTTGTATGTAAGAGTACTAAAACAAAAGTGGTGAACTGTTTTGTTACTTTGAAGGCGGAGCATTGCTTTGATGCAGAAGTAATTTACAAGTTTTTGGAGGTCAATGACATTGGAAAGACGCATGCTGTCTACTACATAGCTTATGCTTTGCACATGGAGTTCAAGGCTAAGGTGAAAACCGCGAATGAGATCTTCAATCTCGGAATCTCTAGGTAATCTTCGTCTTGGTCCTCCTCGTAGGTCACATTTCAGCTTTTGTCACATGGTCTGATTGAAAAGTGTGAGACTTTGTGCAGAGATGCAAAGCCAGTGGAAAAGTTGAATGATGCCTACAAGAAATTCATGGTGAGAACAATGAGAAGGCCCAAAACAGCTGATGAAGTAAGAAAGATTTTTTGTCTGTTTGTAAACTCTATGTTTATGTATCCCCTAAGGTTTTTCTACATGATTAATTAATGTTTCACCTACTAGCAGGAACCGAAGGAGAATGACTTACCGTCAAGAAGCTTTGGCACTCTATTATCCAGGGGAGATAATAATAGTGAGTCGCATTAACTTTACTTTGGAAGTATTTGAACTGTTTTGATAAGCTCTCTTACATGATTCATGACAATCTTCTATATAGACACAAGAAGGCAGGCGTTAGGAAGTTCTAATCCACAAGCCAAAAAAACAAAGCTGAATAAGTAAGCAGTTTGATTGATTCTGTATTTCTCTCTCTCTCTCTCTCTCTTTTTTATCTCTCAACTCATACGTTTAAAGCATATATAAACTTCACCAAAGGTCCAAAGCTCTAAATTATTGTGGAACTCACTATGATTTGTGCAGCTCATCGAAGACACCTTTTCCTATCTACACGGACACTACACCGGGGAATCAAAGAGAGTCAGACAAGCCAAAAGCAGAGTTTGGTTCTTGGCTCATGCTCGGAGGCAGAGCAGAGAGGAACAAAGAAAACAATTCTTTACCTGGAAAATGGGCAACATTCAAGGTTCCTCAGAAACCCGTTGTGAGAACTGCTGCAGCCTCTGCTTCCTCCTTTGAGGTTTTTGTCGATGAAGAAGAATGTACAGAGTAAGTTGGCAAACTTTGAATGTTTTCCCAACAAGACAGACATGTTTCATTATTGACTTGATTATGAAATTGCAGAGAGGGAGAACAGAAGAAGAAGAGTGAAACCTCATCATCATCAAACGTATTGCCCCTTAATAATGGCCGTGAGATCAAAAAGTAAGCATAAAAGCCCTTGTTGATTCACCAAACAAATACGTTATCTCATGACTTGTGTCTTGTGTATCTAACTAACAATGTTTCCTTTTAAAAAAAAAAAATTGCAGAGAAACAGAGCTGCTGCGACAGAATCCTTTAAGGCATTTCCCACCCTACGATGATGATGTTCATCATCTCTACAAACAATCATTATAATAAACACGATCTTGTGATTTGGGATTTCGGGCTTTTGTCTATAAAGCTCCTTGTAATTTGCCTATTTGGATTTGTTTTTGTGATGTACTGAGATTTATGTACCATGATGAGCATTGTGTGTTCTTTAATTGATATCCAGTTCAGCTACTTGAAATCTACTCCTACTAATTATATAGTACTCTTACTGGTTGGTATCAGCAGGATCTATTGGGGGGAAAATATATCAAGAAAGTCACGAGCTATCTCCTTTCGGTATCTAAACTATAGAGTTGTGCATGTACCGAAGGATACAGTGCCTGAATGACTCGTGTATGAACTATCTTGTCTTATGGAAACGGTCACTTTATAATACTTCATAAACAAGTTCAGTACCTCCTTCAGAAACACATGTACCACCTCCTGAAAATCCTAATGTATATTTTTGTCCTCAAGTTATTGTTAGTTTACAGAAATATATAAATCACTTTCCACTAATTAGCCTAAATTTCTACTTTATGTTTATCCCAAATGATTTTCTTTAAATTAAGGAATCACTATGACGATGATACATTAAATGTAGCCAAGCCATTGGTTATGCCATATTGCCATGTGACTTTTTTGGTCTAGACAACAAGTAGGGTACCCTTTTTTTTTTTTTTTTTCCTTACAGAAGAGAGAGAATTTTAGAGTTTGATTGTAAATAGATGCGTATGGGTATAAACTACAAAAGATCATCAATTCATTGGGCACTCTCCTCACAAAAAAAAAAAGAACTCAATGAAAGAAAACAAGAAAGTGGCTTTAAGCGGATGGGAGGGGGCAGAAACATAATCAAGCATTAATAGCCATTTAATTAAATGATTAAAAACCAATGATGCGATTTTAATTTGGAGATAGACTTTGAGTGGTAAACAAGGGAAAATGAAAATAAACCCCTTTGGGGATTTTATTTGAAGTTAGTGGTAGGGGCATCATTTCATTTCATTATCTACCCTTTAGGGCTTTTAAGGGTTCCTTCATCGCAATACTTTTCATTTACTACTTAACTAAACATAATACTAATTCCGATTCAGTCAGTATTTTAATAAGAAAAAACAAATACCTATGGGTAAGATTAATTTTAAAATTGTGTTAAAACTTAAAACATTGAACTAATTTACCAAAATATTTTTTATTTAAAATTGTTAGTTTTATCATGTATACAAATATATCATAAAAGAAATCATATGAGCCTTAAACATACGACCTAAATAATACATGGTTGAATCATAGTTATTAACATGATCTTTTATCATTTTCCGTTTAGTATCTACTAGCATAAACATCGTGTCATGTACGAGTATATTAAATATTTGCAGGAAAGAAAGCTTGAATCAGCTCAGAGCAGTTCTGAACAAACAAATAGCAATTCCACTAAATTGTTAACCAAACCAAACCATTAGATCACTGAACGTCTAGTGATCTGTTTTTGTTTTCTCTTCAAACCATATATAGACGACAACAAACTTCTGTATCCTAATATTCTTTCTCTTTTTCTTAACCCTAAACATGAAAGTCTATTGATATCTCTATCTCCTTTTGCGAGCATACTTTTTTTTCATTCGCACGTCGTTCCTTTGCATTTCCAAAACGATGTTGTCTACATTATATTAAGAATGGTTAACTGAGAAAGAATTAGATTTATTTATAATTTTTTTTACGTAGTAGATTCAGAGTTTTGACAACAGAAAAATATTTTAAGAGTTAAACAAAAAAAGACCCCGTGAATATTTTCACAAATTTCACAGCATTTTACCAACACTTCTTTTTGTATCCAAATATATATATTAAAACGTGCATGTGCCTATAACCTAGATTCCCCAAAACCCTCATAACTCTTATTAATCAATATGTTAACCAGTCACTCACTAAAATTATTATCTTCCCGTAAACAATCTACAAAATTATTGAGTTGACAAAAGTGTAGAAAAGAAAGAAAAAAAAGATTAATTAGGAGGAGGAATTGACCAAAACACATAATAATATGGATTATGGGTAAAGCAATTGGTAGTTGTTGGAGGGAAATAACCAATAGAAAGCCCCAAAGGACGCGTTTAATGCCTTACTCTACGCCCCCCGCCAAATCTCTCTCTCTCTCTCTCTCTTTTATGAACCAATCATATTATGAATGTAAACTTTATAGTGAATTTAATCACATTATGTCATTATATGTTCCAAGCTTGTAGAGTAGCCATTATTTTTACATATAAATATATACACACATTGATTGATTACGGGAAAGTTCATGTTGAGGAGGTGTATAGTTCTTTTTCTTCTCGTATATTATTATGATTAAAAATTGAATTCTAGTTTTGTTTTGTTTTGAGATTGAATCTTGGCCGTAGAAAAAGAGGTGATGATAGTGATGTTTCAGAAAAACAAGGAAATAGCTAAATCAAAGCAAGTAATCCCTAAATGTGGACTAAAGAATTAAAGATTACGATCTACTTTGATTATGATGCCCTTAATTCAACAAATCTACATGAACCTTAAGAATGGGTTAAGGGCCGAGATTAAATAAAAAGGATTAAGGGTCAATATATCTACAGTTACCAAATTTAAAAAAAAAAAAATTGATTATACATAAAAAAGTCATTATCTCACAAAATAAAATCCATCTCCTCTTTCACTTTGCACTCTCTCTCCGCCGCTGAGGAATGAGGATGGGACAAACGCCGTAACGGGATGTGCTCACCATAACGCCGTTAAGTCTCAGCCCGTTTCAACACGTGTGCCATACGAAACGGGAAATCAAAAAGGGATTTTAAGTTTTATGATCTAATGGCTCTGGAACAGCTGGGGTTGGGAGTGAGCGCCGTTGACGGCGACGGTAACGGCGTTACTCAAGGCGGTGGGGAGAACAGTGCGCCGTCTAACGAAGGCGGGGATGACGGCGTTAAGACGGCGAGGCTGCCTCGTTGGACGAGGCAGGAGATCCTGGTGCTGATTCAGGGGAAGAGATTGGCGGAGAACAGAGTCCGGCGAGGGAGAGTGGCGGGTATGGCGCTTGGGTCGGGTCAAATGGAGCCCAAGTGGGCGTCGGTATCGTCTTACTGCAGGCGTCACGGCGTGAATCGCGGGCCGGTTCAGTGCCGGAATAGGTGGAGCAATCTCGCCGGTGATTACAAGAAGATTAAGGAATGGGAGTCTCAGATTAAGGAGGAGACGGAGTCGTATTGGGTTATGAGGAACGATATTCGCCGAGAGAGGAAGCTTCCTGGTTTTTTCGACAAGGAAGTCTACGATATCGTGGACGGCGGCGTGATTACTCCGGCGATTCCTCCGGCTCTTTCCCTTGGCTTGGCTCCGGCGTCGGCTGAGGGATTTTTGTCTGATTTAGATCGGAGAGAATCGGTGAGAAGTCCTGATAAGTTAGATTCTTCTCCGGCGCCGCCCAAATCAGTTCAGGGTAAAATTCAGATCAAATCCCAAGTTTTTTTCCTATGTTCTTCACTTATGACTCCAGTTTTAATGAAATTCGTTTTTTTTGTTGTTGATAAAGATGTTATAGACAAGGAGAAGCAAGCAGCTTGTGGAGCAGATCAAGGTTTGTATTTTTGTTATTCTTCTTATGTTCTACCAATGATTAGATCGCTAGTGCTGTGGTTCTAAGCCAATGACCTTGGGTTATCTTGATAAAATGTGTGTTATTGCTTTGCCAAAGATCACTATGATTTCATTTGATCCAAAAACAACATAGAAAGGTTTGATTTGGAGGAGTTATACATGTTTACCTCTCTGTGTGTCTCATCTCCATTTCTTGCATTGATCTATTCCATAGACTGAAACCTTGATCTACTCGCTTGTCTCAAACTAGTTTTAGAGCTCTAGAGTTTCTCTTGAGTCTTGTGACCATTGTAGTAGTTATGTGCAAATATGTTTTCATATTATTAAAATGCAGCCCTGTTGTGTTGCAAAAGTAGTTTAACTATATTCCCTCCTTCTGGTGCATGATAGTCTCCATGATCTTGTTCTTTTAACAACAAAAGTTGATTTTGTACTTGAAGGTAGAGTGAAAGACAAACGTCAAGAAGCAGCAAACCAGGAAGCTGGATCGACATCACAAGAAGAGAGAAAGCGGAAACGAACATCTGCTGGTGAAGATGTCGAAGAAGAAGAAGGAACAAAAAGCATGCAGAGTCAGTTGATAGAGATACTAGAAAGAAACGGGCAGTTATTGGCGGCACAGCTTGAGGTTCAGAATTCAAACTTAAAACTAGACAGAGAGCAAAGAAAAGATCAAGGTGATAACTTAGTCGCTGTTCTCAACAAGCTCGCAGATGCTGTGGCGAAAATCGCAGATAAGTTGTAGATATAGTACTACTATATATGTAAATCTAGTCAGTCGTATATTGCGTCAACATCGCTTCACATTATTCTTCTTCTTTTGTTTTTTTTTCTTTTCTCATTTACCACCATTGTTGATTGAGTATTGATGACACCCACAAGAGGCCCCCTATACACATCTTATATAAACATGGAGTTTTTATACGGTTTTCGGACATCAATTGTCTTTGTTTTGCCCTTTTGACTAATTCAGACAGACATCCTATATAAACACGAAGACTTTATACTGTTTTAGAACATCAATTGTCTTTGTTTTTAACTTTTGACTAATTCAGACATCTTGATGGGCACTGCAGTATAGTATGGGTTGATAATCTATTTATTTGTTGCATTCAAACAAAAAAAGAAGAATAATTGTTGTATTTAACTTTATTTATTTAATAATAATCAATACAAAGTAAATTGAAACCGTTACTAATATACCATATATTTACCAACAAAGTAAAAAGGTGATGCAATATCAAAGTGATCCCCATATTACTTTGGATACCTATGACAAATAAATTTCTTGTTGAAATTGTTCGCTTAGACCAGTCTCAAAATTTGTGTTTTTCATGCTGTAAATGATTAGTTTGTTTGAACACCACCAAAAATATGTGTACGAAATTTTACTTCCTCTTACGAGTAAAAAAAACTGACTCACAGTTTGGAGTCAAAAGTTGGATCTTTCAGACACATAAATGGTAAAGAAAAACAAAAATACACAGATGTCTATTTTCGTCATTTCCCCTCTCATCTGAATAGCAGCATATGAGAGCATATCATACGTCGCGCTGACCTAATTGCCTTGTTCGGATCGCTGACGTGTACGGTCTAGATCAAACTCCATCCTCAACTAGATTTTCTTCGTCCCTCTTCGCTTATATTAATGATTAAATACATCTCTCCTCTCCGTCGATTCCTTTTTTTTTTTTTTTTTACATTCTCTTGAAGTTCTGCGTCGGGAGAAAATAAATCTCAAAATTATTGGATTGGAGAAAAAAAAAGCGAAGAAATTTGAAAACTCGTTTCTGAATCTCGGATCGGGAATTTTGAATTGGGAAGCTTTTTGAAAGAAAGAAAAAGTTTTAAAAAGATTTAATTTCTTAACTTGGGATCTCTGTTTTTTGAATCGTTAATTGGAAAGCCAAGGGACGACGGAAAGAACCCTAATTTCCGTTATTGAGATCTGTCTCTGGACGGGATTAAAGGGCGATTTTGAAATCCAGATTCTTGGTTTCTGCATCGGGTTGTTGTTGGATTGTTTTTGTTGAGCAGTGTAAAGAAGATATTTTGTACATGCTTGTTGCTCGATCCGGTTGTTCTAAAACCCTCAATCGAATGGGCAACGATGAGAATTTGATTGTATTGGCGGATGTAGAAGAAGGAGAGATCTCCGATTCGGGTAACAGCACTTCGGTTGAAGTTAAGCAGACTACGGCGGCTGATGGCGGAGACGTCGATGCCGGAGTAAGAGGAGGATCTAATGGCAACTCTAGGGTTTGGACAATGCGTGATCTGCTCACTAAGTATCCTAGTTATCGTGGATACGCGAATTCGGGTTTACTCAATTTTGCTTGGGCTCAAGCTGTGCAGAACAAACCACTCAATGAAGGTTTGGTAATGGATTACGAACCAAGGGAGAGTTCTGAGAGTAAGAGTGAGGAAGGTGGTGATAAGATTGTGATTGAAGACAGTGACGATGAGAAAGAGGAAGGAGAGTTGGAGGAAGGGGAGATTGATTTGGAGTCTGCCTCTGATGGAAAACTGGCCGCAAGAGTTTCGATGGATACTGAATCTGTTGTCTTGACAAGTGCTAACAAAGTGGAAGATGGTACGATTCAGAAGGAGAGAGATTTGGAGATCAGAGTGAAACTGATTCGTGGGGTGTTGGAGAGTACCTCGTTGGTCGAAGCACAGACGTAAGTCGAGTTTCCAGAGAATGGAGAGTTCTGATGGGTCTCAATTTCTTGATGATGATGAAACAATTAAACCTTCTGCTGGAGTTAATGATTGATGTTGATTGTGTTCTTTGTGTCCATGTTTTTTTTTTGGCTCAGAGCATTTGAAGGAGTTTGTTCCAGACTTTTGGGGGCTTTGGAGTCTTTGCGAGAGCTTGTTTCAGATAATGATGATTTCCCGCAGAGGGATACTTTAATGCAACTGTCATTTGCTTCTCTTGAAACCATAAACTCTGTATGGGCTACTTAAGATCTCTCGGCCTGGCTCTTCTACTTAATGCTCTATTGTCCTATGTCTGACATTCATGATTCTAATCTCTAGTCATTTTCCAGGTGTTTTGCTCGATGAACAGTTTGTCCAAGTTGCTTAAAAAGGAGACTATGTCAAGGTTCGTGTTTTAATTGCGCCAGCCTTTTGACTGATGAACACGCCGGAACCGTTTGATTGCTCACATTGTTTTTGGTTTTTGTTGTGCAGATTGCTATCTCTTGTAAATGACCATTTTTCCCGATTTCTCTCATCCAACCAGAAAACTGAGGTGTGTTTCTTTGGCTCACCTGCTGAATTAGCAGAAGTCAAAATCTTTCTCGCTTTTCCAAAACCTTGGGAAGAGTGCCTTCTTGTCTTACATAAGTATCTGTCGTGGTTTTGCAGATAGAGGCCATGAATCAGAATTTAAGCCATTCTGCTATTGCACTTAATGCTGGAACCAGCAGTGAGGAGAATGTTAATCGTATGACTCAGACAAATAACGGTGATTCATTTCTTGCCAAAAAGCTGTCTTCAGAAGGTACACATCGAGGATCCTTCTATGTAAGGAGTAGGCTGCCTCTGCTAGACCTTAAGAAGGATCATGATGCACACAGCCTTCCGTCGCCCACAAGGGAAACAACACCAATTTTTCCCGTTAACGGCCGCCATACAATGGTTAAACCAGGTTTCCCCGTTGGTAAAGAGGGCCAAACGACTGAAGGTGCCAAAGTCTATCCATATGAGAGTGAGGCACTTAAAGCAGTTTCTACCTACCAGAAAAAATTTGGACTTAATTCAGTATTTAAAGCAGATGACCTACCAAGCCCAACACCATCAGAAGATCCTAATGATGGAAATGGAGACATTGGTGGAGAGGTTTCTAGTTCTGTTGTTACGAGCTCGAAGCCGGGAGATTATGGGCAAGATGTTCCTCTGCCCTCCACTTTTAATTCTAGAAGCGTGCTTGTTGCAAATGCTTTTTCTAGCGCTTTTCCACCACATCATCTGTCAATTCATGGTATTACTGCACCGACTGGTGCTATTCAAACAATTTTTGCATCTGATCAGACTGTGAAACCTTCTGCAAAGAGTCGAGATCCAAGACTACGGCTTGCGAAACCTGATGGCGCCAATGTTACCATTAGCCCGTACTCATCCGACGATGCTAGAAATCTTTCTAAAGTAGAGCCTTTTGCAGACTTGGTGAACCCAAGAAAGCAAAAAGCCACTGATGAACTTTTTATTGATGGGCCTGCATGGAAAAGAAAAAAGAGTGATAAGGATGCGCCAAAGGCTGCTGGAATTTGTGGCTGGCTAGAGGATACAGAATCGTCGGGTATCCAAAAGCTGGGTTCCAAGCCCAGGCTAATTGAGAACGGAGTAACACCTATGACAACAAGTGTTATGGCCATGAGTGCTGTTCCTGTGAGCCAAACAGTACCGACCACAGCTTCAACTGGCGCTGCATCATTGTCATCTCTTTTGCAGGATATTGCAGTAAATCCTACAATGCTACTGAATCTTCTTAAAATGGGAGAAATGCAAAAGGTACCAGAAAAAGCTTCTCAGAAGCCCATGGATCCAAGAAGAGCAGCACAACTTCCTGGCTCTTCCGTGCCACTACTTAGCATACCTGTATCGAATGCTCTAGCTGCTACTTTTTCACAGCCAGGAGCGCTTCAGGATTCTTCCCAATACGCCCCCTCAGTGAGTATATTTTATCTAGATGGATTGTATAACCAGTTGTTTCTAATTTTCTCCAAGTAACTCATTTTTGGATCCTTCAGGACGAATCTGGAAGCATTCGGATGAAACCACGTGATCCTCGCCGAATCCTGCATGGTAGTACTCTTCAAAGAACAGACTCTTCGGTGGAAAAGCAGTCCAAAATGATTGACTCCTCCACTCTGGGAACCTTGGCTATGAAGGTTAAGACAGAAGAGTTAGTAACACCTTCACAGTTTGTTCCACGGCAAAATATTAGCCAGAACGGTACCAGCAAAATGAAAATTTCGGGTGAACTTCTCAGTGGAAAGTCACCAGATATTTCAACACAATTCACCAAAAGCCTGAAAAATATTGCGGATATGGTTGTCGTATCACAACAAGTTGGCAATCCACCAGCAGTTCCGCATTCAGTAGAGCTTAAGACGTACATAGATGTTAAACATGATCCTTTAAATCTGAACGACCAGGAGTAGGGTGTGTCAGTTTCAGCTGCATCAGTAACGGCTGCAGGTCCCACTCGTTCCATGAACAGTTGGGGAGAGGTGGAACACCTATTCGAAGGATACGATGACAAGCAGAGAGTAGCTATCCAAAGAGAGAGAACTCGGAGGTTAGAGGAACAGAAGAATATGTTTTCATCTCAAAAGCTCTCTCTTGTCTTGGATTTAGACCACACCCTTCTCAATTCGGCTAAGGTTAGTTTCTCTCCCTTCTAGTTTGCTTAATTTTCTTATATGCTTTCTAAAGCTGGTTTTTTTTTTTTTTTTTATCGTTTTCAGTTTCATGAGGTTGAAACCGCCCACGAGGCGATTTTGAGAAAGAAGGAAGAACAAGATCGTGAGAAACCATATAGACATCTCTTCCGCTTCCCTCACATGGGAATGTGGACTAATTTGAGACCAGGGATTTGGAATTTTCTGGAGAAGGTGACTCAGTTAACAATATTTTCTTGCTAGGCTCTGTGTGCAAGACTTTAGTTTAACTTTTCCTGTGAATTTCAGGCTAGCAAGCTGTACGAGTTACATCTTTACACTATGGGCAACAAATTGTATGCTACAGAGATGGCCAAACTGCTTGATCCCAAAGGGGTTCTCTTTAATGGGCGAGTCATATCGAAAGGAGATGATGGAGATCCCCTTGATGGAGATGAACGAGTACCCAAGAGTAAAGATTTAGAAGGAGTTATGGGTATGGAATCGTCTGTGGTGATCATAGACGACTCTGTCCGAGTGTGGCCTCATAACAAAATGAACTTGATAGTTGTTGAAAGGTATCATCTTTCACATTATGGCTAACATGAGACCGTATTGCTTGCTTACTGTACAGTATTAAGTATCTGTCTGCTGATGTGTGTCTTGTGTTGCAGATATACTTATTTCCCTTGCAGTAGACGGCAATTTGGGCTTCTTGGTCCTTCTCTTCTTGAGGTGGATTTCGATGAGCGACCTGAGGAGGGCACATTGGCATCTACATTAGCGGTCTGCACTTTTGTTTTATGCACCTTGTTATGTTATTTTCTACTCTTCGTTTTGAATCTTAGCATCAGAAGATGGTTCCACTGTACAGGTTATTGAGAAAATACATAAAAATTTCTTCTCGCACGCTTCACTAGACGAAGCAGACGTGAGGAATATTTTAGCATCCGAGCAACGGAAGATATTGGCTGGTTGTCGGGTTGTATTTAGTCGGATAATCCCAGTGGGTGAAGCCAAACCGCACTTGCATCCCTTGTGGCAAACTGCCGAGCAGTTTGGTGCTTTTTGCACAACCCAGGTGGATGAACAAGTCACTCATGTTGTTACAAACTCTCTTGGAACCGACAAGGTAAGGAAGTATGCAAATTATCGAACTGTTGGGCCGAAGAAGAAACATCATTTGCAGATTCTGAATGTGTTTGTTTAAGCAGGTGAATTGGGCACTAACCAGGGGTAAATTTGTTGTTCATCCTGGCTGGTAAGGACCCTTTTGGTCTCATTTTAAAGATTTTTTTTTTTAAAAATGTATTGGGTCTCTTGTTGTTGTTTGTAATAAGTTTTTCATTATATCCGAGTGCAGGGTGGAAGCATCAGCTTTTCTGTACCAGAGAGCAAACGAAAGCAATTTTGCCATCAAACCATAAACCAAATCCATTTTCTGCCCACTAAATATCCCCACCACATGGCGGAATTCGAGACTTGACAAGGCCTGAAAACCCAATAGGTCATATCCGGCTGATTAGGCTAAGGCCCCCGAGGGCTGTCGCCTTGTCTGGTTTAAGGGGTACATATGCATTATTCTTTCGCTCCGAAAAGAGGGAATCCATTAAAATGCCAAAAGTATTGGGGCTTCTAACAGAACAAACTNCCAGAGAGACCCAGTAGAAAGTGATGATGGGTAAGGGTCATGTGCCAAGGAGAGGCTCATGTTCAATTTTGTCCTCGTCTGTTGATTCATGATGAATCGGTTCGCTCCGATAAATGTTGTTGTGGTATTTATACTAATTTCGGAAGCAATGCTGATGGGCACTTGGCAACAGACAACAGAATACAGATGCGTAGTTGAGTGACTGAAACAAAGCTTTGATTGAAATGTTCATGCCTTCCTTATTAATCCCCAGAATCAAATGTGGCGGAGAAAGCAAATTCATTAAGAGAAAGAGAACGCATTTGACTATTACTTGACCTAGAAGTTATTACTACTGGTAATGGATCAGTGAGGTACTGATTCTTACGATGGGTATGTAGGAGAACACACTAAAAAAAAAGTGTTTTAAGAACTTACAACAGAAACCGCAAAAAAGAACTCTATTTGTATGCACCACTTGGGTAGTAAATTTGATCATATGAGTCTGGTTTATAATTAATGGGAATCAGATTAACAACTAAAACGTTGGTGGATTGTTTTATGCATATATACTAAGGTATAACTCTCTTCTGCTCCAGTGAAAAAAAAAAAAAAAAAACTCTCCTCTGCTCCGCGTAAACAAACTAAATTTTCACTATTTTGATAAGTAGAATAAGATTATCTTCTGTTTAAGATAAAGTTAAATATGAATAAAAAACTTTCATGATAATTTTAATGAGTTTTTGTCGGGATGTTTTCTGTCTACCAATACAGCAGCGACATGTGGACAAACAAGTATTTTTGGAACCGCTTCATGAGCAAGACGGTAAATTTTCGTCTCGTGGGAGCCAAGTATAAGAGACTTCTCGAAGCGTACACAACCTTTAATGCATTTGTACAAGAAGACATCTATATCACAATTACATACATGCATTTTTTTTTTTTTTTTTTTTGTTTGTTTGCATGACAAGCTCTTATAATCAAGATCTTATGATCAAACGGTGTTATTCAGTTTAAGATATAACCAATGTTTTGGAGAATGGAGATTACTTCAAATTTTAATGGTTTTTTACAAAATATGTTGATGTGTCACTTAAACTTTAATGAGGTGTTGATGTGTCATCCATGAAGAAACGCTCTTCATGTTGATTTTTGGTAGTATATTAGTAATAAATTAGAGGATTAAGAACATAACAAGAGCTAGATCTATATTGACTATGTTATTAAAAACCGTAAGTAAAGATCATCGTAAAAGATAACATTCTTCTAGGCAGCACATACAATTGACGATTTGCAGTTTGGATTAATGTCTTGCTTTGACAAATTCAATATATCTGGTTCACTAGTTGGTGTTCTATTTAGTAAGGGTTTATGGTTCTAAGTGGATCTTCGCTAACTTATTGTCAATATATATATATATATATATATACTAGTCAGTAGTCCTACCATATTGTTAATATGTATTGATACAATAATAAAGAGAGGAAAAAAAAAGGAGAGACAAAAGGTACAAAATTGGGTGAAACTATACAAGAAGTGGCTGTGATAGGCATGCGGCTCTTTGATTTAAAAATCCCATTCCCCACCACATCATACACTTTTGCCCCATTTCCCAAATCCTAATAAAACAGGCTTTTGTTACTCGTATTGGATAAGATAACACATATTATTGTTTTCCAATTATGTTAATGAACTTTCTTCCAAAGGTCAAACCCTTTTTAATTTAACCTAACAGCCTTTTTATGTAACTTCCGAAATTAGCATATAAATACACACCACACCAAGATACAAAAATGCCCTAGGATTTGAAAGCACAAGGCAGTAGTAACTTTTAAGTTTTAACATATGCAACTTTTTAAGTAATTAGCTAGAAGCCAAGCCACCTTGTGACCGCAAGGCAGAAAAAGCAACAAAAGTTTTGTAAATGGTGCAAGCGGCTGAGGCAGATTAGTTTGTTGATGAACAAGATTGATTTTTATCTGTTATTCACAAATCTTGGATTGTAATGGTGTTTAGAATCTTTAGATAGAAAAAAAAAAAATAGAAGAGGAAACTATTTTATTTGTAACAAATAGGATTTATAAAAAAAAAACCTGATTTGCAGTGAATTATTATTATCCATTGCAAATGGATTAGTAACATGACTCTGTTTCGTTATGTTATTACTACTTTTCGAACCCAAAATATTCCATTTTTTAAAAGAATTGAGTGTGTGTATGTATATATTTTTCCTTGTAATTCCTATATGAAAAGTGGAATAAAGAACAGAACATAATGTAATAATAATTAAAAAAAAAATATTATATAAAACAAATAGAAGGATAATAGACGAGACGTGAGAGGTGGGGATGGGACCATCAACACTCTTTTAGCCAACCTTTCAAGGCAAATGTTGTTTTCAGTTTCAGACCAAATGGGATTTGTCTTTTATCCTTTCCTACAAATTTGTATTTCAATTCCCTACAAATTTGTTATAATTCATTCTTATGGGGTCAAGAAATATTATCACTTAGGAGCATCCCGGGGCAGAAGAAATCATTATTTGCCACCATTCACGCATAATAACGTATTTAAGAAACAAAATGCATCTCTCAAATAAACAAGTTCAGCCAAGTCTTATTATAAGTCTTCTATAGTCTGAGACATATCATTACAGTGTATGGAACGAAGCGGACGGAGCGAACATAACGTACAAAAAATAACAGTGTATTTTTGCATTACCTTTTCTGTTACGTTATGTCTACTCTATCTTGTACAGTGTAACCATTTGGAATCTTAATGTTGTACTTACTGACTTGAAGCTTAAATCTTTTACTCCCACATCTTTTCTCTATAATTTTCTAAAATCTTTCATCTTATTTACTTGAGTGTTTTTTTTCTTTCTATTATGCTTACTTTTTTTATTTTATAAAACAGGACCACATTCATCTCCTTTCCCAACTATTATTTTTTTAATTTCTAAAAATGAAAGGAATGGAACAAAAATAAGTAAAATTAAGAAAATGATAAAGGACAATAAGACTTTTTGGGTGTTTGAGTGAAGTCCAGCCACGCCAAACTCCATTTGCTGATCACATCACCAACCGTTTCTTACCTTTTTTTATTGTTTATTAATGTTCGTTGTGAAAAGTTAATTGTAAATTTCTATGAAAAAAAAAAAAAAAAAAAACTGAATAGCTAGGGTAACCCAAGTTAGTCAATGATTCAGAAGATTTGTCTTTGTGATTATAGGAAGAAAACCAAACCCGAAACTATATATGAATGGAAAAATTAAAATTAATTCAATACAATTACCGTTAAGACCTTTTAGATGGGCTTACGGCTTTTGCAGAGAAAACAAATATTTACAAAATACTCGATATTAACAACAATTAAAAAAAATGGAAAAAGTGACTTCTTGATATAAATGCCGTACCAAATGGAAAAAGAAAAAAACAAAACCCAAAGTCGTCATCTTCCTTTCTCTATTGACTGACTTAGAGAAGAAGAACCTCGATGTCTCGCCTGCAATGTCTAACAATGGCGACTGCATTAATTCTCCTTCAAGCTCTGAGTTCAGTGAGCTCCAGTATTCTGTCCCGGGCGGACCGGATCACCCGTTTACCCGGTCAACCCCGGGTCGGGTTCCAGCAGTACTCTGGTTATGTCTCTATAGACAAGAAGAAACAGAGAGCTCTGTTTTACTACTTAGCTGAAGCAGAAACCAAATCCATCTCTAAACCTCTCGTCCTCTGGCTCAACGGAGGTTAGTATTTTTTTATCTTTTACTAAAACCCAAACTCAAATTTAGGATCTTTCATCTTCGTTATTACACTTTGAAACCTAAAGATTAGAACAACAATTTTTAGCAAAAAAAAAAAGATTAGAACAAAAAGTTTTAATCTTTTGGGTTAATTTGCAGGACCTGGGTGTTCATCATTGGGTGTTGGTGCATTCTCAGAAAATGGACCTTTTAGACCAAAAGGATCAGCCTTGGTGAGGAATCAGCATAGCTGGAATCAAGGTAAATGTCCTTGGATTATTCGAATTTTACATCTCTGTTTAGTATAAACTGATTTCGATTTTTGATTATGCAGAGGCTAACATGTTGTATCTAGAGACACCTGTTGGAGTTGGATTCTCTTATGCAACTGAGAGCTCCTCGTATGAGGGTGTGAATGATAAGATCACTGGTATGTTACATTGAATTTATCTATTTCAAATTTCTGGCTGAAAATAAAATAATTCAAGCCCCAGAAATCAAATCCTCTCTGTTTCATTAGGCTTTGTAGAATTAAACCCAGCTTTTGTGCCTTTTTCTACTTTTAGTTAAAAAGATACCAGAAATCACTTGATTTTGTAATCACCAGGTAGAAAAAGGATAAACATATTTTCACACATAAAACTGGTCTAGATAATTTTGTTATGTTTCTAGTTTTCAACAGGTTCAAGCTTTTGTTTTTCGAGTACAGGTTTTGAATTGGAGTTTATTTTTTCATCTTATTTTTGGTCGAGTGGGTAACAAAGCGAGTTTAACTTTTGTAATGATGATATTGGGGTGCATGCGATCCTTTTCTTGTTGGGTCGCTTTTCACAGGAAAATCAATTATTTGAAAAAAAACCCCAGCTTTTCTGTGTTGTTCTTTCTCAGTCTGACAAAAACAGAAAAAAAAAAAAATTGGACCTTTTTGCAGAATTCAGATCACATCTGAAGAAAATATTCTCTTATTCTTTGTTTCTTTTTGTTTGTCTTCACATATCACAACATTATAATCTTTGTCTTTTCTACATTTTTTTTTCTCCAGCAAAAGACAATCTTGTGTTCTTGCAAAAATGGTTCCTCAGATTCCCTCAGTATCTCAACAGAAGTCTCTTCATCACTGGTGAAAGCTACGCTGGTAAAAGATTGCTCTGTCTCTCTCTTGCTCTGTCTCTATAGTACTCTCACTCTCTGTTAACTGTATTATTAACTAATTTAGCAAATATTTAGGCCATTATGTTCCTCAGTTGGCTCAGCTTATGATTCAATACAACAAGAAGCACAATTTGTTTAATTTGAAAGGCATTGCTGTGAGTAATTTCGTATCCTTCCTCAAGTTTTTTCATCTTATTCCGGTTTATGTCCCGTCTTTGATTCAAATCTTTGGTTTTGTAGATTGGCAATCCGGTTATGGAGTTCTCCACAGATTTCAACTCGCGAGCAGAGTATTTCTGGTCTCACGGGTTGATATCGGATTCAACTTACAAAATGTTCACATCTTACTGTAATTACTCGCGATATGTGAGTGAGTACTATAGAGGGGAAGTCTCAAGTATGTGCTCTAAAGTGATGAGTCAAGTTAACACCGAAACAAGCAGATTCGTCGATAATTATGACGTCACTCTTGACGTCTGCATTCCCTCTGTGCTATCTCAATCCAAAGTAGTTATTAACCCTCAAGTGAGTTCAAAAAACTTTACATTTTCATTTGTTTTTTGTTCTGTGACTGGACATACTGATTTTTCTTTAAAACGATTCAGCAAGTGGGAGAAACGGTGGATGTGTGTGTAGAAGATGAGACGGTTAATTATCTTAACCGGAGAGATGTGCAGAAAGCTCTCCATGCTCGGCTTGTTGGAACTCGCAAATGGGCTGTTTGCAGCAAGTAATTTTTTTTTTTCTTTTCTTTTCTTTTTATTTTTTTTTTTGTTTTTTTAAAATTTCTTTTTTTTTTTTTTTTTTTTTTTTTTTTTTTTTTTTTTTTTTTTTGTTTTTTACAAAATGTTTTTTTATTGTGATGACGACAGTGTGCTGGATTACGAGCTACTTGATGTGGAAGTGCCGACGATAAATATTGTAGGAAGTCTTGTCAAAGCTGGAGTTCCAGTTCTTGTGTACAGGTAAATCAATGTTTCTAGTGGCAGTTGTGAAGTTGACAAGTCGTGTTAAACCTTTCTTGATGTGTTCTCTGTTGTTATAATAAACAGCGGAGATCAAGATTCAGTGATTCCGTTAACCGGAAGTAGAACATTGGTGAAGCAACTGGCTGCAGGGTTGGGACTGAGAACAACCGTGCCTTATCGAGTTTGGTTCGCAAGAGAACAGGTTAGAGCAACATGACTCTAAATTTAAAGGTGCTCAATTTGGATTCCGGTTCAAGTAATGAATCTACTACTCTACTATTGATAGGTTTTAGGATTTTGGTTCGGTTCGGATGCCTTTTTTTTTAATATCCAAGATTAGAACCATTGTAGGAGAGCTACGTACTAATTAAGGTATTGGTGTTACAGGTTGGTGGGTGGACTCAGGTTTATGGGGATATATTGGCGTTTGCTACGGTGAGAGGAGCGGCCCACGAGGTACCCTTCTCGCAGCCGGAGAGATCACTTGTGTTGTTTAAGGCGTTCTTGGGTGGTCGTCCTCTCCCTGAGGAATTCTGATATTTCTTTATCATTTTTCTGAGCTTGTAAGTAAACATTGCAGCCTTTGGTCGGCAATGTCCCAAAATTAGTGGTTATATTTTGATTTCAGGGCGAGAAAGGAAACACACTTGGAAATTTGTGTAGAAATATGGTATTGTTCTAGAGTTTTCAGGATTTTCAAAAGAAAGAAAAACAAAAGACATTAGTCCGGTAAAGACTAGGCCGTTTCCTTTTTGGATGAAACAGAGCATACTATACCTAATTTAGATCTCCCTGTGCATAGGTCAACAATATGGTGGTATTTGATACTTTATGGACTTCTAACTAAAGCCAATTGATAACAAGTTGATTCACTTATGTTTTACATATTACTTTATATCTCATCTCACTGTTGATGTGGAAATCCTAACATGAGAGAATTATATTTGCATTTGAAAATGGCAATCGATCCCAGGACAAAGTATACTGATTATGCGATAACTATTCCAAACCTGTTTTTTTTTTTTTTTTCCTCAAATCAGAAGTCCATGTTTCATAAACAAAACAAGAATCCTGATTTGCACAATACAACAACAACATATAGCGGATAAAAAGTAGCTATATCATCAAAGAGAGTGACTTTCTCATACAAGAATTAGTAACGACTTCGAAAGCAACACTGTTCCACGAACCAGCAACAACATAGCGTTCCCAAACTGCATCATTCCAAAGAAGTGATAAGAGATTAATTTAAAAAAAAAAAAAAAAAAATCTACTTCCATTTTTCTGTGGCTTTAATTATTAACTTGAGCTGATTCTCAAAAAGATATAAATATATAATTGATTTAACAATTGGGATTTACCAGCTTCTGAGAAAAGGAAAGCAACCCTCATATTCTCCTTCTCCATAGTATTCATCTGATCTATATGGACGCAGCGGCGGTGGATGCAGCTGACCGTAGCCACTGTAGTAGTCTTGAAACCTCGTCCTCGTTGGTGGATACGGCGGCGGCGGAGCCTCCATTATCGGTTGGTATAGTGGCGACGGGCCTGCAAAATTCATCCAAAAATATATACACCACACACATGCATGGGAATTATCATTTTTCTGCGCGCGAATCATATATAAATAAAATTTATCAAGAACAAAACGTAAATTATAAAGAAAACGTTTTGAGGGTTGCCTGGTGGTTGATATGACTCGTGAGAAACATGGTAAGATGTCATTTTGAAGCTATAGATTTGCGGATCGTTTGGCTATGGAAAGTTCAAAGAAATTTGGTGTAAAAAGTGATCTTAAATTTGAGAATATATATATCTCACAACATACAAGACATCTCTATTTCTCTAATTTAATTTTATTTGAATGAAAATGATCTGAAGTCGTATAATGTAGAACAAAACCGACGTCGGGAAGACACTTGGCAATAGTGGTGCATCGTCGTATCGACGTGTTGGTTTGCAAACTGCGTGACGAGCTACTTGGCATAGTTGTTTTCCGGTTTAATCTAATTTGGGTCGGTGCTCTCCGGTTCAGCTTTATTGTAAATTATCAAGTCCTCTTTCTTTCCCTCTACCGGGTTTAACACCGCTGATATTCTCCGATTCGGTCCATTTCTCAATCTTATAAATCAAATATTTTGGCATAGTTTGGTCCCATCAAAGTTTCTTTTTGTAGCAACTCTGCTCCCTTTTCGTCGATAAACTAAAAGTTTTGGTTTGATAGGTCTAATTCAAAGTTTTGTCAATTTGGTTTAAGATTACTTGAATAGAAAATAGAACTTAATTTTATTTGAATCCGAATCAAACCCCAGTTAAATTCTGATTTTGCCATTTTGGTTTCAATATTTTTAGATGAAAAATAGTAATTTCATATGGGCATTTTATTTTTAGATTAATATTATAATTTACAAATATATATGTACTTAACTGTATGGATAGTTTTTAATTGTTTTATAACTTTGCATTTAATTTTGAGGAGAAGATATGCCCATGAATTACTTCATAGATACCATTTCAAAGTCGTTGTACCATAACTCATCACATTCGCAACAAATAATTTATGCAAATACTTGTAGGTTTTTTGTACCCTTAGTTTGATTCCAAAACTTGACAAGGCTTCTTTTCCACAACACAATATTAACTTTGGCCAACTTTCTCGGTACACATCCTTTAATCAAACTGTACCGGTAGGGTCGAATACTTTGAATTATCGACGTACTGACCAAACTTGATTTTATTTATGAAATTAGTTGACAACAAAAAAAAAAAAAAAAAAAATCAAATCCTCTTCCCTCCTTACTCTTCCTTGGTGCTTTGAATCTTTATCAACTGCTCACATAAAGAAACACTCATGTTGATTTTGGAACTCACTGTTCTACACATACAGTCATCAAAAATACTCTTTTTTATTAAGAACACGGTGTTTAAAGCAGTATTCTAAACTATTGTTTTCACTCCACATAAACAAACAAAAATATCTAATATATCTTCTAAATTCTGAGAGCATGAGTTGGGTGGTGAGATTTCTTGGTCACATATTCGTTGTTGGTAACGGAAAATATATTTTAACTCTGCTAACGGTGATACTTGGGAGGAGTTATCTTACTACTCGTGCCAGACCTATAACGCCGCATCACATCAGCCGAAAGCACACCACACTCGGTTGTTTAGGATCTTACGACCTAGGGCAATTTGATCAAGCAACTCTAAATCTGATTCCTAACGTTTGGTCAAGTGATGGTACTGGATTAAGCGAGCAAGAAAGTGATGCAACCGAATGTATAACATGCACACACACACACCTCACATTTCATGTTAATTAAGGCACTCCTACTTTATGTCAAAGATTCTGTTTGAGATCCAATTCGTCGATCTCATGCAGAGTTTCAAGTCAACCCCCTCCATATGGACCAATGTTCAACCAAATTTTTTTAACTTACCAAACATCAGATTAGGTACATGATCGCTTTCAGACATGGCTAAAAACTCAACTATTTTTTTCCCTTTTTTATAATTTTCTTTTTTCTTTGTCTAGTTACGTTATTTTATTCGAATTTGAGAATCGGAAAGTTTTCAAAAAGACAAATTTCTATCCATGGACAAGTCGTCATAACCGTGTATTGTTTCCTGACACTCAGAAACCGACGAGCGAAACCGAATCTTGAAATTAAGTTAGCTTCCATTTCAATGGCCAAGCCAAGCTCACACCTATTTGCGCCTACCCTTTCCACAAAATCAACAGTCTAGTAGATCTTGAAAAATCTATCTTCAACAATTTGATCATTTTTTTTCCATCGTTTTATATTTTTCTTTGTCGTCATATATACTGTTTTTTTTTTCCCTATCCCAGATAAAATTTGTTTATAATTTCCACTAAAAAAATAATAATTAAAATCTTTAAAAAGGATTCTGAATGCACGAAAGAAAAACCATGAAATGTGGAGTCACATGTAGCAATCATTATGATTTAACACTCGTCTTTATTATTTGAGAGCCGCGCGATTCCTCAGGGCTCATTTCATTGACCAACTTTAATGCAACAACTGTTCCTAAAATCCTTTCACATTATTATCTTTTTAACTTGTAAAGGCAAACACACAAAACTCTCATGTAAATGGTACTCCGATTCTTTCAAATTTCAGACTCTCTTTAACATTTTACTATCCGAAACATTGCCATTGATTGAAACTCGTGTTAATGCGGCCACTCACAAAGAGAAATCACTAAGTTATAACAATATAAGATTAAAGAAAAGAAGAAGAGGAAACCTAAACAAATTCTCATCTGAATAAATTAAAACGAAAGTAAAGAAGTGGGTGCGTTTCAAGGAGAAGCAGAATGAGGTCGATCAAAGTGAAGAAGCTGTGCAGCACATTTGGGACAGTCCTTGACAAGCTTAGGAACCATGAAGTACATGAAACAAGCTTTGCATCCAGCAACCACAAGCACATCTTCTTCTTCTTCTTCTTCTTCCTCATCATCTTCTTCCTCTTTCTGATTCTCTCTTGATGATGGAGATGACTCTGATGAAGACTCTTCGCTGTCGTAATATGAGCTATCTTCTTCTGAGCACAAGGTTCCATATGATTCCTCTCTGTCATTATCTGCATTCATCACTTTCCTTGGATCCTCTTTCACTCTCATTCCGTTTTTCCAGTTTATGTAGTAAATCTCTCCTGTCTAAACCAAAAGAAAAAAAAACCCACCTCCAAATTTCAATCAAAAAGTAAGAAACTAAACTCTATTTGACTATTACGGCTATAATGTGAAGATAAAAGTTTTTATCTTTTTTTCTTATGCACCAAATTGTGTTAAGACAGAAAGCTTTGGTCCTAGATCTATATATGAGCAAATGACTATGTACTTTTTATATGTATGTTTCTGGTATAGTAGTGGGCATTGATTTCTCAAACATATATAATTGAAAGAAAAACAAAACCATTTGTTTGTTTGTTTAGAAAGATCATATCCGGGAGATGAAAGATTGGCTGAAAAAGCATCAACTAGCTATAATTTTTTTGTTTTCTTTTGTATTTATCCGAAAGCAAAAAATCCCAGAACTATAGTTTCATGGTGGTCAAGCTTTTAAAACCCTTTTCATCTGAAATTTTTGCTCTTTTAGTCTTTAAAAAAGGGAAAAAAACATCTTTCCCCTAACACGAGCGCTATGAACAGAGCAATATTTATACGGTCCGAAGCAATAAATGCATCACAAGGAAACAAGAAAAAACATTAATTAAAAAGAAAAATTTCCCCCAATGTACAAAGAAAATGCATTAAATGCAATCCAAAATACGAAAACGACACGAGTTCGAAGTTTCTGCAGTGATTAATTTATAACCTAGAAAGCCAAAAAAAAAGAAAAGAAGAAGAGAAAGAGAAAGAATCTCATTTGTTTTTCTTATTACCTTGAGATCAAGACACTGTTCCCAGTGACAAGGAAGAGATAAGTGAGAATTGAGCTCCAATGTTGTATCTGAGATCGGAGGAATATGTTCGTTGCTCTCTTCAGTCGTCGACGACGATCTCCCAAAACCATCTCCGACTCTTCTTTTCCGATCACTCAGAGAAAATCTTTGCATCGATTTCTCCAGAGATTTCGTTATCGTCTCCATGTTTGGTGCCTTCATATTTTCTCCCTCAAAGGCGCAGAGAAAGAAAGAAAGAAAGAAAGAGTAACAAAAAGAAGATTGTGATGAGAAAAAAACAAACAAAAACAGAGTGAGGGGTAATTTGGGGAATTCGGCAGGGGGTTGGTTGGAAAATTCACGCGCTCGTGAGGAGGGGAAGCGCGTGGGGATTTTTGGGTAAAAGAGAAAGTGGACCCGTAACTGTCAGGCACAAAGTGACTACAGAGAGGCTCGCACTTTGTCTCACGTCCGTGTTACCGTGTTAGTTGAAAAACGTATGGGAACCATTCGGGCACACGCGCGTGTTAGGCGCGTGAGTATTAAGCTTGCGCGTGTTTTGTTGTATCGGTTAGTGGCCGGTTTGAGAGGAGAGAATAAAAGTTTAAATCTTGGGAAGGGTTAAAGTGGCAAAACCTGAGGGAATTTTTTTTTTTTTTTTGAAAGACGTGAAAAACTCTGTAAATTTAAATATAATTAACGTAGCTATCGAAAAAAATGCCGGAGCTTACCTTTATTCTGTTATTAATTTTTTTTTTTTACCCTTGAAATCTTACAAAATTACATTAATATACGCGTATTATGTTTTTGTAAACATATCTCACAGTATGAACTTGAAGTTTTGCGAACACATCTAAAAACTGGTGGAATTAGTGGAACAGTAAAAAGCTAATGAAAAACAAATTCTTAAATCTAATACTTGTCTTATTAATATTTTAATCGTTTGAATCAGAATTTTAATTTAAAATATTAAAACAACTACTACAATATAATTATATTCTTTGAAAACTAATTGATAGATTAATCGTTGGTTTTCTGTAGGAGCCATGTGGCTCACTGGCTTGTAAGGTTGGTGTGCCATTGTAGCAAGCGTGCTTGATGAGTCAAGACAATGATGTCGTTCATATCGTCTTGTACATTGCATTGTATCAAAAAAGTGGTGGCATAGTGATAGGTGCAATATGAGATTGGATTTTTTGTGTCCTGGTTCAAATATATTTTGAGACATTAATATTATTTTTTTAAATTGAAATATTTAAAGATTGATTTTGAGTAATGAATGAGATTATAAGCCGAAGTTCCGAAACTCGGTTTTCCAAAAAAAAAAAATGTGTGCATTACGTCTCATCATGCATCTGCTTTCTGCTAGCCGCTAGGTGTTGTGGAGCGTAGTTGCTCTCATTAGTTGGCCGGCTTAGGGACTTTTAGGGTGAGATTAACGTGAATGGATCAGTCACTAAATGGTCTCATCTTAGTTCGATACCTACATGTCATTAAACCTGTTTGAAGGTTAATTGTACCGTACAATTCGAAAGCTTTACAGAGGCAGAGTAATTGTTATGAAATATGCGAAGGCTTTGAGGTTTGGTGCATACATTAAAACTCAATAGCACGCAGGATGATATTCCCGGGAAAGTACGACTATACGACAACAAGTATTAACATTGAAAATGAAATTAATCTGGCTATGAGATGGCAATTTAAAAATAGCCGAGCCTGATAATGCAATATGATGCGTGGAGCCAAATAATTGAAGAATAAGGATTCTTATTTTAGGAAAAGTCAACCAAATTATAAAAAAGAGTAAAGGCAAAATGTCAACATTTTAGCTAATAGAGTAAAGTTTTTTTTTTTTTTTTGCGTGGATAAAAGCTCTCGACCTTTAGCTGCAATTATTAAGTTTGTGAAAAACTTTATTAGATGTTTCATTTCACATATCTTTTAAATAATAAAGTCAAGAACATCACGTCAAAAAAAAAAAAAAGTCAAGACCATTACCATGTTCCGATTTCATATATTAGTTTATGTAACTCTTTTGCATGTAATTTGGCTTTTTAATTTTTAAAAAAGCAATGTTTGAACAAAAAATAAGTTTATGTAACAAATAGACAAAGGAATAAAATAGACAGAGAAGAAACCAAAAAAACAAAAATAAAATCTTCTTACCCAAACTATTGAAGACCGTGAGTTATTTAAGATATTAGGTACAAACATCAAAGCATGCTCTATTTGTATAGTGTGGTTAAGTAAGATATCAGATATTAGGTACATGTATGTATAACTTCAACTAGCATAACTATTATTGAACTGGTAAAAAAAAAACCTTACCATGATATCCATACGTACACACACACATGCAAAGATAACATAATTACAAAAAAAAAAGAAGATAGAGAAGGAATTGTTATAGACGTATATATGCTGGCAATAACATTTTTACATTATACATAAATATTGCATATCTCTAGGGAATAAAAGTATTGTCCGGAGGAAAACGATGTTTCCGTAAATTTGATAACCCATGAAAATAAAAAAAAATAGTGAAAATAGTGAAACAGAGAAGTGCAAGGGAATCTGTCGGAAGTGTAGAAAGGGAAAGCGACGAACCAGCCCAATCCAGTATTTGTTATTTTTCTACGAAAATAGGATTTTGCATTTACAAAATAATATTTTATATGTACAAAATCGTATTGGTAGTAAAAGGTTTCTTTATTTATTTTGGTTAAAAGCGTAAAATACAGAAAGAGAGACAATGGGGCCTGAGAAGGGAATCTCTGAGCAGAGACAAAGATGTTTCAGATCGAAAAGACGTCAAAGTGTGTATGTGTGTGTGTGTGGGTCTCCACTCTCTCCCCTCTCATTCTTTTTCGAAACCAAAATACACCATTTTGCTCTTCCTCTCTCTCTTTTTTTATTTCCTGTTTTTTTTTTTTTTTACAAGAATGGAATTGAAATCTAAGTAACAACACCTTTCGTTCGCACAAAAAATAAAAAGTAACAACACCTTTCTACTTCGTACAAGCTCAAATACAAGTTACAAAAAAAAGATTTTGTTCTCAAAATAATAATTTTTATTTCCTTTTTTCAATTGTCTTTTAATTTGTTTCAAATCAAAAGATGTTCTTGTTGTCAAAAAAAAAAAAATCAAAGATGTTTTTACTAAAACTTGTTAAATTTCATTTACAATGTGACTTAATTTCTTCGATCATTCTAGTGTTGGAATATCAATCAAAGTCTCGCATTAGAAATTTAGACAGTAATAATTTAATATATAAATAATGTTTTTTTATTAGTATAAAGCTTTTTGGAAATAAATCTAAAAATAAATCAATGCAGATTTTGGCAACCGAACCTAAATCAAATAATATTATACTATTGAGAGAGTTGGATTGGGCTTGAAAGCATTGGCATGTGAATATGAATATTTGAAGCAAGTGAACTTGTGTTCATCAAAATTTTCTTACAATCTCCCATAAATTTAGGTGATGATCACTCTCTATTCACTGTTTGGCTGGATTCGTCAAGATTCTAGTTTTGTGCAATCAAATTTATTGGAAAGAGAAAATTAAGTGTTTATAGACAATCAAGCCTCCTGATCTCATCACAAAGGTATCTCGTTTTTGTTATAACTTATATAAGTATGGTTCTTAAGGATTTGAGATTTGAGATTTTGAAAGAAGGTCAAGTAAGATATAATAGTGACCAAATCTGGGCTTAGATTGAATATGGTCGATTTGGGCTTGGAGCCTTTTATGTGTTTTGATCAATTTTAGAGCTATATGTGATCTCAAATTGATTGATTGCCTTCACACTGTTTGTTTTGGTGAGCGGATTGGTCTTAACTCTTAAGACTTAAATAAATCATCGTTCATTGCACACAAAAAAAAAATCATCGTTCAAAATAAAACAGTTCGTAATCGTAAGCTAGCTAATTAAAGGACTAAAAAGGTCATTACTATAGAAGGAATGGGATTAATATTTCAAAAGTCAAGCGTTTTACACAAACCTTCCATTTATAACGTTACGACAAGAAAATAAAATAAAAGGTTATACTTACTTACTTGAGATATTTTTTGGTACAAGAGTTGAAAGATATTTTCATCTAATTGAGATAATAAAAGCTTCGTTGGCTTTGCAGATCAAATAATTATGAATAAAGCCCAAATTACTGGAAACGGAAAGCCTGAGAAATGTCTATGTCATCATCTTCTTTGATCAATTGCTTCATCAGCAAAATCACCCTTCACAATCTCTGAGTTGTTTCTAGTTTCTGCAATTCGGATTTGGAAAAAGGTCAGATTTTGAGGGATCTTATTGAAGCTTGGTGTCACAATGGGTAGCTCAACGATGTCGTCGTCTTCAGAGACTGTGGCGTGCGATTTCTGCGGCGAGAGGACGGCGGTTCTCTTCTGCAGAGCCGACACGGCGAAGCTCTGTTTGCCCTGCGACCAGCACGTCCACTCGGCGAACCTCCTCTCGCGGAAGCACGTGCGTTCTCAGATCTGCGACAACTGCAGGAAAGAGCCGGTCTCCGTACGGTGTTCCACGGACAATCTCGTCTTGTGTCAGGAGTGCGACTGGGACGTCCACGGAAGCTGTTCTTCATCCGCAGCTCACAATCGCTCCGCCGTGGAAGGGTTCTCAGGTTGTCCCTCGGTTTTGGAGCTCGCAGCCGTATGGGGACTAGATTTGGAAGGGAAGAAGAACGAAGAAGAGGACGAACTGCCGTTGGTGACGGAGAATTTCGGGATGCCGTTAGATTCGTGGGGCTCTGGATCTAACATCGTTCAAGATCTGATTGTCCCGTACGACATGTCGATTAAAAAGCAAAGGCCTAGCTTGGGGAAGTATAAGCAAGTAGTGTACAAACAGCTGGAGGAGTTGATGAAGGGAGGTTTCGTTGGTGGTGATGATGAAGGTGAAGGAGAAGGAGAAGGAGAAGGAGACGGTGGAGGAGAGATCAACGTTACTGAGCAGTCTCCAACGACGTCGTTTACATCGTTGCTTATGTATTCAACAGAGTACCAAAGTCCTCATGGTGTTGGTATGCAATTGAATGCTGCTACTAATCATAGCAGTAGCCAGAGTACTCAGGTCCATCTCTCTCTCTCTCTAGTTCTTGATTGAAATGCTTTTGTGCTTAGAACATATGTCCTTCAATTGGATCTTTAGGCTTACAAATCTGTTTAAGTTACCTATGGGAATGTTAATGATTCTTTCCTTGAAACATTTGGTTGTCCTAGTTAGAGATATACTCTGGTTTATCGTCTCGTGTTTGTTACATTGTTGCAGATATGGGATTTTAACTTGGGACAGTCCAGGAACACCGAGGAACCTAGTCCAGTCGAACCTAAAGGCTCTACTTTCACATTCAACAAGAACGATACCCGTCCCACCAATGTGAAAGCTTTCAGAGATACTAACAAGGTAAGTGGCAAAGTGATTTTGATAAGGTTTTGAATCATCGTAAACAACCGCTTTATTTTATCTCACAAAACCTACTTAGCAGAACATAAATTACCCCAAAACCATTTCCAAAACGCTCCATACCCTAAACATTAGAAGCATTTCCCATATAGAGTTGATGACTGATTTGCTGATGTGTAGCAACTATATACCAATCTACTACATCTTGGATTAAATGAAACTAGATGTATTTATATCATCATTCAAACTACTTTTTTGGTATGTTTGTATTTTTGCCGCTGAATTGTGATACTTATTAGTAAAAGTATAGCAGGATGATTCCATCCGCTCAACTTCGACCAAGGGACAGGAAACATCTAAGAGGAATAATTTTCCCACTGCCATTCACTCGCATCAAAGTTCTAACGAATCCAGTGACTTGCATTTCACGGAACATATAGCTACGGATAGTAATAGAACCACAAGATTGACGGATGCTGATCTAGAGCGGATGGCAAAGAACAGAGACAATGCTGTGCAGCGGTACAAGGAAAAGAAGAAGACGCGAAGGTAGTAATCTTCTCCTTTTTTTTTTCTTCTTCTTTTAATTTCCCTTTTGTTAAGGCTGATTGTCTCTCCAACACGTAATTGCTTCATCAGATATGATAAGACCATAAGATATGAAACGAGGAAGGCAAGAGCTGATACAAGGTTGCGTGTTAGGGGCAGATTTGTGAAAGCTACAGATCCTTGAGCCTCTCACTACGTTACTTAGGTTTACATGTTAGATCATAAGCTGTTTTTTTCTGCTTCACCTACCGTGTAAATGTAAATGATCAATCAGATATCAGTATGTTTTGTTTGATTTGGTCGTTGTTGTCTTTGTGTCCTTGAAAATTGCTCTTCTTGACCTTCTGGAAGCGATTTCTAATAGATCAGAGCTTTTTGCCTCAAAAGTTAGTACAACAGCAGAGTGGTGCATTAATTTGATGACAGAGCTTATATAATACAAGTCATATCATAAAAGCAAACGCAGATTTCACATCAATGAACAAAACCAAAAGCTTCGTTAATGTTTTTAAAATACCAACTCTTAACTGAGTAAATACCATTAAAAATGCCGTTGAATCTGTATGAAGATGGTCCAGAAAAAAGAAACGTAATTTATGTTCTCCTTTCTTTTCTTCTTTTAACTTTAACTTCCCTTTTGTTAAATTTTTTTTTTTTTTGGGGTCAATTAGAAAATTAGAAAGAGTTTATAAACCAAAATTCCTAGGCAAAATCTTTTAGGCAATTACGGGTTTAACACTTAAAAGGGGGTTTGGAACAAGATTTCGTGGGCGGGACGAAAAACAGAGAAGGGTAATGATGGGGGAAGAAGAAAAAAACCTAATCCTCTGTACATTGTTCCCGAACTACTGGAAGAAATCTTCCTTGGACTACCATTGAAATCCATCCTCAAATTCAAAACCGTCTCAAAACAATGGAGGTCAATACTGGAGTCGAGGAGTTTCGCGGAGAGGAGGAGGCGTATGATGAGTATTCAAACGAAGCCGAAAATCATGGCGGCACTAGGCCGAGACCCAATCCGACGGCGATTCCAAGGGGACGAAGAGGTCGAGATGGTCTACTTACACAGCGACGTCGCCTCACGACCGTCGCTGTCATGTGACGGCCTGGTTTGCATCCCCGTACCAGGCTGGGTCAACGTTTTAAACCCTTCCACCGGAGAATTTCTTAGATTCCCTTCCGGCCCAGATCCAGTGAGAACCCACCTTCTTCGCTTCGATGTTTTCCCTGTGGGATTCGGTCGAGACAATATTAGTGGGAGCTATAAGATAGTGAGGACGTGCTTTAAGCCCAACCATACTGCCAAATTCTTGATGTTACCATTGGGGAATGGCGGGAACTGAGTCGGCCGCCTCCTTCTGAGATGAGGTATATAAGGAGGAAATCGGCGCCGTGTGTGAATGGGTCCATCTATTGGTTACAAGTGTTTTCTGACTACACAATGTTAGCTCTGGATCTTCACACAGAAGAGTTTCGTGTTGTCCCGATACCGCCTGGAGCATGCTCAGGCCAGCTAGTAAACCTTGAAAACCGTCTAGCCTTAGCCGCAACCTGTGTTTCGAACAATCATTTGAACGTCAAGATTTGGAGCATGGAGGATGCACAAGAAGAACAAACATGGAGCGTAATCTACTCCATACGTTTATTTTCCCTCGAGGACGACCACTATGCTTTCCAATATTGGTTTTGGACCAGGCCAGTGGCGGTTTCTAAACAAGGAAACCTTTACTTCCATGACAATCACAGGAGGTTGTTCAAATATTGTCCAGAGACGGACCAAGTCCGTTGCATCGCCAGAGGGATTTGTGTTATATCTCCTTTTGTTGAAGATTTGGCCCCACTTGGACGTTTGGATTCTCTTCCGGAGAAGAGGACATATGGACTTCAACACTTAGACCACGTGCCGAGCTACCGTTTATCCAATTTTTTCAAACGAATCCAAAATTGAGGAGCCCGATTATTTTGCTTACCACCACCGTTGTGACTCTTGTAATGTTTCGCTGTTTTTCTGTTTTGTCTATATCTTGATACTAGTATTTACTCTTTATTATGATACCTTTTTTGTGTGATTTCGTCTTTCAATCCTTGGAAATGCTTTTCTTGACCTTCTGGAAGCAATTATCTAATAGATAGAGAGAGACTCGAGCTTTTTGCCTCAAAAGTTGTTAGTACAACAGAGTGGTGGCAGCTTATATTATTACAAGTCATATCATAAAAGCAAACGCAGATCTTACATCAATGAACAAAAACCAAAAGCTTCTTTAATGTTTTTTTAGATACCAACTCTTAACTGAGTAAATACCATCAACAATGTCGTTGAATCTATAAGAAGATGGTCCAGAAAAAAGAAACTCAGACATTAAATTTGACCATTATATAACTATAAATAACCAAAATTCCTAGGCACAGCTTATTTATAAATGTTTGCCTCTTTGTTTTTTGTTTTTTTGTTTTTTTGCCATCATTCCCAAAACAAAAACAGGAGGATATTTACATATCTGCAACTAGAGGGAATGTCTTCCTCCTCCTATAAGCTTTTAGGCAGCTACAACAAACATCTTACATCTTAATTCCTCCTCTGCAATTCACCCATTATAACGAATGTCAACACAATATTACGGGTTTTGCCCTAAAAAGGTAATGATGAGTATGAGTATCAGAGTTTATGGGTTTACCTCTTGTTTGGACATCGTTAGGTGGTCTGCACGCTCGGGAAGAGCCGATGGAGGTGGTTGGATTAATGACATTGGGGTTAAAGGAGGCGAGGCAGTGCCTAACTTATTAGTACCCAGACTCGTCTTAGACATATCTAAATCTGCTGCTCTAAGGTTACTAGTAGGTATAGAGAAGCTACGAGTGATTGCAGGTGGTATTGGGAGTGGAGAAGCTGAATTTGAGATTATAGGTTTACTAAGCAATTGGCTCTTAGAAACCAAAGGAGCTGAATATCCAAATGCTCTAGAGGACTTATTAGAGCTACTTGGTGGTGGTCTAGGAAGCTCATGGAGCTCGCTTATTTTCGGGGTTGAGACAAAAGTAGGGGAAGCGGTTGGAGATGATGACGACACTTTTGGTAACTTGGAGACTGGATTCCGCGGGATTGGACCCGAGTATAAGTGAGGTGTTGAAGAGAGAGGCTTGTTGGGCATTGGTTTACTTGTCAGTGGACCTGAAAAGGATCGTCTCTTGAGTGTCCCGAGACGAGAGTACAAGCGTCCATCTGATAAAGGCGGAGGCAACCGAGAAAATGTGTTCTTGTTACTCTCCCTCAGGACCTGTTCTTTCAAGTCTGCCATTGATCTAGAAGAAACCTTTGCAGGTCCACGAGCTTCCAGTGGGGATGAATACCAAATCTGTTTTGTAATTGCCTTTGCAGTTTTAGATGAAGCCATGTTGTTGTTACCTGGACTTGTAGTAGATGAGGGACTTCTTGTTGTTTCCACAGGTGTTGGCAGTGCATAAGTGTTGAATTTCCGTGTTAGAGACGATCGCATCCGTAACAGTTTCTCTGAAGGAGTTGTGAGGTTCTCGGCAAAAAGTGGTGCTGATTGGCTCCCTCTCCTATAAGAATGAGATTTCCTGTAGTTTCCTTCCGCATTTTCCTGCTTACAAAAAGAAGAAGATAAGATTGGTAACAAATCCATGCAAATTGAAAACATTTCTTGAAATAGGTGCTTT
Source organism: Alliaria petiolata (assembly GCA_020283515.1). Taxonomy (NCBI): domain Eukaryota; kingdom Viridiplantae; phylum Streptophyta; class Magnoliopsida; order Brassicales; family Brassicaceae; genus Alliaria; species Alliaria petiolata. The sequence continues at coordinate 306,160,543 of JAHZTW010000001.1, read as the reverse complement.
GTTACTTCCGCATCCTGAGAATTTTTTCTGAGTCATTTGAAAGGAAATCAGAGAAGATGGGATCAAAAGTAAAACACGTGCTTTGTTTTACCTGTGCAGTATCTGGTCCTGGAAGTCGTGGAAATGTGATGTCTGACTGACCCAACTGCATGCATTAGGCAAACATTTTTTTAAGGAAACAGGTTAAAAAAAAAAAAAAAGTAGCGCCAAAATCAAGTTACTCGAGACTGATAATCTAACCAATTTCAACCGATTCTACCCTAAGTGGCATTCGTCATCCCTACAAGAAAATCGTGGTCATGTAGAGATATGACCTTTTTGTTGGTAAAGGGTTTCAAAATGCTTCCCATACTAAGCATTTCCAGTTTATCAACCTCATCTATAATTTCTTTGTTATATTGGTCACCTTTAGGAGAAACATTGGCACATAGAGTATCACTCATTATTCTATCAGCGATCTTCAAAAGCACCAAAAAGATAGACACGAAATTTCATCAGAACCGTTAACATATGAAACAATCACCTCTAAGGCACCACCAGCTGAAGAATCCGCATCTTGGTCCTTGTCATTCACTCTATATTCAAAACTCAACTCTCCATCATCATGCACCTCAGAACCATCGTCCTCATTGTTTTCTATTTCATCATCCCCGTCATCATCTTCTAATCCGCTGAAATGGTAATCAATATGCTGTGATTCGGTTACCATCTGTACATGTGGCTCTACTTCTTCAAGGGAATTAAGAGCCTTCTTGAAGAGGCATAACTGCAGAAACACACAAAAAAATGGACATCAAACACGGTGCTCCGGTGATCGAAACAGAAGGACGAAAAACAGCTCAAGATGAAAACCTGTGCTGCATGATGCCGTGCTGCCTGAGTCAAAAGACTACGTGTTTGCCCTTGTTTTAAGGACTTTAAGCGGAAAACAAATAAAGTTGTCTCGTTATCATACTCATCATGAGCTTCTTGTAGTTGCTGCGTCGAAAAAGTTTCTCCTTTACCACCCTTCGACCTCCCTTTCTCTCTCTGTCTTGTTAGCATGTCTTCATAAACATTCCTGAAAGGTTAAAAAATTCCATGATGAATAGAATACTTTTTACCCACTAACATGAGAGATAGTTTAGATAAGTAGAGATAATTTAATAACTAAGGAATGGTATTCCCGTCATGAGACCAATCAGATTTCTGAATCATTCCCCTACAAAACTCACGTATCTCTAAAAAGTAAAAACTGAACAAATATTGGCATTCACCTTCAACATAAACTTCTTTTTTCAATTATAGTAATAGGTGTTTAGAGGCTAGAAATGACATAAAAAAAAGGCAAGGCAAAAACAACCTTTTCTCATCACAAAGCCGCATCATTTCCTGCACCACCATTAAAACATATTACTATTGTATCGTCACTCGAACGGGATGAATCATCAAGTATATCAAACAAAGCTTAAAATCTTGCTCCGTCAACATGGAAATATATATACACGCAGGGTAATTCTGATTTCTGATCATTGCCGAAAGTAAAGTAGATATAGATTCCAAATGAACAAACCTCTACTATGCGGAGTTCATTAAGAAGCGACTCTGAGGGGATTGTGATTGTTTGGAATATATGAGACCGCTGAATCAACAATATAAAATAGTTAATTGGTTTTTTGGTGGTTGAACAAAGGAAAACTCAGTTGAAAAATATTGAACTAGTTTTTACCAGAACTTAAAAACTCACATATTTATCAACAAGTTTTTGCAGTTCAAACTGCAATTTCCCCAGCATAAGCAACACTCTACCTGGATAAGAATAAGAGAAGCAGAATGTTTCTTTTTCAGATGCACATTTTATAGATCGATGCAACATAAAAGAAATATATTTTATCTGCAGATAACTTGGGAAAAGGATAAATGCACAAACTGTCCGTTTCAAATGTTTAAACATTAACAAGGAAGATAGTATGATGTATTTAAGGAATCTGCTTGTCAAACTTACCACTTTCTTCATCATCGTGTAGAGCAGTTTTCTCAAGAAGACAAGCACCTAGTTCTCGCAAAGATTCAGAAAATTCTGCAAGCAAACGAAATCTGCAAATGATAAGAATAATGTATTTATTACCAGGAAGATTTTTATCTCCATAAACTGGGATGCAAAAGATCACTTTAAGAGTTGTAAAAAGTGCTAAATTTAAGGTCACTAACTACACGTCTGAACCAGCCAAATGAGAATGCAACAGTGCAAGTATTAGAGCTAGAATTAGGAACCAATCAAATTTCACTAACATCGTTAATCCATTATGAATAGCAAAGTTATGAAGTTGATGGTTACTTGAATCCGCACCAAAGCAAAAGGAACAATAGCTTACCATATGCACTATTTGCAGCAGAAGCCGCAGCAGCGAGCAAGCTATCATAGCAATCCGTCATGTCTTGCACGTCCTGTAAAAATCACAGACAAGCTAAACAATTTGAGACCAGTTATATCAACATTTCGATCATCTCAACAGTAAAACAGAGAGCACCAAATGGAAAAACCTAAGCACCCTCCACAAACAAAACTGTGTAAACCAGTCATTTGATTGATCAAGTGAAGGGGGAGATGGTCTAAATCAACCAGTCAGAGAAACGAAAAGCTACAGAGCAGCTCAGGTTAAACCAGAGAAGCTCCAGATCCAAACCACCAACTAACAAAACTACTTTTTCGTGAATCTGACATCTGAATCATCGCCATTTCCTAAATCGTTCCCACTAAGCTTAAATTGGCAACTAATTCACGTAGAGGGGACGAAATAAGGAGAGAAATATGATTGAGGAATCGCCTCATCATTAAACAACGAGAAAATGAAGACAGTCCAAATTCGAATTGGAGAACGAGAGAGAGAGAGATTGGCACCTGCGAAGCCTGGGCCAGCTCGTCATTCTGAACCAGAGCTCGAAGATCTCTCCGGTCTTTAGATTCATGCTTGTGAAGCACCCCTCGCAACCGTCGGAGAGAGGTTTTCATGGCCGGAAACAGCTCTTCTCCGGCGAATCAAATAAATCGAAAACGGCAAAGAACGGCTGAGTAGATTGATCGATTCGTCTCCTTCTCCAACTACGCCATTTCAAGGACGTTGTGGGGAAAAAAAACCTATAAATGGCAGGAAAAAATAAAAACCAGGGGAAAAGAAATTAGAAAAAAAGAAAAGAAAAGCGTTTGTTTAGAGGAAAAGGAAACCTCTTCCTCCTCTTGATCCTTGACTTCGTCGTCTCTCTTTTGATTATTTTTCGTCCTTTATGAATTTTCTTTTCGTATTATTCTCGCTCATATTTACGTCAGCAAGTGTAACTAATGATGGCAGCACATGTTATATATAATGCTTTTGAGTTATACAACAATTACACTAATTTACAAAAAAATTATAGTTTTAACCTTACAAAAAGACCGTGATGAAATGATTTAATCTCTGACTATATTTAGAACCGAATGTTTTTTAGATATTGGGTAGATTTGTTGCCATTCTATGGCCAAAGGTTTTGAAAAAAAATATTTTAAATAAAAAAATGTTGTATAATTATAATTTCTATAAGGAAAGTTTACTCAGATATCATACAAATTAGGTGAAATGACCAGAAACATACAATTTTTTTTTTTATTACTATCATATTTCGCCTATATTTTCCATACCCAGCGTGCCCTTGTTACATGTTATAGGAAAAAACGTAATTACAAAGAATGTCATTACTTTTTAATTCCACATCAGAAAAAATGCGCCGCCACGTCAGAAATCGCTGACGTGTATTAATGAACTCAGCCGTAAAGCGCTACAGCGGCAATCACGGCTGAGTTACGGTATGTTGCGGCTGATTTAAGAAAAATGGCTGAGTTATGAGAAAACGGCTGACTTACGCGATAACTCAGACATACGTTACGGCTGAGTTAACGAAATATGTCTGAGTTATGAGAAAACGGCTGACTTACGAGATAACTCAGACATAAGTTACGGCTGAGTTAACGAAATATGTCTGAGTTATGAGAAAACGGCTGACTTACGAGATAACTCAGCCATAAGTTACGGCTGAGTTATAACCCGATGGTTGATTTGTCAAAATTTGGCTGAGTTATTGTCTCGACACGGCTGAATTAACTTTCTCCGGTTGGCTGAGTTATTGCTTCGTTACGGCTGATTTTCGTGTAAGTGTCATAACTCAGCCGTAATGAGCTGGGTTAACGAAAAACTCGGCCTAATTACGGCTGATTTATTAGCGAAAGATTAATTACTACAATAGCATGTTTTGGCGGCTGATTTATTAAACGATACGGCTGAGCTAAAGATTTTCAGTTGAGTTACGGCTGAATTTGGCAGCCGTTTTTTCGTTTATTAATTACAGTAATAGTATTCATGTTACGACTGACTTAAAGTTTTGTTTGATGGCTGGTTAACAACAGTTGATTTACGTGTTCGTTTGGTGGCTTACTTACCACTTCATCAATTAAAAAATGACGTCGGATGCATATTTCCATGTCATCATCAACAAAGAAATACGAAACGTCGTCTTCCTCTTCCTCGTCGTCGTCATCGTATTTCTCGCCGTCGTTGTTCTTCACATCAACAGAGAAATACGAAACGTCGTCTTCGTCTTCCTCGTCGTCGTTGTTCTTCACATCAACAGAGATATCCAGAACTTAAATTTTGAACATCCAATTCGTCATCTTCTTCTTCGTTCTTCTTCATTTTCGTTCATCCTTCTCCGATATATGATGGATCTGGTTTCGGTAATTGTGGATTGTTTACGGCTGACTTATGGATTGTTTACGGCTGACTTATGGATTGTTTACGGCTGATTTAAGGATTGTTTACGGCTGACTTATGGATTGGAAACGAGAGTTCACTCGAAAAATCGAAGAGTCCCCTCGAGAAAACGAAGAGTCCCCACTTCGTTAATTGTGGATTGTTTACGGCTGACTTATGGATTGTTTACGGCTGACTTATGGATTTTTTAGGCTGACTTAAGGATTGTTTACGGCTGACTTATTGATTGTAAACGAAGAGTCCACTCGAGAAAACAAAGAGTCCCCTCGAGAAAACGAAGAGTCCCCACTTCGGTAATTGTGGATTGTTTACGGCTGACTTATGGATTGTTTACGACTGACTTATGGATTGTTTACGGCTGACTTATGGATTGTTTACGGCTGACTTATGGATTGTTTACGGCTGACTTAAGGATTGTTTACGGCTGACTTATGGATTGGAAACGAAGAGTCCACTCGAGAAAACAAAGAGTCCCCTCGAGAAAACAAAGAGTCCCCTCGAGAAAACGAAGAATCCCCACTCGAGTTCGTTAAAAAAGAGACGAAATGCGACAGATATAAGAGAAGCGGCCGGAGGAGACGATACGACGGCGGAATTAGGGTTCGACTTCGGAATTGCCGAGAGAGAGAGAGAGAGGTTTCGCCGGCGAGAGAGAGGTTTTTTTTCCGAAACTGTATTTCATGACGTGTATTTAGTTTTTTTCATGTTAATGAGGTGGATTAGATGTTAATGAGGTGGATTAAACTAATTTTTGGTTAATTATTTTTAAATTAAAAAAATTGCAAATTAATGAAGGGTGTTAATTGTAATTACACAAGAGCACAAAATATCTGAGTAATTTTTTAAAAATGTATAATATTTTAGTAATAAACCAACTTTTGTGTAATATCTGAGTAATTATTTCTTTCTATAATTTAACCACTTTTTTACGGATTAAATCTTTTTTGGAAAGCTTTCCTTTTACAGAGATTCTTCTTTTAGTTAGTTCATGTATGATTTATTACGGTTCAATAATAAAACTATATGTGATGTCTATCTATCCTCGATTCATCCATCCATCTCGTTTAAAATCTTGGATAATGTCGGATTCTCTTTATTATCCGTTTATCAACTTATCAATTGCAATATTATAACTTGGTGATAATTCTTGGTTTAGATGCGGCCTCTGTTGTTTAGGTCTGCCGAATCTGTTGATGGTTTTTGTATACATTCTTTTGGTTAAAGTGATGTAAGGTATGCCTTCATCTGTTAAGGCCTAGTTATGTGCTTTCTCCTTGCGTTTGTAATGGTTTTTTACCCTGACTTGGTTCTTATATATTTTACTCAGATAAAAAAAAAAAAGTTAAAAAAGGTGTTGTTTTAATTTTAAAAGAGGGGGGATATTAAATACCAAAACCGAGAAAGGCTGAAAAATCATGTGTGGTCTGGATTGCGTAATCACTTGGTAATCATACTAATTTATTAAAAGTTAAAAGAAACTTGTTCCCAAGTTTTTTTTAATTACAGAAACAAACAAAACTTATTTTCCCGACAACTAATTTCTTCGTGATGATCAGAGTCATTAGAAGATGTCTGAGTTAAAGCACTTGAGCAAACCGACGAAGACGCTGAAGAAGAAGAAGAACAACAACACGTAGGAGTCAAATTCAGATCGCAGCATCTTCTTCTCTTCCTGTCTTTTCTCATAAAGTCATAGAATATCGGACAAGTAGTACTCTTGTCCTCGTCACTTTCTCTCTCTTTCTCACTCTCCCTCTCATCTTCTTTCCTCTTATTATTGCTCCTCTTCTTCAAGAACACTCTGCACAGAACCCAATTCGTGTTCTCTCCCTTCTTTTTTCCAAACCAAAAAAAAAAAAAAAAGAGACAATTTTGAGCCCAGTTTCTTATCGAATCGATTTTTTAAAATAGAACTGATCGAATTTTGTGACTCTTACATATGAAGATTCTTGTTGCGAATCAACGAGGCGATATTCATGGAGAACCCAATCGGTTCTTGTCCCGTTTGGTGGTTTCCCTTTGTAGAAAACCAGAGTTTTCTTCATCCCCACAAGCTTCTTCCCCCAGATTTGCTTATCGATTCCAGTCGCTTTCCAGTAACCCGAACCGGTTGATCGGTTCGACCGGTTTCCGTTTGGGTATTTAGCTTCCCTCGTGCTAAAAAAATACCTCTCTGAATCACAATCACCTGGAACATCGTACATATATATATACACGCAAAACCATTACAAATTTGAACAGAATCAAATCCAACATAAGATTTCTGTTGTTTCGTTACCTGGTAAATCCCATGGATCGGCTTTACAGATATCGATTTCCGGTATAACAGAAGCCGGTAAGGGTAATTTGGACACTTTTCGACGCAAATACTCAACCACTAGCTCTTCATCGGTCGGGTGAAATCGGAACCCAGGTGGTAATCTCAGTCCTCGGTTTTTAATGGAGCTCCGTTTCTCCATCGGTTTAAGGTTTTGAGGTTTGAACCGAGGAAAAAAACAGAGAGACAAAAGAAGAAGCTGAGAGGGTTATTGAAATGGAGAGGGAAAGTTGGATTTATTTTATAGCAATGGATGGAGATGAGAATATTCCTGCTTTTTATATTTCGAGCCATTTCGTAGTGAAATCAATTTGGTAGCATTACTAGTATTTCATAGTTTTGGGTCTTCTAAACTAAAATTACATTGATCGGGACATGTAGCATATTGGTTTTTACTAGTAACATCGTTAAGTCACAAGTTCAAATTCCTATACAAATTGTTGAAAGAAAAAAAAAAAAATTACTCAATAACAATGGTTGACTGAAAAAATAGACTTATATCAATGATAATTTGAAAATTAGGTAAGTAGAGAGAGGAAAATTTTTTTAACCATAAATATCTTTCTTATATCGCTTAATTACGCAAAATCCCATTGATTTGAAAATTGTTTTCCGACATAATATGCCGATGACAATGATCATTTATCCGACGAGATCATCCACACTTTTAGAAAAAGTTTTCATTCATTAGGGTATCAGTGACTCAGCTTATGACACGTGGACAACATGACTTAAACGAAGTCCTCTTCTGGTGATCTTCCCACACGTTGACATGCCATCTAAAGCCCTCCCCTCAGCTCTCGCTTGGAGCTAGTTGTTATGCGAGTGTTAGTTAAATCCATGTTAATGATAATCACACGCACTAATGATGTTTTTGTTTTTTGATAATGATACCCAATATATCTGATTTAAGCGTCGAACTATATCTTTAAAAGACACCACACCGGTGACGTAAAAAAAAAAAAAAAAAGACACCACACCGGTGTCTTGATAATTCTCGACCATTTGTCATTTTTTTTTGCATGTTTATATACTCTCTAGTCTCTACATATCACACCAATACCATAAATTTGAAACACGTGAGAATATAACGGAAAATCTATAGACTTAACGATCATTAACAACGTATGCAACTAATATAAGTTTCGTATATGTATAATATCATTATGACTTACGAGCAATCGTACCTAGATAGAGATGCGTATGCAACTAAATTTCGATAAGTTAATTAAGGAGATGTGATTTTTCGTAGGTCCCATGAAAGTTACAAATGCCCTGCAGATTCCTCTACTCGGAATCGGACGGTCCAATTATCTTTTCCCAATCCAGATAATAAATTACATAATCCCTGGTTTTTGTAAACACATTACCGTATATATATATTTTTCATTAATATGAGTTTTGCTTTCCCTTTTTTTGTCAACCATTAATATGGGTTTTTAAACCAACACGTTATTGTCCTATTGAATCCAATACTGTTACGTAAAACGGAAGAAAAGAAATTCCAAAACGGTTGGCTATGTACAACAATATAATTTAAAGGAGACGAAACTGAATTGTTGTGCTTTCATTTCACTATAAGTATGTCCATTTCGACGGAATATTAATGTTCTAATACGGCATATTGTTGTATTATATATTTTCTTTAGTATTGATTGGTTATTTTATCTGATTTAAACTATGACTGTTTGCTGAGTTTGAAGTGGTATGAAACGAGTTTTGTTAATGCCACTATTCATTATTTGTAATGATCTGATTGGGAAATGCATCTACAAGTTGCTCATGTAGTCGCGTAACGTCTTTTAAGCAATAGTATAACTTAATTCAGGAGCTTAAAGAAGCCGAATATAGTTGGCAACTTGCCATAAATCAAAAGAACAAAAGTGGTAATGTTGTAGAAGAACAAGCTAATCAATGATGCGTAATCGCACGGAGAAAACGGAAAAGTCAAGAGGACCTTTTTAGTTGCTTCTAAAACGATGGAGATTACCGCCCTTTAATTGCGTTGTCCCACAAGAGATCTCCTCTCTATTAACTTCTTTTGTCTCACACAGTCGTCCGTACACACCTCACAATCTCACAAATGACGAAACTTCTCTTACAAAACACACAAAGAAGAACGAATATACAAATGGGTTAGTTTGGCATTAAATGTGGGGTCGAAGAAGGAGAGACAGTGGAGACTTCAACGATGCCGGTTGCGTGAGGAGAAGGTAAATGTCTTGTTCAAATAATACAATGTGTATTTGTCGTCAACGAAATTCATTTGGACTTTTTTTTTTAACAAGGAATATAGATTTTATCTTGGATAATCTTGTTGTATACATATATATACACATATTAGTATAACATTATTGTTTTAGTTAGGATAATTAATACTTAGGTTGTAGAGAAATTTACGAAAAATGAAAATTCTATTGCATTCAGTTACTACTATATATTGTACATGTCAAAAGCTTGTGCATGGAGTAAACTAAACTGGATCAATGATATTCTATAGTTGGGGTGGGGGGACTCATAGTAATTTTAAATAGAGCTTAACGGGCAAAAGAAGACATGGCAAATACATTTGGTTTCGCATATGTATATGAAAGTTGAAAGACCACATTTTTGGGATTCCTTGATCCTCTTTTTATGGTTTTTCCAGAATTATGGTAAATCAAAAGGAGTTTGTTAACGAGTTACATCCCAAAAATTAAGTCTCTTTGCGGTTGTTTCAGTTTCAGGTGTGATATATGATATAAGCACCAAAAGGAGAATCTCGACTTCAAGGCTTATAATTCGGATGAACATATCTTCAAGCAGCGGATTGATAGAGATGGTGGTGAGATGGATCAATGGGTGATTCAATGGCCGAGAAACTCGAGGCAATTGGACCGGTGAAACGATAAATTGACATGTTTTGTTGCGAAAGATGGTCGTTGGTAGAGATGAAGATGGTCGTTGGTAGAGATGAAGATGAACGATAAACTAAACAAAAAAAACAAGCCTAACCTTTAGAAAAAAACTCTTTTTTATATTTCCAAAAATCTCAATGTGTTTTTATAATGAGAACAATTGAACTTTTATAACTCTTATAAAAGATCTTTACAATAAAATACATTAAATGAAATTTTTCTCATTTAAACAAAAGGAGAAAAATAAGTTAAATCAAATAATGGTCTTGCGACCAATTTTACCTTGGACTTGAATAAGAATCCTTTGACTTTGTGAAGTTATGATTATGAAATTCTATTAATAAATTCCCATATTAAAGATCTTTGATTCAATACTTTGATATTGCATCAATATATTGGTAACAGTGAATGCAAAGACTGAGAATGTAGCAACATGGCTGCTTCCAGTAGCAAAAGGTGGCTACTCTCTCAATCATTCTTAAGCCGTAGACTAGCGACAATTAATGCAGCTTTGTTCTCTAAGAGGACAATTGAAAGGTTTATATATATCAAGCTATAATTTGTCTTTAAAAAATTCTGATTCTAGATAAGAAAAATTCTATCTCGGATTGGGATTATCAATCTATAATTGTCTTTAGAAAACTTCTGATTCTAGATAAGAAATGCTTATTAGACAAGAAATTCTCCTTCCCCTTCTATACCTTGATCAATACTTTAAGTGAGGTCTCTAGCTAGCTATATATAGTTCTAATGATCCTTAACACAACTGACGTATTGACGTGAGATTAAATAAAGTTTGCTCGTTTTCTCAGCTTCTCTCCATTTTTCATTGATGTCTCCCTTCAAGAGAAGAAGATATAAAAAAATAATAAAAAAAAAAGAACAAGAAGATATATAGTATCTTGATAGGACAATGACTGAATCAGAGATCCTCTCCTTTATACAGCTTTGAAATCTTGTAGTGACTGAGTATTTATGATATTGTATCTAATATCGAGCCTCTTAAAAGCTACCATTGATGCAAACATTTGATTCCAAATGCAATGGAATGTGTCTTTTCTTTTTCCACATGAGAAGGGTGTAGTTGATAAAATAGCAAATACTAGGGTTACTATGCGAAAAATCCGTAAATTTAGGGTGTATAACGAAATATTGATTTCTTTTTTTAATCTCTAAAACGATAGCCGTATAAAGAGAAAAATAGAATTTCTAACGCAAAGAGAGCGAAGAGCAATCTCACTTTCAGAATCTGATCCCACTTTTTTTTTTTTAATTCTCAGGCAAAGGTACAGTTTCTTCTCCTTCTCCGTTATAGATCGGTCTCAGATTCGTCTCTCTCGTCTATTGAATCGGTAGCTTCATCGATAGATCTCGAATAATTTATTGTTTTTTTTTGTGTCTTCCCACGCTGGTATAATGGCTATGCTTGATCGATGGATCCGATTGATTTATTTAACTGAAATTAGATCTCTGTCTCGATCCGATTCATGAAATTGGTCATGTTTATGATGTGGGTCTAATTCTCGGTCTGAGTTTCAAGTGTAATGGAGCTGGTTTTAATTAGTTCTTTATCTGCATGTACTGTATAGTGATTTTTGGCTGTTTAGATTTTCCTTATGGATTTTATTAACTGTACAAAGTGGTTTTCGTATTCGATTAAATCAGTTCATAACATTTTTTTTTCTACATTTTCCATTTCTTTTATTAACTGTACAAAGTGATTTTCGTATTCGATATTAGTTTCAGATTCCCAACTGAATTTTTTATGAGTTTTGATTTTGTTTTTGGGTTTGTATAATGTTGAGTGTTGATTGTCCTCAGTGTTAAATTTGAGAAAGATGGTGGTCACTGGATCATCTATTGTTCATTGAGTAATGTGGATATGTTTGTTTCTAAACAGCGAAATGTAATTTCCTCGTTTGTTCTCATTTTCAGTTTTAAGTCAAAAGTTGAAAATGGAAGGGACTGTGTTCACGCCTTGTTTGGAAGGAATGAAGCATGTCAAGAATGAACAAGGCGAGATGCTTACTAAGCCATTTCTAGAGCTCTGCAAGACGATCTTGCCTGTTATAGGTAACAACNAATATAATCAATAGAATCTAAATTTTTCATAACTCTTAAGCAATCAGACCCATAATTGAGTATCTACGAAACTCGATGAATAATTAAGAAAAATAAGAAAGATTTCTGGTAAATAAAAAATCTGACCTTTTTGGTTCTGAGAAGAATTACAACTTGAAGAAATAGACGCAGAAGCCAAAAAAAATAGAAGGAGAGAAGAATGCAAAGGAAGAAGAAAACGAAGCTTGAGAGTAGAAGTGTGAGCCGAGTGTTCTCACAGGACAATCTCGGGGAGAGAGTAAAGAAGAAGCGGTTCGAAAGTCGATTTTAAATAAACATGCTTTCGTGTGTGATTCTTCTATGTTATACCATTCATTGTAACGATTAGTGATTCTTCAGGAAAATTTTCATTTGCTTTGACCATTATCTCTCTCTTTGGGCGTTTCATTTTATCCAAAAACAATTATGGTAATTACGTAAACTTTCCACTTTTAATGTTTATTAATAAAATAAATTTATTTAATGTATTAATAAAGGATAAGATAAAAAAAAATCATAGTTTTTTTTAACGTGTGAAAACTCTAAAATGACACTTTTTTATTCAAAAAATCTAAAATGATTTCAAAATTTCAATCAAATCACATGAAACTTGTTAATTGAAAACTTTGAACATTTCAATTTTTCAAAATAAAATAAGAAGAAACATTCCCCGAGCACGAGGAAACGTTAAAATGGACAGCCACGTTTCCGTAGAGGGATAAAAATAAACAAATAAATAACGTGGAACTTTCTCAAATTAAATCCATGATAGCTTGTAGTTTAACTAAAAGATTTGGAAGTGTGTAATCAACAGCAACACTAAACTTCTTGCCTAAACAAATTTAGTTTTCTCGTTAAGCTAAATCATCATCAAGCTCCAATTAGTCTTTTTCTCCACTCTCTCTTATTTTACAACTTAATATTTCCCAAAAGAATTTGACTAGCGACAATATATTTATACTAGAAGTTTAAGAACATTCTTAAATTATATTTGTTTTTGTAGTCTAGTTCAGTGGAATCATACCGTTCTTTTTATCTTTCACGGAAGTATCGAACACATGCGTTGTGTGGGTGATATGTAGTGTTTGACCAACTAACCAAATCAAATCAACTCGTTTCTTCTTGTTTCCCCAAGCTGTAAATCAATCCAAAGATATTATTGTTACCTGCTATAAGTGGGACAGATTATGGTACGGACAAAGAAGTGAAGACAAAAACAAAAGACAATCTTTTTGGTTCATGACTGTCTTTTAGAGGAAGAGAAGTTTTGGTTCATAATCCTCTTTTGAACCATTTTAAGTAAACTTCGTTTTATTATTGCATGGCAGATTACTTGTGCTACTTCTGGTAAAATCTATATTGTTATTTGAACCACATACAAAAACAGCTAAGATCGTGTTAATAAAGAGATTAGAGTTTGGTGATAGTTGGCAAGAATTAAAAATCTCCTTGTGAAACCTCTTTGAAGATTCTCTGAACTTTCTAATCTGAAGAATTTTGGAAGATTAACACAAAAGACTTTGTAAGAAAATATTTAAAAATATTTTATAAATCGACAGTGAATTGGAAATCCAGAAATCATGGAAAAATCTGAAGGTCCCCTTTCACTTCCAATCATGATAGGGGAAAAGGATTAATTAGTGCCTTTTGGATGAAGCAACCATAGCATCTCACAACAGTTTCCAAAGTAAACCTAGCTAGGGTTTATGGTTTCTCATCAGAAACCCATTCCTCCCATACCGCCCATGCCTCCCATGCCACCACCGCCCATAGCCGGAGACGCTTCCTCTTTCGTTGGAATCTCAGTCACAACTGCTTCCGTCGTTGTCAACAAAGACGAGACACTAACCAACAAAATAAACCAAGAACAAAGATTAGCAAAAACATTGCAATAAACTAACATAACTTGACGATGAATTTTCAAACTTTGTGTACCTTGCAGCATCAACCAATGCGGTTCTGATCACTTTCACAGGGTCGATAATACCAGACTTCACCATATCGACGTATTCTCCTGAAAATAAATGCGGAAAGAAGCTAGTTCAGTATATAGTGAAATACACATGGTGAGACCAAGTGCGATTACAAAGCGAATTTCTTTAATGCATATGGAAAAATGTAACCTTTAGCAGCATCATAACCGAGGTCAGGATTATCTTGCTCCAAAAGCTTGCCTACGATAACTGCACCCTCGACTCCGGCGTTGGAAGCAATCGTGTGAACAGGTGTCTGCATCAAAGAAAGATTTTGTGCGTTAGATTCAACAAGCTTGTTTACGTTGGAGAGGATGAAAGATGTGACGAGAGGAAAACCCTGAGAGCGTTTTGAATGATTTGGACACCGATCTTCTGATCAAAGTTAGCTGTGGAAAGCTTCTCAAGTTCTTTTGACGCGTACAAAAGAGCAACACCACCACCTGTAATTCACACAAAGTTATGTTATGTACTTGTCTCACGAACATATACCAAAGTTTGTCTTAGGGAATTCAGATAGTGTCTTTTACCTGGAACAATACCCTCTTCTACAGCTGCTTTGGTGGCATTTAGAGCGTCGGTTACTCTATCTTTCTTTTCGCTAACTTCTGTCTCGCTCGCTCCTCCAATCTAAAACCCCATATGAATATCCCATCATTGGTTATGCATCGATAAATTTTCGGTCCACTAAAGTGCTTCAACAGAGACGTTAAGAGACCAGTTTCATTACCTTAAGTACAGCAACACCACCAGAAAGCTTAGCCAGCCTTTCCTGTAACTTCTCCTTGTCATAGTCAGACTCGCTCGCTTCAACCATCGATCGTATCTGTGTGATTTATTCAGATTTAAAACATATTCAACATCCTTACAAGTTGGAGAAAAGATTCAAGGCAGATCCCTGACATCCCTACACAATAATAAGTGAGAAGTATAAACCGACCTGTTCACAACGTTCCCCAATTGATTTCTTGTCACCAGCCCCATCAAGAAAAACAGTGTCGTCTTTGGATACAGTTATCTGTTCACAAATGAAAATCATGTTATATAAAATGTATCTAAAGGTAAATGAGAAAAGGAGAATAAGCCAAAGGAATTGGGCCAGACGAACCTTTTTGCAGTTTCCAAACATACTGAGGTCGACTTTCTCGAGATTCATGCCTAACTCTTCTGTTATTACCTGTAAATTGACATAATCAAAGGAACATTATAGCTCATGCAATTAGTGCGCGTGTGAATGTCTTGGCAGAGTAGTATAAGAGTATTGTCTTGCCTGGGCTCCGGTGAGGATAGCTAGATCGTGTAAATTGGCCTTTCGGTTTTCTCCAAAACCAGGGGCCTTCACAGCACAGATCTATATAGTGATGGCATTTACATCAGCCCAAGCAAATTAAATTCCTAATAAGACGTAGTAAAAATAAAAGGCTGTAAAGAAAAACCTTGAGTCCACCACGAAGTTTGTTCAGGATTAGCATGGCAAGAGCATCGCTCTCCAAATCCTCCGCAACTATCAGCAGCGGCCTTTGCTTCTGAAAAAGGGCAGAGAACAATAAATCTCGATCTTCAGATTCAAAGTAACTTAGCAGCAGACATTATTGACATTCAAGTAATCACCAAATTGTTTATACCTTGATAGCCAGTTCTAAGACTTTCACCATAGAATTGATATTGGAAATCTTCTTCTCATGGATTAGAACGAGAGGATCCTCAAGCTCCTGCAAACCATATCCATACAGAACAAATCAATCACGAAGTTCCTTAAATTGACAAAGCAACAAGGTGGGGATCCGGATCCTTACACATTTTTGATTTTTCTGGTTTGTTATGAAGTATGGGGATATGTATCCCCTGTCAATCTTCATACCCTCAACAACTTCCAGCTCATTAAACAAGGTCTTACCATCCTGTATCAAGAGATGGATAGCATAAGTTAGTCACCATAAGAAATAAGCCAAAATAATTTAACATTTAGGGATCATATTCAACTCACTTGAATTGTGATTACTCCCTCTTTGCCGACACTTTCCATAGCCTTTGCAATCAGTTCACCAATTTCTCTATCTCCATTAGCTGATATTGTTCCAACTTGGGCAATTTCTTCAGAAGTGCTGATCATGCGTGCTCGGCTCTTCAAGTTCGTCACAACGGTATCAACTGCCAACTTGATACCACGTCTTAGGTCCATTGCATTCATTCCAGCAGCAACTGATTTACAACCTTCCGTGAAGATAGCTCGAGTAAGGACTGTAGCACACGTTGTTCCTGTAAAGCATAGTAACCCAAAAAAACAGCAAATTAATATAAGTAGATAAGGAGACTAATAACAATGTTTTGATACAATGAAAGGGAACCCTTACCATCACCAGCAACATCATTTGTGGCGTTAGCAACCTGTTTCACGAGACTGGCACCAACGTTCTTAACCCTGTCCTTGAACTCAATGCTCTTGGCAACAGTAACACCATCCTTTGTCACCTTTGGTGCACCCCAGCTTTGTTCGATGATGACATTACGACCCTTAGAGAGAATAAGGAAATTGAGAAAATGGTTTTAGACTGTTGTATCAGACATTTTCCTTTCGTTAACTAGACTCGCTCACAATATTAATCTCTTGAACAAGAACTATCTGAAACATAAGTTTATACCTTGGGTCCCATAGTGACTTTAACTGCATCAGCAAGCTCCTCGACACCTCTAAGCATCGCAGCCCGAGCATCAACACCGAACCTTATGTCTTTTGCTGCATAATTCCTAGTAGAATTGAGCCTGCTTCCAATCTAACATTACGCAGAAAACACATCAATACATACCCAAAAAAACATCTAAAAGAGTATAACCTGGTAGAAAATGAAGAATACGAACCTGGGTTGTACACTTTCTGGCAATCCTGTTGATATAGAGAAAGATAAATCGCTTCAGTAATTGAAATCAACTTCATAAATACATTAGAAAAGGAAGAAGCTTCAGCCATCGATGTAATTAAAGCGACGAAGAAGATTTTCCGAGGGCAGAGAAAAATTCAATTTAATGCGATTTCTGCTAACAAGTTGATCAAAAATCGGAAAAGCAGAACTAAACTCATACATATCTTTACCAATTCCCATCAGTTTCTCGCAAATTTTAACCTCAGAGAAACCAATCAGAAACAAAATCACAAAAAAAAAGCAGCATTCAAATCGCATCCACAAAAAACAAAAACAAAAACCCATAAGCAGTATAGATCTACCTAGCTTTTGAAGCAATGTTGGAGACAAGTCGATACATGGTGATAGATTCTCACTCAACCCGAGAAGATTACAATTGCTTCAGAACAGATCGAACTATAAGAAGCTAATTTGACAATTTCGCACTCGCAGAAGAGGAGAAATGTAGCAGAGCGAAGTTTCTAGAAGCAGCCTAGGGTTTAGGGTTTTACGTTTTCTCCAAGGTCATTCCTTAATTGAGTTTCTAGCATCCGATTTGGATCCAGTTGGAGTATTGTGGGCCTTATAAAGCCCAGCTCGTTATTACAGTAAGGACATTAAAAAAAATCACAAAAAAAAAAAAAAATTCACCAGAAGTACACATTTCTGATTGTCTTCCTCATAAATCCCTAGAACACTCGATCAAACGAATCAAAGACCGATTTGGGGGATCAAACAGTAATCGAATTGAGGTTGAAGATGACGGAGGCGATGATAAGGAAGAAGCCAGGAATGGCGAGTGTGAAGGATATGCCGTTGCTTCAGGATGGTCCACCACCGGGTGGGTTTGCGCCGGTCCGATACGCTCGTCGGATCTCCAACACGGGTCCAAGCGCCATGGCCATTTTTCCTTACCGTTTCGGGTGCCTTTGCTTGGGGGATGTACCAAGTTGGTCAGGGCAACAAAATCCGCAGGTGAGAATACGAGATTTGAATAGCTACTCGCTCACATTTCTCTTTTTCTCTATCGGATATTTCTGGAAATGAAATTCTAGGTTGACTTGGGTGTTCTCTGGTATGGAATTATGCGAGTGGTTACGGATTTTCGACTAGTTTGGGCTTGAACATTGCGATTTTCTGGGTACAAATAACCTCAGAATCTTCAATTTGTGTACTTAGTCTTAAATTTGGTTAAGAATATCCCATTTTATAACGAATTAACGATCCCTTAAGCTGTGGTGAAGAAAGCAATTTAATTGCAACTTGATGATAATAGTTACTTGGTTTTTGGTTTTCAGCTTGATTAATGTCGATGATTTTGTGTAGTTTACAACTAGTAAGACAACACAGTGTTAGTGTTATCTTTCTTGGTGTATACATCCTCTGCTAGACTCCATTTGTCAGGGATTCAATTTCCTAAATGATGATGACGAAAATGAGCACAATGTATCAACACCAAAGTTCTAATTAAGATTTCTGTGATGATAGAGCGTTGAAGGAAGAGAAATACGCTGCCCGTAGAGCAATTCTTCCCATTCTTCAAGCAGAAGAAGATGAAAGGTATAGAAAAAGAGAAACAAAAGCTATGTTTCTGTTTCCACAAACTCATCAATATTTTCAACTACGAAACCAAACAAAGTCTTGTGGTACAAAGTCCAGTTCATTGAATCCCATGTGTTTATTGCAAATAGGTTTGTGTCTGAGTGGAAGAAGTATCTAGATTACGAGGCTGATGTGATGAAGGATGTTCCTGGATGGAAAGTTGGTGAAAACGTGTATAACTCTGGTCGTTGGATGCCTCCAGCTACAGGGGAGCTTCGTCCTGATGTCTGGTAATAATATCAATGGCTCCTTCTGATGATGATGAATGTTGTGTGTTAAGCATTTTAGAACCTTGATGTGTCTCTTTCTTTTATCTCTCTTTCTTCTCATCGTATAATAAGATAAATGATATACATACACAGTTCATGTATCAGTATTGAGGAACATATTCTGTTTTTATTTCATTCACACCTTACTGCCTCTTGGTCAATGGCAAAAATGAGTTTCTGACATAAATCTTGTTCGTTTTTTTTTCCGTTTCATCTTTATCTAGTTATATAAACTTTCTAGATCAGTTGAGTTCTATCAAACAGTAGATTTGAAATGTGAACGATTACATTAGATAAAATGGAAAGCCACATCTTCTTTACAACAAAAGAAACCCCAAAATGTTTTTCCACAATTATTCTTTTTGGGGTTCTTCCATTGAGTGGGCTTATTATCTCTTTGATTTTCACATTCACAAAACTCATTCCTCTCTTATTTCACTTGTTACCTCAACTCCTCATATACAAGTCAAAAGTGTGAGATACAACGACGGTGACGAGCAGCAACAGTTTTAATCTGTTGCTTAGTTTCTTCTTTCCATCTATTAGCAACATCATGAGCCACACTCATCGCATCAAGCGACGCACCTGAGAGTCCTCTTCTCGTGAACCCCACCGCATACAATCCAGCCTCCCCTTTCCACCCTTTTGGAAACGGGTTTTTCTCTATCCCAATCTCCTCCAAGTCGTTCTCCTGCATAACACAATACACCAACCACCAAACAACATTTTAGTATTGAACATTTTCCTATCAAACTTCTCTTAACTGTCATTATACACCGGTGATTCTTTTTCCATGAACATATATGATTCGATCATTCTAAAGATTTAATCTTTTGAGACAAAATTTTGTCTACCTTAAGCCATGAAGGGACATTGCTTCTGTAACCAGTGGCAAGAACGACGGAATCGATCTTTAGAACTCGGCCATCCACGAGTTCGACCTTTCCCGGGCCAAACTTAACGATTCCCGGGACGATTGTGATCTTTCCCGATTTGATTTTAGAAAAGGCTCCTATGTCTAGGACGGGAGTTTTACCGGCCGTGTTCTTCAGCTCTAACGGTCCAATTTCAGGCCTCTTAAGCCCATACTTATCAGTATTCCCCAGAAGTAACCTTGTGAGAAGGAGCAGAGTCTTATCCACGAGCCAAACCGGCATCCATTGCATCATTCTTACACCTATTTCGAATGTCGACTTCCCAAGAATCTCTCTCGGCAACACATGAACCTGATTGATCAGATTGAAAACACAGTACGACGATCAGATGCTCCGTTTTAGAACACATGAATCCAATGCTCTGCTTTTATAACCGAGTAAACTGAGAAATCGAATGCTCTGTTTTCTTAAAACAGAGAAACTAAGATTTATATACTGCAATTTTTTTTTACTTACAGAGCTACGAACGACCATTGATGGAGTTGCATCGTGGTTGCATAGATCAAGTGAGACTTCCATGCCGGAGTTTCCGCATCCAACTACCAAAACTCGTTTTCCACGGTACCTCTCGCCGGATTTATAATCACCAGCGTGAAGAACATCGCCACCGAAATCTTCTAAACCCTCAAATTCCGGCGCCACTTTCTCAGCATTCTCTCCCGTCGCCACCACGAGCCACCTACAAATATACTCGAACTCACAAGAACCGAGCATCCCGCTTCTCGAAACAGTCTTGACCCGCCACAGCCCAAACCTCTCGTCATATTTAGCTGACTGTACAGTCTCATTGAACTTGGGGTGGATATCAAAGTGGCTTGCGTAGGACTCAAGGTACTCTATAAACTGATACTTCGTTGGATACTCCGGGAAGTCCTCCGGGAAGGGTAAATTAGGTAATTGGCAGAATTGTTTGGGGAGATGAAGCTTGAGACGATCATAGGTTCCGTTTTGCCAAAGAGAGGCTACGCAATTAGCTCGCTCGAGGATTATAAACGGAACTTCTTGGCGTTTCAGGCCGGCAGCAACAGCTAAGCCCGATGGACCGGCCCCAATGATGACCGGCCCGTTAACCCAGATGCAACGCCGTGAGAAAAGGTCGTCGTCCTTCGGAATGAAGTTCTGAAGCATACTTGAGATGTTGACACAATTTGTGTTGTTGTTATTACACATCTTTTTAGGAGTTTTTTAGTGTTATATACTTACTTGTCTGGCTTGCAAGACTTTTAGGGCAAGAAAATATGTAATAATGATAGATGGGGATTTGGTTTGTGTCTTGTTTGATTGAGGACAAAGGGTTTAAATAGAGAAGAGTTTCAAGCAATTTGGAATTTTTGTATTCGTAAAAATATTTCTTAAGTTTATTCATTGATTAGTATACTCATTTAGTTTAACTTCTAAATGTTCAAATGATAAGCTTGCAAGCTTGCAGCAGCATTTATTAATTAATTTAAACTATTAAGAGGTCAACACTTGATCATCGAGTATGTACATTACTACATATACCCAGCTAAGAATGAAATCGACATTTATAGAAACTTTGAGAGACATTTGAAATGTAGTAGATGGGAGATGAATAATTTTGTGTTGTTGGAAGATAATACAATTAATATATCTGCAAACATTACAAAAATAAAAGATGACAAGATTTATGTTTATTTATTTTTAAAAATCAAAGTATATTTATGTGTCAACTTTTATGAGTTTAGATAGATGTCAGCAAATAAACTTTTATGAGTTTTTTTATATATAGAGGACTTGTGACGGTTTTACAAACAAACAAAAAAAAATCACTTTTTACCAAATTCGATTTTAAATTCGACAACGTAACAATAAAACAACATCTTTTATAACTGGTTGAGCTACCAACATTTAGATTTAATCAATATTTTACCTGTCATTATTTGCAATGTAAGAGATTCTCTAGTCAAGTCTAAAAAAAATTATCTAAAGAAATAAAAAAGACAAGATCATGATAGCCTTTGGGTTTTCTATTGCTTTTTCTCTTCGTGAAAACGACTTCTACTTAAGCCTCCAATCAAAACCGAGCGTTTTAATCCGGTCATTAGACGCAAAGTGTTTGGTCGGAAGAACATCATACTAATGTAAATGTTACTCGTTCGTTCCAGAGTTTGATGTTTTAGATTTTATTTTTGTTCCTAATAGATTAATTTTCTGGATTACATTTAATATTTTTTTTTTAAACAATAAATAAACAAAAAGTAATAGAAAAAGTAAATTTAAATTTAAAAATAAACAAAAAGTAATAGAGAAAAGTAAACAATGATTGTTTTTTAATATCAGTGAAGTATTACAATTTTTTTTATGTGATAAACTGCTAAATTCTTATAAATGCATGTGGAATGTTTTAAGAAGATCTGCATCGATCAATGCACTATCCAAATCTAGGGTTAGATACGCATGAGGCTGAGAGGGAAAGGTGAGATATATACATGTGACGGAGTGTAATGTGTAAAATTTGGGTCTTCATGTTATTTAATTGGGTCAATTCCTCTTTTAATGCTGCAATGAAATGTCAGTGCATAGTGCATAGTGCATAGTGTATAGTGCATAGTGCATAGTGNACCACGAACCGCTTTTTCCGATAAAATCGAAAACTGGGGGGTGGAAAATGAAAATGCGAATTTGTTTGGGCACATTTGTTATAAAATGAAATTATTGGGGTGGATAGTATGAAGATGGAAAGAAATGAAAAGGACTGATATTGATAGGCTTAACAAAAAGCAAAGAGAAGGTCCCACAACACGTGGCCTCCTGTGTCATTCATCTCTCTCTCTCTCCTTTCCTCTTGTTGTTCTTCCATATAAAGAAGAGAGCAGATGCAAAAAAATATTAACAGCAAATCCCTAAAATTCAATTGCCGTCAGAATCGGATTCAGCAGAAGAAGCAGCGAAACTCACACACTCTCACATCTTGTAGAAGAAGAAGAAGATGGGGTTACAAGGTCAACTCTCCGACATCTCCTCCGATTCAATCCCTCTGATGCTCGTTGCTCTCCTGGCTACTTTGTTCAAACACGTCCGCTCTTTTCTCCGCCGCTTCTGCGCCTCCGGTCCTCATCTCTCCGTCGATGAGGCTTCCGCATCCGTTTCCGCAGGACTCGCGAACCTCGTAGTCCTCGCCGACCAGCTCAAACTGAATCGCATCTTCTCATACAGCTACGCCGATAACGCCGCCTCCGATTGCATCGTCTGCTTGTCGACACTCAAGGCCGGAGAAGAAGTCAGGAAGCTGGATTGCAGACACGTCTTCCACAAGGAGTGTTTGGAAGGTTGGCTCCAACATCTCAATTTCAATTGCCCGCTCTGTAGATCTCCATTGCTCGCCCATGGAGGCGATTCGATCTCGTCTTTCCCTCTTCACTCAGCCACTGCATCCCATTGATTTTTCATTCCCTGTGAACAACAAACAAACAAACAAAACAAAAAAAAAAAGAAGAAGAAGAAAGAGAGATGAAGAGTTTGGGCGTTTTTGATCTCGCGGCTTTCTCCTCTTTCTTTTCTTTTTAGGAAATTGGGTGATTATTTCTTCAAAAAGGGGGATTCTTCAAAATTCCCTTCTATATAATTTTCTTTTTCTTTTTCTTTTTGAGGAATCTCAGATCCGAGAGAGGTCCTTTTGGTATTTCAAATTTTCCAGTGTTTTGATGTAAATATCTTAGTATGAAAACTTTAGTCTTGTTTACATTTGTGCTGTTCGAATTTAGAAAATCGAAGCTTTGCAAATCTCAAATCTTTCAAGCAAAACACCTTAATTCTACTATTTCTTCTGGTTTCCACGCTTTGCATTTATTTATACCACTTATTTACTGCTCAATTAAATGGTAGGAACATATATATTGTGTCAAATTTAACCAATCAAAGATCACAAGACGTCATGTTTTTGAATCCAATAGAACATCTTTGGACACAAGAAAATCATGATAGCAAAGATTTACATTTTCTTTATTTTTTTCAAATATAATTGGCTATTTTGAGAAGGTTGTAGCAGCAGTCTTATTATTTTTTTTTTTTTTTTTTTTTTTAGTTTTAGACTTTTAGTTACATAGATGAACTTTAGATCTGTCAAAAAAAAAAAGATGAACTTTAAATTTAGTTAGTTAATAATGAAATTTTTATTTTAATGTTCAAAAAAATATGAAATTTATGGTTCATGGGATGACGAGATTATTTATCCTATCGATGAGTAGTTCAAATTTTATTTTTGAAGTAATAAAACTGAAAGAGTTGCC
The DNA here is from genome assembly GCA_020283515.1 of Alliaria petiolata. Classification (NCBI taxonomy): domain Eukaryota; kingdom Viridiplantae; phylum Streptophyta; class Magnoliopsida; order Brassicales; family Brassicaceae; genus Alliaria; species Alliaria petiolata. The sequence continues at coordinate 306,136,519 of JAHZTW010000001.1, read as the reverse complement.
CATATGCTGTTAATTGCACCTAGTCTAGAAGCCACTAACATCGAGTAAAAAAAAAAGATGAGAGAATATCATTTCAATTTTTTTTTTTTCTCATACACACAGAGATATATGCACCCATATGAAAATTGTTTATGAGAACATTTCAGAAGGACCATAGCCTAAGATAATATAGTTTTAATTACAAGCTGTTTCAATTGTGACGTCGGCTTAACTCTGAGAAAATCAAAATTAAAAGAAAAACACTTGGTTCACAATATTTGTTAGGAAAAAAGTCATTGCACAAAGAACACAAATATAGTGTATATGTTTACTGTAGAATGGAGAAAAGGGACAAAAGACAGAAATTATAAATGCAAACTACAACTCCATAACTATAATAACTGATGAAAGGGTATGGGAGTTACATGTGATGAGATTTTCATGTTTGTCGGAATTTATTTGTACGCTCTCATTCTCAGTCTCAGGTGTTTTCACCGTTGGTAATTAAACCCCTTCCCATTATTATCTTTATCTTTTAAATTACAAGTAATGTGGAAAAAAAAATAGAGAACCATTTTTTATAAATACTGTAGACCTATTTGAAAATTTTGCCCTAAATTATTGTTTTCAATACTTGTAAGTCTACTACTTTTTTTTCTCCAAGTTTTAGCCTTTTAGGAAAAAAAAAAAACATCCTCCAATCTTAAGGAATATCGGAAGGTCAATTGCAAATCTTTTAACCCACTAAGGGTGGCTCCAATTCTCCAACAACAAAAGGTTACGAAACCGATCTCAAAGTTTGTTATACATAGAGAAGTTTCTTGCCCTACAAGTGAAGTATTGGCTGGCTTTGAACCTAACCACCCTGAAGAGAATAACCCTACAAGAACCAAATCAAAAAAAGGGAGAGAGAGAACCCTACACATGAGCTCAAGATGCCCTCTGAAAACCCTACGCGACCAACCTATCGAGATTCTACATACCGTAAATCTGTGCAAGGGACTACTATACAATTTGTTTCATTGCCATATATAGTCGAATCAGTGGTCAGATGAAGAACGGACCAAATAGGTCTCAGTCCTTTAGAAAGTGGAAGTTAGGGTTATCAGCCAGTTCGATCGCTGGTTTTACATTGGCAAAGTCCTTTTCTTGCATACAGTTGGAGATTTCATCGGCTGTAAAGGGGATGCTGAGTTTCACAAAAGTCAATATTCAAGAGGTTATATATATATGGTGATGATAATACCTGAATAACTCGGAGAAATTTTACGGCGTCTTTTAATATTTTTAATACCTGGAATCATTGTTTAACAAGAAGGAACGGCTGTCTTCGTCTTCATCTGTCGTTAGAAGTTTCAAGTTGGAAATCACCTGCAGCGATAGAAACAGAGAAGCAGGTAATGAAAAGATATGGAGATTTGAAAATGTAATTTGGTTTATATTGGAGAGATGTTCAGAGAAAACATACGTCTGGAGATACATTTTGACCCTCGCGGTCATCAGATTTGCAGAGGGTACATATTCTATACAATTGCTGAGTACTAAGAGCCTGATGAGAGATTAAAGAAAGAGAGAGAGAGGTCAGAAGAGGGCGAATATAAGCATTTTCCAGGCATCTTTTTTTTTTTTTTTTTTTTTTTATCTTTAAAGGAGTGTTTTAGATCAGAGAAACAGTGAGTAGTATTACCGGGCAGATGTTAGTTGTAAGATCATCATATGTAACTGTGGACTTCTGTTCTGTAACCTGGCAGAGGAATATATATTCAGGGAAAAGAAACAAGAGGGAGCGTTGAAATGTCAGTTTAAGTTTCTGTAGTTTTAAGTTCATAAAAGACAGACCAGGAGCACCACGGCTTGTCTTGTGTGTTTGAGTTCATCCCATGAAGATCCCACAAACTGTAATCAGGAGAATTTAATTGACAAAGTGAAATCAATAGAGTGAAACCGTTTGGTTACTAAGATCATCTTAGACAAATGAACTTACCTCTTCAGTTGCCTGGCTACACCATGACTCTAGTTCATTTAGCCAAGCATTCACCTTTTTGCCCATGTTGAATGTGCAGCATTCCCGTTGGAGAAGGCTGGCATTAGTCAGATTACGGTTTTAAGTTTAATGGCTGATATAGGTGATTTAAAGGTTGATGGGGGAAGGTAATAGTTACCTGTTAAAGACTTGAACGTTGATGCCTTGGAATGTTTGGCTGAATATCTTCTGAGCAAGAAACACAGGAACCTGATAGAAGTTTTTTTTTTTCAGATTGGATATTGAGTAGACAGAATCAAACGCAACGTTTTACACTCGAATACAGAAAAGTTCTTACGTAATTTTTCTTTAGTGTGCCGAGAAGCCGATTCAAAAGATCTAGGATGCCTTGCCAAGCTTTCGCTGGTGAGTTCTCTTCAGATGGCTTTGCCTGTGGGTTCTCTTCAGATATCTTTGGATTCGAATTATCTTGAGATGGCTTTTCTGGTGAATGATCTTCAGACAGCTTTTCCGGTGGAATCTCTTGAGATGGCTTTGCTGGTGAGTTCTGTTCAGATGACTCGGCTGGTAAATTCTCTGCAGAGGACTCATGTGATGGATCTTTCAGTCCCTGAGCCATTAGTTGAGGAACTAACAAGTGAGATGAACATATCTTGCAGAGATCATGATCTTAAATATCTGATTTATTTTTGCAGGAAACCATAGATAGATAGATAGGTGTACCTGAATGCAGGACGAAAGCGCAGGCTCTAGTTCTCTCTTCACATTCTCTTGAACTATTCCATATATCGTTTCAACGTAGGCTGTAAGCTGCTGCTTGAAAAGTAAAGCAGGCTGTCTAGCATCTACTTGTTGCACTACGTCACCTGAAAGGCTAGCCGAAGAAGGTGAACGGAAACCCTGAGACATAGCCACAAGTTACAGAAACTCTAGATTAAAGCTTCATGGCTCCATTAATATGCTTAAGGCTAATCCTGGAGTCAGTGAATAAGATGATCTTGTTACCTGTGTCATCCTCCCAAAAAATGAAGTAGGCTGAGGAGGTTTCTTCGGACTTGCACTGGTTGCGCTATGGGTTTTCAAGCTTCTTTGAAGCAAGAACAGTAGCGTAGATGTGTTTGTTAGCCAGTAGGTCAACTGATTATCATCTTCCGGATTCTGGAAAGGGACACAAAGCAGAACATGAGAAGTATTTGTCAAGAAACATATTTCTTCCATTGATTATTTGTCCATAAATACTACAAAGCGACTAATATGTAATACTTGAGGTTACCTCTATAGCGGAGCCAAAGACAGGAACAATACGATCAAAGATACTGGTTTTTTCTGTTTCGAATAGTTTCCAGTGTATGAGACATTTGTATATCGTAAATGCTGCAACAGGCTTTCCATGGCTGAAACCCACGTTTTGTGAAACAAACTTGAGAAGCACGTCAACATATTCCTGCATCATATAAACATGACACATAACTAATTAACCAAATGCAAAGAAGTATTATCACAATGGTATGTCTTATGTTTTCGTTAGGCACATACATGGGGTTGTCGTTCAATCCGAGATCGTCTAAAAGACATTGTCCCGAACCTTCCTGATGGTATAGGAGCAAATGCTTCCTGTAAGAGAGATAGAAAGCTCTAGTAACAAAGACCTGCAAAGATGATTAAGTGTATACAATAACAGTTCCTAAAGGACCACTTACATGATGCCCGTTCTCCATTGGCTGCAAGAGGTACGTGAAAGAGGAAGAGTCAAGACTTTTCTTGAAAAGATGATTTATAAGAAGATGAGAAATTGCATAGAGGAATTTTACCGGTGGTCCTGAAAATGACACCTGGGGTGACATTTTCCGGGAAGCTGAATTAATCAGTGCTTGCTGCCGAAGGATTTTGTCTTCTGCTTCCATGTCAGAGACCTTTTCCTCGAGCCTAAAGATAAGAGTAAACTAGTAGTATTAGTCACTGTTGCGAATGCAAACATATAGCAAAGAAAAGATAAGATTGATAACCTTTGCATAGTTGTTTTTAACTCTATTAGTTTTGTCTCTGCGTCTATAACCTGCTTAAGCCTCTCTTCACAAAGTGTACTTGCTTCCTCATACTTCTTCTCTGTTTCTTCTATTTTCTTCTCCAACAAATCTACCAGTTCCTGTGCAATCTCAATAAATTTTAAGAGAGACACAACCCACAAACTTGTAATGGAGAAGGATTTCATTTTCTGGAAAAAAACTTACATATAAATCTTTGTTTTCAGCAGCAAGCTTATTGGCCATTTCATTATCAGACGAAACATCCTCTGTTAAGCTCTCTTCTCTCAGCATGTGTGTCCCCTCCTTTTCATCGTTTGATGAATCATTCCCATCGTTTTCATTATCTTCCTTCTCTAACGAACTCACCAGTGCCTGACAAGCGTCGTCATACATCAGATCAATGAGAAAAAACAAACCTGAAAACACTAAAAGGAGCATGAGTCGAGTTACATCCCTACAGTTTTACCTTGAGACGTTCATTCTCAGCTGCAAGATTACTCACGATCTCATAATCAGATGAACCACTCTCCTTCAACTGCTCTGTGATGTTTGAGCTTGTTTCGTCGTGTTTTCGGTCTAATGCGTTGATTTTCTTCTCCAATGAACTGACCAACGCCTAAGAAATGTTTTGCTTGATGAGATACAAAATTATGGAGAGGAAACAAACTATTTTCCCACGAATCTGGATTGTGTCTCAAAATCAATATCAAGAAAATCTTACCTTCAATTGTTGATTTTCAGCTTCGAGTTTGATGATTACATCTTGCTCAATGACGGGAACGTCATTTTTTACTCGCTCTTCTCTTAGGTTACCTAATTCTTCATATTTGGTCTCGGATTCATCACTTTTCACTTGTAATGAGCTCACCAACTCCTTAGAAGTTATAAGGAAACAGAGAAAAACAGAGCAACCACAATCATACATTTGATTCTGTAACCTTCAACGCATAAACAGAATAACGAGGAACATAAAAAAGTTCTTATCTAAAAACATTTATGGCCTTACCTTGAGATGTTCATTTTCTGCAGCAAGATCATGCGTCATCTCCAGCTCCTTAGCAAGTTCTTCAAATTCTAACTGCATGTCTTGTAAAGCGGACTGCAACTTTGAGATCTCCTCAATTTTGGTCTCTTGAGTTTCCCCGAGCTGAAGTTTCATATCATTAAAAGCTGCTCGCAAGTCTTCGACTTCTTGAGCTTTGGCTTCCTCAAGCTCCATCTGCATGCATCAGTAGGAAGATTCAGATACCTCACAGAGACAGAGAAACAGCAACACGATCTAGTAAAACGGTTTTAACATGTACCCTCATCTGTTTCTCAAGCTCTAAGCATGAAGTGAGTTCTTCCAATTCCTTCTCTAACTTAGTCTTAGCGTCTTGGAGAGCTCCTGTTTCCTTAGCAGCCTGGAAGACAAAAGAAATCTTAGGACATCTCCATACAAACGATCCAGTGGATTTGTTAGTAAAGAAAGATTGTCACCATTTTAAGCTTCCGCAATTCTCGGCATGCGACTTTCACTCTCCAGCCACACTGAGTTGTAATAGCTGCTTTCTTCACTCTTAAATACCGCCGCCGACACAAACATCTTCTGATTTGACTCTGTGGAATCAGATAGTCAAACAAACTTCAGTATTTGACAGATATAAGATACGAGAAAAGGAGAGATCATTGTCATCAAAAGGAGGTTTTTTAAAACTCGCTTGAATAATGATTGCCGCTTTTCTCTTCTTCCTGTATTGAAGCTCAACACGAGAAGCCATTGCACGCAGCCCGGTCTGAACAGAGATAGCTGAAACACACAACTGTTTATAGGCTGTTTGGCATATATATGTCCGAGCCTGCTTCTGAATTCTTAGGGAAGCAGCTTCTCTTCTCATGGCCTCAAACTGAAGCCGTGCAACATGTCCTGCAACCAATTTTGAGAAGCCTAATGAGACATGAAACTAAACTTGAAACCAACAATCAGAGTTTATTTACCTCTACAAAAGGCTTGGATTTCAGTTGAAGCAGACCGCAACAGAATATATTTTTGACGAGACTGATAAGTAAGGACTTTCCTCTGTATGATCCTTGCTGAGTGGCCAAGAACTTCAGCTCGGTGAGCATCCAGTTCTGCCATCTGACCTGCCCTAAGAAACACCTTTGTCTTCCCTATCTGTGATTTCCAAAATAAAATGTAGTAACAGAATTCATCAAACTTCTCATGGCATATGAACAAGAAGAAGAGCTCACATAAGAGCATTTTCATTGGTGATATACCCATTTAAGTCTCTCATTAATATAATATCAAATGTAATATTAACATTTTTAATATAGTTTGATTTGAAAACTTTTTTGTTAAATTTTATTTCAAATTAGAAAACTCTCATTAACAAAATGTTAAAATATTTATTTTAATTTTTCAAATCTCAGATTTGATTCTAATATTTAATATTATTGTATTAACTAAAACAAGATTACTTTAATATTATTGTATAAAATTTAATTAATTTGAATTAAAAATAATATTAATGTATAATTTAAACTCATGCAAAATGAAATTTGATAGATAAATAACAACATTCAAACTGTTTTATTAATATTCTACATTATTGGGGGTATTTGATTTCTAAAAAAAAAATATAAACCATGAGATTTTCAAAGTTTTTCAAATGAGAATCGTCGGTTCTTGTCATTTTTTTTTTTTTTTTTTTAACATTTTGTCTTTATTTTTTATTATATTTTAATATCAAAAACTCTAAGCATGTACATATGAATATGAAAACACACCTGAAAACCTTTTAGGTCTGCTTTCGCTAGTAGCTTTTTGCAAGCATCGACTTCGTCAAAGCTTTAAACATAAAAGCCAAGTCAATTAGCATTATTAGACTAAGAATTTGAAAGATTAATTGCAAAAAGCTAGTAATGGTGAATCTACCTTCTATTCGTAGCCTCCGGTCCCAAAATTCGGAACCTAGTTAAGAATTCATGGAAAGGCTTTCTAGTAGGATATCCAGCACAACTAATCCTAATGGCTTCCATGACCCCCTGAAGTCAGCAAAGGATGTTTCACAACATATTATGTAAATGCCGAAACAACCGTTGCAGTTGTTGCAGAAATGAAACCATAAGGTTCTCTGTAACATTAAGCTTACCCCACACCTAAGTTGATGCAGAACGTTAACGTTCTCAAAGATTTCTGGCTTAAGAACGTTATTTGGTTTAACACAACGTATGTAGTGCGGCTCTGTGGTGTTCAATGTCTCGAGCAAAGATTGTAGTTGTTGCTGTATTTTAGTACATATAGTGAGAATCACGTTAGAATATATATAAGAAGAATTTGTTGAAATTTAACATCATTTTTTTCAGACCTTGAATTGAGAGCCTATTGATGAGAACTTTGATGTTTTTGAGGATTCCTCTCGGGATTTTGGAAACAAAGATGAGACAAAGGAGCAATCTGAAGAGTTCATGAGAGACTGGTGTTCTCCAACGACATAATCTTTGTTCTTGTCCAAAAACAGTTCAGTCTGATAAGTGACCTGAAATTGATGAACAAGAATACAATCATCACACCAAGTTTACATTTTTTGCCAATAGCTTCAAGAAAAACATTTACAAGCACACGCTTCTGAGGAAATTTAATTAAGATCACTAACATCACCAGCATATTGGCAGATGGTAAAGTCTGTACGAGCCAATTTCGGTTTGGTAAAACGCTTGTGGCTATTAAATGTCTGGTATAGCTTTTGCGCGAGTGTATCATGTGTTGATCTTGGAAACATACTGTAGAGGCAAACACATACTCTCAGCCACTTATTGAAGAAATAAATGAAGAAAGAAAGTAAGTGATCGTTTTGATACATTACCAAGCCTCATCGATAAGGGCAATAATGCCACCAGGTTTCTGACATGAAGCAATTTTGATATTAGAAAATGGAAATAAACATATATATGTCTGAAAATTGGATCTACTACTTACCTTTTCTATAAGATCAAGGACATCCTGATTATCAATGAACTCTATGTAACTCCAGTCAATCTCTTCTTTAGTATACTCTTCTTGCTCCATTTTGAACACATGCTGTAGAAGAAAGGAACACATGCATGAATTAATATGGATCAACATAATATCAGATCAATCAAGAATCAATACTGTGAGAAGAACATCAGTCTCCAACCTGGTTGAAATGCTGTTGCAGCTTCTCGTTTGTCAGGTTTATACAAAACTGTTCAAAACTACAAAATGTTTGTATTAGCAAAAAAAAAAAAAAAAAAAACTACAAAACGTTTGTGAAAAGAGAAGTCAACAATGGAATTGTAACAAAAGCACTATTATTCTATCAATTGAACCACAAAACTGCTAGGAACAATCAATAATGAGATAATTGAAAGCTAAGTTATTCAACAATAAACCAACAGCTCAGTGTTTGAAAAAGAATAATCAGAGAACATATATGCAGGAAGAAACGTAGCTATTTAGAGATCAAATAGCAAAAGGATATATAACATTTGGTGAATATAAGAGCGTACCGGTTAAGCACCTGTTTGTCTTGAAACTCTCGAATCCATAAATATCCAGGACTCCAATAATGTATTTCGAACTTGGGTCTTGGCCAATGGAATTATTGATCTTAGTCACAAGCCTGAGAGCAATAAATTTGTAACCTTTTAACAAAAATTAAATCCCCAAGAGTGATATTAATCCCTTCAAGAGAGAGAGACCGTTATTGTTAACTTACCAATCAAACAATTTAGAATAGACAATCTTGGCAAGAGCATCTCTGCTTAGAGCTGCACCACCAGGATCAAGCGACTTTGTAATGCTTTCACCACGAGTCACCATCACCCTTTTGCACAAGGAGTCCTCTAGAGCTTTCTCATCACACCTACCAACAAAAGACCAATCAGAATTCTAACTCTTGTAGACAAGAAATCTGTTTTATTCGAGAACACAGAAGCATATACATGAAAAGTTCTGCAGCTACTTTTAGATGGAACCGGGATTTATCGTCCTTAGGTTCTGCAGCATCTGATTCTTCCCCCTTTGCAAACTCGATGTTTCCTAGATGAAGGATAGCAGCAACTATCCTGAAGATTGCATCCTACAAAAGTAATAATAAGAAGAGTTGTCCTCGTTACTAATCATGTAAAATGACTAATCAGAAAGCACCTGCTCTTCAGAGCTAATCCCAACAACTTCCATAGCTTTCCTCGTAGCTAGGTACTCCTTGGAATCATCAAGTGCACTCAATGCATAGCAATTCGATTGATTCAGGTAGTGAAAGGTGCTTGGTTTCCCTAACTTATACCGCTCAATTTCCTGAATTCTCATAACAGAAGCTAGTTTTGTCATTATGAATCTCATATAAGGTCAAGCATTAGAGAGATACAGAATTTTGATATGTTCGACCTAGCCTACACATAGAAGAGGGACCATGTTTGTTTACCTGTTCTGGAGCAGCGCAAAGCATGTAAAAGCAATGATAGTTTCTTTCAGGATCAGAAACTTGACAAACCCGTGACCTCTCAAGCAAATATGTTCTAATTGCAGCTCCTGATATTCTTCCCATATGGTTGAATTGAATCTCCACAAATTTACCAAAACGACTGCAATATGTTAAAGATGTTAAGTTGTGACTTAAACAAAATACATAAACAGGAAAAAACCAAGAAATGTTAAAGACATTCCACCTTGAGTTATTGTTTCTGACGGTTTTTGCATTACCAAAAGCTTCTAAGACTGGATTTGACTGCAGAAAAAGAAACGTAAGAAGACATCTCATGAGGAAAACTCAATCTTTAATAAGAATGTTAGATAGTCTCTATCTACCTCCAAAACTTGCTGCTCTACAGATCGTCCTTCGCTCTCAGCTTTCCCACCCATGAATGCAAGATACTGCATGAGCATCTTCGTGCTCTCTGTCTTCCCAGCACCGCTCTCTCCACTCACCAAGATCGCCTGGCTTACTCCCTCGTTGATCATTTTTCTAAATTTAACATTCTTGATGATTGTGAGCCCCCAAACAAAAAAATAAAGTTGGTAGTGATAACAGAAGATTAAAGTTTCATCCACGAAACAGAAGATTACCTGTATGCAGAATCAGCAACCGCAAAAGGATGTGGGCTTAACTCTCCGAAATCTGAGCCCTTGTATTGCTCCATTATCTCATTCCCATAGAGGTGGGGTAATCTTTTAAAGGGATTCACAGCTATCAGTATATTCCCTGTGTATGTCTGTAACACATTCAAGAACTAATTAGCTTGATAGAACACTGTGCAGCAATCTTAAGATCAAAAGGAATGGTAGAAACTAAGCTTACATATATCTCATTTGCATTGTAGCGGGATTTCAGATTGAGAAGAACCCCTGGTTCATGCAAATACGCAAGCTTCGTCATGTCGTCCACGCCAAGCTCAGGAAACTCAGGGTCCTTGGGGTAGACAGCATTTACCTTTGCCACAACCTGCAAACAAATGCATCACAAATATGACAACTTTATGCTCGCCTTCATGTAAGCTTAAGAACTAAACAAATCACATTTCTTGTACGTATTCTTTTGAGAAAAAAGGGCCTAACCGTCTTGGTTTGGCAGTTGACTTCGAGATCTTCATCGCTAGCTTTGACTACTTCTCCATCTATCCAGGCTTCATCTGTGTCTTCTACCCACACATGCGACCCCACAGCTACCTTTGCTGAAGCAGCCTGATCAAAGCAGAGCATAATGGGAAAAAATACAAACAAACAAAAAAAACTGTGTCAAGCCTCATTAGCTCTGTTTTGTGGCTTCTCTTTACACACATCTTGCAATGAAGTATGCAATGCGCAGATTAGAGAAGACCAAACGTATAAACAAAAAACGAAAACGGGTAAAAATGAACGACACCGAGAAAACGTAATGCAGATTAGAGAAGAGAGTCCCGTACCATTATCTCGGCTAAATTTGGTCAGATTCTCTTAGAAACGATCCCGGCTGAATATATTTCAACGGGAGAAACATTAGAAAAAAATCCCTGAGAACCCAATCAGAAGGTGTTTCCTGTGAAATTTCTCCACCATGGATCCAAACGATAAAATCAAACACAAAATGTTCACGAACGCTTCCTCTCTCCAAGCTTCAAAATCTCTGATCGACGTAAAAATGCTACATTCAATTTCACGTTTGCGGAACGAAAAGCAGAGACCTTAAACCCTTGAAGCCTTTCTCCTTCAGATTCTCTCAGGAAAGCTAAGAAATTTAGTCGCGTTTTCGTTTTTTCCCTCGGAGTTTTCTCTCCTGGTTTTGGTTTTTTCCTTGTTTGATGCTTTCGTCTCTCCCCTGGTTTCTGGAAGAAGAGAAGAGAGCAGAGAGAGAATCCACGTAGGCGTGTCAGGTGAAACCGACATCAAGCTTTGTGATTCCGAAATTACCCCTATTATTTAAACCGGATTTCAAATTCGAACATTCTCGTGGACCACCAATCCGGTTAGCGGTATTCGTTTTCAATGGAGGAGATGATGACAACGTGGCGCAAGTTCAGTGTACATACATGGAGCCGAATATTTCCTTCACTGCTCTCGCTTCGCCATACGTTAATGGCGGATAGAGGAGCTCTTCCGCTTCTTCGTCCCTCGTTGTCTCGACCGGCCGTATCTTCTAGCTTCTTAAACATCCACTTATGGCGATTCCAAAACCCTAATTCCTCCCCGTCTCTTTCTCATCTCCTCTATCTCTCTTCCTCGAGCTCTGTAGAAGCTTCGGTGAAGGTAATCCCGCTGAATCGCCGGAGATTCAGCTATAAAATCGGCGCCGTAGCGGAGGAAGGCGGCAGAAATGGACGGACGGAAAGGGGGAATAGAGGGAGGAAACGGCGGCAGCTTTGGGAAGAACTCTTCGAGGATAATGTTGAAGACGATGACGATGATGGTGATGTTGTTGGTGGTGGTGATGGTAGTGGTAATATTGATCTGTGGAAGATCTTAGAAGAAATTGTAGATAATGTCTGGATTTTAAAGGTGATTTTAGTTTCGATAACTCTCATTTGAAAAAATTATGCTTCTTATGAATATGAAATTGGCTTGACAAAAAAAAAATGTCTCTGCTGCGTTTAATTGGGAATCTGCTTGTGTTAATTTTAAAATGCGGTTTGATTAAGGTATCAATACTGTTCACTGGAGATGGTTATTTAGATCTTATGGAGATCATAGAAGATCGGTTAGTTTTAGTTAAATATTGAACATTTATGGATTTGCAGTGCATCTGAACTAGTTTTGATTTCAAATGAGATGGATTACTTGAGAATGTTCATACTTTTGGATGGTACTGGTACATGTAAATAAACCAAGACTGTGTCTCTCTGCTCAAAGCTAGGAATAATGTCTTGTTTGATCTATAGCTGCATTATATACCAGATTATACTCTCTTATTGTTTTACGAGTTATGGTTCTTGATTGTGTTTGGTGGTTTTTGTTCACTTTGTAGGCATTCAAATCGTATGGATATCTCCTCCCGTTCATCATCTTATCGCTTTTTTTCAGCACCGGGCCAAAAGCTTTCCTCATATCACTAGGCGTAGCCATCGGGCCATCATTGTTGTTTCTAGCGTTCCAGAAGTTGATTGGCTGGGATAAACGGAGGAGAACATCAATGGCGAATCAATTTGGGATAGAGATGGAAGAAGAAGAAGTGGAGAGAACAAGGAGCAGGGTTCGATACAACCCGTCTCAGGTCAGAAACAATGCCAACGGCGGTGGAATCAACCGTGGTTCAGCGGAAATGGCTTCTAAGTTTGGTGGGTGGGACGAGTTAGACGGTCTGGGGACCATTTCCGAGCGGCCGAGAAACGAACCGAATAAGAAACCGATGAGTAAGAGGAAGAGGAAGAAAATAAGAAGAGAAGAAGCAGCAGAACCATTGTTGTTGAGATTGCTGGTGTCTTTGTTTCCATTCTTAAGCTCTTACACAAACATGCTCAAGTGAAACCAAAGAACGTTTCCCTTTTAACCGTCACGAACCAATTCTTGATTTCAATTAAACCGAACCGGATTGGTCAAAAATTAGGTAAAACCAAAAAAAAAAAAAGAGAGAGATTAATCAGAACCGTTTAAAAACGTATGTGCCCTTGATTCCTGGACCATTTCTTTTCCATGGCTTTCCTCTTATCAAGAACATTTCTTTCTCTCACACTCAGACCTTATTGTTCGGTTTCCATGGCGAATTTGACGACGAACGGAAAAGCTCGCCTGCGAGGCGTTGTATTCGATATGGACGGAACTCTAACGGTTCCGGTCATCGATTTCGCCGCAATGTACAGGCGTGTCCTCGGTGAAGATGAGTACAAGCGAATCAAGGCGGAGAGTCCTACTGGAATCGATATTCTGCATCATATCGAGTCGTGGAGCCCCGATAAACAGCAGAAGGCCTATGAAATCATCGCCGATTATGAGAAACAGGGAATAGATGAGCTCCAAATCATGCCCGGTACGGATTCATCCTCTTGATTTTTCATTCTGAGTTTGTGTGTGTGCAGAGGATTTGTGGGGAAGTGCTCAGGATTTTGGGTATGTGTATGTGTGAGGCAAAAGGTTGTATTTTCGGCTGTGAATTTATTATCTTGAAAGAGAAATTGAGACCTTAGATTGAGAATTTGAGAACTTGTTAGAGTTACAATTGAGAAATATTGCAATTTCAAGAAAAGTATCAATTTTTTTTCCAAAGTGAATCCTTAATGTGTTGCAAGACTTTCTGAGTCTATGGAGGTTTGACTTTCCCAAGAGGCCCCTACATCCCGATTTGTGATCTTCCTTTCCGGGGACATTGGATTTATGCTGTTGAACATAAGTTGAGTACTCTAAGATGATATCATATTAGTAGGATTAACGGAAGATGAAGGAAAAATGTCTACACTTCTTCAGAAATTATGTTGCATTCTCGGTTTAATTCTCTTCTGATATGAGATGAATTATGTTGCAGGGGCTCCTGAACTATGTGGCTTTCTTGACTCCAAAAAGATAAAGTCGGTTTTCAGATTCTTTTATCGATTTCCTTATCTTGATAACCATACTCACCATTAAGAAGATAATCAACTGTTGCTTCATTTGTATACTTTGTAGGAGGGGGATAATTACACGCAATGTCAAGAAGGCAATCGAAATCTTCCACCAACGTTTTGAGGTAAGCATTTTAAGCTCCAAGAGTGAAATATCAGAAGTAAAAGACATTTTGACAAATCTGTCTAACCAGCTGCATGATCAATTTGGTAATTCTTCACATATTAGTTTCCATTGTATAGGTTATCTTTTCTCCAGCACTAGGCAGAGAGTTTCGTCCATATAAGCCAAACCCAGACCCGCTGTTGCATATATGTTCTACCTGGGACTTCCAACCTAATGAAGTCATGATGGTTGGTGACAGCTTAAAAGATGATGTGAGTGGCAGATATGATAACAAGTCTTAGGTCAAACCCTTCTGCATAGCAAATCTTTAAGGGATGCCAAAACAAGATCCGCGTTTGAGCCCGTGAAAGAAGCTTAAACATGGACCTTCCTTCTTATGCCATTTCTTAGAGATTTGCTATGCGGAAGGGATGCATACCAACTCTCAGACTATTTCTTTACAAATTGATTGATCTTTTCTTTCACTCAATTCTGCAGATAGCATGTGGGAAACGAGCTGGAGCCTTCACTTGCTTGCTAGATGAAACCGGGAGGTATGGACCAGATGATTTTTCTGTCTCTGGACTGCAACCTGATTTTAAGGTTGATTCCCTGTCCAAGATTCAGAACCTATTGGAGACGAACTTCGACCTGAACCCGTAGTCTCAGTGACCAAAATCGTGTCCTACTCAACAAAGACTGTAGATTGCAGCAGGATCGCTATTGTAAGAAAGATTATGTCAGTATCTGTTTAGGATAGCCATAAATATCAAATTGTCTAGTAAATCCAAGATTTCAATTGGCCATCTTATGTTGCATACATAGTTGTCTAGTAAAATCCAAGATTTCAATTCTTTGATATCTTCTTTAAGTCTCCGAAATTTGATGTTGCTATGTGAAGAAAACATTGCTCAATCGCTTTTAGTGATTCTACAGCGAACCAAAGAACGCATATTTCTCTGTGAAGGTCCCTAGCGTCTGGTTAGCACAGTCAGGTCATGGCTCATGTCCGTGTAGAATGATGCAAACATTACATTTCTTTTTTATAGCTAATCTAATGCCATATTCCCAGAATAATAGCGATTACGAATAAGATCAAGAGGGTAAAGTTGCCTCCCGGAAGAATCCATGACCTGCAAAAAACAGAAGCTTTTGGTTTCATATCATTCCTGCAACGATGGTTCGCAAGAAGAAACAGAGGACTTAAGAGAGAGTAGGTGTGTTGTTGTGTGAAGATACCTGAGCTTCTTTCTGGACTGTTGGATATAAGCCATCGCAGGAGGGAGGACACCAAAGAGGAAGCAGTTTGCATAAACGCCAGCGAAATCCAGAGCCTTCGAGAAAGTCGAGGGAAAGAATGTTGCAATTAGAGCTGGAGCTCCGAGCACAAACAGCATCACTACTGCTTCGAAATTATCATGAGCTCTTGATGGTTCACTGTATGAAACTCTCCCATTACTTCTCTTGGTACTCTCCTTCGATGAGAAACTTACCGACCCAATTCTTCCATTTCCATTTCCATTTGATTGCTTAGACACAAGCTTCCATGTATCGAGGAGCTGTTTCGGGAAGCTGACAGCGTACCCGATTAAACTGGTGGCTAAGGCTGAGAAAGCAAAGCCTTGAACAGCAGATAAAGCAGAAGGATTCACAGATAGAAGTAGAGAGATTGGGTCAATGGATGCAGAAAGTACAAGGACATTGATTCTTGCAAGCCCCAAAACAATGAGATTCCATGACAACACCATAACCAGTGGCACAACACCGCCTACAAGAATAGCTCTCCGAGCATCTGAAACCGAATCCCCTGCGAGATTGCATATGAAAGGAGTGATGACATGAAACCCTAGCGTCAGTACCATAACAGGAACCGCAGGTAATACCGCTGAGACTTTCCAACTCGATTGACCAAATGAGGCTAACACATTAGACCTAGCCACTGATAAACCAATGGCCACAAGTGAAGTTATAGAGAAGAGCATGAGGAAGCAGAGACACCTGTTGGTGATATCTATGGCATCGAATGGGAAAAATCCGATTAGGATTCCGGAAACCAGAGGGAATACAGCATTAGCCAAGAGAGGGTTCATGGAAGGAAACCATTGAGACACAATGGAGCCGATACCCGAGACGCAAGCAACCATCAGAGAGAAACTCAGTGAAGCATAGACAAGAGCTACAAAAACTCCAAATCTGTTCCCAAAGGATTTTGTTGCAAGTCCTGTGAAGCTAACCTCTGCTGCATTGTCTTCTCCCATAGCTGCAAAGCTGAGCTCAGCCACGAGAAGAATGGAGGAGATGACGTAAACCCAAGAACAAAGTAAAGCTATGGTCGATGGGATCGAGCCAGATCTGATAGTTGCAGCTGGGAGACCGAGCATTCCGGGACCAACGGCGGTTCCGATGATCAAACTTACGGCAGCCCAGAAACTCTTCCCCTTCTTCGTTTCGTGGGTGATCTCCAAATCCTCGACTTTCTGTAAAGTTTCGATCTTTTCATCACCGGAGAGCTCAGAAGAAACGATCGTTGACCGAGGTTCAACATGGTCTCTGCATCTGACAACTAAACGTTGGCAGAGAGAGCCATTCTGAGAAATGGGATTCCGATACTCTATGGCAAATTGCGTCGGAGGCGAACTCCGAACTTGACGAGAATCGGAAAACTTGGGAAAACTCCGGCTAGAAGAAAATGTACGAGGAAGGGCATTTTGGGGACAAGGAATGGATTTTGGAAGTGTGGGAGTTGAAGAAATGGGACCTAGGAAATGCTGGCTAAAAGGAAGAACCATTGATGCGATGTGCGAGAGATTCTCTGTCAAGTGGACCTGCTTAGATTTGGTTGGTAAGGAAATTTGGAATCTCCAGCCTCTCTGTGTGAAGATGATACCTCTTTAGAGCTTTGTCTAATAAACCAGACACGAGGGATTGGTCTAACCAAACGGATTGGATCGGGTTTAGAAACAAATCAAAGGTACAGTTTTCTAAGAGAAATTGAAGAAACCTTAGTTTTACTAAAAAAGGAAAAGAAAAATATAAAGCTAAAAATAGATAAATACTAGAAAACAAAAATGTGTGTTGTTGTAAGAGCATTTCCTTTTCAGAGGGGTAGAGAGAAGAAGAGAAATATCAAATTTTTCCCTTCAAAACCCTCTCCTTCTCTCTGCCTTTCAATTTTTTCTCCCTTAAGTTTGTGTCACATGTTTCTTGTGGAACAAGACAATTCTTTTTCTGCGTAGAACTCATGGCGACAGATTCGTTCATCAGGTTAAATCCAATCTCCATTAATCGTACCCGCTTCAACCTCCGAGAATTTTATGGGGTAAGCCCTAAAAGCATCTCTTCTCTGTGCTGCATAAGCCCAAGATTGATATCTCGCAGCCACTTTGTCCCAAAGAAATTGATCTCGGGGGAGAATGATAACATATTGTTTCCCAAGAAAAAGATCCCTGCGATAGTCCGGTGTCAGGTTAGGTCAGGATTATTTGAAATTTTAATCTTTCTTCGATCGGATTAAATAGTTTTCTTGAGTTTAATTATATATCCAGACAAGTCTTGGGATTGGAAAGAACCAAAAATGGTGGGAGAAGGAACTAAAACCGAACATGAAGTCGGTGACATCACCGGAAGATCTAGTCGGCGCTTTACTTAATGCCGGCGATAAACTAGTCGTCGTCGATTTCTTCTCTCCCGGTTGTGGTGGCTGCAAAGCTCTTCATCCCAAGGTAAACCGGTCTTAATCATCTGAAAATAATTAAACCGGAAACAACAGGTTTTAAACGAAAAAAAAAAGACCTTTACGAAAACACTTTACCGGATTAAGCAATAACTATTAGTAGACGATTCGAGCTCCAAGTGTTATGAAGACATGGTAGGTTACTTTTAGATATAAGAGAAGCTCGGATTAATTTGGTATATGTTTGCATAAAAAATGTGACTTGGATATATATATACAAATTTCAGATATGTAAAATTGCAGAGAAGAATCCAGAGGTTGAGTTTCTACAAGTGAATTACGAAGAACAAAGAAGTCTATGTCAAAGTCTTCACGTTCATGTTCTTCCCTTCTTCCGCTTCTACCGTGGCTCCTCAGGCCGCGTTTGCAGCTTCAGTTGTACTAATGCCACGGTACATTTGATTGTTTGTTTGTGTTTGCATTTGGATCTATGCTTATATTTAGTATATTTTCTTTGTTCAAATAAACCGACAACTTTAAGCATTTCAAACAAAATCTTCTTGTTAATGGCGCATTTGCGTTTCTTCCTTTTGCGTTTGGCATTTTTTTTTTAATGTATTTTACTACAAAAGTTAATGGAAAAAAATGAAAATCTTTTTATGTATATAAAAAAAAAGCTCATATAAATTGCATTTGAAACAATCAAAATTCACATTAAATTAGTCATGAATTGCACGTTTTGTTTTTGGCAGATAAAGAAATTCAAGGAGGCGTTGGAGAAGCATGGGAGAGAACAATGTAGCATCGGAAAGACAAAGGGGCTTGAGGAGAAAGAATTAGTCGCCATGGCAACAAATAAAGACCTGTCTTTCGATTATAATCCCAAAACTAATGGAGAAAATCGGGAGAAAAAAGAAAAGGATACGTTTCTCACAATATCTCCAACTTCAGAAGAACAAAATGAAGAACGTTCTTTACTAATTAGCCCTGCAGGAATTGTCTAGCATTTGTTTTTATTTATATTTTGATTGCTGTTATTTTTTGGGTATATAATTGATGTTTTATTTGCGTGAGATTCAATCTAGAGTATTCGTCTGTATATGTCTATAATGTAGAGTATGGTATGTCTTATAGTGATGTAACACATGTCCAATTTATATGAAATTGTCAGATGTGATCTTTTCAGAACAATATAAAAAGTCACTTTTGAAAACCGAACCGGACCGGAGGTTGGATCGGATCCAACCATGAACCAAATTAATTTTCGGGTTGGATTAACGGTAAAACCAAAAGGTAATTGAACCGATTAAAAAACTGGCAATCCGGCTAAACCCGAAAACCGGCGAACCAATAAACCAAATTGAATTCGGTTTAATAATGTGAGAGTATTTAAAATATATATATATATATGTAAAAAATTACGACATATAGGATTTTCTTTATGTTTTTAGTTCTGTTTTTAAAAAAAAAAAATTGTTACACATTCAGTTTGTTACTTAAAAAAAAAAAAATCAAACATTATAAGTATGGAAGTGTTTTATTTGATATAATCAATTATATTAGTATTTCAAATATCATAGTTATATTCATAGAAAACAATATAAGATTGTAAACAAAAATTAAAAATATAAAATTATATGATTATGTTTTATAATATTATTTTTAAAATATTATCAAATCCAACCGATCTAAGTTGAATCCGGTCAGACCATATTGATCCAAGACCCAAAAGTTTTTCCGGTTTAGTCACCGATCTGGTTTTAAAAACATTGGTCACAATCAAATCTTAGAGAAGTCATACTTTCGAGGAGTTTTTTTTTTTTAACATCTATTTTGTTTATATATAATATCCAAAATTACATAGAAATTGCAAACACATTAAATACACAAGATTGTGAAATGTCGGCCCAACCCGCTTCTCCATGTTCACTTTTAGAACCTTGACTCCAATATCAATTGTTGGGCTTCACATTATTATTCCTATTAGTATGAAATCATCAACCGTGTCGCTATCTTTCATCTTTAACCTATCGAACTCCGCCATCAATGTCTGAAGTCTCGCCTCTCTCACACGATCCGCTCCTAGGTGTCGTGATTTGATGGCCTCCCAGATTTCTTTTGTTGTGGTTTGTTCTCCTACTTGTAGGATTAGGGTTTCAGAAATAGATTGGAACAAAAGTGTTGTCACCACATCGTTCTTCTTTAGATCGAAAGATCCTGGTTCTATTGTTTCCCAAAATTCATGCACACGCAATAAAACCTTCATGCGCATCGCCCAAACTGTGTAGTTTGTCGATGTCAACATCGAACATTGGATCGATGTGAATCCAAATTATTTTGTTTTCGACGGTGGAGCTATCGCGTCTCCCATACTTAGTTACGTGAATCTTCTCTTGCTGTATTGATCGAGTCTTCTTCCCAAGGCTCGGATCGAGTCTTCCAACCCGAAGCTCTGATACCAATTGTTGGGTTTTTCAACCCCATGTCCAACTCTCTTATTATTATGATATTGTCCGCTTTGGACCCAGGTGGCAAAGCCCACACGGATTTATTTTTTGGGCTCCTTCCCAAAAGGTTTCATACTAATCAGAGTTGAACATTACTTATATATTATACCATTACTGTCTAATCTTCCGATGTGTGACTTGGATTGATACATCATATCAAAAGAATCGATATAAATTAAAAAGACAAAGAGATATTATGAAATTATGGAAATCATATATGTTGTTATACAATTTTTTTTTATCTAGAAAACTCGCGACGGGAATTCTGAGCCTCAGGTATCCACTTAGAAGATGTCATACCAATATATAACATTAAATTATCGGAAAAGTATAGTGCTCAACTAATTAATACATATTTTTTTGGATTGACGTTAAATATAATTTATTTGTTCAAACCTTCAAATGGAAAAAAAAACTTCTTTAGATGATTAACAAACTTTTGGGATTAAGTTTGGGATCAAGACACGACAAATAACAAATCTCAGTCATTTTAATCTAATAATTTTTTTTGTTAAACATGCACATAAAAATAATAATGAAGATGATTAGAATTTTTGTGTCATTTTATAGAGTTGAAAATACATAAATATTAAAAGATGTAACTTTTCATAAAATAAGCGGTGATAAACGAAACTATATCTAGTAAATAATGAAAAGACACGGACTTTAATTACGGTTATAAAAAATTATGATGAAAAGACGCAACCATAATTGATATTTATTCAGTTTTAAAATGCAACTTTTTATAAAATCAACAATTATAAACGAAAAAGTATCTAATGAGTAATGAAAGGACACAAATACTAATAATGATTATGAAACAAGTTATAATGAAAAGACGCAACTACAATTGACATTTATTCAGATTGCTATTATTATTAGATATAAAGTTAATAATTGATCAAACACTACAAGAAAACATACTTTTTACGAGGGCCGAATTCGTGGCAAATTCGTCGTAAATCGACAGTCGCAACGAATTTGCCACGAAAGTTCAATCGTCGGTAATCGATCGTCGCGAAAGCAAATTCGTCGCAAATTCCTCGTTAATTTTGGGAGATCCAGATTTCGTCGTAAAATCGTCGTTAATAGTGTCGTCGTAAATTCGTCGTTAAATAGCGTGATACATAATTCGTCGTAAATCCGTGGCAAATTGAGAGGAAAAAAATCGTAGTAAATTCGTAGCAAAATAATAATCGTCGTAAAATCGTGGCAAATTGAGGGGAAAAAAATCGTAGTAAATTCGTGGCAAACTAAAAAAACGTCGTAAAACCGTTGCAACAGAGTTCGTACTTAAATCGTGGCAAAATTATTTTCGTCGTAAATACCTAGTAAACTTTTAAATTTAAAATAAATAAAAATATTTACAAATTAGAAAATTTTAAAAATAAAATTTAAAATAAAATTTAAAATAAATATTTTTGATTTTTAAGAAAAAATAAAATAAAACTACTACTCCTCTAGGCCATAATCGAAATCCGGGATAAGCCGTCGTGCATCTTCAGTAGCTTCAGCCGCAAGGCGGCGTGATTCGCGTTCTTGCTCGGTCAAGTGTTCCTCTGTCGAATGGCTGGGCCCGGCATGTGTTGTTGCCGCTCGTCGTCTCCGCTTCTCTTGCAAGAGTGCGGCGATCTGGGGATTTCCCACTGCCATTATCTCGAAGATAGCGTCGTACTCCGAAAGTTCAGCCTTGACTTGTTTTTGATATTCGGTTTGATTTTGTTGGAGAGTCGCTATCTTGGCACGTAGGACGACCGGATCATCTTCAGCGGACCGCTGAGGGGCAAAAGACGAAGCAGATGGGACATGATGAATAGATCCCATCCCTACGACTTTCCCCTTTCTCTTAGGGGCAACCTAGATTTTTAAAAAATAAACAAATTATGATTAGAAAAAAATAATAATAATAATAGATATATTATTATACATACCTCCTCGTAGATCTGATCGATGTCGGGAGTGGTCAACCCCCCGGATTGCACTGAAGAACCGCCAGGTGATGTCTGAGACATCTGGGACTCTCGCTCGGCAATCCTCGCCGTGACTTCGTTGTAGATCCTCTCGGCCTTGTCAGAGACAAAGAGGCCCGACGCCTTCTTGCGATGTGTCTTCGCAAAAACTTCCGTCATCGGAGGCAAAACACCTCCGTTGTCGGATGCCTACATTTTTTGTAAAATATGTTGTTAGTAAAAATTTTAAAAAATAAAAAATAAATTTATGAGAGTAATTAATAATTTACCATTTGTAAACGAACGCCCGCAAAAGGCGTTTGACCTGCTGTATGAGGCAATTCCGCGGGTAAACCGTCTGGACCAACGGTATTATGGGAAGATGAGCACTTTGCAGAAATGACGACCGAGTGGGGATCCCGCCAGTAGCGAACCAATCCGTCCCAAACCGACTTCTCGATGTATATCGGTTTTGCGTCGTCGCCTATGACCTCCCATTTTCTTTTCCAGTCTGAAACGATGCCTCCGAGACGTCCCATCACTTTATTCTTGAATGCTTCCCGCACGGTCGGGGTATCAACATAATCCCAAGTGTATTTTTGCTACAAAAAAAAAAAAACAAAAACAAATAAAAATTTATTTAATATCAATTTTAATAATTTATAATTTAAAAAAAAACATTTATTACCGCAAACATTTTGAACCAAGTTTCAAAGATTTCCGGCGAGAGTTGAGAGAAATTTGCGAGAGGCTCAGTGAAAAATGACTTGATGATATCGCTAACGGACCGTCCGACACTACTTTCGATCCCGAACCTAAAAAAAAAAAAATTAAATCACAAATTGAAAACATAAAAATGAAATATGAAATTAAATATTAAATTTAAAAACTTACCACTTTCCGGTTATATGACGCGGATCTAATCTCGTAACATTAGTTCTTCCAGATTGTGCAATCAAATCATCAACCGTCAAATGGGCATATGGAAGAGGAACACCAGGTTGCCTGGAGAGTGGCGGTGGTGCAGTAGCTTGGGTCTAGGTCTGCGGAACTTCCGACTCAGTAGCGGAAGTAGTGTATGGCTGAGACGAATCTGGAATCGGAACTGTCCCGGACGAAGTCCCACCAACATTATCAGGTATAAACTGATAATAATGGTTACGACGAGAAGGCCTCATCTGCACAATAATTAATAAATATAATTAATAACTAAAATTAAAAAATTTCTAAATTAAAAAAAAATCTATTTACAATAAAATATTTCTAATATTCTTCTAATATTCCGATATCCTAACATTATTCTAATATTCCGATATTCTAACATTTTCTAATATTCTGATATCTTAATATTATCCAAACCTAAATATAATAAAAATATATATGAATTTAGATCCTTACCTTCTAATATTTGATAAATTTGGGGAGAGATCCGAGTAGCTTTCTAGAGAGAGAGAGAGATCTAGAGAGATTTGAGAGAAGGTTGAGAAGTGAGAGGAAGGAGAAAGCTCGGCAACTATATATAGAATTTAGATTCGTCGCTAATTCCTCCCAAAGTTACGAGGAATTAGCAACGAATACCCTCTCAGTCGTCGTTAATTCGTCCCAAAGTTACGAGGCATTTACGACGCCACATTTTACGAGGAATTAACGACGAATCGTCGGTAATTCGTCCCAAACTTACGATTCGTCCTTAATTCGTCCCAAAGTCATCCCCAATCAAAAAAAAAAAATCTCTTATGATTCAAATCAAACATACGGAAGAGGGTTTAGGGTATGAGTTTTACGACGAATTTGCGAGGATTTGGGAGGATTCATCGCAAATTCGTCGTAAATGTCCAGTGTTACGACGAATTTGCGAGGATTCCTCGTAAATTCGTCGTAAAATGTAATTTTTTTTTTTCGTTTAACCCTAAACTCTTTATACGTTTAAAATCTCTTATTTTGTTCAAATCAAACATAATGTAGATACTCATATAGTTTTAAGCATACCATAAAGAATTTTAATTTTTTATAAAATGAAAAGTCGTAACATTCAATATAAAGAATCATAGTCGTTAAGAAGAAGTATTACTCGTAGTATACGTTATCATTCGAATTTATAAAAAACATAAGATTTTTATTGTCCATAACTTTTTAAGTGAAAATTACAAAATATATAAAGCTTAAATTACATGAATTTTCTAAATCACCATCATATTCATTTTCCGATACATCTGATTCACCTTCTTCATCATCGGGTGAATCACTTTCTTCAAACTCTGGCTCTTCTTCTTCTTCAGTAGTATTGTCTGGAAGATCTTCATCAACCTCCCTATTTTGCGGATCTATTAGAAGAATATCGCCGGTACTCTCATCTGGTTGAAGAATATCATAGCAATGATCTTGTTGCATTGGCAGATCAACAATTTTTTCCCTTGGAGAAACTTTAATAACTGCTAACCATGGGATGCCTGTTGTGCGAACTCGGGGATAAGGAACAAAGGCGACTTGTTCTGCTTGCGATGCAAGGATAAACTTTAATAACTGATAATTTCCACCTCGGACGACTGTTTGCTGTGCACCGTAATGATCAATTTGCGCTTCTAAATCTGCCCTGGATACACATACATGAGGAGGAATACGGACAACTTTGTTCTTTCTAAATAACCGCTTGTTTCTTCGGTATGTATGCGACAAGGGTAGAAATCGGCGGTGACAATCAAACCAACTTTTTTTTTCTACCGTACTTCAATTGAAATGCTTCTGTTCGATTGAGACAATAAGGACAAGACAACCGCCCATGCGTAGTCCACCCTGATAGCATCCCGTATGCGGGAAAGTCACTTATTGTCCACATAAGAACCGCCCGCATCGTAAAAAATTTCTTCCTTGAAATATCATATGTACGGACCCCATTAAACCACAATTCCTTCAACTCCGCTATTAGAGGCTGCAAAAACACATCAAGGGACCGCTTTGGATGCTTGGGACCAGGGACTAATATACTCATGAATAGAAATTCTCTTTGCATGCACATGTCTCGGGGAAGGTTGTAAGGCGTTAAGATTACTGGCCATAAAGAATATTGCCTACCAGACATACCAAATGGACTAAATCCATCTGTGCAAAGACCAAGATATACATTCCGTTTCTCTCTAGCAAAGTCGGGGTGTACCGTCTTAAAATGTTTCCACGCTTTTGCATCTGACGGATGATTGACCTCCCCATCTGTCTGCAAATGATCAGCATGCCATCTCATGGATGCAGCAGTCCTTTCCGAGTGATACAATCTTTTCAACCTATCAGTTATTGGAAGATACCACATCCTTTGGTACGGCACCCTATTACGACCAGCACCTTGCGGTTTATACCGTGGCTTATGGCAAAAACGACACTACTGCAACTTGTCATCATCTTTCCAATAAATCATGCAATTGTCTACACAAACGTCTATCATCTCAGAAGGTAACCCAAGACTAAAAACCAGCTTTTGTATCTCATAGTAACTCTCAGCAGCTAAATTATCTTCAGGCAAAATCTCCTTAATCAAATCAGCCCAATCATCCATGCAAACCTCACCTAAGTTATGATCAGTTTTAATGGTCATCATCCTAACTGCCAAGGACAATTTAGAGTGTCCATCTCTACATCCATCGTAGAGTGGCTGATTTGCAGCATCTAACATATCATAAAATCTCTTCGCATCTAAATTGGGTTCCTCGTCGTAAATATTACTATCATGACCAGCAGCTAGAAATGTACCCGTGTTTTCATGAAATGCATCTGTAACCATCTCATGAATCCTATCCTGATCACCATATTGACCATGATCATCAACTTGATGCACATTATTTGACTCAGCATCAGNGATATCAATATCCTTCTCGCTGATTTGATCGAATCATTGGCTGGAGATGTTAATTTGCTACGGCAAAGCGAGATGGATCAGCGTGGTGGAAGTTGATCGGAATCACCCGGAAGCGGAGCAAGGAAGGAGAGAAAATGTGTTTCTTTTATAAAAAAATAACAATCTAACATTTCCTTTTTTACCTAAAAATGACTGGTCACATTTACAGATCATCAATGAAAAGTACTAACTTTCATCCGGAGATTGACAAGTAAGCATTTTCAACTAAAGTGACTTTACAAATAATAAGAAGGAGGATTGATATAAATTGAAAAGACAAAGAGATATTATGAAATTAGAGAAATCATATATGTTGTTATACAATTTTTTTTTTATCTAGAAAACTGGCGACGGGAATTCTGAGCCTTGAGTATCCACTTAGAAGATGTCATACCAAATATAACATTAAATTATCGGAAAAGTATAGTGCTTAAATAATTAATACATATTTTTTTGGATTGACGTTAAATATAATTTATTTTTTCAAACCTTCAAATGGAAAAAAAAAACTTCTTTAGATGATTAACAAACTTTTGAGATTAAGTTTGGGATGAAGACACGACGAAGTAATAACAAATTTCGTTCATTTCAATCTAATAATTTTTTTTTGCTAAACATGCACATAAAAATAATAATGAAGATGATTAGAATTTTTGTGTCTTTTTATAAAGTTGAAAAGACATAAATATTAAAAGATGTAACTTTTCATAAAATAAGCGGTTATAAACGAAAATATATCTAATAAATAATGAAAAGACACGGACTTTAATAACGGTTATAAAAAAATTATGATGAAAAGACGCAAGCACAATTGATATATTTATTCAGTTTTAAAATGCAACTTTTTATAAAATCAACAATTATAAACGAAAAAGTATCTAATGAGTAATGAAATGACACAAATACTAATAATGATTATGAAACAAGTTATAATGAAAAGACGCAACTACAATTGGTATTTATTCAGATTTCTATTATTATTAGATATAAAGTTAATAATTGATCAAAATGTTTATTTCTAAGTAAAGAAAAAAAAAGAACCACTACTAATCCACTTCAAAACCAAATTCTAAGTATTATCTAGCTGTTAAATAAGAAGAAATAAACACACAAGAAAACTTATTTACGTTGAAGTCCATCTGAGCTCTGTACACAAATAAAATTTCAAGGATGTAAAAAAAAAAAAATGTATACATGTGGTTAGCAATGACAAGAGAAAAATGTATACATGTGGTTAGCAATGACAAGAGAATTGCTAGATTAGCATTTTGAGATTGCTGAGAACATTTCTCCTCTGACCTGAAGGGTTTTATTGCATTTTAGTGTGTTGGAGGGTGTATTTGCAACCCAAAAATGAAAATATAATAAAGTTATCAAAAGTGTAAACAAGATATTAAGATAAATAGTGTATATGGAAAACTAATTCAATGATAAAAAGCTAAATAATAAAAAAAAAAAAAAAGGAAACTACATCTTAAAAAATGTCAATACCTCAACTGAATAGTATATGTCAAAATAAATTGGAAATTACTATTAAAAAAAATAACTTGATATCTAAACTAATTTTTATGGGGATAAACTAACTTAATAGTTTTAATACTACCCAGATGTGGATAAACAGTATAGTTCCCTGGAAGTAGCATCCTGTTTGACGTCTATTAATCTATTTTGTCTCAGATTGATGCATGCAATGGATACTATTGTGATGGTTGTAAACCAAATTCGCAGAAGAAGCCAATACTTTGGGCAGAGGGTTGGGATGGATGGTATGATGTTTTGTCATGCATGCAGTCTTGTAATAAAGCTTTGCTCTTATCAAAGAAGTATTTCCTTGAAGTTTTTGTTTCAAAGCCAATCTAACAGTTGGCCTTAATTCGTCTTTTCGCTAGAGTTTTGCCTTAATTGTTTTGATAATTGGTATTTGAACTAAATGAGTATGTTAGATTGAGTTACACGAAGTGGGGTGGAAGTTTGCCTCACAGACCTGCTGAAGATCTTGCATTTGCAGTCGCGAGATTTTGTTCATTTGCAGCATCGTCTTACTGTTGATTATAGAATGCTGAAGATTCCAGATTCTTAATTGTAAATAACGCAAAGTCCAGGCACACATTTATCGTGGAGATGGTGAGACTGGAGGAAAGGTGTGCGCTGCATTTCTCGCCAAAAATCAACCCATCATCTCTCAAATATGTTATCGGATTTTTACATAATCAAAATGTTATCGGATTTAACCAAAAAAACCATTAACCGATTTAAACCGGTTATAATCGGCTATCAAGTTGATTCACCTTGTGTATAAACCCTTGATATCTTCCTTCATCTTGGTCGTCTCGAGAAACGCGTCGCCGGAGTGATCAACATCCATGGCTCTAAACCCAAACTCATCTCTTCCCGATCCAACCTTCCACTCGAACCACATCTTCGACATCATCTCTTTAAGCGAACACGTCTCGTAGCTTTCTTCCTCTGGCGAATCCGCAGCTACGAGCCTGTACGCGTACACTCTCCTCTTCTGTCCTGGTCTGTAAGCTCGAGCCACGGCCTGCTGAGTCACCGATGGGTTCAGTTGAACATCGAGAATCAGCACCCGCGATGCTCCCACTAGTGAGATCCCTTCCCCTCAGGCTTTGATCGATCCGAAGAAGACTCTAGCTTCAGTGGAATTGTTGAATCTCTCCATCGACAATTCTCTCTGCTCGTTGCTCGAATCGCCTGTGATGGTGAACATCTCTTTCCCTAATTTCCAGCCTTTCGTTGTGTTCATGAGTCTCTCTAGAGTCTTGAGAGGGTTAATGTATTGGCTAAACACCAATAGCTTCTCTCCCGTTGATTCGCACAGAGCTAAGAGGTTGAGGAAGAATCTCATCTTCACACCGTCTCTAACATTGATCTTCTTCAGCACCTCGTCTAGCTTCTTCAATGTCTTCTTGTTATCAGCGAAACCCTTTTCTCCGTTCGACGGGTTCTCCTCCAAGAAAGTTTTAAGGCTTGGGTGTATATACAAAGCCGCACCAAGAGATATCTGCTTGAACAAATCCATTTTCCTCAGACCCTTGACTTGATCTCTCTGAACTGAGCTCAGATTGAGCATCACGGTGAACTCGGTAAGCCCGGGGAGCAAGCCGCGGAAATCTGCTTTGTGATAATGCAAGATATGACAGGTCATTTCCCTCAGATCCTTAATCAAGCTGGCTTTGCCTGAAGAGTCTTTACTGTTCTTCAATGTGAGCTCCACTGCAGCGAAGAAAGTCCCCTCGAAGCTACTCTGGTTCATGTGTTTTCCGCTCGGTATCTTTGCCTTGCTCATGATACGGGAAACAATCTCCCGAGTTCCTGGACGCTTCAAGAACTTGGGACGTACGAGATTCAGAATGTTTAACACTTCCTCGACATTGTTCTGGAACAAAGTGCCTGTGAGAACAACTTTCCGAGGAGTCTTGACACGAGCAAGCGAGATAAGCATGTTCGTCTCCTTATTCCTCGATGTGTGACCCTCGTCAAGGATAAGCAACGTTGGCCTCTCAAGCAATATCCGCTTACAGTCCTCTGAAACCGCCTCTGTGTTTGAATCATCGCAGATGATCCTCGCAAACTGTTGGTAACCAAGAAACAGAATGCTTCTTTGCTCAACCCATTGTCTCAAAACATCCAGTTGCTGCTTCCGTGATTCTGCTTTCGCGCTGTAGAAATCAAGCAGGAGAGTGTTCTCGACCGCCCACAAAGTAAACTCTCTCTTCCATGACTCTATGATGCCCTTTGGTAGCACAATCAACGGTTTAGCCTGTGGATCCATAGCCATGAAGCTCTGCAGAAAGCTGATGAGCAGGAACGTCTTCCCTGATCCAGGGGCATGAGCTAATATGCACCCACCTGGCTCATCCGCCCCAAGGTTGTTGCTTAAAAATTCAAATCCTTCAATCTGGTGAGGCCTCATCTCCTTCTCATGCCTTGGGTGGATGAACATTTTCTCTCCCAAAATTTTCGTCTGAGAAGACCGGTTTTCTGTGAACTCCCTGCTCTTTTCCCCATTTTCTTCTTCACGCATATAAGTTCTTCTTGATCTCTTCGGCTACATCAGGGAGGAAAGTAGATTCAAGTTCTAAAGATTTGTAACAAGGTAAAATCTATACCACAATCAGTTTATCACAGCGATCACTAACCTTGTTGTACACAACCTCGATTATGCTCTCAATGGGTGTCTTGATGAGTCCACAGACGCGACATACTTCTCCAGTATCATCCTTGTAGATGAAGGAGTGCTCACAGTCTTCGATTAGATTGAGATCATTAGCTTCTGAATTCTCCACCGTTACCTAACCAATAGCACAGGCAAACAAAATCAGCTGATTAAGAATGCACAGAGAAGCACATATCTGCACCAGAAGTTGGAATCTATATGCAGATTGTAGAAGATATGCAGCTGTTTGGTGGATGTACAAGAAGTAACCTTAGATGATTCTTGAGCAAATGCCATCTGCCTCCAAAGTTCGTCTTCTTCATCTCCATATAGAAGAGTTCCATTGTCATGATCTGTAGATATCCTTGATGAATCCTCCTCGTTATAACCTTGAGGACTCGCGTCAGAACCTGAGCAATTTCCGCTCTTCACATCATAATGAAAATGAATCTGACCACATGCCAAATTTTATTTTTGAATTGTACTCCAAACTACTCAAGCTTATGACTCTCGGACTCTGAACATTAATAAAACTGAATACTTTTATTTTTCTCTTTCAAAGACATCTCTGGATGCTTTAGCGTGAGGTAATTTCTCAAATCAATGTTTTTATTCACCTACATTCATAAGAGTCTTCGTAATTGTCTGCACCATTTGCATGTTCTTCTCATGCCAAAGTCTTTACTGTCTTGGAGTTTTCCTGCGTAATTTGCTTGTATTCTCTCTATCTCTCTCTATCTCTCTTGCTCCTATGGCATTAATTTGTTGCAACAATGATGCAGATGGAGATTTTTTTGACAAAGTCTGCAAGTTCGATGTTATGTCTTTCCTTCTGTTTGCGATATCTGCAAGGCTAGAACAGGCAGCATATATGTCCATTTTCAGAGTAAAACCTTCTCTTTTGTCAATGTGTACCTTTTTAATGTTATTAATGTGCTGAACTTTGTATGTGTATCTGTCGTTTATATGATATGATGGAGCTTTAGCTGATAAAAAAATAAAAGAAACAATGTAAAAGCATATGAACAAAACATTCGGTAAAGAATTCTTGTATAAAAGCTTTTGAATTTGTTTTTTTTTCCTTTGTCTTTTGCCTTTTATTCTGCTAGTTAATCTTGTCATCATAATTTGTAAAACATCCATTTATCTCATTTGATCTTATATTTTGAGAGTGTTGTTTTTTGCCTTTTATTCTGCTAGTTAACCTTAGATTTTTTTTTAATAATTCACTCATATAATTTTATTGGAATTCATTTCAAATGATTTACTATACAAACAAAAATAACATTTATTTACTTTTGAGTAATACTAGATTTTAGTGGAGTATTTAAATCTTAATTGAATACCACCAGACTTTATAATTTTTTAAACATGATTTTCGAATAAGAGATAACACAGAATTTTAAAAAATAATTTAAAATTATTAATTGGATAACATTGAATTGGGTTGGATTTGAATTTTATTAAAATTTATGATTGACTAACATCTTTTTAGTTTATTAATAGACATATGCTGATTAGATAAATGCATGGATGATGTATGCTGTTAAAGAAACTTTTATCAAAGACACAAGAGAGTAATGATGTGATTTAATGTAATTATGAATGGAGATACGATTAAAATGCGATGTGATAATCTTATATTCTTGAATGATTAAAATGCGATGTGATTGTCCATAAACATAAATAATAAAAATAAACAAAAAAAGTTTCACCGTTTTCCGTCAAAAATGTGTTTCACCATTTCCTGTCAAACAAATCATATTACCTTTTTCTGCCAAAAACGTGTTTCATCGTTTTCCCGTTAAAAATATGTTTTACCGTTTTCCCGCGAAAAACATGTTCACCGTTTTTCCGCCAGAAAATGTGGTTTCACAATTTTCCCGCCAGAAATATGTTTCCCCATTTTGGCGGAAAACACACAAAATCTCGTTTTTGGCGAGAAAATGTCATTTTGCTTTTTTGGCGGGAAAACGAGATTTTGCATATTTTTGTGGGACATTTTTGGCGAGAAAATAAGATTTTGAATTTTGGCGGGAAAATAGATTTTGGTGTTTTGGTGGGATAACGAGATTTTACGTTTTTAACAGGACAACAGAATTTTGCGTTTTTGGCGAGAAAACGAGATTTTGCGTTTAGCCGAGAAAACGAGATTTTGCATTTTTGGTGGAAAAACAAGATTTTGCGTTTTTGGAGGAAAACGAGATTTTGCGTATTTGGCAGGAAAATGGTCTAACGCGTTTTTGGCGAGAAAATTAAGTTTTGTGTTTTTTGCAAAAAAAATGAAATTTTGCGTTTTTGGCGAGAAAATGAAATTTTATGTCTTTACCTAAAAACTAAAATTTTGCGTTTTTTCCGAAAAATGAAATTTTATTATTTAATTAATAATAATAAAATTTAATATAAGTAATGTTGCAATTGTAAAATAAACGTAACTTTTTGATGCATTTGGGTTAAGTACATTTTGTAAATAACTAATTACATTTTAAAAGTAAATGAATCGCATCACTGTCAAATCGCTTTGCCATTCAGTGCTAAGAGTCCGGAGAGTAAACACAAACGCAGACACGACATGGTCGTCATGAAAACTTTGAAGAAGAATAAATTTCTTTAAGCAATGGGATTATATATCAATGTTCAGCGAAGATTTGAAGCTTAATAATGACTAAAAAGTCTTCGTAGTGAGGTTTGGAGAAAATCGTGTAAGAGCCAATCAGATCATGAATTGAAATTCACGTCTGGTCCATCTAACATGCGTTCACACTAGTTTTTTTTTTCGCCAACTTATAAGTATTATCAAGAGATTAACCCATCAAAAGGTATGTATATACAATCCTTCTAAAGGGGAAACTCTAAAAACCCACTAAGGGTAAGACGGCCACCAAAAAACACAAAGATTTTTAGCTGTTTCGGAAGAGAGAAGGAGAGTTCTAGAGATGAGTGAGAGCGATTACACTAGCTTAACAGTAACATAAATAGCACTAATCTCTACTGAAATAATAATTTAATTTAATCTGGAAAAAAAAAGAGATTAGTCAAATTTCAAAGCTACAGACTTGGGCCACTTGGCAAAGTGAAACTTTAGTCTAAAGAAAACTAAATAAGGATGTATATCGAAATAAAAATATTAAATAGATACGAAGACGATTAATATTTCTTTCGTTTTTTTAAAATAATAGCTTTATTTTTTATTTTACAAAAAGTGTTATTTTATATTTAAAATACAATATTTTGAACAAAAATCAAGTTATAACTCTATTGTTTTAATGTATTAATTATAAAAAAATCTATTTAGTATAATAAGAACAAGTAAAAAAAAAATTAAATATTTTTATTAATATATATAAAAACTGTATAACGATGTTTTGTAAAATAAATAAAATATTACTATTGACAAAAACAAATTTCACAATATCATTTTTAATCGTCAAATTTGCTTTAGTTTAGTCGTCACATTTATTTGTAATTTATATAAATTTTTGCTTTAATCTATTGAAAATTTATACGGTGTGTTCTTACATGTTAAGGTAAAATGCAATTACAATGCGAGTTATATCCTCCAAACACCTACAATGTATATGAATGTTGGATTATACTATATCCATAATGTCAATCGCCAAATTAATAGAATCACACACATCATTAAAACAAATGATGTAATGCAAATGACATGGTCTTAGACTCTCGGATTACATGTGGATTATCTTTGAAAAAATTGTTAGATTTTAATCAAGCAAACATCATGATAATGACCAAACTCAACAACATCATTAAATGTTAGAACAACATTTAATGGTTTCCAACATCATGGCAATGACCAAACTCGACAACATCATTAAATGTTAGAACAAATATTTTTCAGATTGGTAATTTGGCTATTGCCCTAATGTTTCTTGATTAAAATCTGACAGTCCCTTCAAAAATGATTTTGAGAATACGAGACAATGTCATTTATATTACATTATTTGTATTTTTGATTGTCTGTGTGGAATTACTTAGTTAAATAATTGGAGTTGGTTAGTGATTTAAATTAATTTTTTGTGTTGTATATTGAAGAGTTAAAAAATCTAGCGAAAATATAGTTTTAGGATGCATTATTTGGGTGAACCTTGTTTTATACTCTTCTAAATTTACCTACATGGCTACTTCCATGGCCAATTTACTTTGTTTGGACTGATTTTGTTCTATCCCGTTCAATTCAAAAAGTAATTATTTTGCGTTAAAACAAAAAAAAAAAACACTGAAATATGATTATAACTTTTAGTCTCTACTAAGTATTTCTGAATTTTGTCTTCAATATTTGATACTGAACAAGCAATATGAACGTGATCATACAAAATCATTCGTAGTTGGACATTGACGAAACGAACAAGTCCTTTAACTAGATTGAAATGGCTGGTTTGGTTTTACTTTATTTTTATAAACTCCACAACAAAAACTACTCAAAAGTTGAAACACAAAAAGTATGAGTTAAACTGAAAATTACTACTATAAAATCTTTTAAATTAAAAAGCATCCGAAACCGAAACCACGCAAAACCATCAAACGAGATTCAATTCTACATAATCAAAATGTTATCGGATTTAAACAAAAAACAATTAACCGGATTAAACCGGTTATAATCGGCTATCAAATTGATTTCACCTTGTGTATAAACCCTTGATATCTTCCTTCATCTTGGTCGTCTCGAGAAACGCATCGCCGGAGTGATCAACATTCATGGCTCTAAACCCAAACTCATCTCTTCCCGATCCAACATTCCACTCGAACCACATCTTCGACATCATCTCTTTAAGCGAACACGTCTCGTAGCTCTCTTCCTCTGGCGAATCCGCAGCTACGAGCCTGTACGCGTACACTCTCCTCTTCTGTCCTGGTCTGTAAGCTCGAGCCACGGCCTGCTGAGTCACCGATGGGTTCAGATGAACATCGAGAATCAGCACCCGCGATGCGCCCACGAGTGAGATCCCTTCCCCGCAGGCTTTGATCGATCCGAAGAAGACCCTAGCGTCAGGGGAATTGTTGAATCTCTCCATCGACAATTCTCTCTGCTCGTTGCTCGAATCGCCTGTGATGGTGAACATCTCTTTCCCTAATTTCCAGCCTTTCGTTGAGTTCATGAGTCTCTCGAGAGTCTTGAGAGGGATAATGTATTGGCTAAACACCAATAGCTTCTCTCCCGTTGATTCGCACAGAGCTAAGAGGTTGAGGAAGAATCTCATCTTCACACCGTCTCTAACATTGATCTTCTTCAGCATCTCATCTAGCTTCTTCAATGTGTTCTTGTTATCAGCGAAGCCCTTTTCTCCGTTCGACGGGTTTGCCTCCAAGAAAGTTTTAAGGCTTGGGTGTATATACAAAGCCGCACCAAGAGATATCTGCTTGAACAGATCCATTTTCCTCAGACCCTTGACTTGATCTCTCTGAACTGAGCTCAGATTGAGCATCACGGTGAATTCGGTAAGCCCGGGGAGCAAGCCGCGGAAATCTGCTTTGTGATAATGCAAGATATGACGGGTCATTTCCCTTAGATCCTTAATCAAGCTGGCTTTACCTGAAGAGTCTTTGCTGTTCTTCTTCAATGTAAGCTCCACTGCAGCGAAGAAAGTCCCCTCGAAGCTACTCTGGTTCATGTGTTTGCCGCTCGGTATCTCTGCCTTGCTCATGATGCGGGAAACAATCTCCCGAGTTCCTGGACGCTTCAAGAACTTGGGACGAACGAGATTCAGAATGTTGAACACTTCCTCGACATTGTTCTGGAACAAAGTGCCTGTGAGAACAACTTTCCGAGGAGTCTTGACACGAGCAAGCGAGATAAGCATGTTCGTCTCCTTATTCCTCGATGTGTGACCCTCGTCAAGGATAAGCAACGTTGGCCTCTCAAGCAATATCCGCTTACAGTCCTCTGAAACCGCCTCTGTGTTTGAATCATCGCAGATGATCCTCGCAAACTGTTGGTAACCAAGAAACAGAATGCTTCTTTGCTCAACCCATTGTCTCAAAACATCCAGTTGCTGCTTCCGTGATTCTGCTTTCGCGCTGTAGAAATCAAGCAGGAGAGTGTTCTCGACCGCCCACAAAGTAAACTCTCTCTTCCATGACTCTATGATGCCCTTTGGTAGCACAATCAACGGTTTAGCCTGTGGATCCATAGCCATGAAGCTCTGCAGAAAGCTGATGAGCAGGAACGTCTTCCCTGATCCAGGGGCATGAGCTAATATGCACCCACCTGGCTCATCCGCCCCAAGGTTGTTGCCTAAAAATTCAAATCCTTCAATCTGGTGAGGCCTCATCTCCATCTCATGCCTTGGGTGGATGAACATTCTCTCTCCCAAAATTTTCGTCTGAGAAGACCAGTTTGCTGTGAACGCCCTGCTCTTTTCCCCATTCTCTTCTTCACGCACGTAAGTTCTTCTTGATCTCTTTGGCTACATCAGGGAAGAAAGTAGACTCAAGTTCTAAAGATTTGTAACAAAGTAAATCTATACCACAATCAGTTTATCACAGTGATCACTAACCTTGTTGTACACAACCTCGATAATGCTCTCAATGGGTGTCTTGATGAGTCCACAAACACGACATACTTCTCCAGTATCATCCTTGTAGATGAAGGAGTGCTCACAGTCTTCGATTTGATTGAGATCATTAGCTTCTGAATTTTCCACCGTTACCTAACCAAGAACACAGGCAAACGAAATCAGCTGATTAAGAACGCACAGAGAAGCACATATCTGCATCAGAAGTTGAATCTATATGCAGATTGTAGAAGATATGCAGCTGTTGGTGGATGTACAAGAAGTAACCTTAGATGATTCCTGGGCAAATGCCATCTGCCTCCAAAGTTCGTCTTCTTCATCTCCATATAGATGAGTTCCATTGTCATGATCTGTAGATATCCTTGATGAATCCTCCTCGTTATAACCTTGAGGACTCGCGTCAGATCCTGAGCAATTTCCTCTCTTCACATCACAAAAATGCAGAATGAGCACAAAGATTTAAACTTTGCATCAAAACATGGTAAACAAACATTAACTCAATGTCCAGGAACACTAATTTCTGCGATAAAGCTTACTTACAGTAACGGATTCTTGAGGCAACTCATCATCGGAGTCGATGATATTGATCTCGACTGGTTTTTTCTGTTTTCTAGTTTCGACATCTTTCACTGAGGTAGAACCATTCAAGATTTTCCTTTTGAGGTGACAAAGTCTCTTCACATCATCAGCAAGCCATGCGTATTTACTCTCTTCAAACCCATCAAGGAGATTCGGTAGAAAGAATGGGTCAGGACGCTTGGCAAGTTCTGATTGGGTAATGCTCTTGCCATGCGACCTCAAAGTCCAAGCTGTTTCAATCATCATTCACCAGTAAAATCAGAAATGAAGTTACTTTCTCAACATTTGCACCAAAAGAAGTTAATTTCTTCAAACAAAACCCAAAAAAGAAACGATTTTTAGGTCAAAATCTCAACCAGGAGGAAAGCTACAGCCAGAAATGAACTTGCAAAAACAAAACCCATGTGGGTTTTAGAATAAAAAACACTGTTTGAAATTTTTGAATCAACAGATTCGGTTCAGCACTAGAAATCGAACAAAAAACCCAAAATGTGAGATGTTTACAGTCCGGTTCTGTATCTTTGGACCTCCATAAACAGAGATTTGTCTTTTTCTAGCAAAAGAGCAACAACAAAGTCACAAGCAAAGAGAGGTTACAGAGGAAGAAGGAGAAGAAACGAGAGTGTAAGTATATATATATACGTACGCATATTCCTCGCCCTGGAAAATGGAGGGTGATCAGTACCCACCATGTGTGCTCGCTAAACAGAGCTCCTAAGATCGAAATCCAAAAAAAAAACTTGTGAAAGACCCCAAGATGCAAGCTTTAGCATAAATTAGAGAGATTTGAAGCAACAACGACGAAAAGATTAGGTTTTTTCAAGAAAAGCTTGAAGCTTTTTTCCTTTCCCGTAATAGAAGTTACTCTCGGGTGGCAAAGGAGAGAGAGAAGAAGACGCCAGAAGGACGGTTTCGGGAGCTAGATAAAGACAAAAGAACATCTATACGTATAGACTTTTTAAAACTTGCTCTCTCCCCCACTCGTGTATGCTTGTGTGTGTAAGTGAATGTTATCATGTCATTAATACCATCGCATTTTCCAAAATGTTAAAAAACATTTCAAACGGCTTATAAAAAATCCTTTCAAATTTTTACGGAGCTTGTAGAATGTGATTAGTTTTTTGTTTCAGCTTGTCTTAGATCTCGATTGTTTTTCTAACACTTTCTTCATGTGTGCCTTTAGCAAAATATATATATATACCTTCATGTGTTTGCGTTTATATATGATAAATAAATTGATTTGTTTTTTTCATTTAAGAAATTAGAGTAATTTAAAAGAAAAACTTTGCAAAGTGTAAATAAATGAAAACAATCCACCATGGCTATGGATGGATGATTCAGATAGATGCCATAAAGAGCATCTCCTGACTTTTGGTGTGCTCTTGTTATTTTGCTTTTTCTTGAAACAATTAAGAAATTATATGTTTATCGCTTTTTATATTAAAATTTAAAAGATTATTTATTATAATGTGTGGTCATAAAATTAAATATGAATGATTTTATTTTTCATTATTAATTAATTTATAATCGATTAAAGATATAAATTTTACCAAGATTGAATCGATTGAACCGAATTAGGTTCGTACCAATAAAATGTGATGTAGTGAGTTTTTTCGAGTTTAGATGGTTAATAAATCGGGAAGTGCTCATTGTGGATTGTCCCTTCTTTTTTCTTTTTTTTTTGAATACCAATCCATTTTTATTTATCTTTGTTATCTATCACGCGATTGCGATCACCATCACTCTCGCCGAAGTTTTGGTGGAGCTCCAGGTGATTTCATTTGTGCTTTTTTTTTTTCCTCGTGATTTCATAAGTAAGAATAACTGAATCCTCCTGTAAATATGCTATTTCCGATTTAGGTTTTACTGAACTTCTTTGTTTGCTTCAAATGTCGTTTTGGTTAAGAATACCAACTCAATGTCAATTAGTTTTGACACAATCATGAAAAGAAATCAATCAATTGAATTGGATTCTAGGTTTTAGTGGTTTACCAACACGGACAGATACTTTAAGGTTTAGCTCTGTTCGAAGTTTGTTTGTATATTCTATTTGTGTCTGAGTCTTTAAGCACTTTCCTCTTCCGTAAAGCTAAGACATATTGTTTGTATATAGCTCTGTCATTTGCTTTAAATCCATTTTCTATTTGAATATTGTTGCGGGAAATGATTGAAAATATTCATATGTTGTTGTCTTTGATCCATGATCTTGCCCCATTGTGCAGCTTGAACGACACTGACCTGGCTGAGATTGAAAATGAAACAAGAAAAATCTGGTGAAGAGAATGTCTTGTATACATATCATGATGCTTGATTACAAAACCATGAAACTACTCGACAGAGATCCAAAGATCAAACGCTAAGAGCCAAACAACCACTAACGGTTTCTGCCCTTATCCGTACCAATTATCTTGACGAGCCACAACGGCTTGTGTAAAGCAATAACATGTCCTATTGCCAATCCAAACAACACTCCAGGCCAGTACCCTATTGCTACTCCTTTCCAGTTCAACAGCTCCTCTTCCTCTTCGTCGTCTCCTTGATTTTGCTTTTGTGTTGGGGTTGCACTAGTGTCAAAGCAAGTTTCCTGGAGAGGGAGACCACAAAGCCCTGCATTCCCTTCAAAGGAGGATTTAGGTTGCCCACTAATCTGTGTTCCTTTTGGTATTTCGCCTGTGAGTTGGTTATGAGAGACATTTATGTACGACAAAAACGAGAGGGTCCCGAGTTCTTGAGGAACTTTCCCTGAGAGTTTGTTTCGGGACAGGTCTAGCGACTCGAGTTCGGTAACATTGGCAAAAGACATGGGAATGTTTCCGGTGAAAGAGTTGTTGGATAGGTTGAACGCAATGAGTGCCTTCAAGAGACCAACAGATTCTGGGATCTGTCCACTAAGTTTGTTTGCAGAGAAATCAATGGCGGCATAGAAAGTAAGTACCTTTACATGCTCCAAAGATAGACCTTTGTAGTGCAAGTCTAAAGTATCAAACTCCTGATACAGAGCATTCGTATAGTCTCCCATATACATCTGCCCATCTCCATATATCTTGTTTGATGATGCACTCCAATTTGCAAAGTAATCCGGTGACAAACTTCCTGTGAAGTGGTTATCTGATATATCAAGTATCCGCAGCTCGGGAAATCCTAATGGCCCTTGAGGAGGAGATACAGGACCATAAAATGTGTTTGAACGGAGGGTAAGGACTTGCAAATCCGGCAAAACCTTAAGCCAGAAAGGAAATACGTCTTTCACATTGTTGTGCTCCACACTCAGAAGCCTTAGAAAAGAACAGTTAACAAGAGACCTCGGAAGCTTCCCGCTTATTTGATTGTACCCAACATCAAGTGTTTGCAGCAGAGAGTTGCTATAAAATGTGTCGGGGATACTTCCCTGCAAGCTGTTCTTCCGGAGATTGACTGTCTTTAATTTACCAAGGCATTGAGGAATTGAGCCGCTGAAGTTGTTGTATGATAGATCAAGAGTATCGAGAGAGCTTCGGTTGCAAATTGAAAGAGGTACGTCTCCTGTGAAACTGTTGCTCCATGCTGAAAATAAGATGATAGAGAGTGGTGGATCAGGAAGTGATCCTGTGAAGGCGTTTAAACTAAAAGCGAGCATTGTAACCGATGAGTGGCGAAGAGCTTCTGCAGAACCATCAAAACCGTTGAAGGAATTGTTTGAAAGATCCACTATGCTCAATCGGGGAAGACTCCATAACCACTCTGGAACTTTCCCTTTGATTCTATTGTCGGAAAGGTCTAAACGCTCTAGATTCTGTAGGGTCTTCAGAAACTTTGGGAACTCGCTGATGTTGCAGCTCTTCATCATCAGCCGGGTTTTGGTGGAACGTCAGAATATGAGCTTATACTTGTCGCCGATAAAATATTACCAGAAAGCTCAAGGTTCAGCAAAGATTTGAGAGAGGAAAAGAGTCTTAAGTCAAATGGGTAGCTCACGTTTATGAAAGACAGGACTAGATCTTTGAGGGTTGTTAACTTTGAGATAGGCTCTAGTATTTGTTCATCGAAATGGTTATGTCCAAGGAACAAGTGCTCGAGCCTGGACGGCGAAGAAGCGTTGGGAACTTCAATGGGGCCAGTGAGATAGTTTCCACGGAGATCAAGATGTGACAAGAAAGGCATAGTGAGCAGAGGAGAAGGGATGGTTCCAGAGAAGTGATTATAGGAAAGGTCTAAAATGGAAAGCTTGGTGAGATTCTGGACATGTTGGAAACTACCAGTGAGATCGTTATGTGAGAGATCCAACTGGGCTAACTTGGTTAGGTTACTAATTGAGGAAGGAATTTGACCCAGGAAGCTATTAGAGGAAAGAGACAAAACCTCTAAACTGTTGAGATTGCTGAATTCAAAAGGGAGTGAAGAGGAAGTGAAGTTGTTGTGAGAGAGATTAAGGTAACGAAGATGGTTAAACATAAAGAGGCTACTGTTTGGTTTGAGAATTCCAAACATGAAGCAGCCACTTGGGAGTTGTAGCTTCGTCACCGCACCAGTCCTGTTATCGCACATGACACCGTGAAAATAGTCGCTGCAATCGCCGGATTCAAACTCGTTTTTGAACTGCAGAAGAGCTTGGATTTGGTCGAGACGACAAGCAGCAAGTCCAACACCAAGAGCATCCATCATTAAGACGCTTGAAGCAAAGACACAACAAAGTAAGAGTACTAAGAGCAAATGAAAACGCAGGCATGACATGGTCATCCTGAAATCTTTTTTAGAAGAATAATAGTCTGTAAGAAAAGAGACAGAGAAGATGAGTCAATAAATATATCCTTGATCAGTGAAGACCAAGATCAGATAATAATGAAGTGAAATCCACGTTGATGTTGAAATCTCTAATATAATTTGTGTTAGATTCACATCAGTTTGAATCATCTCACATATGTTCACAATCAGTGGCCTAACACAGTGAGGG
Source organism: Alliaria petiolata (assembly GCA_020283515.1). Classification (NCBI taxonomy): domain Eukaryota; kingdom Viridiplantae; phylum Streptophyta; class Magnoliopsida; order Brassicales; family Brassicaceae; genus Alliaria; species Alliaria petiolata. The sequence goes on along the minus strand of JAHZTW010000001.1, from coordinate 306,094,178 downwards.
AAATGGCATTAATTCATTGATTGGAGAAAACTTAGTCAAAATTGATTTTGATAGTCTCAGACTTAGTCAAATTATAAACAAACAAAACAGATGATGACTGAGTAAAAGCAAGCGCATAAACAGAAACTAGCATAAAAGTCCGACTGGAGTATTTAGGCAAACTTCTTTGAAAGACTCTGTTTCTATCAGAGTCAAGGGTTAATGTTGATTTTATGCTGTCTAATAACAACAAAACCTTTCTGCATTAAACGATGTTTACTTTTAAATATGAATTAGAACAGAGCAGCCTTCATTCTTTTTTGAGACATGAAATCGATACCTGACTACATAAAGTATCCCAAAAAAAAAAAAAAAAATCCGAAGATGTAAAGTTTTTAATTTTATTCTATTGAGAATGAAGTATTTCAATTTACTTCCAACAAAAAACAAAACAAAAAGAAAAATTAATTGGACAGCTGTTAATGTAACAAACCCAATTAATGCAGTAACAACTACAAAATATAATCTCCTGGTTTTGACGCATTTATGCTCGAGAGAAAAAAGGAAATATTGTCTCACGGAGCCGTTTGTTTCGATGAGTGAGAGTGAAATTTCTTGTGATTGAAGGAAACTTCCTTTTTTTTTGAAGCAGAAGAGAAAATTAATTCGCTGTTAGTGTAACAAACCCAAACTAGTGGAAATAACAACAACAAGAAAATCTTATATGTGTGTGTTAGTACAATCTCATGATTTTGTTAACGTTAGAATATACTTGTTCTGACGCATTTATCCTCGAGTGAAATCTCTTGTGATCGAAGGAAACTTCCTCTTCTTTTTTTGGGCGGTCACTACACTCTCTTTATAATATCCGATTCACTCTCAGGTCCTTCACTTTCTCTTTTTCCATATTTTGATTTCCAAAGTAGAGAGTGAAAACCCTAGCTATTTGTCTCTTTCCAAATCCCTTCTCTACGAAAATCAACAACAGAGAGAAGAAACGCATAGAAGATGATGAAGACTATCGCGATTTCAACGGATCTCAACCGTTCTGTGTGCGCTGCACTTAAGGCCGCTAATGCGAAAAGCAACGATGGCGCCGAGAGGTGCTTTGATATTCTGCGATACTTGAAGAGTTTGAATCTCTCTGTCAAAGATCTTTACCACTCTAAGTCGATACATACTTTGTCGAGTCTGAGAGAACACGGAGACCCTAAGATTCGAATGGGGGCTGACGCCTTGTTCGAGTCATGGATGAAGACTCTTTATTGTAGCGGAAGAGACCCTCCTTCTATTTGCAACAAAGCTGTTCCGAGAGTATGTTCCGGACTGAAGAAGAAAGAAACCGGAGATATCAAGCTAATTGATAATCGCAAGCCTTTTGCAGCAGCAAGGCCTCTTCTGACACGTAAACAAACTCTTGTACCAGTCAAAGTATCTGAAAACCCTAGATCTTGTCCGTCTTCGAAGAGCGTGAGGGACAATGCTTGCAAAACCAAGTTTGGCCTATCTACGCAAAAGACTGCTCGGGTGTTCTCAAAATTGAACAAGACAGAAGATGAGAGATCTCTGACTCATGAAACCGGAGAGATCAAACGAAATCTGAACAAGGCTGATGATGGTGATGATTGCAAGGGCGAGTCTAAATATTGTCCAGGCTTGAGAAAGAAGAACGCCACGGAGATGTTGGAGCCGTTCGGGATAGCCAAAAAATCAGCAGACGTGGCCAATGCAAAGGGCCTTCTCCTGGCTAAAGCAGAGGCATCAATCTGCGTGGACACTCTCTCTTTACTCCTCAGTTTCCCCATCAGCTCAACAGCTTCTGAAACAAAGCAGATCATGGAGAGGCTTGCGCATCTTACAAGGCACAAAGACCGCAAAATCTGCAACTCTGCATCTGCACTTCTTCAACATTGGAGGCAGAGCATCAGAGATCAACAACGCCAAGATTCCAGCACCAAAACGAGGAGATAAACTATATCGGTCGATCTAGGCATGTTTAGATAGTGGGCAACGTTTGTTGACAGCTTATCAGAAGTATAACTGTTAAGGAATGTTTTAAATGGTAAATACATTATATGATGTCTCATCATCTATTTGTTTCTTTTGTTTCTTATATTTCTGAAAATCTATTTGATGAGGATATAGAGACGGTTTCTACTTTCTTGGATCAATCAGAGCGACGAACTCATGAACAAAAACACTTTAAAACGATATTAGATAAGCTTCAAATATTTACAGTGTAGTAAAAGAAATCAAGAGCATTCTCTTCCATAGTATAAGATGAAATCGCAACCGAAAAATAAAAGACAGCAAAAAAAAAAACCCTAAAAGGAAAAACGATTAGAAGAAGCAAGAAACATACACAAACTGGATAGGAATCAGATCAATCTAGCTTCTGTTTCTTCCTTATGCTTGCTTCAGAAGTATCTCAGACTTGCAAAACCCAAAAAACAAAACAAAAAACCTGTAACAGCGTAGTGTCCAAAAGAGAGTTAAACGGGTTGGTTTCTTTGTCTTTCGTTCGGTTCTTGATGTCTTGCAGCTGCAGCATATATATTAAGATGTTTAAGTCCAAGATTTTTCTTCCATGTTTTGGAAAACCAAGAAGAGAAACCACACCAAGAAGAGAAACCAAGTCTACATACCGAGTCCATTAGCTTCAGAGGTTTTCATCACTCGAAGTCTTTTCACCGAGGTGATGAACATTCTGAGATATACAAAAAAAAAACCCCAATTTGGATCATTATTAGAGAATATTAATCAAACTTAAAGAGATGACAAACTCATTGCTTTTTAGATCTGTTACCTCCATGGAACATCACCAACAAGCATCCAATCTCCTTCCTTGTCTTCATAAGTAAGTACAAACTCAGACGATCCATCTAGAAGCCTCAACGGTTTAGTGAACTGGCCCGTTAACCCGATGGTACCCGGGCTAGTGCGAAAGAACATATCTTCTAGCGTCTGAGCCAAATTCTCGTAAGAAGAATGAGCATTCAGATCAACTTTCCTTCCTATAGCAACTCCATCCATGTTCACCTTAATAAACCCAACTTGCACTTTCCCATTCACTTTCTTTGTCACATCTTTAGTCTCATCATCTTTCACTTTCTTCTTACCAGCTTCTTCTTCTTCCCTCGCCGACTTTGTAGCTTGGTTATTAACCAAACTGTTCATCCTGTGAGATCCAATGGGTGGCCATCCCACAACTTGACTGCTAACACACAAAGCAAACATCACTCAGAACTTGTGAATATCAAATTGAATCAATACCCCTATTTCCACAAGAACCAAAAAACAGAGCCCTTCTTCCTACATAAGCTGATTGGGTTTGTCTGAATAACTGAGCTAGCTCTAGCAATAAGCCAAACAAGAAGAATCTTTAACTCCTCCTAGACAAACTCTGTTCTGAGAATAGCAATTTCACATCAACGCATAGAGAATAAAACACTTAAAAGATCTTTCTTTGAAACTGTTCGATTTCTATTTCCCCTGAAACCAAACGCTTATAAAAGGATTAAGCTTTTTAAAAACAAAAAGACGAACCTTGAGCGAGGAGGAGATGCACCTGCGTGAGAAGCAGAATCAGCAGCTCGTTTGGAGCCAACAGAAGGAAAATCCTTAGCTGTTAAAAGCCTCCCACGCTCTCCCCACGCGCCGCCACCGCCTGATTTACCAATCTTGGCCGCCGTTCCACCGCCTAGACTGAGCCCTAGACCCAGCTCCAGCTCACTCTCACCTTTCCCCATCTCAAGCTCAGTAATCATTTAGAGAGCACAGCAACAAAAACCCACAAAGAAAGAGCCCTAAGAATCCAAAAATACCCAAAAGATAGAAAGAAAGAAAGGAAGAGAGAGTCTTTTGGAAGTCAAGGAGTTGAAGAAAAACCTGGGAGTGCAAAATCGAAAGGAGACAAAGAAAGAGGAGAGAAGGAAACAAGAAAACAAACAAACAGAAAGAGACAGAGAGAGGATTTTAAGGGTTTTCTTGAAATCTGGAGAGAGTTAAGAATTGAGGGAGAAGGAAAGAGAGAGAGAGAGGATTAGGTGCTGGATATAGTGATGAGAAATGGGACCCATATGTCTGGTAGTGGCCATACCAACAACAATGCCATTCTTCTTCTTCTTAAAGTCCTTTCTACTTTATTATATATTTATCATGTTTTTATAATTAAATTTTTTTTTAACATTTTCTTCCCGACATTATCAAACTTGTCGTGCTCCCGTTGCGTTATTGTTTTCTCTTTTGTTTATAAATGAAAAACAGAACAACATTTTTAAATTATATATTAGAAACAGTTGTTTGTGTGTTATATAATTTGTGGAAAGCTTTGTTCAAACATCACATTTTCTTTTCTATTTTTGCAAGAATTTGTATTCGTTTTGATGATTGCCTTATGGAAGTTATTTGTATTCGTCCGATCTTATCTAGTAGCTATGATTTAAAAACAAAACTGCTAAATATATATATGAAAATATATAGCTAGCCAGTTTTGAAAAACAAAAAAAGTTGATATAGGATCGATATTGCAATATATGAAGATAGTGGAGATACAACTGTTCAAATCTAATTGGAATGACTAATCATATTTCTTCAAAATTTAGAGTAAACTTATCGTTTGAACATATATATTGTTATAAAACACCGCTAGATAAAACATTTTATTTATATGATATCCTTACTTCACTAATCGAATTAGTTTCATTTTATAATATTCATGTACTTGTTTTGTCAAATTAATTTGTCATTAAATTATGTATATCCATCCCCTTTTCTTTTATTTTTTCGTGGAGGACTATGATTGATGTCAAATAAAGTGAGAAAACAAAATTTTATTTGCATAATAGGAATTATTAAATAAATAGTGGTGATGAGATTTTCATCATCATGTTTCTTGATATGCTATGATGATCCTTTGAAAACTTTTTCAGTCGCAATTGATGTGTGGAAATTTCTCTTTTGATCAAAATAATGACTAAATGACATTGTGAGAACATATATTTCACACTCTATTGATGGATGTGTTAGAAAAACGAATTTTGTTTTCTTTAATAGTTTTACTTTTTGAAATAAGAATTAATAATTTCGATAGTCTAAACATTACCGTCATAAAAAAAAGGAAAAAGCAGGTAGCGTAAAAAGATAGAATATTTTTGCTCTTCAGCGATATAAAAACAAAAAGATAAATTTGTAAGTGAAAATAAGTAGAAAATTTTATAATTTCATGTCATAAGCTTTTTTTCTCCAAACTAAATTTATATATATTATTTTTAATTAACTTTATATTTATCTTTATAAGATTATATATATATATATATATAGATATACATAGATATTTATTTATTATATCATAATTGTTTACATATTTAATTTGTTTTTAAATCGTTAAAACAACTTTTATCATGCTAATCTCTAGTCGGAAACTAACTAAAACATATGTTTGTTATAAACAATAAATTATGATTCATATAATGTTAAATTTTCATAAAGTTGATATAAATTTATTTTTTATCAAGTAAATTATGATCTATTGGTTTTGAAAATGAGTATTCAAACCAACGATAAGTTGATTTAATAGTTAAGGTTTTTGGTTACCGAAAATATAAAAAAATTAGATGTCACATATTCGATTTATGTTAGGAGGAATATGCTCTCCAAAAAAGAGTTAAATTAATATGATTTGGACCTCATTACGTAGATGTACGAATCCAAAAACCTCATAATCATCAGAAAAAATATATATATTCAAGATTATTAGTTTATTTTATATGGGAGAAAGAATTTACGACCTAAACGTGGTATTATCAATTTATAGTATTGAATATTGGGAGAAATTAGCGGTTAAAAACTTTGAATTTATATAGAAACAAAATTTTACAACTTGTATTTCAGCGCAAAAAGAAAGAAAGAAAAAAAAGCCTTACACGTGAGTTTTTTTCTTTAGAATATCAGGACACCTGAGCCTCTTCAAAGCGACGTGTTCTCTAAGTTCCAAGCACCATCAGCTAGTTAGTCAATATCAAAGTATTCGATTCTATGTTTTTCACGATATACGTTTGTTCTAGAATTGCGTGTAATTTTAATATTCGCGTGTAATTTTTTTTTTCCTCTTAGTTATTTTTGCAATTTTATTCCTATCTGTGTCGTTCCTTTGTAGGACAAAAGGCACGAGCATTGCTTTAACTATAAAGTCGAAAACCCAAGTGGGCTGTGGGGTTGTCTAAAAAGGTAAAATAAGAAAATAGATTGAAAGAAACATTTGTTGAACAAAAAAAAAGATTGCACGAAACATTTTATTTAAAATGCATAAATCTTTTATACATTATTCGATATTACCACGTATTGTGATCCTCTTATGAAGTGCTGGTACCAACAAAATATACTGATCAGCCCTAGATACCCCGATGACAAGTGTTTTCTCAACAGCCTGGCCGGGCTTTAAATCTATTTAGTGTTCGTGTATATTTCAACTAATCAAAGTTCATATGCCACGAATCAAAATCGATCTAATGTACCGTGAATTGTATCTGTCTCTTGAGAACATGTAGCAAGTTGAGAGCCATATATCATTTGGAATCATAAGGAAAAGACAAAAGGAGATTCATGATATATAATTTGTAATCAAATGTTCAGGATAAATGATGGAGATAACTTCACGCTTGTATGTATATATATATATATATATATATATATATATACTGACAAAAGTATAAACATTCGAATTGTAACATATATGATTTTCCAAATGACTAACTTCACGCATGTGTGTGTATATAGTAGAGGTTCAATTTAATTGATCTTATAAACATTCTAATTCTAACAGATATACTATTCTAAGAAAAACTACAAGATACAAATATTGGTTTGTCTTTATCAAAAAAAAAAAATGATTGTACATTGTAAAGTAACATTTAGCACTAGTCTTGACTCATGATTTGGATTTGGAAAGTGATAAATTGTTAATACTTTCATATAAAACCATTTTATAGACAAAAACCAATATATATGCAGAATAGTTAGTGTTTTTTTAAGACCATCCAACTGAATATCATATGATGCTGAAGAACTTTCCAGTCAGGATTCAAAGATTAAAGCATATTGTCGATTCTAAAATAGAATTGTGTTTGTAAATATAACGAAGTAAATTATATATAATTCGAAGACATGTAAGATGAACTTAATCCTAATATTTGATTTCTAATAACCTGAAACATAATAGTTATGATCTTAATAGAACTAGATATTCTACAGACTCCAGCTCATGAGTTTCGAATAGCCAGTGTATATATATTATTTTGAATTATTAGCATGGTCGGTACACATATTAAAGAGACTTATGAGACATTTTTTGTACTTCGTTTAATTTTAACACTAAACATATATATGTATATAACACAGGCATGGTAGGGTTAACAATTTTCAATTATTTTGTAGGCTCGTATCAATATCTAAACATATTAGTATACGTGATTTTCCAGCTGCCAATTCAACTGCGACACATGGACATAGTTCATCGAAAATTTTGACACCTCCATATATACATTCTACTACATGTTTATAAGTGCTTCTTCTTTTTTTTGCTAAAGATGTTTATAAGTGCTTCGCACTATATCAGATGCATCATGCATGCTCTAACTATTCGTTAGAGACCACACTTTTTGTTTCATACATCCCTTACCAAAATATCCGATTGAGAACAAGTTTTTCAATCGCATATGTTTCTTGAAAATGTAAAAAAAAAAATTCTATGACAAACAAATTCAATCATCAATAAAGTCCGAAAATCCATTTCGAACAAATAATTTATATATTGAATAATTTTAATAAAAGTCATTTAAAGTTCTTAATATATTTTTTTTAAAAATGGTGTTTGGAGTACTTGACTAACATGAATACATGGCATATCTATAGTTAAGTGTTAATGAGTAAGACAAACAAAAAAATCTTAGAATTTGAATAGTATTATGGAGAACGATGGAATTGTAGAAAATAAAATACATCAGTAGGAGGAATAGAACATATATATTTAATTGCAAAACAGTAGTATGACAATTCTCTTTATTATTAAAATGATGAAATGGCAAAACAGTTGAATATAAACTATATTTTCCTGTTGCACAGGAAAAAAAAAGTATAATTGATGTGAAAACTGTAGAATCATTTCACTGTTGTGAAATTTACCAGTTAACAATAGGCTTCACAAAGGCAGTAAAAAATATACAAAGATACTGGCCGTAAAAGACGAATGACGGGGAAGTAAACTAAAAATATTGGCCGTGAAAGACGAAAAAGGGTGTCGTTTTAGGGAGACAAAACGACAAGGGCGCGTGGATTAAAACAAAAACTTTTATTATTAAAACGACACGTTGTTCAATAGTCTTCGCGGACCACCCGGAAGTTATACCCCGTTTAGTGCAAGACACAAATTCCCTTTTTTTTCTCGCTCTCTATTATTTTGCGCTTTTTTTATTCGATAAGTTAATTTTTCATTTTGTTTTTGTAAAAAGGGTTAAGTTAAATAATTCATTGATTTAAAATTCTGAACGAATCCAAAACAGAAAAATAATCCAACTTTTTTAAATCGGTCCGGGTGTTGGTATCGGAATTTCGGCGGTCTATGAAAAAACATATTAAAACGTCCAAGACAATACTAGGACTAGGAGGTGAGTATTTGAATGACATGGTCAATTTTTTTTTCTTTTTCAAATCCGTATTTAATAATAACATTAAACGGATTAAAATGTTATATGATTTATGCATTTAATGACGATTATGGAGAAATGGAGAATAAATATTATAAAAATAACTAGATAAATAATTACTTTTTGATTTCCGTTTTACTTTAAAAATAAAATAATATCTAAAATAATTTTTTTTTGTCGATCTATCAATATAATTTTTGTTTTTCGTAAGAAAGTTAGTATAACATAAATAATAATAAGATTCCATTTTTTATTAAATCTTGATTTATATTATTCATTTTATATGATTAAATGATGTGTTTATATAAATTTTGTTTATAATTGTTTTTTATTGCTCATCCATTAGTATACAGAATTGAAGATTTTGGTAATTTGAATATTACTTGAGTTTTTATGACTCAGCCATATTTTCTTATACATTCTGAAAACTTTTCACTAATTAATGTTTAGTTTTAAATATTTTAGTAGAAATAATTGAAAATATATAAAATAATAAAATGCCAATCAAATAACAATTATTACTATTTTTGCTAGTTTAGACGGATCTGCGTAAATATTACTTTGGGTAAGAAGAAAAATGAAATTTTTAGATGGAGAAGAAAAATCTAGCTCTTTAGAAAATGTGAAAAAGTAAAAACTAAAAGTTTCAATTTCTTTTGCATATTTTTCAAAGGTTTTTTTTGTTAAAATTGGGTATTTTCTCTTTTGTATTTTATTTTTAAAAAGAAGAAAAAAGAATGAAATGTTTTTTCAGTGACATTTAAAAGAGGATGGTACAAATTATTCACAAATTTCTTCACTCACAAACCAAAAAAAAAAAAAAGAATATTGGTCGGTCTAAAATTAAATGCAAATAATCAATTAATTTAATCACAAATAACTCAGATTATCAGCGGAGGCTAAGCGGGGCAGTCGCTTGGACCCACCTTTCTTTTTGGACCCGTCAGGATCCGACCCGCCTCCACAAACGAAAGTGCATTCCACGCCGCAGATATTACTGAAGCACGAGAAAAGGCCGTTTCCTCCTTCAGTGTGACGGCGGTTATGCTTCTTCTTCACCGCCGGAGTTTTTGGCCTCGACCTTTTTCCTCCGCCTGCGTTTGCCGATGCGGGAACAATCGCGCTCTCTACTTCACTGCTTTGGTGACTTGACCCGAGATCGTATAGCGGAGGAAGTTCCGTCCGCCATCGCTCGAGTTTCGAGCGGAGGCCTTCGATGTTGCTGTCGTCGTCGAGGCTCCACTCGCTGAGGATTGAGCTCTCGGTGTCGTTGGCTTGCGATCTCTCTTTCGCCATCTTATTCGCTACTTCTGAAGGCGACGGACCTAACTCAGATTCGGTTAAAATCGGTCGTCCTGCTAAATTAGATCTCATCGGCGTACCAAATTGTAGAGGTGATTTCATCGGCGCTGCCATGTAGTTAGATCGAATCGGAGTAGATCCGACGATGTTGGTTCGTAATGGAGTCGACGCGAGGATGTTAGATCTCCTTGGAGTAGATCCAACGCCGGTAGACCGCATAGGACTAGATGCAACTATGTTAGATCTGATCGGGGTTGAAGCGACGATGTTCGATCTCAACGGCGTCCCGTGCCTCGACAAGTACGGGGAAGCGCGGCTGCTGCTCCGGTCTTAGTCCCTCGGTGGCCTCGGTTTCTCGATTATCGGCGTCGATCTTCTCGGAGTCTTGCGTGAATGATCGTACGAACGGTAAGGCGATTCGTCGTATCTCTCACTTCTCGGCCGCGTCACATTGTGGTTCTCCCTTGGCGACTGATCTACGAAATCGGGCTCGAACGTATCGTATCTCTGCCTCGGGATATTGGGTGTTTGTTAAGGAGGCTCATAATCGTTGGATTTCGTCTCGACGGAATCCGTCGTCGTAGTATGGTGTCCCGACGTCGTAGGCACAGTTTCCGAATCGCTGCCCGCTAATGCGCTTACAGGTTTCCTATTGGCCAAACGGCTACGCTCAGCTCTGCTCAGAAGATCGGAAACAACCATCGAGCTCGTATCACTCCTAGTACGGCGGAGCACCGGTGGCCTTGAGATCACGGATTGGTACTGTTTTGAAGACGGAGATTGAGGATTCTTTGAGCTCCCTTTGAAGCTGTTAAGATGCAAATTCTGCAAATGCGAATCGTCATCACCTAGCAAATCTCTGTATCCAACTGCAGAAGAGTCCATGTTCGTGTAAAGCGGCATACTACGCATAGATCCGTCAAGGATTCCAACACCGATGTTCAAAATCCCCTGAGGACGACCAGATGGTCGGCGAACTTGAAGCGCCACGAATCGCATTCCGGGAGGCGGAGTACGGCGATACTCGTCGTTGCTTCGGTATCCTGGCCGGCGATTTGGTGGGATGAGGTTGCTGATGAGGACACGGATTGTGCCGACGTGAACTTCACGGAACCAATGCAAGGCGTAGATTTCGATCACGACAGCTGAAGTGTCAGCATAGAGAAAATCTTCGCTGACTCGGAAGACGAACTTGTCGTTCCAAGTTGGGTTAGCGCCACCGGAGTAATCGACGCGGGTGGTGAGTTTGCGCTCAGAGTGAACCCAAGCCACCGCGTAGGTTTTCATTTTACGGGATACAGGAGCTAGGTCTTGTGCAGAGATTATGTTGAGCTCTAGTAGTTGAAAAGATGGAAACATCGACATTGTTTGGGGGACTCAATCAATGTGAGTAATTTAAAACCAGTCACATCCGATGAATCTAGTTGATCATCTAGGAGAACTGAAAAGAGCTATGAAATTGGAATATCAGATTCTTGAGGAATGGATGATTCTCCATGAGATTGATCATTAGATTTTTATCGTTTGGTGGCAAATCTCCGAATGGTATGGAAAAGGTATTGACCATTGCTTCTTCTTTTTTCTTTCTCTTTCATGTTTATATTATTAACCTATGAAGCAGAGAGATGAGAGAGAGGAGAGAAGGAATCAATCGTAGGTTCCATTTTTGGATTTTGTTTTATAGATAATTGTGAGAGAGAAAGATTACACAATATACGTTATTCGTGATTTTCTTTAGAAGAATTTGTAGAAGTTTGCTATATTAGGAAGAGACATGATAAATTAGGATCAACGTGATTAATTAGGATCAAGTTGTTAATCTTTCTTCGCACATATGATGATCATCTGTCAAATTTCTTTGGTGGATTATTAGGTAAAAGAATTTCGTCTTGTTTCTAGAGAAAACCCTAAACCGAATTTTACATAACCTCAACAATATCAAAAATATATCTATCAAATTGTTTCATGAAACCAAATCAAATTAATCAAAATTTTATTGAAAATACTGTTTAAATTAATATTGAAAAAAATGCATTCTTTACGTACAACTTTGAGGAGCTAATGTTTTGGGGGAATTTACGACGAGCCTGTGTTACTACTAATGGGCTTTCTGATTTGTAGCCCAAGTTGAGACAGTTATGGGTCAAATCCAACGTCGTTGCAATGTGCTTTGTCTGGTTAGAGTCGAGTTATAATAGTGTCGCGCTCTCTCTCTTACTTATCTCTCGTGATCGTGGTGTGAGGCTTTGTTCTGTTTTTTTTTTGGTAATGATGACCTGTTTCCTAAATTCGTAGTAATATTCTTTGTTATACAGAATATAAATTCTCATATTGAAAGTAACAAAATGGACCACCCTATCCCCATCTCATGATATGTGCAATTGAATGCCAAAACAATTACTACGAGTCAGCAGGAGTCATTAAAACTCGTGCAGAGAGTATAGATGTTTGATCCCAAAAGACAAATTGAGTATCAATTTTCGTTATTCCCCAAAACAATTATAGTATATACAAAGGCCTCACACGTCTCCATGAAATCGTATAAGCAATGTAGTAGTATTAAAATCTTCATCAATAGTTTCACTCGAGAGCACATGATATTACAACCATAAACAAACACATGTACATTCAGAAAATACAAAACCCATGAAGTTAAAACCTCTAATATTTTAAAGCACACGATTGTTTTTTCTGAAAAAAAAACCCTAAACATGTCGAAAGCAAGATTTAAATAACGCAAATTGCCACAATAATACAAAACACGGTGGCATTCCTACTTGTCTACAAGAAAAAAAACAAAAAATAATAATATTTCCGACGTTATATTATTAAAGTTTCTTAACGAGCGAGAATTTGATAAAAAAAAGTACCAATAAACAAGTTGGCAGAAAAAACAAGTTGACAGGAACTCAAAAAGCAACTTAACAGTCTAGAAAACAAAACATATTCAAAACATACAAAAAGAAGTTATGTATGCGATGGTGAAAATATAAAAATATGTTTCTTAATTTGTATGAGAACTCTATAAAATCATTCTTTTAAGAATAAAGAAAATATATTTTTAATTGATACTTTATTGCAAAATAGACATACTTTACCGAAATTAAAAAAGGCTAGGAAATTAAGACAAAAGACTTGAGCAGCTTCATAAAATCAAATTCATTTACAATTTTTTAACAGAATTTAAAACCAAATTGAAGTTACTTGAGTCCTTCTTCTAACATAATTTAATGGCCCCATCTTTCCATCCATCCACCACAATTTTTGTTCACCTCTCAAAAATATTAAATAGAATAGCAATTTGAAGAAATCCAAAAATCGGGAATTAATTGCAATGCACCTCGGAATTCACACTAACGTTTGCCTCTATTTCGGGTTTGGGCTCATTTTGTTGTCTTCATCCTATTTATTTTCAGTAATCTGCCAAAAACAATAAATAATTAGACTCAAATCAATTTTGCCTTTATTCTTCTTCTCCACATGTGCATGAGTATGCATGCCTACTATATACATATGCTTTCACTTTCACATCCATTTTTTTTTCTGTATAAGAAAATAATCTTCTATATTTATCTTACAACCAAATCTTCGAAACCACTTTGCTCAAATTAGAAGGAGAATATCTTCTATATTTTTTTAATCTCCTATTATTGGGTATGAATTACGTTACGTATGCATGCGTTTATACGTGTATGTATTGTATATATTTATACATGTATGTGATGTGATGTGAGAGTGTATTTAAGTAGAGAGAAAAAAAAGTACCGTCATATTTCTTCTTCATCAAGTTTTTGATGAAAAGCAAGCAAATGACAAGAAATCCAACACCAGCTGTTCCTCCTACTATTATTGCCACCGTTTTGCCTGTTGTNAAAAAAAGTACCGTCATATTTCTTCTTCATCAAGTTTTTGATGAAAAGCAAGCAAATGACAAGAAATCCAACACCAGCTGTTCCTCCTACTATTATTGCCACCGTTTTGCCTGTTGTTCCTATCCCATTTTTTTTTTTTTTAAATATTTTCTTTTCATAAAACCATTCATAGCAACAAAAAAAAAAAAACCTTTTTACCTAATTTACTAAAATTCAATTCATAATAAAGACATAAAGTTTACGCTCTACTTTTTCCTGTTCCTAGTAAGTGAAAAGCTTGGAAGAGTAATTGTTACGAAATGATAACAAAATAAAATGTCGAAAAGAAAAAGTAAAAAGTAATTTTTGGGAGAAAGAAAAACAAAATCTCAATTGGATTGGAGCCTGAAAACGAAAGAACAATCTCACACTGAAGCCTTTGAATTAAAGTTGAAGATTATTATTGTTTTTGGTCAAATAAATAAATTATTAAATTAAATTAAAATAAGACACTTTCAAACAAAAAAGATCAATACTTTTTCGAGATTTTCGCAGGAAAAAAAATTAGAACTTTGATTGCGAAAATCGCCGACCAAGAAACCCAGATTCCGATAACCGTCGAAAAAAACCAAAAGAAGAAACAGAGAGAATCGAATCTTCACCTGAAGAAGAAGAAGAAGAAGAAGAACCCGAAGAGCCACCAGAGCCATGGGAAGAAGAAGATGGCCTTGGAACACCATTTGGGTAGTAATTAAAAGCGATGAAACACTTGTGGAGAAAAATCTGACCAGAGTTTGAGCTTCCACATTCGACTTGAGCCTTCTCTACTGCATTTTTGATGCAGCCGCTACAATCTGAATCTCCCACATCGCCTTCGCATTGTCCCAAAACGTAAACCGATTCGTACGTCGTCGCGTAGAAACCGTGGCCTGAAACGACTCCGTTTTCCATCACCCCAAGCGCAGTGTCTCTCCTCTCTTCGAATCCTGTTCCGGCGATGTTGCTCTTCCCACACGTCTTGAACAACATCTCCATCCCTGAGAAAATATCAAACCGGAATGAAAATTAGTCAGTCTCGATTCGGTTTAACAGTGAACCGGAATCAATCCGCGGGGTTCAACCAAGGAAAATGAAAATCCCCATTCTCTGGTTTTAAATTTTAATCATACCAATCTCTTGACCGGCTATCAAAATCTTAGCTTGGTTGAAATAAAACTAAAAACCCAATGAATTTTTCATTAATTGAACCGGCGAAACCTGATGCTTAGTCCGGTTCAATGTAACCAAAACAATTCAAAAAAGATTAAAAACCCAATGAATTTTCATTAATTAAACCGGCGAAACCTGATGGTTAGCCGGCAGTTGATGAGACCCGGTTCAATGTAACCAAGATCTTCAAAAAAGAATTGAGGTTAAACCGAAGATTGGGTAATACCTGAAATTTGGGCAAAGCCAGCGACTTCGTAGAGAAGATAACAGCCGGAGAGCTGAACCCTAGAGGCAATGGTTTTGCCGCAGAGCTTACCAGAGAGAACAGGAAGACGACTAACACAGTTGTAACAGTCGTTGTTGCTCAGGTCTCCTCTACACTGGAAAAGACCAGTGATGGTGGTTTGGCTCGTTGTTCCGGTTGTGGTTTTGTAGAACCTGCTTTTCGTTGACTGCGAGACCAATGAGCCAAACATTGCAGAGAGGGACTGTGAGTATAGACCAGATGGATCTGAGAATTGCTGTCTCGCACACCCTTTGTAGATTAAGTTTGTGTAGTCTGGTGATGCGGATTTCGCTAGCTGGAGATCTGAGAACAGAGCCATGGAGAGTGTGACGATGACGATGATGCAAAGAGACGAGAGCTTTGGTGAAAAACCCATTCTTTNTGTGTAGTCTGGTGATGCGGATTTCGCTAGCTGGAGATCTGAGAACAGAGCCATGGAGAGTGTGACGATGACGATGATGCAAAGAGACGAGAGCTTTAGTGAAAAACCCATTTTTTTTTTTTTTTTTGTTCTTCTTCTTCTTTAGTGAAAAATCAAATCATTGTTTGGTGTTTCTTTTTTTGTTGTTGTAGAGTTTTAGTTGAGGGGGGAAAGGGATTTTGAGGTATGTTTTGGGGAAGATTTTCTTGAGAGATGGGTAATGAGAAAGATTGAATCTTTGTGGGGTTTCTTGGATTTTTAAAAAAAAAACTCTTTTGTTTTGGAGTTTTGGGTTTTGTAAAATTATGTGACTGGTATTGTTTGGTGGCTCAGTAAAAGCTCTTTATTTTCTTCTTCTGGGTTTCTGGTTTTAAACTTTTAATGGTGAGAGAGAGAGAGAGAGAGAGAGGATTTTCTAGGCTTTGGATGACCACTCTTTTCTCTCTCTACAGATGTGGAAAACAAGATTAGGATAAAAGAAAGAGAAAGAGCGCAATTTGTTTTCTTTATTTTGGCTTTTTTTAATATATAAAACAAATCAATCAATACTCTTCAGCCACCGGTCTAAAGACAGTACAATGTGTTTGGTGAATTGCAGGATTTCAGTAAAATCCGAATATCATTATTGGATTACTCCCTATAGTCCTATTAATTATTCCCTTAACTCCTTTTTACACCTAATTACAAGGAAACTCATGTCTGCTAATTTAAACTCTCAAGTGTTGAAGTAAAACTACTCTTGGGTTTCATTTCGATTGATGTTTAGGAATGAAACTAAAGAGTTATTACTTTATGAAACTAATTCTCCCAAAAATGTATCAGTAAATTCATTCTCAATGTTTTATATTCATGTGTTATCATATTGAGAACTATATACATCAGTCTGTACATCAATTGAAAGTGGTGAATTAGAAATTTGCAGATCTTGATACCAAACATTAAACATCTTTTCTATTGAAAGTAACTAACTAATAATGAAATTGCAAAAGGAATCTGATATTCGTGGGAGAATGTAAATATTGTGCACTGTGATTTTTGACCAAAGTACAGTCAACGGTAGGCCTTTCACATTTCTAATTAACATTTAAATTTTGCTCTCTCATTTCTTTTTTCTTTTTTTGACTCTGTCTCTCATTTCTCTGTCATAATTCTCACACTTTTTAATTAATTTTACTGTTACGGACACGATGAGGTATTATCATTGTTGGAATATGAGCAAATAGAAGCGAATAAGCAAACCACCCGAGTATGGAACAGAGAACTGAGTAGTACTAAATCCGGTTTAACACGATCAGTTTAGGTTTCTTCTACATTAAAAAAAAAAGGTCTTAATTTCATTAAGCTTCGATCATAGGCAACAGAAATAACAAATTTGATACAAGTTTTGAAGGTACAAAGAGAGAGATTAGAAGAACCTATTCGATAGAGAAATAGAGTAAGAAAACTTAAGTGTGTGCGAGTGTGATCGTTAAGAGTTCTAAGAAGCACCCAAGAATCACAACTCACAAATCCTCCCCATAGCTGCAAAAACTGTAAGATACAACACAAGTTGAGATTCGAGGGAGATATAACCGGAGATGAACGTTTGAAATTTGCTGACCGAGCTTTTCAACGGATTCTTCACGAGTCTTGTGCAGAGTCATCATCGGCGTTCGCTTTTTCGTCACCAGGAAGACCAAATATCCGTAGGTTACGGTCCATTGAACCAACTGCAACGTATTGTGCATCTGGACCAAACTTCACACATGTAGCTTTACCTGCAAGTTTAGAGGAGGTTTTGGAATTAGGAACATAACCCCTATGTGACCATTGAAAGAGCTAATGAAAGGGATCTTACCAGTGCCGGAGAGATCTGGGAGTGTCTTGATAAGGTTCCATTCAGCTTTCACACTCGCCGTTTGGTATAGTCTGCATCCGTTACAAACATTTTGTTAAAGTTTGGCCAAGTGCAGGTTAATGTATTTCTTTAGCTGAGCTTGGCCTCTTTGACCAATTAAATTCCAAATGCGAACTCACCTGATATCTGATGCAGCAATACCAAGATAAGATCCACTAGGATCAAACTCCACTGCACAAAAAATAAAGTATTTTCCTTCAGTTATCTTATACATAGAGATTTCTGTATCAACAAAACAATTAGAACGCTATGGCCTGGAACAGGATACAGTAGTTGCATACCAGAGTTTGCGTCTGCAGATAAAAATGACTTGAAGTTCCTTAACTTTCGCAGGTCCCACAACCTAACACCATCCTCGGCAGCAGTCTGTACATTTGCAGAACAAAAAAAAAAGCATTCATGTAAGAGAATCGTAGTTACAGTTTCACTTCTCAGAGTTTGTTCAAAGTACTCACCGCGAGGAAGTAACCATTTTCAGAGAAAGATATAGAGGTAACTTCACCGGTGTGTCCATCAAACTTCGCCACATTTGCCTATTATCCAACACAAAATTGAAAATAAAATGAAGACTAGTGGACATAAATAATGATTATAAGGGGCAACTTAATCAGGAAGGCCAGAGTTTTTACCTGACTTTTAACATCCCAAATCTTGACAACAGATTGAGAAGTACCGGTTCCCAGAATAAGACCATCGGGATGAAAAGCGGCAGCCGTGTAATCCACTTTCTCAGAATCATCCGACACCTGAATAAACACAAGAAATATGAAAATGGCTCATATAAGGAAGGGAGCTCGTACTCTCACCATACATTGACCATATATAGAAGCTGATATGACAATGCTTATGAAGGAAGTATAATCCAAACAGAAAATATAGAATAATTTCTGTAATATAGCATATAGGCAAAGCTAGAAAGGAAGACACGTATTAGTTGGTTCTTTGTGGAAAGTGATTAGGGACCTTTGCAAGGCATAATCCAGAGGAAAGATCGTAGAAGCACCATGTACTGTCAAGAGATGCCGAAACAAAGTATTTATTTGTGGCATGCACAGTTACAGCTCGCACCTGAAAAAAAGCATCATCGCTTTTATGTTAAACAAAAAGTATATGAATAAAAAGAATAAAATCTAACAGACTAAGATTTTTTCAAATTCATTCTTACCTCTGCAGAGTGATCATTCAACGTATGCCCACAAGCATAGTTCCCATCCCCAGAATCCCGCCAGATACGGACCGTCTGCAGGTAAGTAACTAAATTAGTAATAAAAAGATGCATAGCAAACAAATGGTGATGTATATCCTCTTAGAAATTGAACAAAATGTCAAACAAATCACAGAGAATTCTGGTGTGAGTGATCAAAACGTCTTTCATAACTCCATGCAGCGAACCAAAGTTTTTCAAAGATACCATCATGACATCTACAGATTTAGATTTCATCGCTACTAGTGATCTTTTCACACATAAAGTAAACAAATGCATCCGCCAGCTACTACTTTTCAGAACGGAGGCAATACACAACGCCGGAATACAAAATTCCAACAGAAATAATGACCAAGCACTATTCATAAAAACAGAAACTATGGAATGTATCTTGACTTACCTTGTCAGCCGAAGCAGTTAAAACAAGATCTGTGTCACCTACAAATTTTACACTTGTAACCTACAAAAGGGCCAACACATATCAAGCACGGAGCTACATAGAAAAGTAAAACAGAAATCTAAGGCAAAAATTTAAATACCTTTTTCGAGTGACCAGTCAGTGTTGACAAGATCTGCCCTGAAGGGCGATCAAAGATAACAGCAGTTGTATCAACTCCTCCAGTAGCAATGACATCCTGATTACCGAATTAACAAGAAATAATACAAACTATCACACACGGCGTATTGGCATGTAAGAGGCATATTAAAATACTAATATTCTATGCTAAAAAGACGGAACAATAAAATGCTTATTGCCCAACCAAGGACTCATGGCTGTATTCAAATAATTTATGAAGAAAATCTGTCTGTCAACTATCACATGCTATACAGCGACTTCCAGAAACAGAGGAATATAAGAATAAAAGTGATGTAATAAGAAAAACTTCCGATGAAAACCTTAGAATGTAGGATGTCCATCGAACAAATGCCCGGTTTATTGGTCTTATGAAGTGGGTGGCTTGATAGCTGAGTGAACCTCTCCAAAGCATCAATTGAAGCCAATGTTTGAGGAATCTATAGAAAAAATTATGCGATTATCAATTGAAGCCAACAGCAGGAACCAACACAAGAAAGGGAAAAAAAGCACTAGACTAAAATCTCTAAAGTACATTTGCCAATTGACCGGAACAGGCTAAGAAAACATGCAGAAAGAGGCAGTTAGGTAGCAACATTTTCCTATTAAGTTTCAAACGCGTACTAGGATCTAATTAGATATATTGAGTAACATAAATCATAAGCCTCCACTTCTACATTTGACTGTTACAAACAAGAAAAAAATACATAAAAATTGCAAGTCGTAAAGTATTGCCTTCTAAATGCATGATCAAAGATAGATGGGAATATGTGGTACCTGTCGCTTTTTGCGCTTCTGGGAGAGAGCAGCATTGCAATCTGTCAATTCCGTGATAATTTCAGCTGAAATGCCAGGGCACAACTTCTTCGCATCAGGACCCATTTCTTCATCACCGGCAGCTATTATACAATAAAAGAGGATAGTAACATGTTACAAGAGAGAAAACTAATTAGCCAACATAGTTTGAGTAAAAAGTAATCATACCTCGTTTACCATTACTCAGAGAAGCATTAGCTGTCACAGCTTCTGGGGCTGCAGGTATATGTCTTTCAACCTCTGCAAGCAATTGGCGTGCTTCATCTCTTTCTTTTTTAAGTCTAGCAATCACACGACAAGCAGAATCATGCTGCAAACAGAAGGCAAAATTTATCCCATAAATTGATCAAACACACTTAATAAACTATGAAATGGTTTAGGAAAATTAAACAAGAGTACATATTGAATATTCATTAATCATGCCACCTTATCAAGTGGTGCTACAAACACACAACCGAAATTACCTGATACAAGGCATGACTTAGCTCTTGCCTTGCAGTATGTAGTTGTTGCTCCAGTGCAAAATTTGATAGCATCAAACCGTCCCATTCCTAGAAGTACAAAACAGATAAACTTCTCACGCAATTGCTTTGTTTCAATCTAACTAACGAACAATTTCTTTTGACTAACACTCAAAAGACGAGTAGATGATCAATGTGATAACTGTGCTAATTGCTAAAGAGTAGATGCCAATATGTTCAGTTGACCGAATCTTGAATAGTTTTTAATAACTACAATGTATTCCAAGTCTATCATCAAAATCTACATGACCAATAGAAACAGGGGAAATTTTTATAGTGAAGCTCTCATAAAGAAAAACAAGCACAGAGCCAAGAGAAAAGGTAGGAGCAAAGTTGGAAAACATTTAAAAGCTTACATTCTGGAACGTCCCGAGCAATCCAGGGATGCTAGCTGTATGCAGTGGTTTCGGCTTTATGACCTGCAGAATTGAAACAGCTTAAATAAACTTCTTCAACAGTTCTCCGCATCAAAATAACCAAAGAAATTATACTACCTTCCCAGTTTTGACGGGAACAATGTCATCAATGGTAAGAGGTTCGCCAGTAACCGGGCACTTCCCATAATCCTGCAGTGGGTAAGAATTGTTAAGATATATCATTAGCAGGTGGAGTGATAATCTAAAAGGACTCGAATTGGAGATAGATAATGTCGACAACAGCCAAGATTTTATCCAGAAAATTGAAGATATAGAATCAATGACTGAAATCTACGGATTCATCTGGCTAACTAACTAGAATCTTGTTTCAAACAAGATTAACATAACCAGGTGCATTGAAAAATCTAAGAGAGAATGCAATTTCGAATCTCCCAAACAGCTATCCAAGGTAAACGAACCAGAATCACTCAAATGACTAGAAATCTACCGGTGAGAAGAAAAGCTTGAGGTAAGACTAGTAATTGACAGAAGGTGAACAGGGATAGGTAAAGCTTCGAGCTTACCGATATATGCCTTTCGATTAATCGCCTCTCGAAGAGCAAACCTGACTTCGTAGAAACGACTGGCTCCTCGGGAACCTCTCCGGAAACTGTATGGAATAAAGACAACAGTGCTGCCACCGATCAACCAAAAGAAAACCCTAAATCGGCATATTGAGAAGAAAGAGAGAGAGGCGAATTAAAAAAAAGCTTTACTTGCACAGTTCATCGTGTAGAGAACGACTAATACGAAGCAGCAGGAGCAGTTGGGATGAACTGGAACTCCCTATGAGAGTGGCGGAGCTAGGGTTTTATCTTCTCCGGTCCGGCGCTACAAAGCAAAATCGCGGAAGCCGGGAAATTGCTGAAGAGAGAGAGAAGAGTATTAACACTTTCAGTGGAAATTAGGGGTTCAATTTTGCGGGAAAATTGGGCCCCGAAGGACCACTATATTTTATTTAGGCTTTATCTCGCGTACTTGGGCTTTTGAAGTTTCCAACAAACTCGAATCAATACAATCCAAATATGTTGTTACTTTCTTCGTTTCAAATGAAAGCTCGTTTTGACACTTTTTATAGCATTTTCTGGATGGATAAACTCATATACGTGATACTCTTGGTTTCGGAAAGAAGATTCATGTTAAAATGTTTCTAAAATTATAGTAGCTATATATTATTATTTTTTGATAAAGATGATTGTAGCTTTTTTTTTTTGACAACGTAGAAACTCCATATATTAATTAGTTAGTTCAAAAAGATTAGTTTTATGAGATAATTAATCCGGAATCTTCATATTTACATGGAAAAAAATAAAGCCGCGAGATCGAGCCCCTTTTACAAGAGAGCCGGCTCGAAAATTCAAAGAACGAGATATAAAAGAAATCAAAAACTTAACAAATTGAGAGCAGGGGCCGGCTTACCGGAGAGGTCAAACGGTGCGATGCTCCAGGGCCCGGTCAAAAGGGGCCCATGATTGTAAATTTTTTTGGTTTAGTTAGACAATAATAAACTAAAACCCAGCAAACCGAGGGCCCATAAAATAAAATAAAAATTAGTTTGGCGATGACTTACCAAAAGCTTTAATTTTTCTCCTTTCTTCTGAGTTTCCCAATCAAACAAACCCTTCATCTTTTTTCCAAGTCTCGACAAGTTTGTGTTTCTAACCAAAAATTGGATTTGATCTGTGATATATTATCTACGCTTATACGCCTCTCTGTTTTTACAGACATCACACAATCATGAGAAAAATCTCTTTGTTCTGATTTTGTGATTCTATTTTTTGTTTTATTGTTGATTTCACTTGATTTTGCACACAAATAAATTTTATTTTTCTTACTCAATTTCAGGTTTACATCCTTCTGGCTTCTTTGTAGACATTCAGTTCAAATTTCTATTCCTAAATCAAGGTGATATTTTTCTTTTTACTTGACATTTAGTTTGAATCATGTCTGGATGTCAAAAGAGAAAAAAAAAAAAAAAGGAAGTAGAATTGTTTATTATATCACAGAAATGTTCTATAGATAAATTTGTGACTGGAGGAGGTGCTAATGAAAATCTACTAGTGTGGAGAATGTTTCTCATTTAAATGATCATTTTGATGATGACACTAGCTACTTGAGTGAGCATGATAATGTGTTAGATGCATCGAATGTTCATGAACAATCAAGTTCTTTCATTGATATTTATGATCCTAGATATTAGGACAATCTTGACAATAAAATAAGATATATGTTGGTTGAAAAAGAGATTAAAAGAGAAATGAATCTTGTGTTTCCTTTAGATGAAAGCTCTATGCGTTTTTCATATGATGGACGCAAGCTAAGAAGAAGGAGCAAGCTAGGAAGAAGGAACGAAGAGCGGAGAACTCTGTTTTTTTTTGTTGCAACTCTGTTTTTTGTTTATTAAAACAGTCTTTGTTTAGTGTTTGTTTTTGATAAAAAAAAAAATTGCTTAAATTTTTTTTTTGTAGCAATAATGTCAATTTTTATTTGTATGATGGCCTGCTTTTTAGTCTTGCCCCAAGGTTTAATAAATGTTTGAGCCGGTCCTGATTGAGAGCACCTATGCTCATATTCTTCTGATTCTAAAGTAAAGATCGGCCATTCTTCTTCTTTTTCGAGGAGTTTGACAAGTTGGAGACAATCCGTCTGAAAATGTATGAACGTGATACTGTGCTCGTGAATTGTCTTCATTGTAGCTATTTATACCGTAAAATGCATGTTTATTTTTGGTAGTCTACTACAAGATCAGTGTAACTTAAATTTTATGATGAGCAATCAATAATAATAAATCATAAGGCATATATTAGACAATGACTTGCATAATAATATATAGGTTTTTATTTGCATACATTATAAATATCTAACATATGCATGTGTATACATTTCATTTACAAGAAGAGATATGGTTGATATTGATCGGTTGGTATATTGGTATAATGGTATATATGCAATTATGCATTCACGTTGCAAATGCGACCTCCATGAATTGAATAAAAAAGTAAAACGATGAGGGTACCATCTGAAGAACACGATGGCTGTGTCCTTTCTATTTGCATAAAAGTTATATTCTTAGGATCCAAAGATGAAAGCGAGCTATCATACAAATACAAACACTTGACAAAAAAATTAAAAAAGTATAGAAAATATATTTTACATACTCAAACCCTGATGAATTCCAAATTATTCAATTTTATTTTTTTAGTATCCGTAATCACAACTAAATTAAAGAAACAATAATTATACATATAATTAAAATAATAATGATGACTAGTACATACTTCAAATACATTCCACATTTTTCTTTTGTTACTTTTGAATGATAAACAATACGGACGTACGTACGTTTGAGATGAGCTCACTAACATTTAGCGAACTATATATATATATATATATATATATATATCTAGAGTCAATGATTTGATCATAGATTCATAGGTTACATGTTTAATCAATATTAAACATGATGTATATATAAGAAAATTTCGAATTAGAAATCGTAATTAAACTTACATTCAAATAAATATGTGAAAAGTATTATATATACATATATAACTCTTTCTCTTATTTTTTAGGTGTTAGATTTTTATTGTGAAAGTGGTGGTCGCTTTCTATTTGGATAATGCGTGTGCATATATTACATTCAAACTTTAGATCATGAAGATGGTCATATCTCCAAAGTATCAATTCATCAAATCAGCTTTGATGTTAAGCAGTTCCATTTTTATTTTTCACTGCATTTCTTGTTTTTTGTTAAAAAAGTATAGTTATTACTATTCTCTTAATCCCAAATTATAATTTGTATAGCCAGATACTCCTTATAATAAAAATTGTCTTAAGCGTTCCTATGTACGTGTATTTAGTGTACTTTACGCTCTAAATATTATATAAACATCACATATATGACGATATTAATTTGTGGAGACGACTTGAGGATGAAATAATAATATTTTTTTGATTGAGAAACGTTGAGGGAGGAGATAACTTTATTCTCATGGCAGTGATTTTCAAATGCTTGATAGACTTTTGTGACCAAAATAAGATACCGACAGGCGATATTGATGTCTCATGATGAGAACAAATAACAAAATGAGATATATATTTACTTGTTTTCACTGTAATAGTGTTTCTCTTACTTATAAAGTGAAATGCAAAATATACAGAGTTTAGGATAGTATATGTAATCCTAATTAACTATAATACTTTCAAAGACATAACAAAATAATATAATATTTTCATCGACAACACAGCTTCAATTGTAAAGAAAATCGAGGAATCAAAATATATTTATTGTGCGACTACTTTTTTTTTTCAAACATATGATTCCATTACCAAAGAGGTGGTGGCCTAGTGGTAGTGCAAGAGATTGGTTTTTTTGTGCTCCGGATTCAAAACCCATTTGAGACGAAGGTATATTCTTTAAATCGGAATATAGAAAAGGCTAACTCCGGGTACTGTGGGAGATTATGGGTCTTAGATCCACAGTTAATTTAAAAAAAAAAAAAAAAAAACATATGATTCCATTAATTAAACTACTCGATTACAACTAGAAGAGGAATCAAGCATCCTCCTAGTTGATAGTTTTGATTGATAACACAATTCGTACTGTTCAGTTCAATAATAACACAATTCGTACTTTAGCTCATTCTGTTCGTACTGAACTACTGGTAATGAGACTACTGATAATGAGACTGACAATGTAGCTTCTAAATATTTTATCTTCACATACTTTATTTTGGTTATGGCTATTAGAATAATAAAAGTGTACGAAAGTGAAATCTCGAAGGATGGGAGGGAATCATGACTTATCTCTTAAAGGTGGTAAGCAATTGACTAGGCCCTATCCCTATGCTAAAAAAATGTCACGATCGCAGCATTTTCGTCTATGAAATCACTTTCTTATGAAAAACTAAATTTCAAAGTTCGTTAAACATTGTTATCGAATTTCCTCTGATCATATTTCTAAATAAATTTTCTTACGGCAAATAAATGATTGTTCTTCAAAGACTTTTCTTTTGGGGTTAAATTCTCCAAATGTACATTTGGCAACACATTTATTTTTAATATTTATCCTCTCATATTTTTCCGTTATTCGAGTAACCAGGTCGAATTCTTTTTCCACTCCTTTGCGGCTTTGCGCAAAATCACGAGCCAAGTCAACCAAATTAGCAAAGGAAATACAAGATAGAACATATCTATAATTTATAAAAAAAAAAAAAAAAAAATAGAAAACTATTTCCATGAATATAGGGCTTAAATTAGCACAATTTTCAGTCAAAAACGTCAAAATCCACGCAAACAAGAACTGGGTCAAACTCATTGACCGGTCAAAACATTTCCCACGTCAACACCATAACATCCACATGGCACTGCCATGTCACGAGAAGTGGAGAATCGAGGCAAACGCACTTAAACGTTAAGTGCCAGGATGGCATATATTACGCCTTATTACATGAAAATAAAATATTCACGTATGATACAGACATGCATCAGATTATTATATATATATACAAATATATACAAACACATAAACCAAAAGTATATATATGTAAGATGGTTACGTGAAACTCCCATAACCTCCTTTTTTTTTTCTTCCAGAAAACTGTAAGAATTCTCATTTCTTCTCTGTCCAAACAGAAGAAACTTTGTTCTGTTTTAATTTAATTACCTCTTTGTTTTTCTGTTTTTTTTTTCTTTCTGGTTTTATCTCCAATATGTGAATTTCTTCGATGGATTTTCTTGTTCATACATCACTCATTCCAACATTTTTCCACAAAGCATCCGCGAAGCCCCGAATTTTCTTGCTATAATTCAAATCTTCTGGGGGATTTTCCTCTCCTTTTTCCCAGAAAATATTCGCATTAACATTGGAGATAAAGAACACAACATGTTGCAAGACGTGATCTCGTCTCACGATCAGCTTTCCATCGTAATTTTCTCTACAATTACCCTTTTTTTTCATTTATATCATCATGGGACGTACGTTAAAGATTATTGTTTGCTCTTTGAATTTGTTTCAAGCACTGAATTGAACATTTCAGATCTTATTTTTATTTAAATATCATTGTAGAGATCATATAAATTCAAGTT
>JAHZTW010000001.1:305634490-306059258 GCA_020283515.1 Alliaria petiolata | reverse complement strand
AGATTTATATTGTGAAAGTGGTGGTCGCTTTCTATTTGGATAATGCGTGTGCATATATTACATTCAAACTTTAGATCATGAAGATGGTCATATCTCCAAAGTATCAATTCATCAAATCAGCTTTGATGTTAAGCAGTTCCATTTTTATTTTTCACTGCATTTCTTGTTTTTTGTTAAAAAAGTATAGTTATTACTATTCTCTTAATCCCAAATTATAATTTGTATAGCCAGATACTCCTTATAATAAAAATTGTCTTAAGCGTTCCTATGTACGTGTATTTAGTGTACTTTACGCTCTAAATATTATATAAACATCACATATATGACGATATTAATTTGTGGAGACGACTTGAGGATGAAATAATAATATTTTTTTGATTGAGAAACGTTGAGGGAGGAGATAACTTTATTCTCATGGCAGTGATTTTCAAATGCTTGATAGACTTTTGTGACCAAAATAAGATACCGACAGGCGATATTGATGTCTCATGATGAGAACAAATAACAAAATGAGATATATATTTACTTGTTTTCACTGTAATAGTGTTTCTCTTACTTATAAAGTGAAATGCAAAATATACAGAGTTTAGGATAGTATATGTAATCCTAATTAACTATAATACTTTCAAAGACATAACAAAATAATATAATATTTTCATCGACAACACAGCTTCAATTGTAAAGAAAATCGAGGAATCAAAATATATTTATTGTGCGACTACTTTTTTTTTTCAAACATATGATTCCATTACCAAAGAGGTGGTGGCCTAGTGGTAGTGCAAGAGATTGGTTTTTTTGTGCTCCGGATTCAAAACCCATTTGAGACGAAGGTATATTCTTTAAATCGGAATATAGAAAAGGCTAACTCCGGGTACTGTGGGAGATTATGGGTCTTAGATCCACAGTTAATTTAAAAAAAAAAAAAAAAAAACATATGATTCCATTAATTAAACTACTCGATTACAACTAGAAGAGGAATCAAGCATCCTCCTAGTTGATAGTTTTGATTGATAACACAATTCGTACTGTTCAGTTCAATAATAACACAATTCGTACTTTAGCTCATTCTGTTCGTACTGAACTACTGGTAATGAGACTACTGATAATGAGACTGACAATGTAGCTTCTAAATATTTTATCTTCACATACTTTATTTTGGTTATGGCTATTAGAATAATAAAAGTGTACGAAAGTGAAATCTCGAAGGATGGGAGGGAATCATGACTTATCTCTTAAAGGTGGTAAGCAATTGACTAGGCCCTATCCCTATGCTAAAAAAATGTCACGATCGCAGCATTTTCGTCTATGAAATCACTTTCTTATGAAAAACTAAATTTCAAAGTTCGTTAAACATTGTTATCGAATTTCCTCTGATCATATTTCTAAATAAATTTTCTTACGGCAAATAAATGATTGTTCTTCAAAGACTTTTCTTTTGGGGTTAAATTCTCCAAATGTACATTTGGCAACACATTTATTTTTAATATTTATCCTCTCATATTTTTCCGTTATTCGAGTAACCAGGTCGAATTCTTTTTCCACTCCTTTGCGGCTTTGCGCAAAATCACGAGCCAAGTCAACCAAATTAGCAAAGGAAATACAAGATAGAACATATCTATAATTTATAAAAAAAAAAAAAAAAAAATAGAAAACTATTTCCATGAATATAGGGCTTAAATTAGCACAATTTTCAGTCAAAAACGTCAAAATCCACGCAAACAAGAACTGGGTCAAACTCATTGACCGGTCAAAACATTTCCCACGTCAACACCATAACATCCACATGGCACTGCCATGTCACGAGAAGTGGAGAATCGAGGCAAACGCACTTAAACGTTAAGTGCCAGGATGGCATATATTACGCCTTATTACATGAAAATAAAATATTCACGTATGATACAGACATGCATCAGATTATTATATATATATACAAATATATACAAACACATAAACCAAAAGTATATATATGTAAGATGGTTACGTGAAACTCCCATAACCTCCTTTTTTTTTTCTTCCAGAAAACTGTAAGAATTCTCATTTCTTCTCTGTCCAAACAGAAGAAACTTTGTTCTGTTTTAATTTAATTACCTCTTTGTTTTTCTGTTTTTTTTTTCTTTCTGGTTTTATCTCCAATATGTGAATTTCTTCGATGGATTTTCTTGTTCATACATCACTCATTCCAACATTTTTCCACAAAGCATCCGCGAAGCCCCGAATTTTCTTGCTATAATTCAAATCTTCTGGGGGATTTTCCTCTCCTTTTTCCCAGAAAATATTCGCATTAACATTGGAGATAAAGAACACAACATGTTGCAAGACGTGATCTCGTCTCACGATCAGCTTTCCATCGTAATTTTCTCTACAATTACCCTTTTTTTTCATTTATATCATCATGGGACGTACGTTAAAGATTATTGTTTGCTCTTTGAATTTGTTTCAAGCACTGAATTGAACATTTCAGATCTTATTTTTATTTAAATATCATTGTAGAGATCATATAAATTCAAGTTTGACCTTATAAAACTGAGTAAATTCAATTTCTTTTTTGTTTTGTAGTCTCTTATAGGGCAGCACTAGAATTTTAATTAATTAGTTTTCTTTTTCGGTGTAGCGTCATTTTCTTCTCCATATATTCCATTTTATCTCTTTTCTAAGTTCTTCATTCTTTGAACTTTTTCTTTCTTTCTTTGTTATTCTCTGCACTCTTCAATTTATCTTCCAAAATTATTAAGATACGATTTTTGAACATTACCATTATCATTCTTATTCGCATGCATACGACTGTTACCTCTAAACCAATTGAAAAGCGTCACATGATATAGAAACAATGTTCTTACAAACAACAGTCCATTTCAACTGTTTCTATCATATTCGAGTATTCAATTTATTTTTAAAAGTAAAATGCTAGAGTAATTTCTCACATTCGAATTTATAAAGTTTGGTAAATTTCACTAAGAATATTTTGATGTATAATATGATCACGATCGTAATGATGGTTTCTTACATGTTCTTAGTTAGATCTTATGAAGTGCCCTTTACTTTTTCTATGTGGGAAAAAAATCTGGATGTTGGTTCATACCAGGCAATGTTAAATTATTTTCTCAATACTCAAAAGAAATACCAGAATCAGAAAACTTTCCTTTAATAGAAACTCCACTCTTCTTTTACTTTTTCTTTTAGCTATTGGAAGTTGGAACGCTTTATTAACATATGTCACATGAAAGAACAGATGCATTTAATCTCTCTTTACCAACATTTGTGTTGTTATAAACTGATATTAATGATAATAATAAAAAGATTGGATTTGATCAAGACACAAAAATCTTGAAGTGTTTTGATGTCGAAAAACAGAATAAAGCCATATCTTATAGATTCTCTCTAGAAAATTAAGCACAAGAGAACACATTTACTCGAATATATAAATCTGTCTTAAAAACCAATCTTGTAATTTCTCAACGATCCCACACAGTTCTTGTTTCTTGTGAATCAAGCCAAAACCTCTGTTCTCTTCTTTTGATGCTTGGCTTTAACGTAATTTCTCCCTGATCATTTACTTTCTCTCCTCGATCTAATCTTTATATCTAATGGTTGTTTTTGTTATTTCACCAGGATGATATCACGAGCCCTCTTAGTGCTCAAATCTTCGATTTCTGTGATCCACAACTGTTTCAAGAAAGCTTTAATCAATCCTCTGAAGTCATCTCTGCTTCAAACATTCTTGAGAAATCTGGAAGCTTCCAAGAAGATCACAGTGGCAATTCCAACACTAACACAACCACAACAACTGATAACAGTAACACCAACAAGAACAACAAATTCCAAGATGATGAAGACGATAACAACAACGCGGATCTGTCCATAATCTTCGATTCACAAGAAGATTTCGAAAACGACATAGCCGCTTCAATTGATTTTTCATCTTCTTCTTTGCAATATCCAGTTAGAGATCATTTCCTTACATCAATTGATCAAGACCAATTTGATTTCTCATCAGGAGTCCAAATAGTTCATCAGCTTCCTAACATTCATTACTCTGGAGACCCTCTGGCTCTACCGGCGGTTTCCTCTGTTGCTCCTCCTCCTCAACCATTAGGGGTTTTCGAAGAAGATTGTCTTTCTTCCGTCCCAAGTTACAATCTTGGCTCAAGCCCTATTTCCTCTTCTTGCTCTTTGTTCCGTACTTCCGGTTTACCGCCGTATATGGTGAATATGAGCTCCGGTTTATTATCATCCGAGAGTATTTCCGGTTTATTTCCCGGCAATATTCATTTGGGATCAGAATTCAACAAACCACGTGATCAGTTGATGGATTTTCAAGCTGATAATGGTGGATTGTTCTGCCCGAATTCCATCAAACATATCTTTAATCCGGGAGATCTCCAGGTAAAATTGAAAATCAATTTTAATATCTTGGTTACAAATCATAATTATCTAGTTTACGCTTGGTTATCTTCAAAAAAATCCCGGTATGGAGCTGAGATTTCTGGTTTTGTTTTTGGTAAATACCTGGCAAATGCTAACTGATTTATCAAAGGAACCGGTTTGGTGCAGCTAAATTCCCAGTTTTGACTTGGTTATCTCCCTCCCGTTGGAGAGCTTTTGGTTTGGTTGTGAATGAACATGACCGGTTCAGTAATACTAACCGGTTTTTTTTTTGTTAAGAAGGCACTTAGTGGCATCGAGAACCAGAGCCACTTGGTGGTACCTCAGAGTCATGCAACATTAGGACCGGTTGAGATAACCGGTTTAGAAGATTCAACGTCAAACAAAGTTGTGAAACTCTCCCCCGAGCAAAGGAAAGAGAAGATCCATAGGTACATGAAGAAGAGAAACGAAAGGAATTTCAGCAAGAAAATAAAGGTTCGGTTTATACTAAATCAAACCGTAATAAACCGTTGGTTATTATTATTATTACAACTGTTTTTTGGTTTTTGCTATAGTACGCGTGTAGGAAAACATTGGCAGATAGTCGTCCAAGAGTTAGAGGAAGATTCGCAAAGAATGATGAATTTGGTGAGCTAAATAAACAAGGCTCTTCAAGCCATCATGATGATGAAGACGAAGACGATGTAAGAAATCCGGTTTATTATTACTCGATTGATTATATGAATTGGTGTTGAAACGGAGTGTTGATTTTAACGAAATCTAATATTGAACCGGTTCGGTTTACAGATGAGAGTGAAGGATGAGGAGCAATTGGTAGATTCTTCAGACATTTTTGCACACATTAGTGGACCCAATTCCTTCAAGTGCAACTACCCAATTCAATCCTGGATTTGAGTTTCAAGTCCCAACCACAAATTAAAAGACTCATGTTTATAGCATGAATCTTATATAGACTTATTATATAATTAGTACTTCTATAGAGTTATTAATTGTTAGTATATTAAACAAAATAAAAAATCTACCCAAAAAAAGATATTGAATAAATGGCAGGTTTGGATGAATAAAGCAGTAGGGAAGAAGAAAGTTTTATTATGTTACATAGAAATTTGAAAATTTTGTAGATATTAGATATATTACATAATATGATAATACGTGATGTCTTGTATTTAATTGTTAAGTAGTATTTTTTTCACCTGATCACTATATATAAGCATTTGAGTTTTTATTTTGCTCCTTTCACATTCTACGTATTTATACTTAAAATCATTCAGTCATGTCACACACATGTCAATGACCCGGTAAGTATTTTAAAGTAATAAAAAGGATACAATTATTGGGCTTTTTCTATTGAAAAGTTCGATTGGGCCAACAAAGTGTTAAAGGTCGATTATTTAATTAGGGCCTCCCTTATAGCTACCATTTAATAAAGCTCAGACTAACAAGACAACGACTTTGTTACATGACGAAATAAATGACGATCGTACCACATAATTCCCCTTTTTTTTTTTTTTTTTTTTGTCAAACCGTACCACATAATTCCCATATATCGCTTCTCAATCGGTTTCTAAAATTTGTTTCTGAGCTGAAAATTGAAAACTCATATACGAAAATTGACTTTGAAAGTTTTAAACGAAAACTGTTAAAATAGAATCGACGAAGTCAATAATTTCGAACCAAACGTCTAAAAGGCAGAGATTAAACTATAATGATATTGACTTTAGGTGAACTATGATAAGGACCCTTTGAAAGGTCATTATCAAAATTAATGAAATCTCTATACGTTTTTTTTTAAATATAAAAGTATTCAAGAATTTAACTATGTCATTTGACTTCTAAACACGATATACATTAACACATATACAGTTTTTTTTTTTTTTTTGGGGATCAAAACATATACAGTTTTCTAAACTTAAGAAAAAGGGTCAAGTATTGTTTCTGAGAGAAAACAAAGTGAGTTCATTACTTCTTTTTTTTTTTGAACTTTCATTACTGTTTTTTTTGTTCCTTAGTTTATCGCTTAATCAAGTTTTCAGAGCCAACACCTAAACTTATCCTAAACTCCCAATGAACTATAAAATTCAAGATGCTAATAATTTTGTCTTGAGAAAAAAATTAATACTCGATCTCGATCTATAGAAAATAGACTCCCACAACTTGATCATGACACGATCTTATCAACTTCGAATCTATTTTCTAACTTATTTTCCAGAACATCTACACGTGTATATTACAAAATAATATATCTAGACCAGACAAACTAACGAAGCCGACTAAAATCACATGCATGAATAAACATGAATCATGGTTAATGCTTCACGAATTATATGGTTAATGCTTCAAGATTAATTCGGTTAGTGCAAACATATGGACCGGATTTGGTGGAGAAGAATCTTAGATTATACAAACCTAAAGCATCAATATTGTAATACTGTAGGTCGATTAAATTTACACGAATATTCAATGTCATATCATATAGATATATATTTACTAGCATCTAATCTTCTAGATGAATAATTGAGCTGACATTTGCGACCCTCATGAAGAATAAAACACGTAAGTAGTGGAACTAAATTTCACTAGTACTATATTATTATATCGAGGTTTACGTGTTTGAATTTTGAAATTTAAATAAAATGCGTAAAATGCAATTGAAGAAGAAGCAACAAAATGGTCGAGACAATCATGTGCCGCAAGCTCACGGTCCGGGGATGAGACAAGATAGTTTTGTCAATTTGTTGGTTTTTTTTTTTTTTTTTTTTTAATAAAAAGGGCTCTCAATTTGTTGGTTGGTCCATAGATTCTCATTTTTGTGTGAAAAATATTTGTGAATAAATTATTAATGTACGTTCTAAAGCCTCCAAACTTCCAATAATTCCAATCATGTATATTAAAAAAGGCAAAATATGTATTGTAGGGTTTGTTTTAAAAAAGTTCAAACAATATGATAGTTTAAGTTTGCCCATTATTGTACACGGCTAACTATATTGAAAGTCCGTTTTCTAATAAATCACTAAATAGCTACCTAATTGAAAACCTACCGTTTTTATAACACATGAATTTTTTTTTAGAAGCTTCTTATATTCTGGATATATGATTAAAATATGTTAGCACACATTTCAGTTTTACCTGATTAGTATCTATTTGTTAAAAATTAAACAATAGCAAAATTACAAACTACCTAGAGAATTTAGAAACTTTGTTGAAATTCTTATACTACAATATACTCTTCTTTTAAAAGCGTATCTAAACGTTAAGATCATTAGTACTACTACCATTTATGTCTTTTTTTTACCTCATTGATACATATCTAGAAAAAGAAATATAACTAACTACAAAATAAACAAACAATGGCCTAACTCGATTCGGTCTTGATAAGCACCGTGGTCCATGGTCGTGTAAAACCGGTCTACGTTTTTATATTCAGCATCGGTTTTCAGAGTTTTCTCAAAATTAACGTCCGACTAATTTCGTGAGCATATTGTTTTGCAAAAAGTTTCATGCGAACCCACTAAAGATAAAACATCGGGCTGGAAACCTACCTTAAGTATATGAATGATCGGACCAAACACTATCAAAATCTTAAGTATATGAATGATCGGACCAAACACTATCAAAATCGAACCGATATGTTTTGATCCACCACATATCCATATGATTAACATGAAATTAATAGCTTGGAAATTTTTATTTTTAGAAAAAGAAAGAAAAATGAATATAAAAGTGGATATAAAAAAAAAAAAAAAAGTGGATAGAAGAAAATGGGAATTAATGTGGTCACTCTCTATAACTTCTACTCGCTCCTTTTTCGCCAACGAGTAGCCATCACCAGTACCACCACCTTCCTCTTTAGATTCCTATTCTCTCTCTCTTTCGATCGTGCCCACCAGCTCACTCACTTGCTTCTAATCCCACAATCTCCCACTTTTATTAAAAACCCTAATTTCGAGCTTTGACGCAAGGAGAAGAAACACACACAAGAGGGTGGGTCCCGTAGTTGTAAGAACCCCCCTCTTCCTTAGTAGTGGCCATAGTCAAGTCTCACACACACACCCAAAAAAGAAAAGACGTTCCTTTTCTTCCCTTCGTCTCCATTGGTACTAGTCAGACATTAACGTGCCTTAGTGAAACACCCATCTCTCTCTCTCTCTCTCCCTCTCTAGAAACCCAGAAAAACTCTCTTGCTTCCAAGCTTTTCCCCACTTTCTTCTTCTTCCCACTCATAACTTGGGTAGAATAAGGAAAATTTGCTTCTTTTTTCTTAAATAGAAATTTGGAGACACAGAAGAAAGAAGATCGCATCAATTCAGAATTCTCGAAAGAGATTGCTGCTGTTTCTCTTTTGCTTGAATTTGTTCTTCCCGCAGGAGTTCGATCCAGGTAAAAAGGAAAGTGAGTGAACAAGATTAAAGATTAATTGATGTTTCTTTTATTTATTGTTCATTTCCAATTGAGCATAAGCAGTTCTTTATTTCATAGTCATGATGAACTTTGAATTGTCTTTGCTACAGGACATAATACAGAGAATTTTAGCTTCTAGGTCAATCCTGAGTAAATTTCCGCTCTCTGTACTTTTCTCCCTTTAACTTGAGTAGGTACAAAATCCTCAAATGTTTCCATTGAGCTTGAAAACTCCATCAAAGTTTACCTTTTTTCTCTGTATCAATTAATGGGCACATCTAAAAATTCAAGCTTTTTGTTGATTGTCAATTTGTGTAGGGTTCTTCGTTTTTAGCTTTTTTATTGCTTTTAGGTATTATTTTAAAACCTTGACTTTTTCAGCAAATTTGCTTTGTAGCCTTAGAGGGTCTCGGATTCGACTTTTGTTTGGAACAGTAGATTCATAGCACATTTGTGGAATTCTGCATAATTTTTTTGATTTTGAAAAGATCACACTATACAATTGGTTTTGAAGATGTCTTCTGTCCAAAAGAGTTGCTCTAACTTAAGCTAATATCTTGTAAACTAATCTTCTTCATGATTGTCTTTCAGATGTTTGGAAGTGTACTTCAAAATTCGTAAAATAGGATGCAAGATTGAATTTTGGTCGGCTTTGATTCTAAGTTAGCGAGCAAACAATGGGGAGTATTACTCCTGATGTTCAGAAGGATGATCCTGAGCTTGAAGATTCACTGAACATTGATGAGAATCTGCCTGGGGTAAATGGTTTATCGAAGTCTGGGAACTTGTTGAGCCAGAAAAGACAGCAATGCAGTTTAGTTTCAAACAGCGGAAAGTGGTTACAGATTGTGAAAAACGGTCCCAAAGGGTCCTTTTCTCGTGCCACTAGCTTCTTCGATAACAAGATCCCGAGGCATTTGGTGTCACTAGACGAGAAGTATCTACGTCGATGCCTCGACTTGATCAATATCAGTGCGTTTAAGTCAGCCAGTTGCAGCCTTTCTATGAGTCTTGTAGGATCAAAGATGGGTTTTTCGTCATATCACTTCGATGCACCTCTGATCCCCAAAGAAAATGTTGCCCGTCTTGTGTTTGATCTTCCGTTGGTAGATGATTCAGGCAATATAGTGATTAGCCCCGCAATCACAGGTTGCAAGAGGGTTAAGCATTCGCTTGATAAACCTTTGTCACATAATCTCGAAGCAGTGGATGGTGATGATATGATTAGTGATACAAGGCGAGACGATAATGGTGAAAAAGCGTTGGTTTCATGTGATGTTGTGAGGAAGATAGAGGAAAAATACATCCCGGATTCGCGGTTTCAGAGTTATGAATCTGGAAACATGCTCAAGAAGAGGGTGTCTTTATCGAGCACAAACTCGATGAGTTCTTCTTCTTCTGAGCAGTCTTCTTCATGTTGGTCTCCGTCTTCAACGGTTTCTCAAGGAACACTTCAGTTTACTATGAAAGACAACAAGACGCCTCATTTTGTTTTCTCATTGGATGATCAGAAAGAGATATATGTAGCTAGCTTAAGCACTAGTAGCCTAGGATCAGGTTTCGACAGGAGCTCTCTAGACTATTCGTATTTGATCCATCTGAAGAAAGGCCGTGGATCTGAACCGCAGCATTTGGTTGGTAAACTAAAGGTATCAACTTTGTTTTCCGTCTCCCCTACGAATGGGAAAACCGTAGAGAGACAATTTGTTCTATTCAGCAGTGGTGGGAATCCGCAGTTACAAGGCCACAACGATATCCGGAAAAACAGAGGTTTGCCTAAGAAAGTCGTTGATGCGCTCAAAAGCACCGCACGCGCTTCAAGGCAAAGAAGTATCTCGAGATTCAGTAGAACAAGCTCCGTAGCAGATTTTTGTTCTTGGGAGCCATTTCAAGAACCAGACCACGATCTTGTTGAACCCGTGAGTTTACTAGATAACGACCTTCCACCAAATCTTGAAACCTCAGCTGTTGTTGTGAGGGAAGAGTTTCCCGATGAAGAAGAAGAAGAAGAAGAGAAAAAAGTCGGTGGCTGGGGCATGAAGTTTCTCAAGAAAACGCGCCTGGCTCGAACCAAGCATGCTTCTGAGAATTCAAAGCATTCGACGAGCATAGATGTTGTGATTCCTTCAGGGATTCACGGAGGGCCGAGAAACAGAAACGGTGGTCCTTCGAGCTTGATTCAGAGATGGAAATCCGGAGGAAGCTGTGATTGCTCTGGATGGGACTTGGGTTGTCCCTTAACCATCTTCAAAGGCCAAGCTCGAAAAGACCAAAACGAAGGCCAATGCAATCTTTTTGAGCTCTTCACAGAGGTAACATTCAAGATCCATTTACCATTTCCTCAATCATACGCCATTAGATTTTAAAAAAACGGGAACCATCAATGAAAGAATCAATTTTGGTCATGTTGACTCCGAAATCTGATTGGTTTGTTTGATTCTTTTGTGTGTTGTTTCAGGGACCGAAGCAGGGGATTCCTGGACTGAGGATCATGAGTGTACGAGACGGTCTCTACTTCGTCCAATTTCAGGCAGAGATATCTGTTTTGCAATCTTTTTCAGTCGCTTTGGCATACATTCATAGCCAGAGCCAGAGACTCCAGCCATGGTCGTCAGGGAAGTGTATAGAGAAGCTTTAACTAGCTAAAGAGAGGATTGCACAAAGTAAGACTCAGCCTTCGTAATTTTTAGCAGGTACTTGAGTTAATAATATTTTAATTCTTATTTTTTTTTTAGTTTATTGGTTTTCTATTTTATATTTTTTTATAAAAATAATATCATTGTCTCTTTACTGAAATCATATGTAGTAAGTTTTGGTATTGGTTGATGTGTTTCTGTTTTCAAAGGGTGGTGTGAAATGTAAATTCTGACTTTCAACTTTTGACATTTATGATAAGAATTCTGGTTTTATATACACTTTGTTTTGTCAGTCAACTTCAATTTTATGCAATTAAGTCAACTGTCAAAACTTAACATCCATTGCAAAGCTTATAGTCAGAGCTTTCTCTCACTTGAGATCAAAAGATCTTCATAAAAACACAAACCAGAAACTGGGAATAGTAAGCAAAATCTCTTACAAACCACGTCTGAAAGCTTACAAAAGATTCTTGTCTCTGCTTAAAAACACCCAAAACAACAAGATTCGTTTTCAAACTACCTACGAGTTTTGTTGAATAAGATAACCAGCAAAGTGATTAGACGATGGCGTTAGCAGCACTTGCAATCCTTGGCCAGAGATCCGCACACTCTTTCCCGATCGGTCCAGTAATCGCAGAACCTTAAACCACAAAAACAAACCCCAAACGTCTCAGAAAATATCTTATCCAGAAAACAAATCTTAAGTGATCCCAAAATGTGTTTGAAAAATGACAAATTGAATGTGTCTTGCAAGAGAAATGAATGAACAAAGTACCTTTCATTTCTCCCTTAGGGTTCACAATCACTCCCGCATTGTCTACAATCGAAAAAATCAACCCAGTATGAATCTCATTGCCACATATAAATATAGGAGACATAAACTCGTGTTTTAACTAAAGAAACTGTAATTTTACCTTCAAAATACATGAAAACACCGTCCTTTCGGCGCCATGGCTTGCGCTGCCTAACAATCACAGCAGGAAGAACCTTTTTCCTGAGATCTGGCTTACCTTTCTTGACGGTGGCCATAACCATGTCACCAACACAAGCAGAAGGTAACCGATTGAGACGGCCTTTGATTCCTTTAACCGAAATGATGTAAAGGTTCTTAGCTCCTGTGTTGTCTGCACAGTTCACTGTGGCTGCCACGGGAAGACCAAGCGACATCCTGAATTTGTTACCTGACGTACCTCCACGCCCTGATCAAATCAAAACAAAACCCAACCACACCATTAGAGCAGTTTTGTTTCAAGAAATGAAGATCAGTATCTAAAAGAATCCAATACTTAAGTTTAACGAGCTGTGCAGATGAGCAAATCAGATTTCATGAGTAAATCAGAATCATTGATTTCGTATGATTATGCCATAATCACATGGCTACGGCCAAATGCTCTTATTTTCGTTTAGTTGATAAAAACAGATGAGTCTCTCCGTAAGCAGTTCGAAGTGAATAAATCGAGATAAAAGGTCAGATTTTCGAACATCCAAAACCAGAAGTAGTAGATCGATTTCAAGTATCTAATATCTATCAGCCATGCCAGGGAAGCTTCATTTGAAGAATGATGAGAAAATTATGATATAATACAGTAACTATGAATGAGTAAGGCTTAGATTCGAAATACAAACCTCGCTTCGACATTTTGGACGGCTCGAGAAAAAGCTCCGGATGAGAGCTCTAGGGTTTGCTATGTAAATAGTGTCGCCTGCGTCTGATTGA
Source organism: Alliaria petiolata (assembly GCA_020283515.1). NCBI lineage: Eukaryota > Viridiplantae > Streptophyta > Magnoliopsida > Brassicales > Brassicaceae > Alliaria > Alliaria petiolata. The sequence goes on along the minus strand of JAHZTW010000001.1, from coordinate 306,046,121 downwards.
AGAAAGTTGAAGAAGAAGAAGAAGAAGAGATTAGGGTTTAAACCCCAGAACTATGGACAAGTTGATAAAAAGCCTTTAAAGGCCCATAAAGCCCAGGAACGTTTTCATGAACCGTTGTAAAATTGATAACCGGAAATTTCCCACAAACGTTTCAGTTCTACATCTTTTTTTGGGTTCAGGAACTACAACAATTTTACATCTAATAGTCGAAAAATACATTACAAATTTGATAATCAAAAATTCAATTTTATAGAGTAGATGTAAGGGGTATAAACAATTTAAATAAATTTATACATAACAATCAGTACTTGCAATGGATTACAACCGAGCTAAGATATTTTCTTCTCCCATGATGAAAATCTCATATATTATTATTATTCAACATATGTTACACAGCATTTTTTTTTTACATATATTTTTTTGTCTTATTGAAACGGAGAGCATAATAATACAGTAAACACATACAAGCAAAAGGTAAACAAATTCTTTAATCTTGTTTGCGAGAATTGGCCTTCTCCTTATTCTGTTTAGCACAATATTCAAATAAGCTTCCATCAAAGCAACCTCTCACGGCTTCTTTAGACAAGAACCCTTCCTCATCCTTTGCAAGAATGTAAAGTAGAAGCCATTCAACTTTATTCGAAAACCTGCCATAACCAACACAACAAAACCGGCCAATTTAGTTTGGTTCTACCGGTTACCATATGTATAATCAACTAAGAAGAACCAATGGTACTAACCATCCAAAAGGATCGATTGCCATTCGGTTTCCCTCGGTTACGTTCCAAACCTCTTTCCATGTTAACTTATCCGAAACCGTTAGCGCGTACTTGCTAAATATGTTCTCGAGATTAACCGGGACGTACCTACAAACAATCGCGATTTTACAGATTGAAAATTTTGAAATGATTGGGTATTACATATGTATATGGTTGAATGAAAGTTACCTTCCTTCGGTGTCGTAGGTGCTTGAATCACTCCCATGTTTGGCTTTGTGTATGTTGTCGATATAAACCGGCAATAATGGTGATGGAATCCAACTCTATTATTCACAATGCAATATGTCAATTCAATCATATAAATGATACTAATTAAAAAAATGAATTCGAAGGGTCATTAATTTGTTTCCATACCGGAAGCGTAACGTAGCTAAACGCTAAGTTTATGAGAAAGCTCCAAAAGATAGAGGTGATTGGGTTGAAACCGAGATCACGAAATCCTGCAATTGTTTTAACATATTTTGTTATGATAACGAAAAAGTTACATTTAAAAACAAAATAACTGTAATTATTTTTTTTTTTCCTGAAATAATTTACCTCTATAAGTCTCCCAAGGGTAAACAATTCCATCGCCGTTTTGGTCGAAGAAGGCACAATGTTGTTGCATAACACTCATGCCCTTGCTGTCATGACCTTCTGTTCCGTTCGGATGCTCTGTATCTGGAGCTGCTAATGCTCTTGCCAAATCTGATTTTTATTTTTTTCTACCGTTAATTATGTATATATTTCAGCTAAAATGTCTATAATTTCGAGTCTTTAACATAGTCACCTAACTTATTAATTCTTACACCTTCAATTTGGAAAAACGTGCTATCGATATTACGAAAAGCAAGTGTATAGTTTTTTTTTTTTTTAATGGAACTTATGAAAGCCTTTAAAGGTATTTTGCAAATGAAAACAATTTTAAATTTCTTATGATAACAAGTAATTTACTTCACTATTCAGAAAAAAATTGAACTAATACTTCTAAACAAGTTAATCTATAACCTTCCGGAGTTTGTAATCTAGTGGTTTTTACTTTGTACTAGTGTGGTTGCCGTGTCATAATTCAGTTCTAAATTTGATAGATGCGTGTGTGAGTTGTAGACTAACAAACAAATTATCATGTTAATCTAAATAAATTTTATTTTTATTACTTTATTTTAAAGCTAGTCGAATTTGAAAATGTTATGTTAACATATTGCTTTTTCAGAATTAACTCATTTTTGGTCGAACAGAAAATTCGGATCTATTAAACATCAATACTTTTTAACGATTTGTCATGTTAATTGTTTATCTATTATTTAAGTTAACAACCACTTACATACAGTATGTATTTGCGCTTGTTACACATTAAATCTTAAATTTGGACAGTCATACTTACATGGTTTTGGTAATGTTTCCTCCAAATCGTTCCGTACTTTTCGCTGACCGGTCACCGGAGCTAACGGCGCCGTCGTGGCAAAAGCCTCGGACTCTTCTCCCATTCTCTCTCTTGTTCTTCTCTTTCTCTCTCTCTTGTGTAAATGTTAATAATTGAAGATGCTCGCAGTTTCTTCTTTTGCAAAAGATGGATGGGACACTCTGATTCGTGGTCCTTTATAAGAAGTAAAACGGTGATAATGTGACAAAAAGAAAGAAGGGACACGTGTCGTGACTTTGCGGTATAACGATTTAAAAGAAAACAAAGGACAAAGCAAACATGACCACATCTAATATGGTCCATGCACGTGTCGGTTCCCAGTTTGCTGAAATGAATCCACATTTTAATCACGAAGAGGTCGGCGGGGAAAAAAGATCGTACTTAACTACTACTTATCTATGAATTATCTCATACTTAAGGGAAAACAAATAGCATATGCGAGAAAATATCATATCAGAAGACACACCACTTTTGCCTATTTGAGAAAATATACTTCAATTATAGTATCAAAAAGTGAAATTATAGAATTAAATAATATTGGGAGGATAAAATAATGTAAGATGTTGAAACACTCCCATACGATATAAATCCGAAGTCTTGTTTGCGATAATTGTCTATCCTCACTATACTCAAATGGGCTTTCCATCAAAGCATATATTTTACAGCTTCCTGAAACAAAATCCAATCCTCGTCCTTCACAAGACTCTTGAGTAATTAACCAATTTACAAAACCGACCGGTTAGTTACCGTTTATCAGGATTATTTCGGTACTAACCATTTCCAAATGGATCGAATGCCATTAGGTAGATGTTTAAAAACCTTATCCGAGGTACTGTAACACGCGCGTATCTGCTAAATATGTTCTCCAGATTACAACTAGAAAGAGCATACCTACGATCGTAATTTACAGAACGAATTAGTAAGTACTAAGTTTTGTGTATATTCGTTAACAAACAAAAAAGTGTATATATAAAAAAGGTGAAAATGTATACGTTGCTTGAATCACTTGTTTGTTTGTTGGCAATATATACGGTAATACCTTTAACAAAAAAAAAAACGGTAGTAATGGTGATACTGTGATAGCAACCAACTCTGTTTTGTACTACATTTTTGCTTAAGTGTTAAATAACACATGGCCCTATAAATGTATGAGCCAGCCATGAAATAACATATGATATTGGTCATCAAATCACCAAATTTGAACTTCTGGCTCAGAAATAATAAAGGAGTCAACGATGCCGAGGTACCTAATGTGCAAAAAGTTTTAGAATTGAAGTTTATATTCTCAGGCAAAAGTGGTGGTGTCTTATGATATTTAAAATTTTGCGGTGCTTTATATGTAAGAAAACGCAAGTATTGGGCGGCACGTTTGATTTGAAAATGGTGGAGACGTGTCTTCGTGAGTTTATTGGTTACCAAAAGAAAAAGGACGAGTAATGTGACCACATGCGTGGTCCTCCTATTCACGTGGCCGGAAACCAAATTGCTTGTTGATTGAATCCATACGTACGTGTGCGATAGAAAACAAATCGGGCATGAGATTATCATTGATATGGTTTGTTTTTTTATTTATGTAAAAGGAATAAGTGATAGCAGACAGTGTGGTAAAGAAAAACATAACAGTGCATGTAAGCAAAAAGTGTATTTTATACAATACAAATCATAAACTTGCTGTAAACAAATCCCATAAAATTATAACGTAACAAGAGTGGTTTGTTTAAACAAATTCCATAAAATTAGAACGTAAAAAAAAGCTACTATTTTTACTCTAGATAATGGCTCCAATTGGTAACATGTATTTTTAAAGTTGAGTTACAGTTGATGTTGTAATTCGATGTAACTTACAGTAAAATTATGTGGTATAAACAGTAGAATTATGTGGTAAATCCGATGATTGGTAACTTTTCTGATGTATAAGTTGCAGTATATATTATTTAAAATAAAAATAATAATAATTTTAATAATAAAAATATATTACGTGCGTAGAATGAAAAAATAAAAAATAGACTTTAAACTGCATTATTATTTATCACAGATTTTAATAATAAAATAGATTAAATTTTTTAATATTAACTTAAATATATTAAAATAAGAAAAAAAAATTGATAGTAGTAATTAAAACTAAATATATTAAAATAAGAAAAAAAAATTGATAGTAGTAATTAAAACAGACTTTAATTTTTAAAGGTATGTGTTATCAATGATTAACTAAAAACATCTATCTATAAAAATAAACTAAAAATCATAGACCAAATAAAAATTTATTCAAAGTTTTTTAAAAAATTGTTGACTAAAAATAAAACAAAAATGTTGAGTTTTCAAGTAAATTAAGTAAATTTTAGTTGACCAAGTAATTTTATTAAAAAAATAAAAAACATAATTATTTAAAATAATTTGACAAAAAAAATTAGAAAAAAAAAACAAACGTAGCAATTAAATAGTGATAACTCAACTTTCAAATTATCACTTTTAATAGAGTATTAATTTGATATAATACTTCAAAGAAATATATAATTATTTAAAATATAATTAACAAAAAAACATTTTTTGAAAAAAAAATGTAACTCAAACTCCAAATCATCACAATTTCCATGATTTAAAAATTTGATTTGAGTTAGCAATTTAACAAAGGGATAACTCAAAATTGTAAATCAATCATAACTCATCATAACTCAAACTAAAAATCAAAAAATGTAATTTAGCACTTGATTGGTAACATTTTTGATTTATGATCTTAAGTCAAATTAAATCAATGGTAACTCATGTTACCAATCAAAGCCAATGTTTTCTCTTCCCTCACTTTTACTCTACTAAATTGGTGGTTTGTCAAATCATCATTGTTATTCACATCCTCAGAGTCAGTGTAGTATTATTCCATGTCAAATCATCATTGTTATCTGCCATTTTGGTGAAGCTTGGTGGTTAATCTCGAAGTATGTATGCAGATCGTATCATATATATACCAACACAATATGATATATAAAACTCTCACATGTACGTATGTGTTGTACACTTGTATGCATATGCATATATGATATATGTATATAGAGAGACTTTCGAAGTTGAGAGATTGCTTAGTCCAATTTTGTGTATGATTTATTTGAGGGTTTCGAAGAGAATTTGGGGAGAGACATCCACCGTTTATTGAATCGAAATCGAGGACACCCGTTCATTTTGATCCGGAATTTATTTATTTTCACTCTCCTCGTTATCTCATTGCATCTCTGTTTCATCATCAATTTGTCTTTTGGCATCTTCACAAGCTCTTTTGCGTATTTGCATCTTCCATTTTCTATAAATAAGAGAATGGAAAATAAATTATCAAATTTGTTTGTTTTGTTTAAAATTATCAAAAATATTTACTTAGTTCAAAAAATTCAAGACCTAAGAGCATGTATCTTTAAAAAAAAAAAGTTTTTAAATCATATAAAAATCTAAATCAATCAGAACATGACACACATTAAATGAGTCTTTTAAGCTTAGAACCGATTCTTAAATAAGACACTTAAGAAACTCTTCTTCATCCTCTTTCTTATTTTTTGTTATTTTATTAATTTTTTGGTTAAAATACTTTTATTAAGAACATGCTCTAATATAAGAGGCAAAAAAATAAAAATTAAGAAGGATACCCGTTTGAGAAGCTTCTTCTTCTAGGCTTGTTTTATTCAGCAGCTGCTTATATATAATTAAAATTTACAAAAATAAGTTTTATTTTGTTTATCAAATATACTGTCTATAAATTATTTGTTGTAGTTCTTCATGTGTGTACGTAATATGATTAAAATACCTTAACCAAACTGTCCATTCTTTTTCTCATCCTTCTCTGTATGTACCCTCTCGAACACTATTTTACCAATTAAAGGTTGAGAATTTCAATTACAAGTATACAAAATATATTTTTATCAAACAAAAATTTCTTAAAATATAGTATTATCTTTTTCTTTTTGAAAAAGTCACCACTAGTTTACCTTAATATGGTATTTAACGTATGCGTAGAAATTTAGTAAGTTCCAAACCGTTTTGTCTAGTCTCTTTCCTTCAACGTGCCGTGAAGTAATATCTACAATAAGAACAAAATTGAAATCCGTGTATATAATACTAATTAAAGAGGTTGAATTGATAAAACAGATTAATGGAAATAAAATGTACCAAAAGAGACAAAACCAGAATTGGTGGTCAAGTCTTGGACCGGTTCTCCTCTTAATTGGAAAGGAGGAATTGGTGACCAATTACACTGTGGTGCCTTTCCCATTTCTTTTTGGCTTCCCACTTCCACTAGTTCCTTTTTTAATTGTCCAAGATTCAATGTTTATAACAAAAAATATAAAAATTTGGCAAAGAAAAAATAAAACCGTTTTTTTTGTTGTTGTTGTTGACAACTCTCCTTCTTGGATATATCATTTGAATAGTCAAAACCAAAGATGAATAATGGATCGTGTTTAATGCATATAATATTTTTCAAGTACTTTGTGATTAATTAGACGTAAATGAGGTAATATGCTTCAAATTTTAATAATAGTTCTTTTAATGTAAACTATTCACATATTTCCATTGTTTTAGCTTTTAAAAGACAATTCTAATTAATTCGGTAACTCATTTTCATTTTAATTTATCATTTGACATTTTAATCCCAGTGATTATCGTAACTACACTTTCTCAAAACTTTCTCAAATGTACTACACTTTCTCAAAACTTTCTCAAATGTACTACACTTACTCAGTGCTTACAGTGAAGTGAACCATGTAATTGTACCTGGAAGAATGACGTGGCAATGACCACATCCGAATTGTCTTTAAAATTCATTGGAAATACCGCCGTAATTTTCTCCGGCTGGATGTAACTCGAATAAAATTAGTACAGAGCTTACCAAAATGTCTCATAATTAAATATATGAGACATTAAATAAAATTGGATGTAACTCAAATAAAATTAGTTAAATATGGTGAAAAGGAAAAAAATAAAAATGGGGAAAACTAAACCTGTTTAAAGACGTAGAAAGGTTCACTTGGGTGATAAACAATCGGGCCTGTTGCTGTTGTTCATCGCTTGCGAGTCCTCTTGAAAATTTAATATTTTCAGCATCTCTTTTAATTGGCTACTTAATATTAACGCTTGTATTTCAGAAATCCTTGTTATGATTTTAATCGCTTCTGCAGTTGAAAGAGTGTATGACCGATGAAAATTTATAATTAAACAGCGTGAGAAAATACATTACAATAGAAGTGATTATTTTCTCAACTTTGAATGAACAATCGTCTTAAGATATTAATTATGAGCAATACGAATATCTGTAAATTTATTAATAAAATGTAACTTCGTTTAAGTTATAAATCTCATCGTTTACACAAAAGGTTATCTATTAACAAAATATATGTACATATGTGATAAAAAAGACTTCTAAAGAAAATAAGTTGATAGATTTTAGGTCACTAAGTTTTAAGTTTGTAGCTACAAAAATATATGTTAGTTACAACGAACAGTTAAATATGTAGCATTTTTCTTTTCTCGACAGTCTTGTTTTTTTGGGAGGTTATATAAACAAAATGTAGCATTTTAAATTGATACGATCGAATTTCTATTTAGTAGAATGATTTATTACGAATATAAGGAATATATAAGCTTACCTTTACCACGTGGGATATTATCAAAGTAAAGCTTAAGGGTCAATTGAAACCCTAATCTTGGTGGATCAACGATATCTATCACACCAAGTGCAATTTTCTTAATCACCTCATAAGTGTGACTTGAAATCTCCTTTAACGTCACTGTTCCTTGTGTCTCAAGCAACGTCGACGTTGATACATACACAATATTTGAATCCGAAATCGAGCACTGCATGTCCAAATAATATATTTTATATTTTTTAATAGTTATCTAATTAAATAATCAAGAAAATTATTTTAAAAAATCAAGAAGACCCATAATAAATATATACCTTGATGTGATATTGAATAGAACCAAACTCGTAGAAATGTCGATCGACCTCAATAGGTTTTTTAGCACTGGGATGATTTGAGGATAGTGAAACATAATATTACTTTTTAGGAGACCTTATAAGCAAAATAATATAAAATAATATCAACTGAATCTAAACCGGAAAAGATTGTTAGGTACAGAGATAACCAACCAAACCGGGAATGAAATCGGACCTGTGAAAAGAGAGAGTGGCTTACCAGTAGATCTTGAGGAGTGTTTCTTTCAATGTAGGAGATGATCTTTCGAGATATGCCATTCTTGAAAGAGCTAGGAAGAAACTTGAGGGCCGAAGAATTATAATTTATAACTTTTTGTTTGTCATTTTTTTTTGTTTTTTTTTTGTAGTTTTTATGATATGTGTGTGATCTTCTGCCTATATATATGTATGTATGTGTGTGTCTCTGAGTGAGCTTTGTTTGTTTGTTTGTTTGTTTTTAGGTGAATTATTGGAGGTTGAGTAAGATATAAGTTCTAAACTTGCAATCATTTTTATCGTATTTTTAAGCAAACATATAAATACGTGTAATTTGAAAGCCATTAGTCTAGACCTACCTGTCAGCCCAATCGGAATGTAGGCCCATTAAGAGGGCTTATGTTGTAGACAAGTAGTTTTGAGTCTATCTCAGCCGTTAGATTAAAGCTGTGGAATCCGATAGACGGCGATTCGCACTGTCAGAGAAGGAATCTGATGCTTTTTTTCTTGGGATTAGAAAACGGAATCCAAACAAAGAGCTTTTTTTTTTTTTTGGGGTCTAAATGTTAAGAAACCAAAGAAACCAAACAAAGAGTTATAATCCAAAAGGTTAGATTCCAACTTTTGTTGGATAGATTATGTCTTCAAAAATTAAACCAACGTAAATTTGATATGGTAAGTAGACTTATACCAGTGGTTTTGATTAATTAAGCTAAAATGTGTGTTTTATAAAACCTCAAAGTCAAAAACCCTACTGTTAAAGATTACACTAATGATTTGTTTTTTTTCCTCTGTGGACCTCTACCATTAAAAAGCAATACTTGACATGTAATCCAAGTTAATTTCCGATAAAAATTAAATTATTAGACAAATGTATGGTTAAGCGTCGATTTCACACGCATCTTAAGATTTTGACTTTAATATATCAACCCACGTACTAATTCACCATTCTCCTTAATTTATCCTCAATGTTGCCTTGCTTAGGGTAAAAGAATGGTCATTGTAAAACCATATATATTACTTTTTATTTTATTTTTGAGGTAGCTCGGTACAAAGAGCCATATATAATAAGTTTTTTTTTTTAAAAAGGAGTAAAATTTGATCATTATTGTAAAAATTTCAAATTATTTTGATAATACAACTCGTAAGATAACAACCCGTTGAACTATTACCACTGACTTTTTTTGTTTTTGTTAATTTAAACACAAATAGTGTTAGTCACAATAAATTATCCATATATAGTAAGACGTTAATAATTTGTTTAATTATATATTTATATAAGATTAGTTGAGTTTGTCTCCAAGCATATTAAATTATATAGTTCGGCAAGTTGTAATGTAATTAAAATATTGCAAGTTTGCTAATTAAAAATGTTTAGTCAACGTGGGTAGTATGAACTCAATAACGAGATTACCTTCCGTGCGCTAAACAAAGCTTAATCCGATGTGCAAATAAAAACTCACGTTAAATCTTGGCCATTGATTCTATTTAACGATTTTTTTTCTGTCACTTTCTCGGCATCCAATCAGAACTCAGCAGAGAGAAACGCGTCTCTCAGATATCAATCCTCCTCCACTTTCCCTTTTGATTTTTTTTTTCCTTTGTTTTTTTTTTTCTCGTTATCGGAATATCTGGGAATTTGAGGTTTCTGGATTGGTGGATTCTTAAATTTCTTGTTGAATTACGATTAGGGGATTTGCTGTTTGTGTTAATCCGTTGTCAATTTTTTTTTCAATTTTCCCGAGAAACTTTTGAGATTTTCCCTTCCTCTACCGGAGAGAAAACGCCGCCACTCACTCCGTAAGTAATGCGTTTTCATTTTCAGTTTCCGATTTCATATTCGGATATCGATCTCGGTTGTCGATCCGGGTCTGACTTTTGAGCGTTGACTTTTGCTACCTCTGAATTCGAGATTTTGGCGATTAGGGTTTGTTAGATTTATTACTAGCTTCCTTTTGTTTTGTTCCAGGATCAAACTCAAACCCTCAAATCAATCACTAGCATCCAAATCGTCCTGCTTTCTAGCTCGATTTGTGGGATCCAGAATTTTGGAGCGAAATCGAGGTCAAATTGTCTGGGTTTTATAATTGATCAGGTGGATTGTATCTGACATTAATTAGGAACAAAAGATCTCTATCTTCTCCAGATTGTTTCGAGTGTGGGGTCTACTTTCCATAGATTAATATATCTCCTTGTTTTGAGATTGCTTTCACCTGTCTATGGATACGACTCGCGGAGAGGCTAAAGAAGCTAATGGATGTGAGAATAAGGCTATTGTTAGTCTAAACAGCAGTGAAATTGAAGATCAAATCTCTGAGGAAGAAGAAAGCGAGTCACAGTGTTTGTTGCCTCCAAGGAAAGGAGGGATGTCGAGAAGTACCGACAAGATTAAGAGGACTGTGCAGTGGAATGACAACAAAGGGGACAATCTTGCTGAGGTTTTAGTATATGAACCAAGGTAATATGATGATCCCGAGGAACACAATCTCTGTAGATTATTTTGTTTCCTTCACTTAATTTTGAACTGTATTGTGATTCTGTTCTCGTTTGTTTGATGTTAAATGTTAATGGTTTGGCAAATGGGGAATCAATATCATTAACCTTAGGTTAGTTATGATGTGGCTGATAGCTTGATTTTGGAATGGTCTTCTTCGATCTCTGACCGGTAGCCCTTTTGTTTAGCAATGGTTTCAATAGATTGCTTAGCGGTTTATCACGATTTGTCAGTATTGACCTGGAACTCTTTTAGCTTAATGTTTTTGTTGATGAGTCTATGAGAATACTTAGGTTTGATGTTAATGGTTTCTCACTTCGGTTTGGGGATTGTGGAATCTGGATTTAGCAAAGAACACTGAAGATAATGAACTTAGTACATCTTTTTCATATGAGCGGTTCAGAAGCATTAACGGAAACCATTGGAAAAGCCTGTAGAATTCACATTGTTGTTGACTTCTTTTTGATATTCCATATAAGTAGTAATTATCTTCTGCTCAAGAACACGTTGTTATTTGTTCCCGTGGCAATTGAAAACAACTAAATATCTTACTTCTGCCTCCTTTTTATGCTTGCAGCGAAGTAAGCGATACAGAGGACGATGATTCAGATTCCTGCATCTGCACAATTATGTAGTTTCCGCAATCAACCACCATTAACATGGAGTTTAACAATGAGCTTGTCCTTATATCTCGCTTCTTTTCAGCAATCAGTTTTTTTGTGAGGACAGACGAAACCAACTTAAGCGATTGGACATATCACAATCACGTAACTGTCTGATTTTGTGCTCATGACTTCTGGCAAGAAGCCAGTCCAAACGAGGGATGTAGACTCATAAGCTATATCAGATGGTCACATCTCAGTGACAGGAGTGAGTATATAGATTATAGCTTTACTGCTGTATTGTTCAATAGAGATCTTCAAACCCAAGATCTTTGAGTGCTGTTTGATTTAACAGGTTTTGATAGTAAACTATGTATGTGTTTCTGCAACATACACACTTTTTTAAAAAAAATTGTATATGCAGCAATTTAATCATTTTTTCCCCCTCCCTCTTCTTCCAGTAGTTGTTCTCCTTGCCAAATCACAATCAGACGCAAAAACGTTGAAAGATCACAACTTTATCAAGACTTTTGTTGCAGAAACAACCAGTGGGGAAAAAGTAAACCCGAAAAGTGGAAACCGATGCAAATCCGTACACACAGAAAGAATCAGAAATGCTACAAAAACAAACAACGAAACACACTTTTTTCTTTCTTTCTTTCTTTCTTTCTTCTTCACATGTTGGTGATAACCACAAATGGGGATCTCTTGGTCGAATCATTCCCATGGAAACTCTTTGGCGAGGCCAACCAAGTGGAAAGGCTTGTATTGACGATTATCTCCTTCAGAAGCGGTTTTGCTTGATCATCGGTATCCACTTCAGCATTCTCCTTCATTACCTGTTTAACTCTTACAGGCTTTGCTTTAACCGCTTTCCACTGCGCAATATTCTCCACTGGATTCAGAAGAGGAGCCACGTCCTGGTCCCCGTAAACCTCATCTTCTTCATCCTCATCATCAGCATCATCTTCATAGTCGTTTTCGTCATCTGTGTAATAGTCTTCATCCTCCAAATCACTCTCTCCATAACCCAATTCATCTTCATCTTCGAAACTATCCACGCAGTTCTGGTATCTATAGTTTGAAGGATACACAGATCTACTGCTCAGATCCTCTGCTTTCTTATCGATAACCGACGATCCCTTGCTTATTCCTCCATTTCCCTCTTCATCGTCACTGCAATAGTTCTCGTATCTTGTTGGTAGAATTGGTTCATAGGTTTGTACATTCAAGTTGAATCTGACTCTCTTCCTCGTCTTCTTTGTCCCTTTCTTCTCTTCCTCCACCACACATCTGACATAGGAACAGAAAAACAGCCATTGTTAAATGATCATCTCTGCAAATGTTTCTATAAGAGACTCTTAGAACATTTTCAATTCAACTCATGAACTGCTTAAACCGGGTTTCAGTTTGGCTTTCATAACCGGTTATCAGATAATCTCAGAGCAAAAAGTATCGCTTTTGAAGTAAATCCAAATCCCTAAGACATTGTAAACGGAAGAAACACTGACCTGAGGTTCGTATTCGAGATCTTTTCAGGGTTATCTGCAACAGTACTGAAATCTGTCGGATCTGAAGAAAGTAGTGGCTCATAGCTACAGATTCTCTGCAAGAATAAATGTTAGGATTTCAATAGAGAGAGTATTCATTGATTTTTTGGGGAAAATTAACAAAAAAAAAAACTTACTTGATCTCGAGGCAGGATCTTTCTGGTGGAATTTCTGCGTTTTTTGTTGGAAGAGAGACCGAAACAACCCATAAAACATCCCATTGGTGGTGATGTTTCTTCTGTTTCGGTTTTGATTCTCGAGAGGAAGAAGAATAAGAAGAGGAAGAGAGATTATTTTGTTTATTTATTTTTTTTGTTTGCCTCGTTGATGTGTTTGAATAGAAATAGGAACGTTGGGATTTCGAAAAAGATGAAAGTGACGGTCGGCTCACGGAGTTTATGCCGGCGTTTATTCTTTATTATTTTATTTAAGAAGAAGAGACAAAAACAATTATTGCAGCTTTTTTTTTTAATATCTCAAACCATAGTTCACCTCTTTTCTCTTTTTTTTTGTTGTTTCTATTTAATTTGGGCTAAAAAATGTACTACTAAATAAATGCATTTATTTGTTTCTTCTATGCATAACCAAATACCATATTGAAATTATTTATCTATAAAAGCCAAATTTTCAAAAAAAAAAAAACTTTATGAAGTGATTTTTTTAAAAAAAAATTCGAAGAAGACTCGGTGTTGAATGGGTTGTTTTATCTTCAAATTTTTTTTGTCATCTATAAATTTCATTGATATTTTAAATATTAAATTATACTACGTCCGTCTATGACAACACATCACAAGAGACAAAGCCAACTGAATAAAAGACTCTCATCGAAACTAATACTAAACATTTGTAAACCATTGAACAAAAGTAATGAAACTTATAGAAGAGTAAGAGAACCAAAGCACTAAACCTGATAAACTGAACCAAAACCGACCACATCTTTGCGCATCGAACTCAGAAAGAGTTGTAGTAAGCCGAGAAACTTGAGAATCGAAAAAAGCCTAGAGCAAATACGTATCGAAAGACCAACGTTGTTAACAAATTTTATCTTTAATCTTTAAGTTGTAGTTATTTTCATTTTAATTTTACATTATATTTGTCATTTGTTTTAAGTTTTGTTTTAGTCACACTAGTTTTTGAAAAAAAAAAAAATTTCTTATCATTTTTTTTTGGGTTAAAGATTCGTGTTTTTAACAAAATTTTTGACATTATGTTATGATTTTAAGATTATTTACTTTAATCTTTATAGATGGTTTTGGATTTCTAAGATTTACTCGAGAATTTGGTGTAAGATTAATTTGTGTAAAATTATTTGAGTTGACGATCTATTTCCCCCTCGGAACTATCATATAACACCGTATCTACATCAAGTTTGATCCTCGTTTCAATTCCACCTCGATATAAAGTTCGAAACCAATTTCTCCACAAATCGAAAGTTTGAAACCTATATACACATAATTATCGGTTTTATCGGTTTATGATCTAAATTTGATACCAAACCATCTAAAACCGACACCAAACCAAATTAACGACTCAAACCCAAACCAAACTAAACCAACAAAAATCCGACAACCTTCTTCTTCTCTTGTGACCAAACACCCATTCTTCTCTTCCAAACGTGAACCCAAACCAAACGTGACCTATCTTCACCTTCTTCTCTTTCTCTCCTCATTCTTCTTCTCCTTCTTTTTTTCACCCAATTCTTTTTTTCCTCGTCAGCAACAAAGAGTGATTTTAGAATCAATCTCTGGAAATTCCCACTTTGTAACAGTTTCTTGGTATCGAAGATGGCTTTGCGCGGGAGAAGCTTGGGCTGCGTCTCACGGAGCTTGGTGTCAACGTAGTGTCCATTGATGCGGACGAAGGTGGGTCAACGGAAGCTCGGCGTATCTGTTTAGGATTTAGTTCGGATCATGATCCAAAATAGAATTAGTCTTGTAGAGTAAGAGAGCTGAGACAAAGATTCTGAATTATCTGATCTTGTAGAGTAAGAGATGATCGATGATGTATTATCCTTGAATAAATCTGGGTTTTGATTTGTTTATTCTATGTACATTTTTCATTGACAAAGATTCGATCGACATGTTAAACTCCACTAACAACATTGGTTTCACATATCCACTAACAAATAATATGAATATTCAATCAACTCTTTTGATTTTAAAGATTTGGAGAACTTTTGTATTTCCAAATCGAATTTAGGGTTCGTCCTTTACCCAGAATTGGGGATTTTTGTGTTTGAGGATTCTCATCGGATAAATCACGATTATTTACTTACAATCGGTTTAAGTTCGATTTGGTTTTGTGTTTAGATGGTTAAGGTGTAATTGGTAAACAGTAAACCAATACTAATCCGCATTTGTGTGTAATTTGGTTTTCAGTTTTAACTTCGTGTGTAATTAGATTTCAAACTTTCGATTTGTGGAGAAATTGGTTTCGAACTTTATATCGAGGTGAAATTGGAACGAGGGTCAAATTTGGTGTAGATACGGTGCTATATGATAGTTCCGAGGTGGAAATAGCTCGTCAGCCCAAATTATTTACCTGTAAATTTATCTTTTGTGAAGTAAATTAAAAAGGATAAGACCATCTCCATTGGTTGGGTTTCTAACAAATTTTTTTATATAAATTTTCTATCATTCTATTTTAAGAACTTTGGTAAAGGAGTTTATTTTTCTTCCCTTCCATTGGTAGAATCCATTAGGGGTTCTTAAAAATAAAAAAAAATTATATTTTAGAAGTTTAAACTTTGATAATCTTTCTTTCATGGCTAAGTTACAACAAAATTGTCTACACCATACATATTTCCAAATCGACAAATTCATATACCTTATTTCAACAATGGAAAAGATTGTATGTACCTTGAAAACCATGTAGGGCACACTAAGTTCGATATCCAAATCATCTGAACCATCCAAGTGCTTGCAGAGGACGTCGATTGGCTTCAGTCAACCTTCACGTAATCGGATCTCTGACCTCACCTTGCTTTGGTCGATGTGGAACTGTGGATCAAACAGATATATCAAGCAACGTACATCAAACTAATATAAAAGAGAAATTAATTGACAAAACAAAGAAAACGCAATTTTACCTCTTCCTCTTTCTTCTCCCAATCTTGAAAATCAGCTCGAGCACGTTCTCTAGCCAATAATGCCTGCCGAGAATAAAAACAATTTTAAGTCCATAGCTTACAATATTAACCAAATTAGAAAGCTGATTGGCTAATAAGGAATTCAATTTTATCCATCTTCATGGACCAAACGATTTTGTGAAAGAGATAGCTTTCCGTAAATTTTCAACATGAAACAGAATTTACCATTTCTTCCTCATGTCGAGCTTTCTCCACTGCTCTTTCTTCTCTCCTCTTCTTAACCTTTTCAACCTCTGTATGCGCATTGAAGTGAAGTGCTTAAGACATAAACCACAAAGCTCATTACACCAAACAAAATAAAAAGTATCGAGGACACAATAATTTATTCTCTGTTCTTTTAATCAAGAATGCTTATCTTACATACCATCCTTTCTCCTCGTCTTCTCTTCTCAGCTTTAACAGAAAATTCCTCCAACGGTACTCCATGGTGAACATCTTTTTCAATCTTCTTCCGCCACACAAATCTGAAATTAATAGAATTTCATGCCAATAAAAATTGCAGATAGAGTTCAAAGTTTGGGTTTAAACTTAGCTCTACTTCCAAAACACCACGCTCTACGACATTTTAGAGAAATTACAAGGTTACAGAAGCTAAAAGTTCAAGTTTTTCTCTCACCAGTTGGAATGGGATTTCCACCAGTTGTGATCTTGTATATGTAGAAACAAGTCAGTGCAAAGATGAACCAGACATGGTATGACAAGCCACCACAATAGAGGAGGCATTATCACCAAATGCCACAGCCTTCTTTCTTACCGTGTAAACCGAGTAAGGCTCAGCAACCTCCTTGTCACTAACGCCTAAGCATAAGACAATTCTTAAACGTTAGCCTAAGACAGACACATAACCAATTAAAGCAAAATTACCAATTGAATTGAAAACCAGCTTGATATCAATCCAGTTAATATTAATGCCATTTGAAAAGTTGAGGAACATGGTGATGACCCAACTAGTTCTCTTCCACAATAACAGGAAACGTGATAATGCAAGTACGAATCTAACGATTCTTCCTTTTAATTCCTAAGAAAAAACATATATCATCACGAACCCAACAAACAAAACCCTAGAATTGCGCACAAATTCAATTCAGCTGAAATTTCCTCGGAAGAAGATGGAAATCGATATACTAAAACCAAATTCGACAAACCCATTGCAGGAGAATGAATTACCTTCATCGCGACTTTTGGGGACAAGAAGGCGCAGAGGCCGGAAAATCCAGATCAGCAGAGATGATCAATTGTTTTTTTATCCAAACAGTGATCGACCAATCACAATCGGACACAATTGGGTTTTTTAATATTTCTGAAAACTCTTGGCTAAGATACGTATATAACACTATTTATATTTTAATGATTTGTTTTAATTTTTTTAATTTAAAAATCTTACTTAAGAAATATTGGTGGGAATGTGTAATCTGCGGTGTTGAAGAAGACCCACCTGGAGAGATACTGGAAATACTCCTCCTTGTGCCCAAAGACGGAAGCTGAATGTTTTGTGAGTTGTGGGCCTTGTGGCCCATTTTAAGAAAATTGATAAAATAAAAGAAGCTGATATTGAAAAATCTCCTTTTTTTTTTGTTAAGTCGAACTCTTTCACTCTCTTTAACCCAATTGGCCGCTAGTTTCCAAGTCTGTTTTTTTTTCTCTCTCTCTCTTCTAACCCGATTTCACAAACCCAAACCCTAATTTTCTCGGGACACTGAAATTTTTACAGCTTCTTTCCTCTTCTTCACCGGGGGGATTTGTCGGTGTTGAATCTAGGGCTTGTTTGGGTATAACAAAGGGTGGAGAGAGAAAGCATAGCAATGGAATCAGATCAGGGAAAGCTGTTTATCGGCGGGATTTCATGGGACACCGACGAGAATCTTCTGAGGGAGTACTTCAGCAATTACGGAGAGGTTTTGCAGGTGACGGTGATGCGTGAGAAGGCTACAGGTCGTCCCAGGGGATTCGGATTCGTGGCATTCTCGGATCCCGCTGTTATTGATAGGGTTCTTCAGGAGAAGCACCATATCGATAATAGAGATGTAAGAAAATTTATTTAATTCACTCGAATTTGCTCTTGTTTCTGGAACGGTTTGTAATAGTGTTTGAATCTTGTCGCCGTGAGAGTTTTTGAGTTTAGTATTGTTTGTCAGTAATTGCCACTCTCTCCTGATTAATTTGGATGTAAAAATCTATCCTTTTAATCTTGCTGTCGAGGTTTTATTTTCATGTTTGATGGTTTAGCTTCTGTGACATTGTTAGGTTGATGTGAAGAGAGCAATGTCTAGAGACGAGCAGAATCCTGCAGGGAGATCAGGGAGTTTTAATGCTTCTAGGAATTTTGATAGCGGCGCTAACGTCAGGACCAAGAAGATATTCGTGGGAGGTTTGCCTCCCGCATTAACATCAGACGAGTTTAGGGCCTATTTTGAAACTTACGGTCCCGTGAGCGATGCAGTCATTATGATTGATCAGACAACACAACGCCCTCGAGGGTTTGGATTCGTGTCGTTTGACTCGGAAGATTCGGTTGACCTTGTTTTGCACAAGACTTTCCACGATTTGAATGGTAAACAAGTAGAAGTTAAAAGAGCTCTTCCCAAAGATGCTAACCCCGGAGTAGCCAGCGGTGGTGGTCGTGGCAGCGGCGGCTCTGGAGGCTTTCAAGGCTATGGTGGTTCCGGTGGAAGTGGCTATGAGGGCCGTGTGGATTCCAATAGATACATGCCGCCTCAAAACACTGGAAGCGGTTATGCTCCTTATGGTGCTTCTGGGTATGGCTCTGGTGGCTATGGTTATGGGAGCAACGGTGTAGGTTATGGAGGTTTCGGAGGGTATGGAAATCCAGCTGGCGCGCCTTATGGGAATCCAGGTGTCCCTGGAGCTGGGTTTGGAAGCGGCGGTCCAAGAAGTTCGTGGGGAGGTCAAGCACCATCGGGTTACGGCAATGTTGGGTATGGAAATGCTGCTCCTTGGGGTGGTTCTGGTCCTGGTTCAGCAGTGATGGGCCAAGGAGGTGCATCTGCAGGTTACGGAAGTCAAGGTTATGGCTATGGTGGAAATGATTCCTCTTATGGGACTCCATCTGGTTATGGTGCAGTCGGTGGGCGGTCTGGCAGTATCCCAAACAGCCACGGCGGTGGCTATGCTGATGCCTCGGATGTCTCTGGAGGCTATGGGAATCACCNTGTCATGATCTGTAGATATCCTTGATGAATCCTCCTCGTTATAACCTTGAGGACTCGCGTCAGAACCTGAGCAATTTCCGCTCTTCACATCATAAAAATGCAGAATGAGATCACAAAGATTTAAACTTGGCATCAAAACATGGAAAACAAACATTAAGTCAATGTCCAGGAACACTAATTTCTGAGATAAAGCTTAACTTACAGTAACGGATTCTTGAGGCAACTCATCATCGGAATCGATGATATGGATCTCGACTGGTTTTTTCTGTTTTCTAGTTTTGATATCTTCCACTGAGGTAGAACCATTCAAGGTGTTCCTTTTGAGGTCACAAAGTCTCTTCACATCATCAGCAAGCCATGCGTATTTACTCTCTTCAAACCCATCAAGGAGATTTGGTAGAAAGAATGGGTCAGGACGCTTGGCAAGTTCTGATTTGGTAATGCTCTTGCTACGCAACCTCGAGGACCAAGCTGTTTCAATCATCATTCACCAGTAAAATCAGAAATGAAGTTACTTTCTCAACATTTGCACCAAAAGAAGTTAATTTCTTCAAACAAACCCCAAAAAAGAAACGATTTTTAGGTCAAAATCTCAACCAGGAGGAAAGCTACAGCCAGAAATGAACTTACAAAAACAAAACCCATGTGGGTTTTAGAATAAAAAAACACTGTTTGAATCAACAGTTTCGGTTCAGCACTAGAAATCGAACAAAAACCAAAAATGTGAGATTTTTACAGTCTGATTCTGTATCTTTGGACCTCCATAAACAGAGATTTGTCTTTTTCTTCTCCGACCAGACCATTTTTATTCAGCAAAAGAGCAACAACAAAGTCACAAGCAAAGAGAGGTTACAGAGGAAGAAGGAGAAGAAACGAGAGTGTAAGTATATATATATATATATATACGTACGCGTATTCCTCGCCCTGGAAAATGGAGAGTGATCAGTACCCACCATGTGTGCTCGCTAAACAGAGCTCCTAAGATCGAAATTCGAAACTAAGACGAAAAAAAACCTTGTGAAAGACCCCAAGATGCAAGCTTTAGCATAAATTAGAGAGATTTCAAGCAACAACGACGAAAAGATTAGGTTTTTTCAAGAAAAGCTTGGAGCTTTTTTCCTTTCCCGTAATAGAAGTTACTCTCGGGTGGCAAAGGAGAGAGAGAAGAAGACGCCAGACGGACGGTTTCGGGAGCTAGATAAAGACAAAAGAACATCTATACGTATAGACTTTTTAAAACTTGCTTTCCCCCACTCGTGTATGCTTGTGTGTGTAAGTGAATGTTATCATGTCATTAATACCATTTTCCAAAATGTTAAAAAAACATTTCAAACGGCTTATAAAAAATTGATTTGATTTTTTTTCATTTAAGAAATTAGAGTGGTTTAAAAGAAAAACTTTGCAAAGTGTCAATAAATGAAAACAATCCACCATGGCTATGGATGGATGATTTAGATAGATGCCATCAAGAGCATCTCCTGACTTTTGGTGTGCTCCTTGTTATTTTGCTTCTTCTTGAAACAATAAACAAATTAAGAAATTATGTATGTTTATTATCGCTTTTTATATTACATTTTAAAAGATTATTTATTATAACTTGTGGTCATAAACTTAAACATGAATGATTTTATTTTTCATTATTAGTTCATCTATCATTTTCTTATATTCACATGTATTTGAGTTTAACAAAACTTACTTTGTTGTATGGTTGTGTTGATGAAGCTAATCACTTGATTTGGACTCTAATTTGAAATTTATAGTTACATGTGATATTTTATAAATAAACCTTCCAATAAGCTGACATGTACAACACAAAATCTGCATTGAAATTAAGTTTTGAGGTAAACAATTAAAGATAATAAATTTTATCAAGATTGAATCGATTGAACCGAGTTAGGTTCGTACCAATAAAATGTGATGTAGTGAGATTTTTCGAGTTTAGATTGGTTCATTGATCCTAGATTCCTTATTCCAATGGAGAAAAAACCTTAAAAATACATGACATAAATAATATTTGCTGAAAAAATACACCAATTATTTATGCTCTCTAAAAAATATCTAATTTATTTTAGAGTCTCGGATTAATACACAAACATTCAAATTTTTAAAGTTTGACACTGCAATTTAAACGGCGTAAGCTCGGTAAACGGAACAGTAAACGGTGTTTAGTTTTTAACATCACGGGGTTTCAAAATTTGAATGTATGTGTATTAATCCGACACTCTAAAATAAGTTAGGTATTTTTCGGAGAGCCTAAATAGTTGGTGTATTTTTTGAGCAAATGTTATTTATGTCATGTATTTTTAAGATTTTTTCCTTTTTTGGTAGATTCGATTCGCAAATAGAGGTCAAATCACAAATGACATATTGTTATAATCCATTGAGGTTTGGATCTGCATAACCGGCCCAGTCCATTATCCATAGGCGGTCAGAACTCCTAAGTCCAATAGGATTAGTAGATGTTTTCCTTTTCCTTGTAGAAGTAGTAAAATGACTATTTCCTTTTCTATCCTTTTATGTAATCACTATATAAAGAGACCTTTGGTCCTCATAATAATACAACACAAATCATTCGATTCATAACACGTTATCAGCACGAGCTTGCTCTGATAAACCCTAAGTAGCCGCCGTCCGCAGCCGCCGTCCGTCGCCGTTCTACGCCGGAGTTGTGCGATCCGATCCTAAGTGTTTTCCGAGGTCTTTAGCTCCCGGTTCTTTTCCAGTCAACCCAAAAGAAGGATCAAAGGTATAATCAAAACCCTAAAACTCAAGAACACCATAAAATCGAAATCGGACCTAATGTATATCAAACCCTAAAAACCGATTTTGATTGTTCCACTTGTTTGATCTCTTAAGAACCTAAAATCGAATTGAACCTAAGAAAAGATAAAACCCTAAAATCGGATTTGCTTGTAAATTGATTGATTGATTGTTTGGCCTAAATCGAACTTGAACTTTTGCATGATAATATCAAACCCTAAAATCCTATTTGTTTGAAATCGCATGGTTGCTTGAAAACCCTAATCTATAATCGCATGCTTTAATTAAAATCAAATTTGGTTGTTTGATCTATTGCTTGGCCAAATCCTAATTGAACTAGGAATTGCATGATAAAAATCGGACCATTAAAATTTTGTTGGCCAAAACCGAAAATCATAGATATTCCTTGTTAGGATTGAATTTGGAAAATTTCCTTTTTGTTTGACCACATAGAAATCGCAAATTGGAAATTGCCTTATTTGAATTTGGAAAATTTCCTGTTTACTTTTATCACCTAGAATTACATGTTAGGATTAAAATTGGAAACTTGCTTGAATTAAAATCGCATGATATGTGCATAAAATAAAAGCGGTTGAAAGAAACCCTAAAAATCCTAAGAGAAAAACCGATGCTTGATCTCAGATGGCGAAAGTCAATAATTTGGACTTCGCAGCCCTTAATCTCTCAGGAGATAATTACTTGCAATGGGCTTTAGATGCAAAGATCATGCTGAAATCAAAAGGGCTCGGTGAATGCATTAATGATGCAAATAACGAATCCGAGAGAAATAGGTATAAGGCGATTTTAATCATACGCCACCATCTCGTTGAGAGTCTCAAAGATCAATACTTGACGCTTGAGGATCCTCTTGATCTCTGGAAGGAGTTAAAGGCAAGATATGATCATCAGAAGATGGTTATACTGCCTAAGGCCAAATATGATTGGCTTAACTTAAGGCTCCTGGACTTTAAGTCCGTGGATGAATACAACTCGGCCCTATTTAAGATAGTTTCAAAATTGAAGCTATGTGGCGAGATTGTGACAGAGAAGGATATGCTTGAAAAGACCTTCTCGACCTTCCACTCAAGCAACGTGTTGCTACAGCAACAGTATCGTGAGAAAGGCTTCACGACCTATGCAAGTTTGATCTCTTGTTTATTGCTTGCGGAGCAGAACAATGAATTGCTGATGAGAAACAGCGAGATGAGACCTCCTGGATCAACCCCACTTCCTGAAGCCCACGTGGCCGAGGACACTAAGATGGAAACCGAGGCAAACCATGTCCAGAGATACCAAAAGTATAATGGCCGTGGACGTGGAAAGAGACAAGGGCGTGGTCGCTACCACCCATATGGTCGAGGGAATGGCCGCGGATCTGATTTTAACCGCGGTCAAGGCCGTGGCCGAGGGCGTGGCCACGGGAACCAAACCGGACACCAGTCCGGCCCGACTAAGTCTGTTTGCCATCGATGTGGGATGGACAATCATTGGGCCAAGACATGTAGGACTCCCAAACACCTTGTGGAACTTTATCAAGAGAGTGTTAAAGGGAAGAATCCAGAAGCCCACATGATCCAGCATGATAAGGAAGGCGACTTCGATCATGAACGTGATGACCTTATGGATGATCTCATGGAGACATCAGATTGTTTAAAATAGGCATTAAAATTGTATTGCATTCATGTTTTGTT
Organism: Alliaria petiolata; assembly: GCA_020283515.1. NCBI lineage: Eukaryota > Viridiplantae > Streptophyta > Magnoliopsida > Brassicales > Brassicaceae > Alliaria > Alliaria petiolata. The sequence continues at coordinate 306,022,356 of JAHZTW010000001.1, read as the reverse complement.
TTCATTTGGATTTATGTCTTTGGATTTGTTTGGATTTGCTTAATTAATAGTTAATGGCTTTTAAGACATAATTCTTGTTTTTAAATGAAAGGCAACATGGATGAATTCGTGGTGGATAGTGGGTCAAGCCACACGATTTTAAAGGACAAGAGATATTTCATAAATCTTACATTGAAAAAGGCCAATATAAGTACTATAGCAGGCATGGCCAGCCTAATAGAAGGCTACGGCCAGACCAATGTCCTATTGCCTAAGGGGACGCATCTAGAGATTGCGGATGCATTGTTTTCCCCCAGCTCAAAGAGAAGCCTATTGAGCTTTAAAGACATTCGAATGAATGGTCTTCATGTTGAAACAATGGACGAAGGAAACCGAGAGTTCCTCCAAATAATTGAAATCGTCCAAGGCCAAAAGAAAGTCCTAGAGACTATACCTGCTATAGCTACCGGCTTATATTGCACTAAGGTCAATATGATTGAGGCCAATGCCACCGCAAACCAAGAGTTTACGGATAGGTTCAACCTATGGCACGACCGGCTGGGACATCCCGGGTCGAATATGATGCGAAAATTGATAGCCAATACTTATGGGCACGCATTGAAAGAAAGGAGAGTTATCCCAAAGAATCTTACTTGTGCCTCATGTTCACAAGGGAAACTCATTGTAAGGCCATCACCAGTGAAAGTGACTAAGGAAACAATAAATTCCCTGGAAAGAATTCAAGGAGACATATGCAGACCAATACACCCACATTGTGGGACATTCCGATATTTTATGGTCCTCATTGACGCATCTACAAGATGGTCACATGTATGCTTATTGTCATCACGGAATATGGCATTTGCAAGACTCCTTGCTCAGATAATACGCCTAAAGGCTCACTTTCCAGACTTTCATTTAAAGACCATACGAATGGATAATGCTGGTGAATTCACTTCCCAATCGTTTAATGACTATTGTATGTCCATGGGGGTAAGTGTTGAATACTCAGTGGCACATGTACATACACAAAACGGCTTGGCCGAGTCATTTATAAAACGCATACAGTTGATTGCTAGACCATTACTCATGAGGTCAAAGCTTCCTGTATCCGCTTGGGGACATGATGTCTTACACGCTGCCAAACTAATTCGCATCAGGCCATCTAGTGACCATAAATATTTCCCATCCCAATTATTATCGGGACAAGAGCCAGATATTTCCCATCTTAAGATATTCGGTTGTTCAGTTTATGTGCCGATTGCACCACCACAGAGGACTAAGATGGGACCTCAAAGGAGGATGGGGATATATGTTGGATATGATTCACCCACGATCATAAAGTACCTTTAGCCGACCACCGGAGATTTATTTAAGGCCAGGTACGCGGATTGTCATTTTGACGAATCCGTTTTTCCAACATTAGGTGATGGAAATCGGCTGATAAAAGAAATTGCATGGAATCAAACATCCTTGAAATGGCAAGATCCCCGGACTCATGAAAGTGATTTAGAGGTCCAAAAGATAATATATTTGCAAAAGCTAGCTATACAATTGCCAGATTCCTTTGCAGACCCAAAGAGGGTAACGAAATCGCATATACCAGCCGTGAATGCACCAATGCGTATTGATGTCCAAGAAGGACCGAGTCAAGTTGCTACTGAGTCTAAACCACGATTGAAACGTGGAAGACCAATTGGTTCCAAAGATAAGACTCCTCGGAAATTAAAGAAAGGTGCTGAAATTAAGACCGAGGAGATAGTGGACCTTCCAGACATAAATGAACCTAAGGTGCCGGAAAATGTTGCTTGGGACGCCAAGCTTCATGGGCCTGAAGTTCCTGATAACAAAGAGATCGCGATCAATTATGTCTCGTCTGGAATCCAATGGAACAGAAAGAATGTCGACATTAATGAAATATTTGCATGCAATGTAGCACTTGAGCTCATGAATGAGGATCTAGAACCCACGTCCATTTTAGAGTGCACTCGCCGATTAGACTGGCATAAATGGAAAGAAGCTATAAACGTGGAGTTAAACTCTTTAAAGAAGAGAGAGGTTTTTGGTCCCATAATTCGGACACCTCGTGATGTTATACCAATTGGATATAAATGGGTCTTTGTGAGGAAGAGAAACGAACAAGGTGAAATCGTTAGACACAAAGCACGGCTTGTGGCACAAGGATTCTCACAAAGGCCAGGAATCGATTATGAGGAGACATACTCCCCTGTGGTGGATGCAACGACTTTTAGATTCCTGATAAGTCTGGCCATAAGAGAGAAATTGGATTTGCAGTTAATGGATGTTGTAACCGCATACTTATATGGTCCACTGGATAACAAAATTTATATGAAAGTCTCAGAGGGAATAGAGCTGAAAGATAAAAGAAGTTCTCGAGACCAGCATTGTATTAAGCTGAATAAATCGCTCTATGGATTAAAACAATCAGGTCGCATGTGGTATAATAGACTAAGCGAGTACTTAGTGAAAGAGGGCTATAAAAACGATCCCATAAGTCCATGCATATTTATAAAGAAATTTGACAAGGGATTCGTAATCATCGCGGTGTATGTATACTACCTGAACATCCTAGGAACCTCTGAGGAAATATCCCAAACGGTTGAATACCTAAAGAAGGAATTCGAAATGAAAGACGTAGGAAAGACTAAGTTCTGTTTGGGAATACAACTTGAGTACGTCAATAATGGAATCCTTGTGCATCAAATGGCATATACAGAAAAGGTACTCAAGCGTTTTAATATGGACCAGGCTCACCCACTGAGTAGCCCAATGATGGTGAGAAGCCTTAGTCTGGACAGTGATCCATTCTGTCCAAAGAAGAAGGATGAAGAAATCCTTGGTCCCGAAGTGTCATATCTCAGTGTCATAGGAGCGTTAATGTACTTGGCTAGTCACACTAGGCCGAACATTTGCTTTGCCGTGAACCTCCTTTCAAGATTCAGTTCTTGTCCGACCCAAAGGCACTGGAGTGGGATCAAACACATACTTCGTTACCTGAAAGGGACGAAAGATATGGGTCTGTTTTACGCTAACCTTAACAATGAAGGTTTAGTTGGTTTTGCTGATGCAGGTTACCTCTCGGATCCGCACAACGGTCGATCCCAGACGGGATATGTCTTCACTCACGATGGAACAACCATTTCGTGGAGGTCCATGAAGCAGACACTTACGGCTACATCGTCCAATCACGCGGAAATATTGGCGATCAATGAAGCCAGCCGAGAATGTGTTTGGTTGAGGTCAATGACTCAACACATTAGACGGGATTGTGGGATGATAGAAGGGAAAGAAGAACCGACCAGCATGTACGAGGACAATGCCGCATGCATAACTCAGTTGAAGGATGGATACATCAAAGGAGATCGGACGAAGCACATCTTACCAAAGTTCTTTTTCACTCACGATCTACAGAAGGCCGGTGAACTCAAAGTGCTCCAAGTCCGTTCCAGCGACAACTCAGTCGACCTATTCACTAAGTCGCTTCCAACCTCCACATTGAAGAAGCTAATGCATCAGATCGGCATGCGCCGATTAAGAGACTTAGAGTGATGATATTTTCAGGGGGAGTAATGCGTGCTGTACTCTTTTTCCTCGCTAAGGTTTTGTCCCACTGGGTTTTCCTTAGAAAGGTTTTAATGAGGCAGCATCCCAAAGCGTATTACTATGATCTCATCATCACAACCGGTTATGTCAATCAAGGGGGAGTGTTATAATCCATTGAGGTTTGGATCTCCATAACCGGCCCATGGCCCACGGCCCAGTCCATTATCCATAGGCGGTCAGGACTCCTAAGTCCAATAGGATTAGTAGATGTTTTCCTTTTCCTTGTAGAAGTAGTAAAATGACTATTTCCTTTTCTATCCTTTTATGTAATCACTATATAAAGAGACCTTTGGTCCTCATAATAATACAACACAAATCATTCGATTCATAACACATATCCATTTCTTTTACATACCCCTTCTATCACTATCTCTCTCTCTTCTCATCCCCTTATCACTTCAATGATCTTTCCGACTCTCAACATGCCTCTCTATCTCTCATCTTTTCGCGGCATCTTCTTCTTCTCTCTTTATTTTCCATGTCCCTTTCTCTTGGCTCTTCCCAGTGATGTCTTCTACCATCATCTCTGTCTTGTCTTTTTTCCTTCACCATAGCCATGATGACTTCTCCTACGAATCTTCTCCTCAAACACAATATCATAACCTTCGCATCCTCGTGCTATTTGTTTTGATCTTTCACAAAGCCTGATTACCCACACAATCCTTAGCAACATGATCCGCCGACCCACATTTGAAACATCCATTCCTTGTTACCATTTCCCCACATTAGTTTTATATCAGCGTTCCATTTTCATCTTTTGTGTATGGGATATTGGGATATATCAATACACACTAAAGATGGAACGAGGAAAAAAAAAGGATTTACCTTTACTTTTTTGTGAGCTTTTCTCTAGAATTGTGACCAAAGTTTGAATACACTCTGACTCAAATCCACATGTATTATTCTATCATCAATCAGAGCATTGTCCATCTGTAAACCAACAAGGTGGAAGAAAAGAGAACTGAGAGAGAAGAGAAGAAAATGAAAGAGACGATAACTAAGAGAGAAGCGAAGAAATTGAAAGAGAATAAAAAAAAAATTGGGGTTTAATCGATTTTATAGTTTTTGTGATTTTATTTGTGAAAAAACATTAAAATTACATGACGTAAATAACATTTGCTGAAAAAATACACCAACTATTTAGGTTCTTCGAAAAATACCTAACGTATTTCAGAGTGTCAGATTAATACACAAACATTTAAATTTTGAAATCACGTGCTGTTAAAAAATTAAACACCGTTTACTATTTCCGTTTACCGAGCTAACGCCGTTTAAATCGCTGTGTCAAACTTTCAAAATTTGTTGGGTTAACTTTTTGTTGGGTTAACTTTTTTCTTCTAATATTTTTTTTTTAATACAGTATAAAATACGCGGACCAAGGATTGGAAGCGGTTTACAGATCCGAAATCAGATTAAAAAAAACCGGGACAAAACCAGAAACCAAACGAAAGATCCTAGAGATCTCGCCGGAGAGTTCGAGTTCTCCGGTTAAGAAATCGGATAGTTCGAGTTTTCGAACATCAACCCATTTTCATTTACCTTTTGTTATCATGCCATTGCGATCACCATCACTCTCGCCGAAGTTCTGGTCGAGCTCCAGGTGGTTTCATTTGTGCTTTTTTTTTCCTCGTGATTTCATAAGTAAGAATAACTGAATCCTCCTGTAAATATGCTATATCCGATTTAGGTTTACTGAATTTCTTTGTTTGATTCAAACGTCGTTTTGGTTCAGAATGCAAACTCAATGTCAATTAGTTTTGACACAATCATGAAAAAGAAATCAATCCATTGAATTGGATTCTAGGTTTTAGTGGTTTACCAACACGGACTGATACTTTAAGGTTTAGCTCTGTTCGAAGTTTGTTTGTATTTTCTATTTGTGTCTGAGTCTTTAAGCACTTTCCTCTTCCGTAAAGCTAGGACATGAAGTATACAAGACATATTCTCTCTTTGCTGGAGCTGTCACTTGCTTTAAATCCATTTTCTATTTGAATATTGTTGCAGGAGATGATTGAAAAGATTCATCTGTTGTTGTCTTTGATCCATGTTCTTGCCCCATTGTGCAGCCTGAACGACACTGGCCTGGCTGATATCGAAAATGAAACAAGAAAAAGCTGGTGAAGAGAATGTCTTGTATACATATGATGCTTGATTACAAAACCATGACAGAGATCCAAAGATCAAACGCAAGAGCCAAACAACCACTAACGGTTTCTGCCCTTATCCGTACCAATTATCTTGACGAGCCACAACGGCTTGTGTAAAGCAATAACATGTCCTATTGCCAATCCAAACAGCACTCCAGGCCAGTACCCTATTGCTACTCCTTTCCAGTTCAACACCTCTTCTTCCTCTTCGTCGTCTCCTTGCTTTTGCTTTCGTGTTGGGGTTGCACTATTGTCAAAGCAAGTTTCCTGGAGAGGAAGACCACAAAGCCCTGCATTCCCTTCAAAGGAGGATTTAGGTTGCCCACTAATCTGTTTTCCTTTTGGTATTTCACCTGTGAGTTGGTTATGAGAGACATTTATGTACGCCAAATCGAGAGGGTCCCGAGTTCTTGAGGAACTTTCCCTGAGAGTTTGTTTCGGGACAGGTCTAGTGACTCGAGTTCGGTAACATTGGCAAAAGACATCGGAATTTGGCCGGTGAAAGAGTTGTTGGATAGGTTGAACGCAATGAGTGCCTTCAAGAGACCAACAGATTCTGGGATCTGTCCACCAAGTTTGTTTGCAGAGAAATCAATGGCGGCATAGAAAGTAAGTACCTTTACATGCTCCAAAGTTAGACCTTTGTAGTGCAAGTCTAAAGTATCAAACTCCTGATACAGAGCATTCGTATAGTCTCCCATATACATCTGCCCATCTCCATATATCTTGTTTGATAATGCACTCCAATTTGCAAAGTAATCGGGTGACAAACTTCCTGTGAAGTGGTTATCTGATATATCAAGTATCCGCAGCTCGGGAAATCCTAATGGTCCTTGAGGAGGAGATACAGGACCATAGAAAGTGTTTGAACGGAGGGTAAGGACTTGCAAATCCGGCAAAACCTTAAGCCAGAAAGGATATACGTCTTTCACATTGTTGTGCTCCACACTCAGAAACCTTAGAAAGAAACAGTTCGCAAGAGACCTCGGAAGCTTCCCGCTTATTTGATTGTACCCAACATCAAGTGTTTGCAGCAGAGAGTTGCTATAAAATGTGTCGGGGATGCTTCCCTGCAAGCTGTTCTTCCGGAGATTGGCTGTCTTTAACTTACCAAGACATTGAGGAATTGAGCCGCTGAAGTTGTTGTAGGATAGATCAAGAGTATCGAGGGAGCTTCGGTTGCAAATTGAAAGAGGTACGTCTCCTGTGAAACTGTTGCTCCATGCCGAAAATAAGATGATAGAGAGTGGTGGATCAGGAAGTGATCCTGTGAAGGCGTTTAAACTAAAAGCTAGCATTGTAACCGATGAGTTGCGAAGAGTTTCTGCAGAACCATCAAAACCGTTGAAGGAATTGTTTGAAAGATTCACTATGCTCAATCGGGGAAGACTCCATAACCACTCTGGAACTTTCCCTTTGATTCTATTGTCGGCGATGTCTAAACGCTCTAGATTATGTAGGGTCTTCAGAAACTTTGGGAACTCGCTGATGTTGCAGCTCTTCATCATCAACCGGTTCAGTTTTGGTTGAACGTCAGAATATGAGCTTATACTTGTCGCCGATAAGATATTACCGGAAAGCTCAAGGTTCAGCAAAGATTTGAGAGAGGAGAAGAGTCTTAAGTCAATTGGGTAGCTCACGTTTATGAAAGACAGGACTAGATCTTTGAGGGTTATTAACTTTGAGATAGGCTCTAGTATTTGTTCATTGAAATGGTTATGACCAAGGAACAAGTGCTCGAGCCTTGAAGACGAAGAGGAGTTGGGAACTTCAATGGGGCCAGTGAGATAGTTTCCACGGAGATCAAGATGTGACAAGAAAGGCATAGTTAGCAGAGGAGAAGGGACGGTTCCAGAGAAGTGATTATAGGAAAGGTCTAAAATGGAAAGCTTGGTGAGATTTTGGACATGTGGGAAACTACTAGTGAGATCGTTTAGTGAAAAGAAATTAAAACGATGTTTACTTTAGTTAAAAATGAATTAGAACAGAGCAATACTCGATACCTGACTACTTAAACTACCCCCCAAAAAATAAAATTTTTTTATAGGTACATGTGAAACAAAGAGAATGTAAAGCTCTGTTTTTTTTGCTCTTACCTTGTCTACAAAGCTGAGATATCATCAACATCAACATGACAACGTGTCTTCAATAAATTAAACGATGTTTAGTTACCATTTACAAAGCTGAGATATCATCAATTTTTTTTTCTTAGGCATGAATCGATAAATACATAAAGTACCCCCAACAAAAAAAAAAAAAAAAATCGGAGGGTGTAAAGTTTCTTACATAATGAGAATGAAGTATTTCAATTTAACTGCAAAAAAAAACTAAAAGATGAAGCAGAAGAGAAAATCAATTCGTTGTTAGTGTAACAAACCCAACTAGTGAAATAACAACAAGAAGAAAATCTTATGTGTGTGTGCTAGTACAATCTCATGATTTTGTTAACGTTAGAATACTTAATCTGACGCATTTATCCTCGAGAGAAAAAAAGGAAAATTAATTGGACAGCTGTTAATGTAACAAACCCAATTAATGAAGTAACAAGTAACAACAGCAAAATACAATCTCCTGGATTTGACGCATTTATCCTCGAGTGAGAAAAAAAGGAAATATTTGTCTCACCGAGCCGTTTGTTTCGATGAGCGAGAGTGAAATCTCTTGTGATCGAAGGAAACTTCCTTTTTTTTTTTTTTTTGGAGGCGGTCACTACTCTCTTTATAATGTCCGATTCACTCTCAGGTGCTTCACTTTCTCTTTTTTCCATATTTTGATTCTCCAAAGTAGAGAGTGAAAAACCCTAGCTATTTGCCTATTTCCAAGTTCCCTAGCTTCTCTACGAAAATCAACAACGGAGAGAGAAAGAAACAACACATAGAAGATGATGATGAAGAAAACGATCGCGATTCCAACGGATCTTAACCGTTCTGTGTGCGCTGCACTTAAGGCCGCTAATGCGGAAAGCAACGATGGCGTCGAGAGGTGCTTTGATATTCTGCGATACTTGAAGAGTCTGAATCTCTCCGTCAAAGATCTTCGCCACTCTAAATCGATACATTCTTTGTCGAGCCTGAGAGAACATGGAAACCCTAAGATTCGAATGGGGGCTGACGACTTGTTCGAGTCATGGATAAAGACTCTTTATCGGAGCGGAAGAGACGACCCTCCTTCGACTTGCAACAAAGCTGTTCCTCTGACTCCGAAGAAACCTGCTCGTGTTCCGAGACTGAAGAAGAAAGAAACCGGAGGAGATATTAAGCTGATTGATCATCGCAAGCCTTTTGCAGCAGCAAGGCCTCCTCTGACACATAATCAGACTCTTGCGCCAGTCAAAGTATCTGAAAACCCTAAATCTTGCCCGTCTTTGAAGAGCGTGATGAGGGACAATGTTTGCAAAACCAAGTTTGGCCTGTCTACGCAAAAGACTGTTCGGGTGTTCTCAAAATTGAACAAGACAGAAGATCAGAGATCTCTGACTCATGAAACCGGAGAGATCAAACGAAATCTGAACAAGGCTGATGATGATGATGATTGCAAGCGCCTAGGCTTGAAAAAGAAGAACGCCACGGAGATGTTGGAGCTGTTCGGAATAGCCAAAAAATCAGCAGACATGGCCAATGCAAAGGGGCTTCTCCTGGCTAAAGCAGAGGCATCGATCTGCGTGGACACTCTCTCTTTACTCCTCGGTTTCCCCATCAGCTCAACAGCTTCTGAAACAAAGCAGGTCATGGAGAGGCTTGCGCATCTTACAAGGCACAAGGACCGCAAAATCTGCAACTCTGCATCTGCACTTCTTCAACATTGGAGGCAGAGCATCAGTGATCAACAACGCCAAGATTCCAGCACCAAAACGAGGAGATAAACTATATCGGTCAATCTAGGCATGTTTTGTTAGTGAGCAACGTTTGTTTACAGCTTATCAGAAGTATTAACAGTTAAGGAATGTTTTGAATTGTAAATACATTATGATGCCTCATCATCTATTTGTTTTTTTTTTGTTTCTAATGTTTCTGAAAATACATAATGGTTTCTCATCATCTATTTGTTTTTTTGTTTCTTATGTTTCTTGGATCAATCAGAGCGACCAACTCGTAAACAAAACACTTTAAAACGATATTAGATAAGCTTCAAATATTTACAGTGTACTAAAAGAAATCAAGAGCATTCTCTTCCATAGTATAAGATGAAATCGCAACCGAAAAATAAAAGACAGCAAAACAGAAAAACCTAAAAGGAAAAACCATTAGAAGAAGCAAGAAACATACACAAACTGGATAAGAATCAGATCAATGTAGCTTCTGTTTCTTCCTTATGCTTGCTTCAGAAGTATCTCAGACTTGCAAAACCCAAAAAAAGAAAAACCTGTAACAGCGTAGTGTCCAAAAGAGAGAGCTAAACGGGTTGGTTTCTTTGTCTTTCGTTCGGTTCTTGATTTCTTGCAGCTGCATATATATATTAGGATGTTCAAGTCCAAGATTTTTCATCAATGTTTCGAAAACCAAGAACAGAAATCAACTCTACATACCGAGTCCATTAGCTTCGGAGGTTTTCATCACTCGAAGTCTTTTCACCGAGGTGATGAACATTCTAAAATATACACAAAAACCCCAATTTAGATCATTATTAGAGAATATTCATCAAACTTAAAGAGATGATAAACTCAGGGTTTTTAGACCTGTTACCTCCATGGAACATCACCAACAAGCATCCAATCTCCTTCCTTGTCTTCATAAGTGAGTACAAACTCAGACGATCCATCTAGAAGCCTCAACGGTTTAGTGAACTGGCCCGTTAACCCGATAGTACCCGGGCTAGTGCGAAAGAACATATCTTCTAGCGTCTGCGCCAAATTCTCGTAAGAAGAACGAGCATTCAGATCAACTTTCCTTCCTATAGCAACTCCATCCATGTTGACCTTAATAAACCCAACTTGCACTTTCCCATTCACTTTCTTTGTCACATCTTTAGTCTCGTCATCTTTCACTTTCTTCTTACCAGCTTCTTCTTCTTCCCTCGCCGACTTTGTAGCTTGGTTATTAACCAAACTGTTCATCCTGTGAGATCCAATAGGTGGCCATCCCACAACTTGACTGCTACACACAAAGCAAACATCACTCAGAACTTGTAAATATCAAATCAAGACCTATTTCCACAACAACCAAAAACAGAGCCCTTCTTCCTACATAAGCTGATTGGGTTTGTCTGAATAACTGAGCTAGCTCTAGCAATAGCCAAACAATAAGAATCTTGTAACCCCTAGACAAATTATGTTAAGGAATAAAAAGTGAGCTTAGCTCTAGCAATAAGCCAAACAAGAAGAATCTTTTAACTCCTCCTAGACAAACTCTGTTCTGAGAATAGCAATTTCACATCACGCATAGAGAATAAAACACTTAAAAGATCTTTCTTTGAAACTGTTCAATTTCTATTTTCCCCTGAAACCAAAGGCTTATAAAAGGATTAAGCTTTTAAAAAAACTAAAAGACGAACCTTGAACGAGGAGGAGATGCACCTGCGTGAGAAGCAGAATCAGCAACTCGTTTGGAGCCAACAGAGGGAAAATCCTTAGCTGTCAAAAGCCTCCCACGCTCTCCCCACGCGCCGCCACCGCCTGATTTGCCAATCTTGGCCGCCGTTCCACTGCCTAGACTGAGCCCTAGACCCAGTTCCAGCTCACTCTCACCTTTCCCCATCTCAAGCTCAGTAATCATTTAGAAAGCACAGCAACAAAAACCCACAAAGAAAGAGCCCTAAGAATCCAAAAATACCCAAAAGATAGAAAGAAAGAAAGAGAGAGTCTTTTGGAAGTCAAGGAGTTAAGAAAAACCTGGGAGTGCAAAATCGAAAGGAGACAAAGAAAGAGGAGAGAAGGGAAACAAGAAAACAAACAAACAGAAAGAGACAGAGAGAGGATTTTAAGGGTTTTCTTGAAATATGGAGAGAGTTGAGAATTGAGGGAGAAGGAAAGAGATAGAGAGAGAGAGGATTAGGTGCTGGAGAGAGTGATGAGAAATGGGACCCATATGTCTGGTAGTGGCCATACCAACAACAACAATGCCATTCTTCTTCTTCTTCTTAAAGTCCTTTCTACTTTATTATATTTTTTTTATCATGTTTTTATAATTAAATTTGTTTTTAACATTTTCTTCCCGACATTATCAAACTTGTCGTGCTCCCGTTGCGTTATTGTTTTCTCTTTTGTTTATAAATGAAAAACAGAACTACATTTTTAAATTATATATTAGAAACAGTTGTTTGTGTGTTATATAATTTGTGGAAATTAAAGCTTTGTTCAAACATCACATTTTCTTTTCTATTTTTGCAAGAATTTGTATTCGTTTTGATGATCGCCTTATGGAAGTTATTTGTATTCGTCCGATCTTATCTAGTAGCTATGCTATATGAAAATTTATAGATAGCCAGTTTTGAAAAAGAAAAAAAAAGTTGAATTAGGATCGATATTGCAATGTATGAAGATAGTGGAGATACAACTGTTAAAATCTAATTGGAATGAGTCCATGACTAATCATTTTTCTTCAAAATTTAGAGTACACTTACAATATGTTGTCATCGGTTATGTCATTATCGTTTGCTTATATATTGTTATGCATCTCAGACTCAGTATATGGATCTAATGAAATTTTATTTTGGATTTCAATAAACAAGAAAACACCACTATATAAAACCTTTTAAATATATGATATCCTTACTTCACTAGTCGAATTAGTTTCATTTTATAATATTCATACGTACTTGATAAATTAATTTGTCATTAAATTATGTACATCCATCCCCGTTTCTTTTTCTTTTTTTCGTGTGGAGAACTATGATTGATGTCAAATAAAGTGAGAAAACAAATATTTATTCGCATAATAGGAATTATTAAATAAATAGTGGTGATGAGATTTTTCATCATCATGTTTCTTGATTTGCTATGATGATCCTTTGAAAACTTTTTCAATCGCAATTGATGTGTGGAAATTTCTCTTTTGATCAAAATAATGACTAAATGACATCGTGAGATCATATATTTCACACTCTATTGATGGATGTGTTAGAAAAACGAATTTAATTTGTTTTCTTTAATTATTTACTTTTTGAAAACATAATTAATAATTTCGATAGTCTAAACATTACCGTCATAAAAAAGGAAAAAGTAGTTTGAAAAAAAATAGGTGACATAAAAAGATAGACTATTTTTGGTCTTCAACATATAAAAACAAAAAAAGATAAATTTGTAAGTACAAATAAGTAGAAAATTATATAATTTCTTGGCGTAAGCTTTTTTCTCCAAACTAAATTTATATCTATTATTTTTAATTAATTTTTATATTTTTATTCATAATACTGTATATAAATAGAGAGAGATACATAGATATTTATTTATTAAATCATAATTGCTTACATTTTAATTCGTTTTTAAATCATTAAAACAACTTTTATCATGTTAATCTCTAGTCGGAAGCTAACTAAAACATATGTTTGTTATAAAAAGAGAAATTTGTTATGAATCGAATGATTTGTGTTGTATTATTATGAGGATCAAATGTCTTTTTATATAGTAATTACATAAATGATAGAAAAGGAAATAGTCCTTTTACTACTTCTACAAGAAAAAGGAAAACATCTACTACTTCTATTGGACTTAGGAGTCCTGACCGTCTATGGATAATGGACTGGGCCGTGAACCATGGGCCGGTTATGGAGATCCAAACCTCAATGGATTATAACACTCCCCCTTGATTGACATAACCGGTTGTGATGATGAGATCATAGTAATACGCTTGGGGATGCTGCCTCATTAAAACCTTTCTAAGGAAAACCCAGTGGGACAAAACCTTAGCGAGGAAAAAGAGTACAGCACGCATTACTCACCCTGAAAAGATCATCACTCTAAGTCCTTTAATCGGCGCATGCCGATCTGATGCATTAGCTTCTTCAATGAGGAGGTTGGAAGCGACTTAGTGAATAGGTCGGCTGAGTTGTCGCTGGAACGGACTTGGAGCACTTTGAGTTCACCGGTCTTCTGTAGGTAGTGAGTGAAAAAGAACTTTGGTAAGATGTGCTTCGTCCTATCTCCTTTGATGTATCCATCCTTCAACTGAGCTATGCATGCGGCATTGTCCTCGTACATGCTGGTCGGTTCTTCTTTCCCTTCTATCATCCCACAATCTCATCTAATGTGTTGAGTCATTGACCTCAACCAAACACATTCTCGGCTGGCCTCATGGATCGCCAATATTTCCGCGTGATTGGACGATGTAGCCGTGAGTGTCTGCTTCATGGACCTCCACGAAATGGCTGTTCCATCGTGAGTGAAGACATATCCCGTCTGGGATCGACCGTTGTGCGGATCCGAGAGGTAACCTGCATCAGCAAAACCAACTAAACCTTCATTGTTAAGGTTAGCGTAAAACAGACCCATATCTTTCGTCCCTTTCAGGTAACAAAGTATGTGTTTGATCCCACTCCAGTGCCTTTGGGTCGGACAAGAACTGAATCTTGAAAGGAGGTTCACGGCAAAGCAAATGCCCGGCCTAGTGTGACTAGCCAAGTACATTAACGCTCCTATGGCACTGAGATATGGCACTTCGGGACCAAGGATTTCTTCATCCTTCTTCTTTGGACCGAATGGATCACTGTCCAGACTAAAGCTTCTCACCATCATTGGGCTACTCAGTGGGTGAGCCTGGTCCATATTAAAACGCTTGAGGATCTTTTCTGTATATGCCATTTGATGCACAAGGATTCCATTATTGACGTACTCAAGTTGTATTCCCAAACAGAAGTTAGTCTTTCCTAAGTCTTTCATTTCAAATTCCTTCTTTAGGTATTCAACCGTTTGGGATATTTCCTCAGAGGTTCCTAGGATATTCAGGTCGTCTACATACACCGCGATGATTACGAATCCCTTGTCAAATTTCTTTATAAATATGCATGAACTTATGGGATCGTTTTTATAGCCCTCTTTCACTAAGTACTCGCTTAGTCTATTATACCACATGCGACCTGATTGTTTTAATCCATAGAGCGATTTATTCAGCTTAATACAATGCTGGTCTCGAGAACTTCTTTTATCTTTCAGCTCTATTCCCTCTGGGACTTTCATATAAATTTCGTTATCCAGTGGACCATATAAGTATGCGGTTACAACATCCATTAACCGCAAATCCAATTTCTCTCTTATGGCCAGACTTATCAGGAATCTAAAAGTCGTTGCATCCACCACAGGGGAGTATGTCTCCTCATAATCGATTCCTGGCCTTTGTGAGAATCCTTGTGCCACAAGCCGTGCTTTGTGTCTAACGATTTCACCTTGTTCGTTTCTCTTCCTCACAAAGACCCATTTATGTCCAACTGGTATAACATCACGAGGTGTCCGAATTATGGGACCAAAAACCTCTCTCTTCCTTAAAGAGTTTAACTCCACGTTTATAGCTTCTTTCCATTTATTCCAGTCTAATCGACGAGTGCACTCTAAAATGGACGTGGGTTCTAGATCCTCATTCATGAGCTCAAGTGCTACATTGCATGCAAATATTTCATCAATGTCGACATTCTTTCTGTTCCATTGGATTCCAGACGAGACATAATTGATCGCGATCTCTTTGTTATCAGGAACTTCAGGCCCATGAAGCTTGGCGTCCCAAGCAACATTTTCCGGCACCTTAGGTTCATTTATGTCTGGAACGTCCACTATCTCCTCGGTCTGAATTTCAGCACCTTTCTTTAATTTCCGAGGAGTCTTATCTTTGGAACCAATTGGTCTTCCACGTTTCAATCGTGGTTTAGACTCAGTAGCAACTTGACTCGGTCCTTCTTGGACATCAATACGCATTGGTGCATTCACGGCTGGTATATGCGATTTCGTTACCCTCTTTGGGTCTGCAAAGGAATCTGGCAATTGTATAGCTAGCTTTTGCAAATGTATTATCTTTTGGACCTCTAAATCACTTTCATGAGTCCGGGGATCTTGCCATTTCAAGGATGTTTGATTCCATGCAATTTCTTTTATCAGCCGGTTTCCATCACCTAATGTTGGAAAAACGGATTCGTCAAAATGACAATCCGCGTACCTGGCCTTAAATAAATCTCCGGTGGTCGGCTCAAGGTACTTTATGATCGTGGGTGAATCATATCCAACATATATCCCCATCCTCCTTTGAGGTCCCATCTTAGTCCTCTGTGGTGGTGCAATCGGCACATAAACTGAGCAACCGAATATCTTAAGATGGGAAATGTCTGGCTCTTGTCCCGATAATAATTGGGATGGGGAATATTTATGGTCACTAGATGGCCTGATGCGAATTAGTTCGGCAGCGTGTAAGACAGCATGTCCCCAAGCGGATACAGGAAGCTTTGACCTCATGAGTAATGGTCTAGCAATCAACTGTATGCGTTTTATAAATGACTCGGCCAAGCCGTTTTGTGTATGTACATGTGCCACGGAGTATTCAACACTTACCCCCATGGACATACAATAGTCATTAAACGCTTGGGAAGTAAATTCACCAGCATTATCCATTCGTATGGTCTTTAAAGGAAAGTCTGGAAAGTGAGCCTTTAGGCGTATTATCTGAGCAAGGAGTCTTGCAAATGCCATATTCCGTGATGACAATAAGCATACATGTGACCATCTTGTAGATGCGTCAATGAGGACCATAAAATATCGGAATGTCCCACAAGGTGGGTGTATTGGTCCGCATATGTCTCCTTGAATTCTTTCCAGGAAATTTATTGTTTCCTTAGTCACTTTCACTGGTGATGGCCTTACAATGAGTTTCCCTTGTGAACATGAGGCACAAGTAAGATTCTTTGGGATTACTCTCCTTTCTTTCAAGGCGTGCCCATAAGTATTGGCTATCAATTTTCGCATCATATTCGACCCGGGATGTCCCAGCCGGTCGTGCCATAGGTTGAACCTATCCGTAAACTCTTGGTTTGCGGTGGCATTGGCCTCAATCATATTGACCTTAGTGCAATATAAGCCGGTAGCTATAGCAGGTATAGTCTCTAGGACTTTCTTTTGGCCTTGGACGATTTCAATTATTTGGAGGAACTCTCGGTTTCCTTCGTCCATTGTTTCAACATGAAGACCATTCATTCGAATGTCTTTAAAGCTCAATAGGCTTCTCTTTGAGCTGGGGGAAAACAATGCATCCGCAATCTCTAGATGCGTCCCCTTAGGCAATAGGACATTGGCCTGGCCGTAGCCTTCTATTAGGCCGGCCATGCCTGCTATAGTACTTATATTGGCCTTTTTCAATGTAAGATTTATGAAATATCTCTTGTCCTTTAAAATCGTGTGGCTTGACCCACTATCCACCACGAATTCATCCATGTTGCCTTCCTTATCATGCTGGATCATGTGGGCTTCTGGATTCTTCCCTTTAACACTCTCTTGATAAAGTTCCACAAGGTGTTTGGGAGTCCTACATGTCTTGGCCCAATGATTGTCCATCCCACATCGATGGCAAACAGACTTGGTCGGGCCGGACTGATGTCCGGTTTGGTTCCCGTGGCCACGCCCTCGGCCACGTCCTTGACCGCGGTTAAAATCAGATCCGCGACCATTCCATCGACCATATGGGTGGTAGCGACCACGCCCTTGTCTCTTTCCATGTCCACGGCCATTAAACTTTTGGTATCTCTGGACATGGTTTGCCTCGGTTTCCATCTTAGTGTCCTCGGCCACATGGGCTTCAGGAAGTGGGGTTGATCCAGGAGGTCTCATCTCGCTGTTTCTCATCAGCAATTCATTGTTCTGCTACGCAAGCAATAAACAAGAGATCAAACTTGCATAGGTCGTGAAACCTTTCTCACGATACTGTTGCTGTAGCAACACGTTGCTTGAGTGGAAGGTAGAGAAGGTCTTTTCAAGCATATCCTTCTCTGTCACAATCTCGCCACATAGCTTCAATTTTGAAATTATCTTAAATAGGGCCGAGTTGTATTCATCCACGGACTTAAAGTCCAGGAGCCTTAAGTTAAGCCAATCATATTTGGCCTTAGGCAGTATAACCATCTTCTGATGATCATATCTCGCCTTTAACTCCTTCCAGAGATCAAGAGGATCCTCAAGCGTCAAGTATTGATCTTTGAGACTCTCAACGAGATGGTGACGTATGATTAAAATCGTCTTATACCTATGTCTCTCGGATTCGTTATTTGCATCATTAATGCTTTCACGGAGCCCTTTTGATCAGCATGATCTTTGCATCTAAAGCCCATTGCAAGTAATTATCTCCTGAGAGATTAAGGGCTGCGAAGTCCAAATTATTGACTTTCGCCATCTGAGATCAAGCATCGGTTTTTCTCTTAGGATTTTTAGGGTTTCTTTCAACCGCTTTTATTTTATGCACATATCATGCGATTTTAATTCAAGCAAGTTTCCAATTTTAATCCTAACATGTAATTCTAGGTGATAAAAGTAAACATGAAATTTTCCAAATTCAAATAAGGCAATTTCCAATTTGCGATTTCTATGTGGTCAAACAAAAAGGAAATTTTCCAAATTCAATCCTAACAAGGAATATCTATGATTTTCGGTTTTGGCCAACAAAATTTTAATGGTCCGATTTTTATCATGCAATTCCTAGTTCAATTAGGATTTGACCAAGCAATAGATCAAACAACCAAATTTGATTTTAATTAAAGCATGCGATTATAGATTAGGGTTTTCAAGCAACCATGCGATTTCAAACAAATAGGATTTTAGGGTTTGATATTATCATGCAAAAGTTCAAGTTCGATTTAGGACAAACAATCAATCAATCAATTTACAAGCAAATCCGATTTTAGGGTTTTATCTTTTCTTAGGTTCAATTCGATTTTAGGTTCTTAAGAGATCAAACAAGTGGAACAATCAAAATCGGTTTTTAGGGTTTGATATACATTAGGTCCGATTTCGATTTTATGGTGTTCTTGAGTTTTAGGGTTTTGATTATACCTTTGATCATTCTTTTAGGTTGACTGGAAAAGAACCGGGAGCTAAAGACCTCGGAAAACACTTAGGATCGGATCGCACAACTCCGGCGACGGACGGCGGCTGCGGACGGCGGCTACTTAAGGTTTATCAGAGCAAGCTCGTGCTGATAACGTGTTATGAATCGAATGATTTGTGTTGTATTATTATGAGGACCAAATGTCTCTTTATATAGTAATTACATAAAGGATAGAAAAGGAAATAGTCCTTTTACTACTTCTACAAGAAAAAGGAAAACATCTATTAATCTTATTGGACTTAGGAGTCCTGACCGCCTATGGATAATGGACTGGGCCGTGGACCATGGGCCGGTTATGGAAATCCAAACCTCACTGGATTATAACAAAATTATGATTCATATAATGTTAAACTTTTCCAAAGAAGATATAATATTTTTTTGTTATCAAGTAAAATTAGTGGTTTTGAAAATGAGTATTCAAGATTATTAGTTTATTTTATATGGGAGAAAGAATTTACGACCTAAACGTGGTATTATCAAATTATAGTTTTGAATATTGATAGCGGTTAGAAACTTTGAATTTCTATCCTTTAACAAAAAAAACAAAAAAACTTTGAATTTCTACGGTTTAGAAATAAAATTTTACAACTGTATTTTAGCGCAAAAAAAAAAGCCTTACACCTGAGTTTTGTTTCTTTAGAAGATCATCAGGACACCTGAGCCTCTTCAAAGCGACGTGTTCTCTAAGTTCCAAGCACCATCAGTTAGTCAATATCAAATATTCGATTCTATGTTTTTTTGCACGATATCATTCTACGTTTGTTCTAGAATTGCGTGTAATTTTAATATTCACGTGTAATTTTTTTTTGTTCCTCTAGTTATTTTTGCAATTTTATTCTTTAGTTTTCATTTTGTTTGGGCTATCTGTGTCGTTCCTTTATATGACAAAAGGCACGAGCATTGCTTTAACTATAAAGTTGAAACCCAAGTGGGCTGTGGGGTTGTCTAAAAAGGATTTATAAGAAAATAGATTGAAAGAATTTGTTGAACAAAAAAGAAAAAGATTGCAAGAAGCATTTTATTTAAAAGGGAAGTTTACTCATATATCATATAAATTAGGTAAAATGATCAGAAATATACAATTTTTTTTTATTACTATCATATTTCGCCTATATTTTCTATATCCAGCGTGCCTTTGTTACATGTTATAAGAAAAAACGTAATTATAAAGAATGTCATTACTTTTTAATTCCACATCAGAAATCGCTGACGTGTATTAATGAACTCAGCCGTAAAGCGCTACAGCGGCAATCACGGCTGAGTTACGGTATGTTGCGGCTGATTTAAGAAAAATGGTTGAGTTATGAGCTAACGGCTGACTTACGAGATAACTCAGACATAAGTTACAGCTGAGTTAACGAAATATGTCTGAGTTATGAGAAAACGGTTGACTTACGAGATAACCCAGCCATAAGTTACGGCTGAGTTATAAACCGATGGTTGATTTGTCAAAATTTGGCTGAGTTATTGTCTCGACACGGCTGAATTAACTTACTCTGGCTGGTTGAGTTATTGCTTCGTTACGGCTGATTTTCGTGTAAATGTCATAACTCAGCCGTAATGAGCTGGGTTAACGAAAAACTCGGCATAATTACAGCTGATTTAGTAGCGAAAGATTAATTACTACAATAGCATGTTTTGACGGCTGACTTATCAAACGATACGGCTGAGCTAAAGATTTTCAGTTGAGTTACGGCTGAATTTGGGAGCCGTTTTTTTCGTTTTTTAATTACTGTAATAGTATTCATGTTACGACTGACTTAAAGTTTTGTTTGATGGCTGGTTTAAGACAGTTGATTTACGTGATCGCTTGGTGGCTTACTTGCCACTTCATCAATTAAAAAATGACGTCGGATGCATATTTCCATGTCATCATCAACAATGATATATGAAACATCGTCTTTCTCTTTCTCGTCGTCGTCATCGTATTTCTCGCCGTCGTTGTTCTTCACATAAACAGAGAAATACTAAATGTCGTCTTCGTCTTCCTCGTCGCCGTCATCGTCTTTCTCGTCGTCATTGTTCTTCACATTGTTCTTCACATCAACAGAGATATCCATAACTTAAATTTTGAACATCCAATTCGTCATCGTTTTCCTCGTTCTTCTTCATTTTCGTTCATCCTTCTCCGATATATGATGGATCTGGTTTCGGTAATTGTGGATTGTTTACGGCTGACTTATGGATTATTTACGGCTGACTTATAGATTATTTACGACTGACTTTAGGATTGTTTACGGCTGAATTATGGATTGGAAACGAAGAGTCCACTCGAGAAATCGAAGAGTCCCCTCGAGAAAACGAAGAGTCCCCACTTCGGTAATTGTGGATTGTTTAAGGCTGACTTATGGATTGTTTACGGCTGACTTAAGGATTGTTTACGACTGACTTATGGATTGGAAATGAAGAGTCCACTAGAGAAAACGAAGAGTCCCCTTGAGAAAACGAAGAATTCCCACTCGAGTTCGTGAAAAAGGAGACGAAATGCGACGGATATAAGAGAAGCGGCCTGAAGAGACGATACGACGACGGCCGGAAGAGACGATACGACGGCCGGAAGAGACGAGGTTTCGCCGAGAGAGAGAGGTTTCGCCGAGTTAACCTACGCAACCTTTCGTCTTCCATGAAGTATTATAACTCAGCCGTGAAGAATAATAACTCAGCCGTGAAGTATAATAACTCAGCCGTGAAGTATAATAACTCAGCCGCGAACTTACCGGAGCAAGTTTGTTCGTGAAAATGAGAGATTTTTAGCCGAGAAAACGAAGAGTCCCTACTCGAGTTCGTGAAAAAGGAGACGAAATACGATGGAGATAAGAGAAGCGGCCGGATGAGACGATACGACGATGGAATTAGGGTTCGACTTCGGAATCGCCGAGAGAGAGAGGTTTCGCCAGCGAGAGAGAAGTTTTTTTCCTGAAACAGTATTTCATGACGTGGATTTAGTTTTTTCATGTTAATGAGGTGGATTAAGCTAATTTTTGGTTAATCATTTTTAAATTAAAAAATTTGCAAATTAATGAAGGGTGTTTATTTTAATTACACAAGGACACAAAATATCTCAATAATTTTTTTTAAATGTATAATATTCTAGTAATAAACCAACTTTGGTGTAATATCTGAGTAATTCTTTCTAATTAAAATGCATAAATCTTTTATACTTTTTTTTCAAATGTATCTGATTAAAAGATCGTACAACATACATATAAACCACAAGCAACAAACAAATTGAAATAGAGGAAATGAAAACCAGAGAAGCAGATTGAAACACTGAACCAAACCCAACGAAGAACTTGCATAGAAGCCATTGATAAAGCTAAACGACAAGAGAACCGATACATAACCCAAACCAAACCGCCTCCAACATTAAAATTAACCACGAGGCAAATCACACTTCGGATTTCACGGGCAAAAAAATAATAGCAGCATAGATCAACACAGGAACAACAACAACTCCCAAACTAAACTTCTAAAGCAGAGAGACATCGAATAACGAGAAGGGTTCAAAGACAAACTCCTTGAAATCAGACCGGAAAAACGTCGAACGGATCGACGGCTCTTACACGTGGACACTTGCGAAACCTAGGCTCAACAATCTATAGGTTAAAGACCTATCACCTCTTCCCAAGAGAAGAGCTGAAGAACGAACCCACTGCTTTTTCATAAAACCAAACCCTAGAACCACACAAAGAAACCAAGGAAAGGCTAGTAGATTACTGCATAATAGGATACCAACGAAAAGACAAACCCGAAACCGAAACCACATCCAAAAAAAACGCCAGTAAACTCAACAAGAACAGCCAAAGAGGATACTCCCTAAAATTCCTAAATCCTCCAAGACAGAAGCTTCTCATCACATAGACTAGAGTCATTAAGACAAACAGGCTAAGGAAGGAGGAAGATTGCGACATCGATTAAGACGAACCAGACGTTAACAAATCCAAGAAGCAAACCTGAGAGTACGACTGAGCTAGAAACGCATAAAACACCCAAGGAAAGAGGAATCTGGCGACCTTCCCAACATCGAGCCACCAAAATCCACCAGACAAAATCAAAAACCCCAGATCTGAAAAGAGAAACGTGAGGCATGCCAAGATCGGTGGTGATAACGGCACCACCGTTCCGAAGCTCACAGGAGCCGGTTCCTCCAAGACAATGGCCTTCATCACCATCTGAGATCTGACTATTTCAAGACCGATAGAGATTCATCAAAAAATTTCAAAAATCCATCGTAAAATCACACAAAGAGAAAATAAGAGGAAAACGGAAAGCTCTATCGTCGGCGCTGTCGAAGCCGCCCGACGCCGGTCAGATCTTCAATCAACGGCGGCTCTTTTTCCGAGTGATATGCGATTTTAGGTTCCAGGAGAAGATTGATGGACATGCATAAATCTTTTATACATTATTTGAAAAAAAATAAGAAAAAGTTGATGTTTCAAGTTATAAAATCACAAATTTACCACGTAGTATTATGAAGTGATGGTGCCAAAAAAAATACTGATCAGCCCTAGATAACCCGATGACAAGTGTTAGTTGAAAACAACGTTTTGTAAAGCTTTTCTCAACAGTCAGCTGGGTTTTAAATCTATCTAGTGTTCGTGTATATTTCAACTAATCAAATGTACCGTGAATTGTGTTTGTCTCTTGAGAACATGCATGTAGCAAGTTGAGAGTCATATATCATTTGGAATCATAAGGAAAAGACAAAAGGAGATTCATGATATATAATTTGTAATCAAATGTTCAGGATAAATGATGGAGATAACTTCACGCTTGTATGTATATATATTCGAATTGTAACATATATGATTTTTCCAAATTAAATGACTTCACGCATGTGTGTGTATATAGTAGATGTTCGATTTAATTGATCTAATAAACATTCCAATTGTAACAGATATACTATTATTAGAAAAACTACAATATACAAATATTGGTTTGTCTTTATCAAAAAAAAAAAAAATGATTGTACATTGTAAAGTAAGATTTAGCACTAGTCATGACTCATGATTTGGATTTGGAAAGTGAAAAATTGTTAATACTTTCATATAAAACCATTTTGTAGACAAAAATCAAAATGCAGAATAGTTAGTGTTTTTTTAAGACCATCCAACTGAATATCATATGATGTTGAAGAAGTTTCCAGTCAGGATTCAAAGATTAAAGCATACTGTCGATACTAAAATGGAGTTGTGTTTGTAAATATAACGAAGTAAATTATAATTCGAAGACATGTAAGATGAATTTAATCCTAATATTTGATTTCTAATAACCTGAAACATAATAGATATGATCTTAATAGAGAGCTAGATATTCTACACAGTCCAACTCATGAGTTTCGATAGCCAGTATATATATTATTTTGAATTATTAGCATGGTCGGTATACATATATATTAAAGACTTATGAGACATTGTTTGTACTTCATTTAATTTTAACACTAAACATATATATGTATATAACACATGCATGATAGGGTTAATAATTTTCAATTATTTTGTAAGCTCATATCAATATCTAAACATATTAGTATACGTGATTTTTCAGCTGCCAATTCAACTGCGACACATGGAAATAGTTCATCGAAAAATTTGACACCTCCATATATACATTCTACTACATGTTTATAAGTGCTTCTTCTTTTTTTTGCTAAAGATGTTTATAAGTGCTTCACACTGAATCAGATGCTCTAACTATTCGTTAGAGACCACACTTTTTGTTTCATACATCCCTTACCAAGATATCCGATTGAGAACAAGTTTTTCAATCGCATGTGTCTCGAAAATGTCAAATAAAATATCTATGACTAACAAATTCAACCATCAAAGTCCGAAAATCCATTTCGAACACATAATTTATATATTGAATAATTTTAATAAAAGTCATTCAAAGTTTTTAATATTTTTTTCTAAGATGGTATTTGGAGTACTTGACTAACATGAATACATGGCATATCTATAGTTAAGTGTTAATGAGTAAGACACAACAAAAATCTTCGAATTTGAATATTATTATCGTAGAAAATAAAATACAAGAGTAGGAATAGAAAATATATATTTAATTGCACTCTCTAATCTGGCACTGGTTTCATGGCACTCTCTAATAGAAAACATTTGTAGAGTGAAGCCGCTGGTTTCATGGCACTCTCTAATCTGGTACAAGGCGGCTATTCCAAAGCATGCAACCACAGCTTGGCTTTTTAATCTTGACAGGAATCCGACTCTAAATCGTTTTTTATCATGGGGTTTAGATGTCGAAAGCACTTGTCTCCTTTGTGGTCATGGGGATGAATTTTGTGATCATCTTTTCTTTCATTGTGCTTATTCTCAGCACATATGGATTGGTTTAATGTACAAACTGCATTTTACAAATTTTCCACTCTCGTGGATGGACATTATTAATTGGCTTCCGACTGCCTCTTTCTCATCTGATCGATTTTTTGCGATGCTTCAAGGTTGGCAGACCTGCATTTATGAGATTTGGAGGGAGAGAAATAGAAGGTTCCACGATGGCACAACTCTTCCGGCACACCCAGTTCTCCACAGGATTATAACTTTGATAAATACGGGCTCGAGTAATGTTATTTCTCTCCGCAGAATCTGGTCTTCGGGTTTCTAATAATAATATTTATCATTGCTGAGTTTCATCTGAGTCAGGTTTCAGTCTCCTTTCTTCCCTCTCTTCTCTCCTCTGTATTTCTGGTTCGTTTTAGTTTTTTTTTTCCCTCTTTTACTGTAAACTTTGCATGTAATTTCTTTTAAATTAATGAAGACCCTTTAAACAAAAAAATAAAAATTGCAAAACAGTAGAATGACAATTCTCTTTATTGTTAAAATGATGAAATGACAAAACAGTTGAAAATAAACTATATTTTCCTGTTGCCCCAAAAAAAAGGTATAATTGTTGTGAAAACTGTAGAATCATTTTACTGTTGTGAAATTTACCAGTTAACAATAGGCTGGCTTCACAAAGGCAGTAAAAAAGAAACAATAGGCTTCATTCGGGTCTGCGGTTCGGGTCGGGGCAGGTTTCAGCGGGTCCGGGTTTTTCGGTTCCGCTTGGATTGGACCCAATTAGGAACCGAAATTTTTTCGGTTCGGGTTGGTTCGGGTCTTCGCGGATCCGGGTCGGTTCTTGGATTTGAAATCAAAACCGGGATAAAACCGTAAACAAATTCGGTTCTAAAAAACCCGAAAAACCCGAGAAAACCCGAAAAACCTGTAAAAACCATACACCAAAACTCACCAAAATCCTGAAATTGAAACTGAAATTTGCAAAATACAGAGAGT
Organism: Alliaria petiolata; assembly: GCA_020283515.1. NCBI lineage: Eukaryota > Viridiplantae > Streptophyta > Magnoliopsida > Brassicales > Brassicaceae > Alliaria > Alliaria petiolata. Next base: position 305,996,313 of record JAHZTW010000001.1, on the reverse strand, counting down.
TCAAAGCTTTAAACAGTCAAAAGAATAGTAAACACAAAATTAAGAAGACATTAAGACAAAATGAACAACAAAATAAGTTCCAAACAATAGCCATCTTCTCTTAATGTCTTCTTATTCTTCACTCTTACTCTCAAAACGTCTTTGTGTTTTTGTCTCCCTTCGGCAAATATAAACAAAACAAAACCATGTATCAATCAAAGTATCAAACAATCAAGTTTCTAGTTACGGTTCTTTCCCTAGTAGGCTAATACAAAATGAAGTACTAGTCACGGTTCATGTTCTATACTTCTATGGTTCAAGTTTAATAAAACAAAGTCACACTTCACAATTCACAATAATACAAAGTGATCGAATACACTAATTTCCAAATAACCAAAATCAATGAGTGAAGAAGTAATACCTTACGACTTATGACTTATGAGAATCCAAGAGAGACTTTAAACTCCTTCAAATTCTAAACAAAATGAAACAAAAGAATCTGTTAAAAACAAAAATTCAAAAGCACAATTTATAAAAGAATTTAAGGTTTAAAAAATAGAGATTACCTCTCTGAAGTTTATCTAGCAATTCAATGTCAGCAAGGAGTTGCTCTTTCGTAACTAACCCCTTTTCATTCAAGTGAACTTCACATTTCAGCCACTGTTCGGTACACATTAACACCTCCAACATGTAATGAGACAAACAACTCCTAGATGGATCTAGGACTCGACCACTAGTGCTAAATGCTGACTCGGATGCAACAGAAGTCACTTGCATTGCAAGTACATCCTTTGCTTTGCTACTTCGGACAACACAGGGAACTTTGTGCTGTTGAGCTTCCACCATCCCAATACATCATACTCTGAACCAAGCAGAATTGTCCTTGGATTCTCCACTTCCTCCTTCAAATATAACTCGAGCTCAGTAGTTGCATCTTGAAATCCTTTTTCTTTTGCTAGATCCTTGTAAACGCAATCCATTCTTTCATATCCAAGCTCCTTATCTAAATCTAAATCCAATTCACCTTCAACGGGATCTTGAGACTCTTGTGCACTCTGTGATGTCGCTGCGGACTGAGAAGATGTTGGATCTCTGGTACTGGTAGCATTTCTATTATACAAATCAAACAACTTCTTCATAACAGAAAGAACAGAATCCCTAACATGTTTCATGTCAGCAGTATCTTTCCCATAAAGACTTTCAAAACAAAACGTTGCAAACTTCATCTTGTTTCTCGGGTCAAAGACACTAGCTATGATCAGAAGCCTATTGATTTCCTGCAACCCTTCCCAATACTTATCAAATTTATCTATCATAGCCATCGCCTTGATCCTCAGTGTTAAGTCAACATTCTTGCTCAAGAAAATCAAATTACTTTCAATTGTCACAATCTCATTGTAACACTTGTAAGAGCCTACTGAATTGGTAGCTGAAACCACTAAAGTAGCGTTGTAAAAGATGATGAGAAACCTTACTAACCTGTCCACTGCTTCCCAATCATCTGTTGTTGGAGGCCCAATCCGTTTCTTTCCATAAACCTTTTCTTGAAAATAATCAGTATACAACTTGTCTTCTGCTGCCATTCTCTCAAAACCTGCCTTAAACTTAATTGCTCTTATTAGCATAAGATATATAGAATTCCATCTGGTTTTGCAATCCAAAGGCAAGCTTCCCCTTGTTACCTTTGCTGATTCAACTCTAAGGTCGAAGGCCTTGATTCTGTTAGTAGAAGATCTCACGTATGTCACACCACTACGGATAGCAGAGACACTCTTATCCACATCATGCAAACCATCTTTCACCACTAAATTAATAATGTGAGCCGCACACAGTACATGCATAAACTCACCTTCTAAGACCAATGCATCAGGACGTGTTGCACCAAATGTATCCCTAAAACTCGTCAAAGCAGATGTGTTTGCAGTTGCATTGTCAACCGTGATAGTGAAGATCTTCTCAATTCCCCATTCACCGAGACACTCAACCAAAACCGAAGCTATTGTTGCTCCCTTATGATCTGAGATGTTCTTAAAACCTATTATCAGCTTCCTCAACTTCCAACTTGAATCAATGAAGTGTGCTGTGATAACCATGTAGCTAGCTCCTGTAGGAGGAGCAACCCAAATATCTGTTGTAAGAGAGACCCTTTGCTTACTCTTAGCAAACACCTTTTTCATAGCAGCTTTCCTCATCACAAACATTTCGACAATCTCTCTAGTGGATGTTCTCCTAGATTGTGGCTTATACAGATGAACCCTATTGCAAAAATGTCTCCAAGCCAAACTCTCTATGAATGCTAACGGCAATTCACCCAAAACAAGCATCTCATTTGTTGCATCCTTAAAAACCTCAAATGATACTCTAGACAAACCCAAGTTACCTTCTTCACCTTCGGGATTCAGAACGGCTTGAGCTTGAGCTTTAGTATCCTTCCAAGCAGAGAAAGACTTGCACAAACCATTGTGCTTAATCAAACTTGAAGTTCCAGAGGAGACTGCACAACACAGAACCTTGCCACAGTAATTACATGAACATTTATTCTCATCATTCCCGGATTTTGTAAAGTGATACCACACCATCGACCTTGTTGAAGTATGTTTCTTCTTCGGCTTAGATGGAAGCGAACTACCAGCACTTGTCGGATTTTCTTTTATTTTAGTTGTAGGACCAGAAGTCCCAATCTCATCTTCGGTTTCTCTATGAAACTCATTTTCGTGCGTTGAGGAAGAATCCATCTGTGATGAAACGAAAATGTAAAACACGCAATCGATAATCTATTCTAAGACAAGAAAACTAACCAAACAAACACAACTTATGAGAAATACCATGAAACTGGGGATTATTTACAAAAAAGTTTTTTTTTGTGAATGAAATCAAATAAAATTGGTTATAAGATTTGATATAATTTCTGATCATTCGGTTTCGGTTAATCGGTTTATTAAGAAAACTATATGATTATATGTGTTATAATTTCGGTTTAGTAAAAATTTGATACTTAAATTCGGGTTTTCGGGTAATCGTTCGGTCTTCGGGTTTAACCCGAACCGAACCGAGAACCGTTTCAATTTAGGGTAAGAACCAATCGGGTTTTATACAATTATTCGGTTCGAACCGAACCTTGAATTTCGGTTCGGTCCGAGTCCGGTTCTCCGGTTCCGGATTATATGCCCAGGGCGAGGCTTCACAAAGATGCGTGAGAGAAATGCTGTGAGGAATAACGGGGAAGTAAAATAAAAATATTGGCCGTGAAAGACGAAAAAGGGTGTCGTTTTAGGGAGACAAAACGACAAGGGCGCGTGGATCAAAACCAACACTTTTATTATTAAAACGACACGTTGTCCAATAGTCTTCGCGGACCACCCGGAAGTTATACCCGTTTAGTGCAAGACACAAATTCCCTTTTTTCTCGCTCTCTATTTCTTTTTCCTCTCACGCGCCTCTTTCCCACATTATTTTGCGCTTTTTTTTATTAGATAAGTTAATAATTCATATTTTTTTTTTGTAAAAAGGGTTAAGTTAAATAATTCATTGATTTAAAATTCTGAACGAATCCAAAACAGAAAAATAATCCAATTTTTTTAAATCGGGCCAGAGTGTTGCCTTGTTGGTATCGTATTTCATACAACGGCGATCTATGAAAAAACTTATTAAAACGTCCAAGATAATAATAGGACTAGGAGTCTAGGAAGTAGGTATTTGAATGACAAGGTCAAGTTTTTGTTTCAAATCCTTAATAATAACATTAAACGGATTAAGATGTTATATGATTTAGTTATTTAATCACAGGAGAAATGGAGAATGGAGATTATAAAAATAACTAGATAAATAATTACTTTTTGATTTCCGTTTTACTCTCAAAAATAAAATAATATAAATAATTTTTTTTGGTCGATCTATCAATATAATTTTTGTTTCTCGTAACAAAATTAATATAACATAAAAAATTATTTAATCTTGATTCATATTGTTCATTTTTATATGATTAAATGATGTGTTTACATAAATTTTGTTTATAATTAATTATTTTCATTTATTGCTCATCCACTAATATTAAAAATTGAAGATTTTGGTAATTCAAATATTACTTGAGTGTTTATGACTCAGCCATATTTTCTTATACATTCTGAAAACTTTTCACTAATTAATATTTAGTTTTAAATATACTAGTAGAAATAATTGAAAACATATAAAGTAATAAAATGTCAATCAAATAACAATTATTACTATTTTTGCTAGTTTAGATGGATGTACCTAAATATTATTTTAGGTAAGAATAAAAATGAGATTTTTAGATGGAGGAGAAAAATCTAGCTCTTTAGAAAATATGAAAAAGTGAAATATAAAAGTTTCAATTTCTTTTGCATATTTTTCAAAGGTTTTTATTGTTAAAATTGAGTATTTTCTCTTTTTATTTTAATTTTAAAAAGAAGAAAAAGAAATGAAATATTTTTTCAGTGACATTGAAAAGAGGATGGTACAAATTATTCACAAGTTTCATTCACAAACCAAAAAATAAAAGAATATTGGTCGGTCTAATATTAAATGCAAATAATCAATTAATTTAATCACAAATAACTCAAATCATCAGCGGAGGCTAAGCGGGGCAGACGCTTGGACCCACCTTTCTTTTTGGACCCGTCAGGATCCGACCCGCCTCCACAAACGAAAGTGCATTCCACGCCGCAGATATTACTGAAGCACGAGAAAAGGCCGTTTCCTCCTTCAGTGTGACGGCGGTTATGCTTCTTCTTCACCGCCGGAGTTTTTGGCCTCGACCTTTTTCCTCCGCCTGCGTTTGCCGATGCGGGAACAATCGCGCTCACTACATCACTGCTTTGGTGACTAGACCCGAGATCGTATAGCGGAGGAAGCTCCGTCCGCCATCGCTCGAGTTTCGAGCGGAGGCCTTCGATGTTGCTGTCGTCGTCGAGGCTCCACTCGCTGAGGATTGAGCTCTCGGTGTCGTTGGCTTGCGATCTCTCTTTCGCCATCTTATTCGCTACTTCTGAAGGCGACGGACCTAACTCAGATTCGGTTAAAATCGGTCGTCCTGCCAAATTAGATCTCATCGGCGTTCCAAACTGTAGAGGTGATTTCATCGGCGTTTCCATGTAGTTAGATCGAATTGGAGTAGATCCGACGATGTTGGATCGTAATGGAGTCGACGCGAGGATGTTAGATCTCCTTGGAGTAGATCTAACGCCGGTAGACCGCATAGGACTAGATGCAACTATGTTAGATCTGATCGGTGTTAAAGCGACGATGTTCGACCTCAACGGCGTCCCGTGCCTCGACAAGTACGGGGAAGCGCGGCTGCTGCTCCTGTCATAGTCCCTCGGTGGCCTCGGTTTCTCGATCATCGGCGACGATCTTCTCGGAGTCTTGCGTGAATGATCGTACGAACGGTAAGGCGATTCGTCGTATCTCTCACTTCTCGGCCGCATTACATTGTGCGTCTCCCTTGGCGACTGATCTACGAAATCGGGCTCGAAGGTATCGTATCTCTGCCTCGGGATATTGGGTGTTTGGTAAGGAGGCTCATAATCGTTGGATTTCGTATCGACGGAATCCGTCGTCGTAGTATGGTGTCCCGACGTCGTAGGCACAGTTTCCGAATCGCTGCCCGCCAATGCGCTCACAGGTTTCCTATTGGCCAAACGGCTACGCTCAGCTCTGCTCAGAAGATCGGAAACAACCATCGAGCTCGTATCACTCCTAGTACGGCGGAGCACCGGTGGCCTCGAGACCACGGATTGGTACTGTTTTGAAGACGGAGATTGAGGATTCTTTGAGCTCCCTTTGAAGCTGTTAAGATGCAAATTCTGCAAATGCGAATCCTCGTCACCTAGCAAATCTCTGTAACCAATTGCAGAAGAGTCCATGTTCGTGTAAAGCGGCATACTACGCATAGACCCGTCAAGGATCCCAACACCGATGTTCAGAATCCCCTGAGGACGACCGGATGGTCGGCGAACTTGAAGCGCCACGAATCGCATTCCGGGAGGCGGATTACGTCGATACTCGTCGTTGCTTCGGTATGCAGGTCGCCGATCTGGTGGGATGAGGTTGCTGATGAGGACACGGATTGTCCCAACGTGAACATCACGAAACCAATGCAAGGCGTAGATTTCGATCACGACAGCTGAAGTGTCGGCGTAGAGAAAATCCTCGCTGACTCGGAAGACGAACTTGTCGTTCCAAGTTGGGTTAGCGCCGCCGGAGTAATCGACGCGGGTGGTGAGTTTGCGCTCAGAGTGAACCCAAGCCACCGCGTAGGTTTTCATTTTACGGGATACAGGAGCTAGATCCTGTGCGGAGATTATGTTGAGCTCTAGTAGTTGAAAAGATGGAAACATCGACATTGTTTGGGGACACAAATCAATGTGAGTAATTTCAAAACCAGTCACATTCGATGAATCTAGTTGATCGTTTAGGAGAACTGAAAAGAGCTATGAAATTGGAATATCAAATTCTTGATCAACCCTAGAGGAATGGATGATTCTCCATGAGACTGATCATTAGATTTTTATCGTTTGGTGGCAAATCTCCGAATTGTATGGAAAAGGGATTGACCATTATTAACCTATGAAGCAGAGAGATGAGAGAGGAGAGAAGGAATCAATCGTAGGTTCCATTTTTGGATTTTGTTTTATAGAAATTTGTGAGAGAGAGAGAGATTACAATATGCGTTATTCGTGATTTTCTTTAGAAGAATCTGTACAAGTTTGCTATATTAGGAGGAGACATGGTTTAATTAGGATCAAGTTGTTAATTCTCAGAGATAATAATACACTTTATACGATAGACACCAAAGGCTCATATTTTCTGCCAAAGTGATTCACTGAGATTAAACGGTTTCTAGGAAATAGAATCTTTCTTCGCACATATGATGATGATCTGACAAATTTCTTTGGTGCATTATTAGGTAAAAAGAATCTCATCTTGTTTCTAGAGATGGGAAAAAAAACCAAACCGAATTTTACATAACCTCAACAATATCAAAATATCATCAAATTATTTTATGAAACCAAATCAAATTAATCAAAAAATTTAAACCACAAATTATTTTATGAAAGTAGTGTTTAAATTAATATTGAAAAAGAAAATGCATTCCCATCATTTTTAAACGTTAGGGGAAGTACAACTTTGAGGAAGCTTGTTTGTGTTTTGAGGGGGGAATTTACGGCGAGCCTGTGTTACTAATGGGCTTTCTGATTTGTAGCCCAAGTTGAGACAGTCATGCGTCAAATCCAACGTCATTGTTGTAATATGTGCTTTGTCTGGTTAGAGTCGAGTTATAGCGTCGCGCCCCTCTCTCTATCTCTCGTGATCGTGGTGTGAGGCTTTGTTCTGTTTTTTTGGTAATGACCTTCTTATGGTAAATCCGTAGTAATATTCTTTGTTATACAGAATATAAATTCTCGTATTGAAAGTAACAAAATGGACCACCCTATCCCCATCTCATGATATGTGCAATTGAATGCCAAAACAATTACTACTACAAGTCAGCAGGAGTCATTAAAACTTGTGCAGAGAGAGTATAGATGTTTGATCCCAAAAGACAAATTGAGTATCAATTTTCGTTATTCCCCAAAACAATTATATACAAAGGCCTCACACGTCTCCATGAAATCGTATAAGCAATGTAGTATTTAAATCTTCAATAGTTTCACTCGAGACCACGTGATATTACTTGCAAGTTACAACCATAAAGGCATAAACAAACACATGTACAATACAAAACCCATGAAGTTAACGTTCGCAGTTACCAAATATTTAAAGCACACGATTGTTTTTCTGAAAAAAAAAAAAAAAACTAAACATGTCTAAAGCAAAATTTAAATAACGCAAATTGCCACATGTGGAATTCCTACTTATCTACAAGGAAAAAAAAAACAAATAATAATAATATTTCCGACGTTATATTATTAAAGTTTCTTAACGAGCGAGAATTTGATATAAAAAAAAAGTACCAATAACAAGTTGGCAGAAAAAAACAAGTTGACAGGAACTCAAAAAGCAACTTAACAGTCTAGAAAAACAAAACATATTTAAAACATACAAAAACAAGTTATGTATGCGATGGTGAAAGTATAAAAACATACTACTAAACATTTTAATTGTTTCTTAATTTGTAGTATGAGAACTCTATAAAATCATTCTTTTAAGAATGTAAGAAAAAATATTTTTAATTGATACTTTATTGGCAAAATAGACATACTTTACCGAACGTCAAAAAAGGCAAGGAAAATTAAGACAAAAGACTTTACGCAACTTCATAAAATCAAATTCATTTACAAATTTTTTTAACAGAAATTAAAAAACCAAATTGAAGTCATTGAGTCCCCCTCCTTCTAACATAATTTAATGGCCCCATCTCTCCATCCATATCCATCCACCACAATTTTGTTCACCTCCCAAAAATATTAAATAGAATAGCAATTTGAAGAAATCCAAAAATCGGGAGTTAATCGCATGCACCTCGGGAATTCACACTAACGTTTGCCTCTATTTCGGGTTTGGGCGACTCATTTTGTTGTCTTCATCCTATTTTTTTTTTCAATAATCTGCCAAAAAACAATAAATAATTAGAGACCCAATCAATTTTGCCTTTATTCTTCTTCTCATGTGCATGAGTATGCATGCCTATACACATATGCTTTCACTTTCACATCCATATTTTTCTGTATAAAAAAAAATAATGAGTGCGAAGATATGGAATATCAGATATAATCTTACAACCAAATCTTCGAAACCACTTTGCTCAAATTAGAAGGAGAATATTATTTCGAAACCTAATCTCTCTATTTTGGCAATAAAATAACACCATTGACAAAATTACAACTCCTATTATTGCGTATGAATTACGTTACGTATGCATGCATGTGCTTATATGCGTTTATACGTGTATATGTATATATTTATACATGTAAGTGATGTGATGTGAGAGTGTATTTAAGTAGAGAGAAAAAAAAAAGTACCGTCATATTTCTTCTTCATCAAGTTTTTGATGAAAAGCAAGCAAATGACAAGAAACCCAACACCAGCTGTTCCTCCTACTATTATTGCCACCGTTTTGCCTGTTGTTCCTATAATCCCATTTTTTAATATTTTCTTTTCTTTTCATAAAACCATTCACAGCAAAACAAAAAAAAAACTTTTTTAATCTAATTTACTAAAATTCAATTCATAAAGACATAAAGTTTACACCCTACTTTTTTCTGTTCCTAGTAAGTGAAAGCCTGGAAGAGTAATTGTTACGAAATGATAACAAAATAGAATGTCCAAAAGAAAAAGTAAAAAGTAATTTTTTTGGTAGAAAAAAAAAAAAAAATCTCAATTGGATTGGAGCCTGAAAACGAAAGTCTCACACTGAAGCCTTTGAATTAAAGTTGAAGATTATTATTATTGTTTTTAGTCAAATAAATAAATTATTAAATTAAAATAGGACACTTTTCAAACAAAAAATATCAACACTTTTTCGAGATTTTCCCAGGAAAAAAAAATTAGAACTTTGATTTCAAAAAACGCCGACCAAGAAACCCAGATTCCGATAACCGTCGGAAAAAAACCAAAAGAAGAAACAGAGAGAATCGAATCGAATCTTCACCTGAAGAAGAAGAAGAAGAACCCGAAGAGCCACCAGAGCTATGGGAAGAAGAAGATGGCCTTGGAACACCATTTGGGTAGTAATTAAAAGCGATGACACACTTGTGGAGATAAATCTGACCAGAGTTTGAGCTTCCACATTCCACTTGAGCCTTCTCTACTGCATTTTTGATGCAGCCGCTGCAATCTGAATCCCCCACATCGCCTTCGCATTGTCCCAAAACGTAAACCGATTCGTACGTCGTCGCGTAGAAGCCGTGGCCTGAAACGACTCCGTTTTGCATCACCCCAAGCGCAGTGTCTCTCCTCTCTTCGAATCCTGTTCCGGCGATGTTGCTCTTCCCACATGTCTTGAACAACATCTCCATCCCTGAGAAATTATTAAACCGGAATGAAAATTATTCAGTCTCGATTCGGTTTACCAATGAACCGGAATCAATCCGCGGGGTTCAACCAAGGAAAAGAAAAATCCCCATTCTCTGGTTTTAAATTTTAATCAAACCAGTCTCTTGACCGGCTATCAAAATCTTAGCTTGGTTAAAATAAAACTAAAAACCAAATATTTTCATTAATTGAACCGGCGAAACCTGATGCTTAGCCGGCGGTTGATGAGAACCGGTTCAACGTAACAAAAATATTCAAAAAATTGAGGTTAAACCGAAGATTGGGTAAATACCTGAAATTTGGGCAAAGCCAGCGACTTCATAGAGAAGATAACAGCCGGAGAGCTGAACCCTAGCGGCAATGGTTTTGCCGCAGAGCTTACCAGAGAGAACAGGAAGACGACTAACACAGTTGTAACAGTCGTTGTTGCTCAAGTCTCCTCTACACTGGAAAAGACCAGTGATGGTGGTTTGGCTCGTTGTTCCGGTTGTGGTTTTGTAGAACCTGCTTTTCGTTGACTGCGAGACCAATGAGCCAAACATTGCAGAGAGGGACTGTGAGTACAGACCAGATGGATCTGAGAATTGCTGTCTCGCACACCCTTTGTAGATTAAGTTTGTGTAGTCTGGTGATGCGGATTTCGCTAGCTGGAGATCTGAGAACAGAGACATGGAGAGTGTGACGATGATGATGATCCAAAGAGACGAGAGCTTTAGTGAAAAACCCATTCTTTTTGTTGTTGTTCTTCTTCTTTAGTGAAAAATCAAATCATTGTTTGGTGTTTCTTTTTTTGTTGTTGTAGAGTTTAGTTGAGGGGGGAAGAGATTTTGAGGTATGTTTTGGGGAAGATTTTTATGAGATGGGGGTAATGAGAAAGATTGAATCTTTGTGGGGTTTCTTGGATTCTTTTTTATAAGCTCTTTTGTTTTGGAGTTTTGGGTTTTGTAAAAATTATGTGACTGGTATTTGTTTGGTGGCTCAGTAAAAGCTCTTTATTTTCTTCTTCTGGGTTTCTGGTTTTTTGTGTTTTAATGGTGAAAGAGAGAGAGAGAGAGGATTTTCTAGGCTTTGGCTGACCACTCTTTTCTCTCTCTACAGATGTGGAAAACAAGAGATTAGGATAAAGGAAGAGAAAGAGCGCAAATTTGTTTTCTTTATTTTGGCTTTTTTTTTAATATATAAACAAATCAATCAATACTCTTCAGCCACCGATCTAAAGACAGTACAATGTGTTTGGTGAATTGCAGGATTTCAGTAAAATCTGAATATCATTTATTGATTATTAAGTTTCACTAACACTGTTAATTTACCCGTTTTTACACCTAATTTATGAAACTAATTATTGCCATAAATGTGTCCATAAATTCATATGTAAAACGGAGAGAGTACTATATTCATATGTATATTGAGAACTATATACATCAACTGAAAGTGGTGAATTAGAAATTAAACTTTCAAAATATAGGAATAAATAAATAATTATATGGCATTACTTAAGAAACACGTGTTTAGTATCTTAACACGAATTTTCAAACCTGGTACAATAAAGAAATGGCACAATTAGCAGATCTTGATACCAAACATAAAACATATTTTTTTATTGAAATTTACTAATGACGACATTGCAAAAGGAATCTGATATTCGTGGGAGAATGTAAATATTGTGTGCACTGTGATTTTTGACCAAAGTACAGTCAACGGTAGGCCTTTCACATTTCTAATTAACATTTTAATCTTGGCCTCTCGTTTTTTTTTTTTTTTTTTTTTACTGCCTCTCATTACTTTGTCATAATTCTCACACTTTTTTACTAATTTTACTGTTACGGAGACGATGGGGTAAAATTATTGGAATATAGGCAAATAGAAGCGAATAAGCAAACCACCCGAGTACGGAACAGAGCACTGGGTAGTACCATATCCGGTTTAACCCGATCAGTTTAGGCTTCTTCTACATTAAAAAAAAACGTCTTAATTTCATTTAGCTTCGATCATTGGCAACAGAAATAACAATTTTGGTACAAGTTTTGAAGGTACAAAGAGAGAGATTAGAAGAACCTATTCGACAGAGATATAGAGTAAGAAAACTCAAGTGTGTGCGAGTGTGATCGTTGAGAGTTCCAAGAAGCACCCAAGAATCACAACTCACAATTCTTCCCCATAGCTGCAAAAACTGTAAGATACAACAGAAGTTGAGGTTCGAGGGAGATATAGCCGGAGATGAACATTTGAAATTTGCTGACTGAGCTTTTCAACGGATTCTTCACGAGTCTTGTGCAGAGTCATCATCGGCGTTGGCTTTTTCGTCACCAGGAAGACCAAATATCCGTAGGTTACGGTCCATTGAACCAACTGCGACGTATTGTGCATCTGGACCAAACTTCACACATGTAGCTTTACCTGCAAGTTTGAAGGTTTTGGAGTTAGGAACATAATCACGGTGTGACCATTGAAAGAGTTTATGAAAGGGATCTTACCAGTGCCGGAGAGATCTGGGAGTGTCTTGATAAGGTTCCATTCAGCTTTCACACTCGCCGTTTGGTATAGTCTGCATCCGTTACAAACATTTTGTTAAAGCTTGGCCAAGTGCAGGTTAATGTATTTCTTTAGCTGAGCTTGGCCTCTTTGACCAATTAAATTCCAAATGCGAACTCACCTGATATCTGATGCAGCAATACCAAGATAAGATCCACTAGGATCAAACTCCACTGCACAAAAAATAAAGTATTTTCCTTCAGTTATCTTATACATAGAGATTTCTGTATCAACAAAACAATTAGAACGCTATGGCCTGGAACAGGATACAGTAGTTGCATACCAGAGTTTGCGTCTGCAGATAAAAATGACTTGAAGTTCCTTAACTTTCGCAGGTCCCACAACCTAACACCATCCTCGGCAGCAGTCTGTACATTTGCAGAACAAAAAAAAAAGCATTCATGTAAGAGAATCGTAGTTACAGTTTCACTTCTCAGAGTTTGTTCAAAGTACTCACCGCGAGGAAGTAACCATTTTCAGAGAAAGATATAGAGGTAACTTCACCGGTGTGTCCATCAAACTTCGCCACATTTGCCTATTATCCAACACAAAATTGAAAATAAAATGAAGACTAGTGGACATAAATAATGATTATAAGGGGCAACTTAATCAGGAAGGCCAGAGTTTTTACCTGACTTTTAACATCCCAAATCTTGACAACAGATTGAGAAGTACCGGTTCCCAGAATAAGACCATCGGGATGAAAAGCGGCAGCCGTGTAATCCACTTTCTCAGAATCATCCGACACCTGAATAAACACAAGAAATATGAAAATGGCTCATATAAGGAAGGGAGCTCGTACTCTCACCATACATTGACCATATATAGAAGCTGATATGACAATGCTTATGAAGGAAGTATAATCCAAACAGAAAATATAGAATAATTTCTGTAATATAGCATATAGGCAAAGCTAGAAAGGAAGACACGTATTAGTTGGTTCTTTGTGGAAAGAGAATAGGGACCTTTGCAAGGCATAAACCAGAGGAAAGATCGTAGAAGCACCATGTACTGTCAAGAGATGCCGAAACAAAGTATTTATTTGTGGCATGCACAGTTACAGCTCGCACCTGAAAAAAAGCATCATCGCTTTTATGTTAAACAAAAAGTATATGAATAAAAAGAATAAAATCTAACAGGCTGTAAAATTTCTTCAAATTTATTCTTACCTCTGCAGAGTGATCATTCAACGTATGCCCACAAGCATAGTTCCCATCCCCAGAATCCCGCCAGATACGGACCGTCTGCAGGTAAGAAACTAAATTAGTAATAAGAAGATGCGTATCAAACAAATGGTGATGTATATCCTCTTAGAAATTGAACAAAATGTCAAACAAATCACAGAGAATTCTGGTGTGAGTGATCAAAACGTCTTTCATAACTCCATGCAGCGAACCAAAGTTTTAAAAGATACCATCATTACATCTACAGATTTGGATTTCATCGCTACTAGTGATCTTTTCACACATAAAGTAAACAAATGCATCCGCCAGCTACTACTTTTCAGAACGGAGGCAATACACAACGCCGGAATACAAAATTCCAACAGAAATAATGACCAAGCACTATTCATAAAAACAGAAACTATGGAATGAATCTTGACTTACCTTGTCAGCCGAAGCAGTTAAAACAAGATCTGTGTCACCTACAAATTTTACACTTGTAACCTACAAAAGGGCCAACACATATCAAGCACGGAGCTACATAGAAAAGTAAAACAGAAATCTAAGGCAAAAATTTAAAGACCTTTTTCGAGTGACCAGTAAGTGTTGACAAGATCTGCCCTGAAGGGCGATCAAAGATAACAGCAGTTGTATCAACTCCTCCAGTAGCAATGACATCCTGATTACCGAATTAACAAGAAATAATACAAACTATCACACACGGCGTATTGGCATGTAAGAGGCATATTAAAATACTATGTTAAAAAGACGGAACAATAAAATGCTTATTGCCCAACCAAGGACTCATGGCTGTATTCAAATAATTTCTGAAGAAAGTCTGCCTGTCAACTATCACATGCTATACAGCGACTTCCAGAAACAGAGGAATATAAGAATAAAGTGATGTAATAAGATAAACTTCCGATGAAAACCTTAGAATGTAGGATGTCCATCGAACAAATGCCCGGTTTATTGGTCTTATGAAGTGGGTGGCTTGATAGCTGAGTGAACCTCTCCAAAGCATCAATTGAAGCCAATGTTTGAGGAATCTATAGAAAAAATGATGAGATTATCAATTGAAGCCAACAGCAGGAACCAACACAAGAAAGGGAAAAAAAGCACTAGACTAAAATCTCTAAAGTACATTTGCCAATTGACCGGAACAGGCTAAGAAAACATGCAGAAAGAGGCAGTTAGGTAGCAACATTTTCCTATTAAGTTTCAAACGCGTACTAGGATCTAATTAGATATATTGAGTAACATAAATCATAAGCCTCCACTTCTACATTTGACTGTTACAAACAAGAAAAAAATATATAAAAATTGCAAGTCGTCAAGTATTACCTTCTAACTTTCAAATGCATGATCAAAGATAGATGCGAATATGCAGTACCTGTCGCTTTTTGCGCTTCTGGGAGAGAGCGGCGTTGCAATCTGTCAATTCCGTGATAATTTCAGCTGAAATGCCAGGACACAACTTCTTCGGATCAGGGCCCATTTCTTCATCACCGGCAGCTATTATACAATAAAAGAGGATAGTAACATGTTACAAGAGAGAAAACTAATTAGCCAACATAGTTTGAGTAAAATGTGTACAATCATACCTCGTTTACCATTACTCAGAGAAGCATTAGCTGTCACAGCTTCTGGGGCTGCAGGTATATGTCTTTCAACCTCTGCAAGCAATTGGCGTGCTTCATCTCTTTCTTTTTTAAGTCTAGCAATCACACGACAAGCAGAATCATGCTGCAAACAGAAGGCAAAATTTATCCCATAAATTGATCAAACACACTTAATAAACAATGAAATGGTTAAGGAAAATTAAACAAGAGTACATAATGAAAAAACATTAATCAAGCCACCTAATCAAGTGGTGCTACAAACACACAACCAAAATTACCTGATACAAGGCATGACTTAGCTCTTGCCTTGCAGTATGTAGTTGTTGCTCCAGTGCAAAATTTGATAGCATCAAACCGTCCCATTCCTAGAAGTACAAAACAGATAAACTTCTCACGCAATTGCTTTGTTTCAATTTAACTAACGAACAAATTCTTTTGACTAACAGTCAAAAGAAGAGTAGATCAGTGTGATAACTGTGCTAAAGAGTAGATGCCAATATGTTCAGTTGACCGAATCTTGAATAGTTTTTAATAACTAACCCTGAACAATGTATTCCAAGTCTATCAACCAAAATCTACATGACCAATAGAACAGTGAAGCTTTCAGAAAGAAAAACAAGCACAGAGCCAAGAGAAAAGGTAGGACCAAAGTGCGAAAACATATAAAAGCTTACATTCTGGAACGTCCCGAGCAATCCAGGGATGCTAGCTGTATGCAATGGCTTCGGCTTTATGACCTGCAGAATGGTCAAAGAAATTGAAACAGCTTAAATAAACTTCTTCAACAGTTCTCCGCATCAAAATAATCAAAGAAATTATAATACCTTCCCAGTTTTGACGGGAACAATGTCATCAATGGTAAGAGGTTCGCCAGTAACCGGGCACTTCCCATAATCCTACAGGGGGTAAGATTTGTTAAGATATCATTACCAGGTGGAGTGATAATCTAAAAGGACACGAATTGGAGATAGATTTTATCCAGAAAAATTAAAAATATAGAATCAATGACTGAAATCTACGGATTCATCTGGCTAACTAACTAGAATCTTGTTTCAAACAAGAGTACATAACCAGGTGCATTGAAAAATCTAAGAGAAAGAATGCAATTTCGAATCCCCCTAGTTCCAAAAAGTGCAAATCACCGAATATCTAACCAAGGTAAACGAACCAGAATCACTCAGATGACTAGAAATCTACCGGTGAGAAGAAAATCTTGAGGCAAGACTAGTAATTGACAGAACGCGAAGAGGGAAAGGAAAAGCTTCAAGCTTACCGATATATGCCTTTCGATTAATCGCCTCTCGAAGAGCAAACCTGACTTCGTAGAAACGACTGGCTCCTCGGGAACCTCTCCGGAAACTGTATGGAATAAAGACAACAGTGCCACCGCCAATCAACCAAAAGAAAACCCTAAATCGGCATATTGAGAAGAAAGAGAGAGGCGAATATAAAAAGAGCTTTACTTGCACAGTTCATCGTGTAGAGAACGACTAATACGAAGCAGCAGGAGCAGTTAGGGTGAACTGGAACTCCCTCTGAGAGTGGCGGAGCTAGGGTTTTATCTTCTCCGGTCCGGCGCTACAAAGCAAAATCGCGGAAGCCGGGAAATTGGTGAAGAGAGAGAAGAGTATTAACACTCGGTGGAATTTAGGGGTTCAATTTTGCGGGAAAATTGGGCCTTTATATTATATTTAGGCTTTATCTCGCGTACTTGGGCTTTTGAAGTTTCCAACAAATTTGAATCAATACAATCCAAATATGTTACTTCCTTCGTTACAAATGAAAGGTCGTTTTGACCCTTTCTATAGCATTTTCTGGATGGATAAACGTAATACTCTTGGTTTCGTAAATAAGATTCATGTTAAAATGTTTCTAAAATGATTGTAGCTATATATTTTATTTTTTTTGATAAAGATGATTGTAGCTAATTTACACCGTAAAATGCATGTTTATTTTTGGTAGTCTACTACAAGATCAGTGTAGCTTAAATTCTATGATGAGCAATCTATATATTCTACTACGTACATGCGAGCAATGCAGAAATACGAGAACTATATATATAGGTCATAGTGAGTATTGAGTTATTTGATACGTTGACAAATCTTTCGAATTCTTCAAAAAAAAAAGAAGTGAATCAGCCAGTTCAGTAAGATAAAATCCAGAAACAAATATATTAGATTTAGTTCTTTGGATCGAATCCAAAGACAGAAATAATTAGAGCGTTGTGAGAATAGAATAGAACACTAAAACTTATTATTTAATTATAATATATCATAAGGCATATATTAGACAATGACATGCATAATAATATATATAGGTTTTTATTTGCATACATTATAAATATCTAAGATATGCATGTGTATACATTTCATTTACAAGAAGAGATATGGTTGATTACTTGATATTGATCGGTTCGTATATTGGTATATATGCAATTATGCATTCACGTTGCAAATGCGACCTCCATGAATTGAATAAAAAAAAAGTAAAGCAATAATATAAAGATATACCCAAGCAAAATAAAAAGTATTAATCTAATTATAGGAAAAGATGATTTATTCCTCCTCATAACTATCTCATAGCATCAGATGTACACAAAGTCTAGATCTCGTATTATTTTTCCATCAAATAGAAGTTACATATCTTATTACACCCAAAATAAAAGTTTAAAATCTTGTTACACACATAATAATACTTGAATACTAATTTGCACACAGATTCGATTAAAATTGGTTTACTGTTTACCAATCTAATTTAAAAAATGTAAACAAAAACCTAAACCAGAATTAAACCAGAAAATAACCGATTAAAAATTGGTTTAGTGGTTAAACCACGACCCTTACCTGGTTAAAATCTTTACTCACCAAATTAGAAAATCCCTAAAACCAAGGAGACGAACGAAGGAGACGAACGACGGCGACGAATCCTAACTCGCAATTGAAACCCAGAATTCTGAGAAATCGAAAAATTCGTCTCGATGTCGATAGTGGAGTTCAGCGGAGTTCTTCCTGAGGATTCAGACGGTGAAGATAGGCAGGAACGGAATGACTTCAACATTGAGCAAGCTGTATATTCATTTGTTGATGAGGCTCCAATTTGTCATAACGTGTATCCTGATTCCGATACTGATGAAGAAGGAGAGAAGGTACAAAGGACGGCAAGACAAACATCCAGAGAGCGTTACGAAATCAGACGTGGTGATGGGAATTTATACCATGGACAAGTATTCTTGAATGGTGTAGCGTTTAAGGAAGTTGTCCTCGACAATGCTCTAAAAACAGACCGTAATCTCAAACAATACATGTATGACAAAACCAAACTTGGGTATTGTTGTGTAGGAGATGGTTGTGAATGGCGGATCTATTGTTCTGTCAGTGGAAAATCGGATATGTGGCAAGTTAAAGTGTTTAATGAAGTCCATTCTTGTACACCTAATGGAGAGTGTGAGATGTTAAAAGTGCCAGTGATTGCTCGATTGTTTGTTGATAAGATTAGAGAGGAACCTGAATACTTTATGCCCATGAAGATAGAAGAATTGGTTATGGAAAGATGGAAGATTTCAGTCTCAAGACTTCAATGTCAAGCTGCTAGGAATAAAGCATTGAGGTGGATTGATAGAGAATATGATGAACAGTTTGCTCGTCTTCGAGATTATGGGGCTGAGATTCAAGAATCAAACAAGGATTCTACTGTTGATATGATACATTGACTAATGAGCAAGGTTTAGATGTTTTCAACAGATTTTATGTTTGCTTTGACTGTCTTCGAAGATCATGGAAAACGATGTGTAGGCCACTTATAGGAGTTGATGGCTGTTTTTTAAAATCAAGAATGAAAGGACAATTTTTAGTTGCTTTAGGGAGAGACGCAGATAATGCTATATATCCAATAGCATGGGCTATTGTGCGGGTGGAAGACAAGGATAATTGGTTGTGGTTTGTGAATAAAATCAAGGCTGATTTGGGACTAGGAAACGGTGAAGGATACATTATGGTTTCTGATCGTCAAAAGGTACTTAAGTGAGGTGAATCATACTTATGTTTGTGCTTATATTGTTTAGTGACTTAACTTGTGTTTGTGTTTCAGGGATTGATTAGTGCTGTCAAGCAAGAGTTACCTAACATTGAGCATAGAAAGTGTGTTAGACACATCTATGGAAACTTGAAGGCTAAGCATGGGAAGAAGACACAGATGAAGACATTTATTTGGAATCTGGCATGGAGCTACAATGAAGCATAGTATCGGGAAAACCTTGACAGGTTGTTCAACTATGATACGGGTGTCTTTGAAGATGTTGAGAAGACAAACCCAAAGAGTTGGTGTATAGCTTTCTTCAAGATTGGCAGCCATTGTGAAGATGTTGAAAATAACTCCACGGAGTCTTTTAATAACACAATCGGCAAGGCTAGATTCAAGCCATATGTGCCTATGCTAGAGACCGTTGCTCGACTTGCAATGGTTCGTATTGCGAAAAGGGATGTCATAGCTCATGCTCACAAAGGGATTTGTACACCATATGTGTCTGAATTTCTTCAAGGAGAGCATAAGAAAGCTTCAGAGTGCATAGTTTCTAGAAGCACTAACGGTATGTTTCACGTTCTTCTTAGCGGTTGTGCTTATCGTGTATGCTTGGAAAGAAGGACTTGCACTTGCAAGAAGTGGGAGATTACAGGAATCCCTTGTGAGCATGCGTATGGAGTAATTCTTAAGAGGAAACTAGAGGCTGACGACTACGTTAGCCACTGGTTTCGTACAGCTACGTGGAGGAGGACGTATGAAGAAGGAATAATTCCTGTTAGAGGTGCTCGGTTTTGGCCAGTTGGAACAGCTCCTTCGGTGCTTGAAGTTCCTGGACAGAATAAGGAGAGTAAGAAGGATAAAAAAAGGAAGAAAAAGAAAAATGAGTCTCCTCAAAAGAAGAAACTGAAGCTTTTGAAGCGCATAATGCATTGTGGAATATGCGGTACAGCTAATCACAATTCTCGGTTCCATAAGAAAGAAACACAGGTTTGTGATTGCTTGGTTGTTTTGTTTCTCTTTTCTTCTTGTATGTTTATTTACTTACTCTTTTTTGTTCTTATTTCAGACTTCTCAAGATCAACTTTCTCAAGGTGAATCTTCTCAAGGCATTGTCACGCAGGCTGAGACATGATGTGTGAGACTCCAAAAGTAGAAGAAGTGTTGTTAGGGCCAGTCTTTTGTAGAAGAAATAGCTCATTCTTGTGTCTGTTTTTCTCTATGTGAATGAGCTTTTTAGCGGTTATTGGAAAGGTTTAAGAAGTTTATACTTTTTGTCTGTTTTTTTCTATGGTAATGATTTTCTTAAAGACTTAGAAACCTTTGGTATTAATTATGAAACGTGGAGTTTGAACCTTCTGTTTTTCAGCTTATGAATTATGTTTTTTTTATCTTGTTAGTTCTCGGTTCTAAAGAGAGAAATTAGAAGAATAAACAGAGTAACCTGAGATGTCATCAAGTGGTTGTTTCAAATTTCGTGTTTGTTTCCTTTTGTAGCCCAAAGAGGTTCTTTTTTGTTTGTGCGTGTATGAGTTTGTTTGTGTGGTTGTGATTATGTCTCTGTTTTTGTTCTGTTTTTTTTTGTTTGTTTTTTGTCATCTCGTTTTGGTAATGCTTCTACGTGTCTTTACACTTTTGCTGTGTCTTTACACTTTTGCTGCAATGATAATAAAAACATGTAGATGCTTAAGATGAGTTCTTTTTATATATAGATCCAAACTACTAGTTTCATTACAACCGAATTTAAAAAACCATCACAAGATAGACCTAGTGCCACAAAACACAACAATCAACTCACTAGTTTCATTACACCAAACATAATCATACATCCAAAAACTACACCAATCATCATTTTCTTTATACTGGATTTGGCTTCCAACAATACATCTTCCACCCTCTCCAATACCTCTTTCTCTAGCTTCATTTGCATTTTCTCAAACACCATCTTCTCAAGCTCCATCCTCTCTGTTGTAATCTCTCTCAAGCCTTGTTCAGTTCTCTCAGTTTGTAAAGCCAATGTCTTTATCTCATCTAACAAAGCCTCATCAACCCACTTGAAAGTATGATTGTCGTTGACAAGCTACAAATGAATGATACACAACGATGACAATAAAAAAACGTACAAAACAAAGCAACCAAAACACTTAAATTACCTTACGTGCTACAGCGTGAGCACAACGATAGTATCGGCGGTAAGGATTCGCATCGGATTTGGAAATCTTTTCCATGATTACAAACCCACACCAACATTTCGATGGCACACCCGCAACTCTTCCTCTTGCTCGGACAATTGATGTTCCACTCGAAGCTCCTGATACATTGCTCATTCTCACGCTGGAATTTCAACCTACATTAACAGAAATCATCAACATAACACAAATCAAACTTCTATGGCTGGGTTTTATGGGGTTCGATGAGAAACACGAGATTCAAGCTTCTATGAAATCAAATAAACAAAACAAGAAATTGAATCAAATCGATTTTAAAAACCTCACTTTTAGGGTTCTTCTATTTCTCAAAGTATAGATTTGGGATTTTTTTTTTTGTCGTCAAACTGGATATTTTATCATCGAGCTAACGGGTTCGGTTTTATGGCGACTCGGATTTTAAATTCAGTTTGCTTAGAAAGCTTATGCGGTTTGGTTTCGGATTTATCTCGCAAACCGTAGTAACTCGCGTGGTTTTAATTTTGTGTGTAATAAGATCTGTAACTTCTATTTGATGGGAAAATAGGTCGAAGTCTAAACTTTGTGTACATCTGGTGCTATGAAATAGTTATGAGGGGGAAATAGATCTTCTTTTTCCTAGAGTGATCTAAAGTTGGACGATGAGGGTACCATCTGAAGAACGTGATGGCTGTCTGTCCTTTCTATTTGCATAAAAGTTATATTCTTAGGATCCAAAGATGAAAGCGAGCTATCATACATATACAAACACTTAACAAAAAATTAAAAAAGTATAGAAAATATATTTTACATATTAAAACCCTGATGAAATCCATATTATTCAATTTTTATTTTGTTAGTATCCGTAATCACAACTAAATTGAAGAAACAATAAGTATACATATAATTAAAATAATACTAATGACTAGTACATACTTCAAAATACATTCCACATTTTTCTTTTGTTACTTTTGAATGATAAACAATACGGACGTACGTACGTTTGAGATGAGCTCATTAACATTTAGCGAACTATATAGATATCAAGAGTCAATGATTTGATCATAGATTCATAGGTTACCTGCTTAATCAATATTAAACATGATGCATATTTAAGAAAATTTCGAATTAGAAAACGTAATTAAACTTGCATTCAAATAGATATGTGAAAAGTATTATATATAAATCCTTTAACAACAAAAAAAGTATTATATATACATATATAACTCTTTCTGTTTCTCTTATTTTTTAGGTGTTAGATTTATATTGTGAAAGTGGTGGTCGCTTTCTATTTGGATAATGCGTGTGCATATATTACATTCAAACTTTAGATCGTGAAGATGGTCATATCTCCAAAGTATCAATTCATCAAATCAGCTTTGATGTTAAGCAGTTCCATTTTTATTTTTCACTGCATTTCTTGTTTTTTTGTTAAACAACCTAATTATTACAATTCTCTTAATCCCAAATTATAATTTGTAGAGTCAGATACTCCTTATAATAAAAATTGTCTTTAGCGTTCCTATGTACGTGTATTTAGTGTACTTTACGCTCAAAAAAATCACATATATGACGATATTAATTTGTGGAGACGACTTGAGGATGAAATAATAATAATTTTTTGATTGAGAAACGTTGAGGGAAGAGATAACTTTATTCTCATGGCAGTGATTTTCAAATGCTTGATAGACTTTTGTGACCAAAATAAGATACTGACGGGCGATATTGATGTCTCATGATGAGAACAAAATGAGATATATATTTACTTTTATTCTCACTGTAATAGTGTTTCTCTTACTTATAAAGTGAAATGCAAAATATACATAGGGCTTCATAATTACAAAACGTTATTGGTGGTGGTACGTATTTTAGTTTTTTAATAAAAAAATAAAATTGGAAAGTGCGATTCAATTTTGTGAAGAAATTTTGAAATACGCATATAACTGTAATAACACAGATATTTGAAGTGTTCTGTGTTTGATTATGAGCGGTTTTGTAATATATATATGTATGATAGTTAAAATTGATATATATATATATACGGTTACTTTTTGGTTTATATATATATATTAAATAAAATTTTGAAAAATAGTAAAAATTATGTATGTTAATTATAAAAATTATGATAAAATTATAAAAAATCTTTAAAATCTGGAAATTGTTTTTATTAACACTAAACAGGCAATTTAAATTTATTAACACTAAATAAACAATTTTAATTTATAATTATTTTTTAATATATATTAATAATCTGTATTTCGCACCGCTTTTTACTTTTTTCACTAATTATAAATCATTTTGCACCGCATTTTTTTACTAACTGCACTTGTTCCGCATAACATACATCCCGCAGTTTAATCCGCACCGCATTTTAAATCTGTTTTCTCGGTCGGTGACCATTCGAAGCCATAGTTTAGGATAGTATATGTAATCCTAATTAACTATAATACTTTCAAAGACATAACAAAATAATATTATATTTCCATCGACAACACAGCTTCGATTGTAAAGAAAATCGAGGAATCAAAATAAATTTATTGTGCGACTACATGTTTACAAATTTGAAGACTAAATGTGAAAGCAAATCCTCCTAGTTGATACACAATTCGTACTTTAGCTCATTCTGTTCGTACTGAACAATTTATTTTGGTTATGGCTATTAGAATAATAAAAGTGTACGAAAGTGAAATCTCGAAGGATGGGAGGGAATCATCATGACTTATCTCTTAAAGGTGGTAAGCGTATTGACTAGGCCCTATCCCTGTGCTAAAAAAAAAAATGTCACAATCGCAGCATTTTTGTATATGAAATCATTTTCTTTTGAAAAAAAAAACTAAATTTCAAAGTTCGTTAAACATTGTTATCGAATTTTCTCTGATATTTCTAAATAGATTTTCTTACGGCTAAATAAATGATTGTCCTTCAAAGACTTATCTTATATGAAAAAACACCAGGGTTCCATCCATGGAATAATTTATTTTTAATATTTATCCGTTATTCTAGTAACCAGGCCGAATTCTTTTCCACTCCTTTGCGGCTTTGCGCAAAATCACGAGCCAAGTCAACAAAATTAGCAAAGGAAATAAAAGATAGAACATATCTATAATTTTTTCAAAAAAAATAAATTAGAAAACTAATTCCATGAATATAGGGCTTAAATTAGCACAATTTTCAGTCAAAAACGTCAAAATCCACGTAAACAAGAACTGGGTCAAACTCATTGACCGGTCAATACATTTCCCTCCTACGCGAGGACCCTTTTCCCACGTCAACACCATAACATCCACGTGGCACTGCCGTGTCACGAGAAGTGAAGAATCGAGGCAAACGCACTTAACGTTAAGTGCCACGATGGCATATATTGCGCCATATTGCATGAAAATAAAATATTCACGTTACGATACAGACATGCATCGGATTATTATATATATACAAATATATAGATACACATAATCCAAAAGTATATATACATGTAAGATGGTTACGTGAAACTCCCATAACCTCCTCCTTTTTTTCTTCTTCCAGAAAACTGTAAGAATTCTCGTTTCTTCTCTGTCCAAACAGAAGAAAACTTTTGTTCTTTTTTAATTTAATTACCTCTTTGTTTTTCAGTTTTTTTTTTCCTGGTTTTTTCTCGGATATTTGAATTTTTTCGATGGATTTTCTTGTTCATATATCACTCATTCCAACGTTTTCCCACAAAGCATCCGTGAAGCCCCGAATTTTCTTGCTATAATCCAAATCTTCTGGGGGATTTCCTCTCCTTTTTTCCCAGAAAATATTCGCATTAACATTGGAGATAAAGAACGCAACATGTTGCAAGACGTGATCTCGTCTCACGATCAGCTTTCCATCGTAATTCTCAATGCTCTCTTCAATTGCCATTTTTTTTTTTCATTTATATCATCGTGGGACGTACGTTAAAGATTATTGTTTGCTCTTTGAATTTGTTTCAAGCGCTGAATTGAACATTTCAGATTCTTATTTTTATTTAAATATCATTGTAGAGATCATATAAATTCAAGTTTGACCTTATAAAACTGAGTAAATTCAATTTCGTTTTTGTTTTGTAGTCTCTTATAGGGCAGCACTAGAATTTTAATTAATTAGTTTTCTTTTTCGCTGTATAGCGTCATTTTCTTCTCCTTATATTCCATTTTATCTATTTTCTAACTTCTTCATTCTTTGAACTCTCTTTTTCTTTCTTTGTTATTCTCTACACACTTCAATTTATCTTCCAAAATTATTAAGATACGATTTTTGAACATTACAATTATCATTCTTATTCGCATGCATGCGATTGTTACTTCCTAACCAATTGAAAATCGTCACATGATATAGAAATAATGTTCTACGTACAGACAACAGTCCATTTCAACTGTTTCTATCATATTCGAGTATTCAGTTTATTTTAAGAATTAATTAAAATGCTAGATTAATTTCTCACATTCGAATTATAAAGTTCGGTAAATTTCACTAGGAGTATTTTGGTGTAAAATCATGACCATTAATGTAGGTTTCTTACATGTTCTTAGATCTCATGAAGTGCCCTTTACTTTTTCTATGTGGGAAAAAAATCTAGATGTTGGTTCGTACCAGGCAATGTTAAATTATTTTCTCAATACTCAAAAGAAATACCAGAATCAGAAAACTTTCCTTTAATAGAAACTCCACTCTTCTTTTACTTTTTTTTCTTTTAGCTATTGGAAGTTGGAAACGCTTTCTTAACATGTCACATGAAAGAACAGATGCATTTAATCTCTCTTTACCAAAATTTGTGTTGTTATAAACTGATATTAATGATAATAATAACAAGATTGGATTTGATCAAGACACAAAAATCTTGGAGTGTTTTGATGTCGAAAAACAGAATAAAGCCATATCTTATAGATTCTCTCTAGAAAATTAAGCACAGGAGAACACATTTACTCAAATATAAATCTGTCTTAAAAACCAATCTTGTAATTTCTCAAGGATCCCAAACAGTTCTTGTTTCTTGTGAATCAAGCCAAAACCTCTGTTCTCTTCTTTTGATGCTTGGCTTTAACGTAATTTCTCCTTGGATCATTTACTTTCTCTCCTCCGTCTAATCTTTATATCTAATGGTTGTTTCTGTTATTTCACCAGGATGATATCACGAGCCCTCTTAGTGCTCAGATCTTCGATTTCTGTGATCCACAACTGTTTCAAGAAAGCTTTAATCAATCCTCCGAAGTCACCTCTGCTTCAAACATTCTTGAGAAATCTGGAAGCTTCCAAGACGATCACAGTGGTTATTCCAACACTAACACAACCACAACAACTGATAACAGTAATACTAACAAGAACAACAAATTCCAAGATGATGAAGACGACAACAACAACGCGGATCTGTCCATAATCTTCGATTCACAAGAGGATTTCGAAAACGACATAGCCGCTTCAATTGATTTTTCATCATCTTCTTTGCAATATCCAGTTATAGATCATCTCCTTACAACAACAGATCAAGACCAATTTGATTTCTCATCAGGAGTCCAAATAGTTCATCAGCTTCCTAACATTAATTACCCTGGAGACCCTCTGGCTCTACCGGCGGTTTCCTCTGTTGCTCCTCCTCCTCTACCATTAGGGGTTTTCGAAGAAGATTGTCTTTCTTCCGTCCCAAGTTACAATCTTGGCTCAAGCCCTATTTCACCTTCTTGCTCTTTGTTCCGTACGTCCGGTTTCCCGCCGTATATGGCGAATATGAGCACCGGGTTATTATCTTCCGAAAGTATCTCCGGTTTATTTCCCGGCAATATTCATTTGGGATCAGAATTCAACAAACCACGTGATCAGTCGATGGATTTTCAAGCTGATAATGGTGGATTGTTCTGTCCGAATTCCATCAAACATATCTTTAATCCTGGAGATCTCCAGGTAAAATTGAATTTAATATCTTTGTTACAAATTAATTAAGATTATCTAGTTTACGCTTGGTTGTCTTAAAAGTATTCCGGTATGGAGCTGAGATTTCTGGTTTTGTTTTTGGTAAATACCTGACAAATGCTAATTGATAATTTATCAAAGGAACCGGTTTGGTGCAGCTAAATTCCCAGTTTTTACTTGGTTATCTCCAGTTGGAGAGATTTTGCTTTGGTTGTGAATGAACATGACCGGTTCAGTAATGCTAACCGTATTTTTTGGTTTTGTTAAGAAGGCACTTAGCGGCGTCGAGAGCCAGAGCCATTTGGTGGTACCTCAGAGTCATCCAACATTAGGACCGGTTGAGATAACCGGTTTAGAAGATTCAACGTCAAACAAAGTTGTGAAACTCTCCCCCGAGCAAAGGAAAGAGAAGATCCATAGGTACATGAAGAAGAGAAACGAAAGGAATTTCAGCAAGAAAATAAAGGTTCGGTTTTATACTAAATCAAACCGAAATAAACCGTTGGTTATTATTATTACAACTGTTTTGTGGTTTTTGGCAATAGTACGCGTGTAGGAAAACATTGGCAGACAGTCGTCCAAGAGTTAGAGGAAGATTCGCAAAGAATGATGAATTTGGCGAGCTAAATAAACATGGTTCTTCAAGCCATCACGATGATGAAGACGAAGACGATGTAAGAAATCCGGTTTATTATAACTCGATTTATTATATGAATTTGTGTTGAAACGGAGTGTTGATTTTAACGAAATCTAATTAAACCGGTTCGGTTTACAGATGAGAGTGAAGGATGAGGAACAATTGGTAGTAGATTCTTCAGACATTTTTGCACACATTAGTGGACCCAATTCCTTCAAGTGCAACTACCCAATTCAATCCTGGATTTGAGTTTCAAGTCCCAACCACAAATTAAAAGATTCATGATATCATGAATCTTATATAGACATATTATTAGTACTTCTATAGAGTTATTACTTGTTAGTATATTTATTCTTGCAATGCCCCAGTCTCTGTTAAGCAAAATAAAAATCTACCAAAAAAATAATAATGAATAAATGGCAGGTTTGGATGAATAAATTAGTAGTGGAAGAAGAAACTTTTATTATGTTACATAGAAATTTTGAAAATTTTGTAGATATTAGATATATTACATAATATGATAATACGTGATGTCTTGTATTTACCTGTTAAGTTGTATTTTTTTTCTAACTGATCACTATATATAAGCATTTGAGTTTTTATTTTGCTCCTTTCACATGATTCAGTCATGTCACACACATGTCAAATGACCCGGTAAGAAGAATTAATTAAATTAGATGGTAAGTATTTTAAAGTAATAAAAAGGATACGATTATTGGGCTTTTTCTATTGAAAAGTTCGATTGGGCCAACAAAGTTTTTAATGTCAATTATTTAATTAGGGCCTCCCTTATAGCTACCATTTAATAAAGCTCAGGCTAACAAGACAACGACTTTGATACATGACGAAATAAATGACGATCATACCACATAATTACCATATACATTCACTTCTTAATCGGTTTCTAAAATTTGTTTCTTCGTTATTTTCCTTTTGGTCCGTTGCTGAAAATTGAAAACTCATATACGAAAATTGACTTTTAAAGTTTTAAACGAAAACTGTTAAAAATAGAATCGACGAGTAAGTCAATAATTTCGAACAAACTGTCTAAAAGGCAGAGATTAAACTATAATGATATTGACTTTAGGTGAACTATGATAATGACCCTTTGAAAGGTCATTATCAAAATTAATTAAATCTCTATACGTTTTTTTATTTCTAAAAGTATTCAAGAATTTAACTATGTCATTTGACTTATAAACACGATATACATATACAGTTTTCTAAACTTAAGAAAAGGGTAAAGTATTTTTCTGTGAGAAAAAACAAAGTGAGTTCATTACTGTTTTTTTTTTTTTTTTACTTCCATTACTGTTTTTTTTGGTTCATTAGTTTATCGCTTAATCAAGTTTTCAGAGCCAACACCTAAACTTATCCTAAACTCCCAATGAACTATAAAATTCAAGATGCTAATAATTTTGTCTTTTGAAAATTAATACCCGATCTCGATCTATAGAAGATACACTCACACACAACTTGATCATGACACGATCTTATCAACTTCGAATCTATTTTCTAACTAATTTTCCAGAACATCTACACGTGTATTACAAAATAATAACCTAAGACCAGACAAACTAACGATCTATAAAAACAATTAAGCCGACTAAAATCACATGCACGAATAAACATGAATCATGGTTAATGCTTCACGAATTATGGTTAATGTTTCAAGGTTAACTCGGTTAGTGCAAACACATGGACCGGATTTGGTGGAGAAGAATCTTAGATTATACAAACCAAAAGCATCAATATACGGTAGGTCGATTAAATTTACACGAATATTCAATGTCATATAGATATATAAAAAAAAATATATATATATATATATATATTTACTAGCATCTAATCTTCTAGATGAATAATTGAGCTGACATCTGCGACCCTCAAGAAGAATAAAACACATAAGTAGTGGAACGAAATTTCACTAGTATATTATTAGTATATCGAGGTTTACGTGTTTGAATTTTGAAATTTAAATAAAATGCGTAAAATGCAATTGAAGAAGAAGCAACAAAATGGTCGAGAGAATCATGTGCCGCAAGCTCACGGTCCGGGATGAGACAAGATAGTTTTGTCAATTTGTTGGTTGGTCCATAGATTCTCATTTTTATATGAAAAAATACTAATGTACGTTAGAGCATCCACATCGCATATAGTGTCTCTAATATATTATATAATAAATATTTAGTAAGAGAGAGGAGAGAGGAGAGAAGAGAGAAGAGAGAAGAAAACTAATTAGAAAGTGACACTTAAGATGTCTTTAAGTAGTTTTAGGTGTCTTTGTGTCTACAGGAAGACACCCATTTATACTTTTAAAATATTTTTTTAAAGCAAGACATTCTTAAAATCTATCCAATGGAGGTGGTCTAAAACCTCCAAACTTCCGATAATTCCAATCATGTATATTAAAAAAGGCAAACCATGTATTGTAGGGTTTGTTTTTAAAAAAAAAATCAAACAATATGATAGTTTTAAGTATTGCCCATTATTGTGCACGGCTAACTATATTGGAAGTCCGTTTTCTAATAAATCACTAAATAGCTACCTAATTGAAAACCTACCGTTTTTATAACACATGCAAAAACAAAAATTAGAAACTTCTTATATTCTGGATGATTAAAAAGATGTTAAGCACACATTTCAGTTTTACCTGATTAGTATCTATTTGTTAAAAACTAAACAATAACAAAATTACAAACTAACTAGAGAATTTACAAAATAATAAAATATACCGCATGCTTAAAATACAATAAATCTCTTCTTTTAAAAAGCGTAGCTAAAACTTAAGATGATTAGTACTACCATTTATGTATTTTTCCCCTCATTGATACTGTATCTAGAAAAAGAAATATAACTAACTACAAAATAAACAAATAATGGCCTAACTCGATTCGGTCTTGATAAACACCGTGGTCCATGGTCGTGCAAACCGGTCTACGTTTTTATATTCTAATAATATTCAGCACCGGTTTTCAGAGTTTTCTCAAAACGTCCGACTAATTTCGTGAGCTTGATGTTTTGCAAAGAGTTTCATGCGAACCTGGAAACCTACCTAAGTATATGAATGGTCGGACCAAGCACTACCAAAATCGAACCGATATGTTTTGATCCACCACATTATCCATATGATTAACATGAAAATGTAAAGGGAAAAAATTAATGGCTTGGAAATTATTTTTTTGAGAAAAAGAAAGAAAAGTGAAATAAAAAGTGGATAGAAGAAAATGGGAATTAATGTGGTCACTCTCTCTAACTTCTACTCGCTCCTTTTTCGCCATCACCACCACCTTCTTCCTCTTTAGATTCCTATTCTCTCTCTCTCTCTCTCTCGATCGTGCCCACCAGCTCACTCACTTGCTTCTAATCTAATCCCACATTCTCCACTTTTATTAAAAACCCTAATTTCGAGCTTTGACGCAAGAAGAAGAAACACACACAAGAGGTGGGTCCCGTAGTTGTAAGAACCCCCCCCCCCCCCCCCTCCCCTCTTCCTTAGTAGTGGCCATAGTCAAGTCACACACACACACCCAAAAAAAGAAAAGACGTTCCTTTTCTTCCCCTTCGTCTCCATTGGTACTAGTCAGACATTAACGTGCCTTAGTGAAACACCCATCTCTCTCTCTCTCTCTCTCTCTCTGTAGAAACCCAGAACACTCTCTTGCTTCCAAGCTATTCCCCACTTTCTTCTTCTTCCCACTCATAACTTGGGTCGAATAAGGAAAATTTGCTATTTTTTTTATTAAATCGAAATTTGGAGAAACAGATAGAAGAAAGAAGGTCGCAACAATTCATAATTTTCGATAGAGATTGCTGCTGTTTCTCTGTGGCTTGGATTTGTTCTTCCCACAGGAGTTCGATCCAGTCAAGTTTTTCTTCTTCTACCCATCCAGGTAAAAAGGAAAGTGAGTGAACAAGATTAAAGATTGTTTTGGTACAAACTAATTAGATAATAGGATCAATTGATGTTTCTTTTATTTATTTTTCATTTCCAATCGAGCATAAGCAGTTGTTTATTTCATAGTCATGAGCTTTGAATTGTCTTTGCTACAGGACATAATACAGAGAATTTTAGCTTCTAGGTCAATCCTGAGTAAATTTCCGCTCTTTGTACTCTTCTCCCTTTAACTTGAGTAGGTACAAAATCCTCAAATGTTTCCCTTGAGCTTGAAAACTCCCATCTAAGTTTACCTTTTTCTCTGTAACAATTAATGGGCACATCTAAAAATTCAAGCTTTTTGTTGATTGTCAATTTGTGTAGGGTTCTTCGTTTTTAGCTTTTTATTGCTTTTAGGTAAGAGATTAGGTATTATTTTGAAAACCTTGACTTTTCAGCAAATTAGCTTTGTAGCCTTAGAGGGTCTCGGATTCGACTTTTGTTTGGAACAGTAGATTCATAGCACATTTTGGGATTCTGCATATTTTTTTGATTTTGAAAAATATCACACGACTATACAATTGGTTTTGAAGATGTCTTCTGTCCAAAAGAGTTGCTCTAACTTAAGCTAATATCTTGTAAACTAATCTTTTGTTATTCTCTTCATGATTGTCTTTCAGATGTTTGGAAGTGTACTTGAAAAATTCGTAAAATAGGATGCAAGATTGAATTTTGGCCGGCTTTGATTCTAAGTTAGCGAGCAAACAATGGGGAGTATTACTCCTGATGTTCAGAAGGATGATCCTGAGCTTGAAGATTCACTGAACATTGATGAGAATCTGCCTGGGGAAAATGGTTTATCGAAGCCAGGGAACCTGTTGAGCCAGAAAAGACAGCAATGCAGTTTAGTTTCAAACAGCGGAAAGTGGTTACAGATTGTGAAAAAC
This sequence comes from Alliaria petiolata, assembly GCA_020283515.1. Classification (NCBI taxonomy): domain Eukaryota; kingdom Viridiplantae; phylum Streptophyta; class Magnoliopsida; order Brassicales; family Brassicaceae; genus Alliaria; species Alliaria petiolata. Next base: position 305,963,471 of record JAHZTW010000001.1, on the reverse strand, counting down.
GGTCCCAAAGGGTCGTTTTCTCGTGCCACTAGTTTCTTCGATAACAAGATCCCGAGGCATTTGGTGTCATTAGACGAGAAGTATCTACGTCGATGCCTCGACTTGATCAATATCAGCGCGTTTAAGTCAGCCAGTTGCAGCCTTTCAATGAATCTTGTAGGATCAAAGATGGGTTTTTCGTCATATCACTTCGATGCACCTCCTCTGATCCCCAAAGAAAACGTTGCCCGCCTTGTGTTTGATCTTCCGTTGGTAGATGATTCAGGCAATATAGTGATTAGCCCCGCGATCACAGGCTGCAAGAGGGTTAAGCATATGCTTGATAAACCTTTGTTACACAATCTCGAAGCATTGGATGGTGATGATTTGATTAGCGGGAGAAGGCGGGACGATAACGGTGAAAAAGCGTTGGTTTCATGTGATGTTGTGAGGAAGATAGAGGAAAAATACATCCCGGATTCGCGGTTTCAGAGTTATGAATCGGGAAACATGCTCGAGAAGAGGGTGTCTTCATCGAGCACAAACTCAATGAGTTCTTCTTCTTCTTCTGAGCAGTCTTCTTCATGTTGGTCTCCGTCTTCAACAGTTTCTCAAGGAACACTTCAGTTCACTATGAAAGACAACAAGACGCCTTATTTTGTTTTCTCATTGGATGATCAGAAAGAGATATATGTAGCTAGCTTAAGCACTAGTAGCCTAGGATCGGGTTTCGACCGGAGTTCTCTAGACTATTCGTATTTGATCCATTTGAAGAAAGGCCGTGGATCTGAACCGCAGCATTTGGTTGGTAAACTCAAGGTATTAACCTTGTTTTCTGTCTCGTCTACGAGTGGGAAAACCGTAGAGAGACAGTTTGTTCTATTCAGCAGTGGTGGGAATCCACAGTTACAAGGCCACAACGATATCAGGAAAAACAGAGGATTGCCTAGGAAAGTCGTTGATGCGCTCAAAAGCACCGGACGCGCTTCGAGGCAAAGAAGTATCTCAAGATTCAGTAGAACAAGCTCAGTAGCAGATTTCTGTTCTTGGGAGCCGTTTCAAGAACCAGACCACGATCTTGTTGAACCCGTGAGTTTACTAGATATCGATCTTCCACCAAATCTTGAAACCTCAGCTGTTGTTGTGAGAGAAGAGTTTCCCGATGAAGAAGAAGAAGAGAAAAAAGTCGGTGGCTGGGGCATGAAGTTTCTCAAGAAAACGCGCCTGGCTCGAAGCAAGCATGCTTCTGAGAATTCTAAGCATGCAACGAGCATAGACGTTGTGATTCCTTCAGGGATTCACGGAGGGCCGAGAAACAGAAACGGTGGTCCTTCGAGCTTGATTCATAGATGGAAATCCGGAGGAAGCTGTGATTGTTCTGGATGGGACTTGGGTTGTCCCTTAACCATCTTCAAAGGCCAAGCTCGGAAAGACCAAAACGAAGGCCAATGCAATCTTTTTGAGCTCTTCACAGAGGTATAACATTCAAGATCCATTTACCATTTCCTCAATCATACGCCATTAGATTTAAAAAAACGGTAACCATCAATGATAGATTCAATCTTCGTCATGTTGAGACTCCGAAATCTGATTGGTTTGTTTGATTCTTTTGTGTTTGTTTCAGGGACCGAAGCAGAGGATTCCTGGACTGAGGATCATGAGTGTACGAGACGGTCTCTACTTCGTCCAATTTCAGGCAGGGATATCTGTTTTGCAATCTTTTTCAGTCGCTCTGGCATACATTCATAGCCAGAGCCAGAGACTCCAGCCATGGTCGTCAGGGAAGTGTATAGAGAAGCTTAACTAGCTAAAGAGAGGATTGCACAAAGTAAGAGTAGGCAAAACTCAGCCTTCGTAATTTTAGCAGGTACTTGAGTTAATAATATTTTAATTCTTATTTTTTTTTTAGTTTATTGGTTTTCAATTTATATTTTTTTATAAAAAGTAATATCATTGTCTCTTTACTGAAATCATATGTAGTAAGTTTTGGTATGGGTTGATGTGTTTCTGTTTTCAAAGGTGTGGTGTGAAATGTAAATTCTGACTTTCAATTTTTGACATTTATGATAAGAATTCTGGTTTTATATAAACTTTATTTTGTCAATCAACTTCAATTAAGTCAACTGTCAAAACGTAACATCCATTGCAAAGCTAATAGTCAGAGCTTTCTCTCACTTGAGATCAAGAGATTTTCATAAAAAAACAAACCAGAAACTGGGATAAGTAAGCAAAATCTCTTACAAAACACGTCTGAAAGCTTACAAAAAGATTCTTGTCTCTGCTTAAAAAACCCAAAACAACAAGATTCGTTTTCAAACTACATACGAGTTTTGATGAATAAGATATAACCAGCAAAGTGATTAGACGATGGCGTTAGCTGCACTTGCAATCCTTGGCCAGAGATCCGCACACTCTTTCCCGATTGGTCCAGTAATCGCAGAACCTAAAACCACAGAACAAACCCCAAATGTCTCAGCAAAAATCTTTATCCAGAAAACAAATCTAAAGTGATCCCAAAATGTGTACTAAAAAATGAAAAATCGAATGCGTCTTGTAAGAGAAATGAATGAACAAAGTACCTTTCATTTCTCCCTTAGGGTTCACAATCACTCCCGCATTGTCTACAATAGAAAAAACCAACCCAGTATGAATCTCACATAAATATATAGAAGCTGTAAACTCATGTTTAACTCAAGAAACTGTAATTTTACCTTCAAAATACATGAAAACACCGTCCTTTCGGCGCCACGGCTTGCGCTGCCTAACAATCACAGCGGGAAGAACCTTTTTCCTGAGATCTGGCTTACCTTTCTTGACGGTGGCCATAACCATGTCACCAACACAAGCAGAAGGTAACCGATTGAGACGACCTTTGATTCCTTTAACCGAAATGATGTAAAGGTTCTTAGCTCCTGTGTTGTCTGCACAGTTCACAGTGGCTGCCACGGGAAGACCAAGTGACATCCTGAATTTGTTACCTGACGTACCTCCACGCCCTGATCAAATCAAAACAAAACCCAACCACACCATTAGAGCAAAGCTCAAAAACCTTACTAGTTTTGTTTCAAGAAATAAAGATCGGTATCTTCAGAATCCAATACTTAAGTTAACGAGCTGTGCAGATGAACAAATCAGTTCTCATGAGTAAATCAAAATCATTGATTTCGTATAATTATGCCCTAATCACATGGCTACGGCCAAATGCTCTTATTTTCGTTTAGTTGATAAAAACAGATGAGTCTCTCCGTAAGCAGTTCGAAGTGAATAAATCGAGATAAAAGGTCAGATTTTCGAACATCCAAAACCAGAAGTAGTAGATCGATTTCAAATGTTCTAATATCTCTCAGCCAAGCTTCATTTCAAGAATGATGAGCAAATTATGATATAATACAGTAACTACGAAAGAATAAGGGTTGGAATCGAAAGACAAACCTCGCTTCGACATTTTGGAAGGCTCGAGAAAAAGCTCCGGAGGCGAGCTCTAGGGTTTGTTATGTAAAAAGTGTCGCCTGCGTCTGATTGAAGAAAGTTGAAGAAGAAGAAGAGATTAGGGTTTAAACCCCAGAATTATGGACAAGTTGATAAAAAGCCTTTTAAGGCCTATAAAGCCCAAGATCGTTTTCATGAACCGTTGTAAAATTGGTAACCGGAAATTTCCCACATAACGGTTTCAGTTCTACATCTTTTTTTGGTTCATGAACTACAATTTTACATCTAATAGTCGAAAAATACATTAAAAAATTTGTTAATCAACAATTCAATTTTATAGAGTAGATGTAAGGGTATGTATGATGTTAATTTGTATAAACAATTTTAATAAATTTATACATAACAATCAGTACTTGCAATGGATTACAACCGAGCTAGATATTTTCTTCTCCCATGATGAAAATCTCATATATTATTATTCAACATATTTTACACAGCATTTTATACATAGATTTTTCTGTCTTATTGAAACGGAGAGCATAATAATACAGTAATGCATACAAGCAAAAGGTAAGCAAATTCTTAATCTTGTTTGCGAGAATTGGCCTTCTCCTTGTTCTGTTTAGCACAATATTCAAATAAACTTCCATCAAAGCAACCTCTCACAGCTTCTTTAGACAAGAATCCTTCATCATCCTTTGCAAGAATATACAGTAGAAACCATTCAACTTTATTTGAAAACCTGCCATCACCAACACAACAAAACCGGCCAATTTAGTTTGGTTTTACCGGTTACACCATATGTATAATCAACTAAGAAGAAACAATAATGTTTTGGTACTAACCATCCAAAAGGATCGATTGCCATTCGGTTTCCCTCGGTTACGTTCCAAACCTCTTTCCGTGTCAACTTATCCGAAACCGTTAGCGCGTACTTGCTAAATATGTTCTCGAGGTTAACCGGGACGTACCTACAATCGCGATTTCACAAATTGAAAAATTTGAAATTTTTGGGTATTACATACTGTATATGGTTGAATGAATGTTTACCTTCCTTCGGTGTCATAGGTGCTTGAATCACTCCCATGTTTGGCTTTGTGTATGTTGTCGATATAAACCGGCAATAATGGTGATGGAATCCAACTCTATTTAACATATATACCATTCACAATGCAATAATATGTCAATTCAATCACATAAAATGATACTAATTAAAAAAATGAATTCGAAGGGTCTTTGATTAGGATTTGTTTCCATACCGGAAGCGTAACGTAGCTAAACGCTAAGTTTATGAGAAAGCTCCAAAAGATAGAGGAGATTGGGTTGAAACCGAGATCACGAAATCCTACCAATTGTTTTTACATATTTTGTTATGATAACGAAAAAAGTTACATTTAAAACAAATAATTGTAATTATTTTTTTCCTAAAATAATTTACCTCTATAAGTCTCCCAAGGGTAGACAATCCCGTCGCCGTTTTGGTCGAAGAAGGCACAATGTTGTTGCATAACACTCATGCCTTTGCTGTCATGACCTTCTGTTCCATTCGGATGCTCTGTATCTGGAGCTGCTAATGCTCTTGCCAAATCTGATTTTCATTTTTTGTTATCGTTTAATTGTGTATATAAATTTCATTTAATGTCTATAATTTCGAGTCACCTAACTTATTGATTGTTACACATTTAAATTGGAAAAACGTGCTTATCGATTATTAACAAGTAATCTACTTCACATTTCAAAAAAGAAAACTAAAACTTCTAAACAAGTTAATCTAAAACCTTCCGGAGTTTGTAATATAGTGGTTTTTACTTTGTACTAGTGTCGTTGCCGTGTCATATAATTCAGATCTAAATTTGATAGATGCGTGTGTGAGTTGTATAGACTGACAAACAAATTATCATGTTAATCTAAATAAATTTTATTTTTTATTACTTGGTAGTCGAATTTGAAAATGTTATGTTTTCACAACACCTTAAACAAATTGCTTTTTCAGAATTAACTAATTTTTGGTCGAACAGAAAATTCGGATCTATTAAACATCAATACTAAAGGTTAAAAAAACAAACATCAATACTCTTTAACGATTTGTCATGTTAATTGCAGTTTGATTATTATTTAAGTTAACAACCACCTACATACTGTATATATATATTTTTGGGACCAAAACCACCTAACTTGTTACACATTAAATCTTAAATTTGGACAGTGATACTTACATGGTTTTGGTAATGTTTCCTCCAAATCGTTCCGTACTTTTCGCTGACCGGTCACCGGAGCTAACGGCGCCGTCGTGGCAAAAGCCTCTGACTCTTCTCCCATTCTCTCTCTCTCTCTCTCTTGTGTAAGTGTTAATAATTGAAGATGCTCGCAGTTTCTTCTTTTGCAACAAAAGATGGATGGGACACTCTTATTCATGGTGCTTTATAAGAAGTAAAACGATATAACGGTGATAATGTGACCAAAAACAAAAGAGGGACACGTGTCGTGAATTTGCGGTATAACGACGATTTAAAAGAAAACAAAGGACAAAGCAAACATGACCACATCTAATATGGTCCATGCACGTGTCGATTCTCAGTTTGCTGAAATGAATCCACATTTTAATCACGAAGAGGTCGGTAGGAAAAAAAGATCGTACGTACTTATTCTATGAACTATCTCATACTTAAGGGAAAACAAATTAGCATATGCGAGAAAATATAAAATTGTAGATATCATATCACACAAGAGTTAAGACACCAATTTTGCCTATTTGAGAAAATATACTTCAATTATAGTATCAAAAAGTGAAATTATAGAATTAAATTATCTTATTCTTAGACAATATTGTAGAAAATACATAAAATTGTAGAACATATAAAATTGTAGATATCACAAGACACCACTTTGCCTATTTGAGAAAATATACTTCAATTATAGTATCAAAAAGTGAAATTATAGAATTAAATTATCTTATTCTTAGACAAAATTATTATTGCCTCTATATTTTTAACTATTTTTTCTAACCTTTATTTTTTTAATTGTTTTACCATAATAGTGGTATGATATCATCAATGATATAATCACATAGACCATTGTAGCTTTAAATTTTATTATATATATATTTCGAATAATATATTGGGAGGATAAGATATTGTAAGATGTTGAAACCTCCCATACGATAATTGTCTATCCTCGCTATACTCAAATGGGCTTCCATCAAAGCAAATATTTTACAGCTTCCTGAAACAAATCCAATCCTCCTCCTACACAAGACTCTTGAGTAATTAACCAATTAACAAAACCGACCGGTTAGTTACCGTTTATCAGGATTATATATTCGGTACTAATCAACCATTTCCAAATGGATCGAATGCCATTGGGTTCATGTTTTAAAACCTTATCCGATGTACTGTAACACGTATGATCTGCTAAATATGTTCTCCAGATTACAACTAGAAAGAGCATACCTACGATCGTAATTTACAGAACGAATTAGCAAGTATTGTGTATATTCGTTAACAAAAAAAAAGTTGTGTATATATAAAAAAAGGTGAAAATTTATACGTTGTTTGAATCACTTGTTTGCTTGTTGGCAATATATACGGTTTTAGCAACCAACTCTGTTTTGAACTATCATTCACAACATTTTTGCTTAAGTGTTAAATAACACATGGCCCTATAAATGTATGAGCCAGCCCTGGAATATCAAATCACCAAATTTGAACTTCTGGCTCAGAAATAATAAAGGAATCAACGATGCCGACGTACCCAATGTGAAAAAGGTTTAGAATTGAAGTTTATATTCTCAGGCAAAAGTGGTGGTGGTGTCTTATGATATCATATTTACAATTTTGCGGTGCTTTATATGGAAGAAAACGGAAGTATTGGGCTGCTCGTTCGATTTGAAAATGGTGAGAGACGTGTCTTCGTGAGTTTATTGGTTACCAAAAGGAAAAAGGACGAGTAATGTGACCACATGCGTGGTCCTCCTATTCACGTGGCCGGAAACCAATTGCTTGCTGATTGAATCCATACGTACGTGTGCGATAGAAAACAAATCGGGCTTGAGATAATCATTGATATGGTTTGTTTTTTTTTTATGTAAAAGGAATTAGAGATAGCAGTGTGGTAAAGAAAAATATAACAGTGCATGTAAGCAAAACGTGTATTTTATACAATAACATTTCTCTTTAAAAAATCATAAATATATAATTTTTGTGTCTTTACATGTATTTAAGAAAAAAATAACTCAGGCCGTGACTGGAAGGTAGTTGTAGAGGGAAGATAAATAGCAAATTTTGTTTTACTCCCAAATCAGCTCTTATTTCTCCATATATATTAGACAAAAAAAAAAAAAAACTAGTGAAAATATTTTTCAGCTGAAAAGTGAACAGTGAAAAAATAGAGTAAACTTTTACTCAGCGTAGTATTATAATTACATGTCAAATCATCATTGTTATTTGCCATTTTGGTGAAGCTTGGTGGTGAATCTCGAAGTATGTATGCAGTCATGCAGATTGTATCATATACCAACACAATATGATATATAAAACTCTCACATGTACGTATGTGTTGTACATGCACTTGTATACATATGCATATATGATATATGTATATAGAGAGACTTTCTGAAGTTGAGAGATTGCTTAGTCCAGTTTTGTGTATGATTTATTTGAGGGTTTCGAAGAGAATTTGGGGAGAGACATCCACCGTTTATTGAATCGAAATCGAGGACACCCGTTCATTTTGATCCGGAATCTACTTATCTTCACTCTCCTCGTTATCTCCTTGCATCTCTGTTTCATCATCAATTTGTCTTTTGGTACCTTCACAAGCTCCTTTACGTATTTACATCTTCCATTTTCTATATATAATATAAGAGAATGAAAAATAAATTATCAATTATTTTTTTTTGTTTTGTTTGAAATTATCAAAAGTATTTACTTAGTTCAAAAAGTCAAAGACCTATAAAAACAAAAAATTATGAAGGATACCCGTTTGAGAAGCTTCTTCTTCCAGGCTTGTGTTATTTAGCAGCTGCTTATATATAATTAAAATTTACACAAATAAGTTTTATTTTGTTTATCAAATATAACCTCTATTAATTATTTGTTGTAGTTCTCCATGTGTGTACGTAATATGATTAAAATACCTTAACCAAACTGTCCATTCTTTTTCTCATCCTTCTCTGTATGTACCCTCTCGAACACTATTTTACCAATTAAAGGTTGAGAATTACAATTACAAGTATACACAATATATTTTTTATCAAACAAAAATTTCTTCAAATATAGTATTATCTTTTTCTTTTTGAAAAAGCCACCACTAGTTTACCTTAATATGGTATTTAACGTATGCGTAGAAATTTAGTAAGTTCCAAACCGTTTTGTCTAGTCTCTTTCCTTCAACGTGCCGTGAAGTAATATCTACATTAAGAACAAATTGAAATTCGTGTATATAATACTAATTAAAGAGGTTGAAATTGATAAAACAGATTAATGGAAATAAAATGTACCAAAAGAGACAAAACCAGAATTGGTGGTCAAGTCTTGGACCGGTTCTCCTCTTAATTGGAAAGGAGGAATTGGTGACCAATTACACTGTGGTACCTTTCCCATTTCCTTTTGGCTTCCCACTTCCACTAGTTCCTTTTTTAATTGTCCAAGATTCAATGTTTATAACAAAAAATATAAAAATTTGGCAAAGAAAAAATAAAACCGTTTTTTTTGTTGTTGTTGTTGACAACTCTCCTTCTTGGATATATCATTTGAATAGTCAAAACCAAAGATGAATAATGGATCGTGTTTAATGCATATAATATTTTTCAAGTACTTTGTGATTAATTAGACGTAAATGAGGTAATATGCTTCAAATTTTAATAATAGTTCTTTTAATGTAAACTATTCACATATTTCCATTGTTTTAGCTTTTAAAAGACAATTCTAATTAATTCGGTAACTCATTTTCATTTTAATTTATCATTTGACATTTTAATCCCAGTGATTATCGTAACTACACTTTCTCAAAACTTTCTCAAATGTACTACACTTTCTCAAAACTTTCTCAAATGTACTACACTTACTCAGTGCTTACAGTGAAGTGAACCATGTAATTGTACCTGGAAGAATGACGTGGCAATAACCACATCCGAATTGTCTTTAAAATTCATTGGAAAAACCGCCGTAATTTTCTCCGGCTGGATGATGTAACTCAAATAAAATTAATACAGAGCTTAAGACATTAAATAAAATTGGATGTAACTCGAATGGTGAAAATGAAAACTTAAAAATGGGGAAAACTAAACCTGTTTAAAGACGTAGAAAGGTTCACATGGGTGATAAACAATCCTGATGGGCCTGTTGCTGTTGTTGTTCATCGCTTGCGAGTCCTCTTGAAAATTCAACATTTTCAGCATCTCTTTTAATTGGCTACTTAATATTAACGCTTGTATTTCAGAAATCCTTGTTATGATTTTAATCGCTTCTGCAGTTGAAAGAGTAAGAATGATGAAAACTTATAATTAAGTAGCGGCAGAAAATACATTACAATAGAAGTCATTATTTTCTCAACTTTGAATGAACACTCGTCTTAACTCTTAAGATATGATGAGCAATACGAATATCTGTAAATTTATTTTCACAAATTTTATAATAAAATGTAACTTCGTTTAAGTTATAAATCTCATCGTTTACACAAAAAGGTTATCTATTGACAAAAGATATGTACATATGTGATAAAAAGACTTCTAAAGAAAATAACTTGATAGATTTTAGGTCACTAAATTTTAAGTTTGTAGCTACAAAAATATATGTTAGTTACAACGAACACTTTTAAAAATGTAGCATTTTTCTTCTTCTCAACAGTCTTGTTTTTTTTTTGGAGGTTATATAAACAAAATGTGGCATTTTGAATTGATACGATCGAATTTCTATTTAGTAGATTGATTTATTACGAAAATAAGGAATATATAAGCTTACCATTGCCACGTGGGATATTATCAAAGTAAAGCTTAAGGGTCAATTGAAACCCTAATCTTGGTGGATCAACGATATCTATCACACCAAGTGCAATTTTCTTAATCACCTCAAAAGTGTGACTTGAAATCTCCTTTAACGTCACTGTTCCTTGTGTATCAAGTAACGTCGACGTTGATACATACACAATATTTGAATCCGAAATCGAGCACTGCACGTCCAAATCATATATATTTTATATTTTGTAATAGTTATCTAATTAAATAATCAAGAAAATTATTTTTAAAAAAATTAAGAAGACCCATATAATAAATATATACCTTGATGTGATATTGAATCGAACCAAACTCGTAGAAATGTTGATCGATCTCAATAGGTTTTTCAGCACTGGGATGATTTGAGTACAATGAAACATTATATTACTTTAATTTTATAGGAAGACCTTACAAATAAATTAATATAAAATAATCTCAATTGAATCTAAACCGGAAAAGATTGTTAGGTCCATAGATAAGCAATCCGGGAATGAAATCGGACCTGTGAAAAGAGAGAGAGAGTGGCTTACCGGTATATCTTGAGGAGTGTTTCTTTCAATGTTGGAGATGATCTTTCGAGATATGCCATTCTTGAAAGAGCTAGGAAGAAACTTGAAGGCAGAAGAATTATAATTTATAACTTTTTGTTTGTCATTTGTTTTTTTTTTTGGGTAGTTTTTATGATTCGTGTGTGATCTTCTGAATATATATATATATATGCATGTATGTGTGTGTCTCTGAGTGATTTTGTTTGTTTGTTTGTTTGTATGTATTTGTAGGTGAGGTCGAGTAAAATATAAGTTCTAAACTTGCAATCATTTTTATCGTCTTTTTAAGCAAACATATAAATATACGTGTGATTTGAATGCCATTAATCTAGACCTACCTGTCAGCCCAATCGGAATGTAGGCCCATTAAGAGAGCTTATGTTGTAGACGAGTTAACAATCGGAATGTAATTTTAAGCAATTTTAATTTTTGTTTTGTCTAAATGTTAAGAAACCAAACAAACCAAACAAAGAGTTCTAATCCAAAAGGTTAGATTCCAACTTTTGGTAAATAGGATTATGTCTTCAACGTAAGTAGACGAGTTAAACCAACGTAAATTTGATATGGTAAGTAGACTTATACCAGTGGTTTTGATTAATTGAGCTAAAATGTGTTTTTATAAAACCTCAAATGTCAAAACCCTACTGTTAAAGATTACACTAATGATTTGCTTTTTCCTCTGTGGACCTTTACCATTAAAAAGCAATACTTGACATGTAATCCAAGTTAATTTCCAATATAAAGTAAATTATTAGACAAATGTATGGTTAAGCGTCGATTTCACACGCATCTTAAGATTTTGATTTCACTTTGAAATATCAACCCACCACGTACTACTAATTCACCATTTTCCTTTATCCTCAAGGTTGGCTTGCTTAGGGTAAAAGAATGGTCATTGTAAGAGCCATATATATCTTATAATTTTTTTTGTTTAAAGGAATAAAATTATCCGCTCTCTTGTTATATTTATATATGAATGTGACCAATATTGTAAGAATTTAAAATCATTTTGATAATACAACTCGTAATATAACAACCCGTTGAACTATTTTTTTTTGTTTTTGTTAATTTAAACACAAATAGTGATATTTACAATAAATTATTCATATGCTAATTAGATAGCAAGACGTTAATAGTTTGTTTAAATATTTCAGGGTGGGAACAGGTGCAGAAGCCACCCACCTGATCGTAGTGTATGCGACTCCTACTGTGAGCAGGAGAAGTGATTTATGGGAACAATTGAGACACATAGTTCTAGCTGTTGACAAGTCTCTGTTTGTTGGAGGAGATTTTAATACAATCGTCAGGTTAGATGAGGGGACAGAGGGTAACAGTCGCTTGTCTCCAGACTCGTTGGGATTTGGTGATTGGATAAATATGAGATTTACAGGGAACAAGTTTACATGGAAAAGAAGGAGAGTCGAATCTACTGATGTTGCTAAGAGCCTGGACAGAGTTCTTTGCAATGCTCATGTTAAACTTAACTGGCACGAAGCGACCATTACTCATCTGTCGTTTCTGTCATCGTATCATACGCTGTTATATGTTCATTTGGTGCCAGAAGTAAGGAGTAACCCTCGCAGAAGACCATTTAAATTTTAAGCTGCGTGGTTACAACATGAGGGTTTTAAAGAAATGCTTACATCCTCGTGGAATACTGAGATCAGAACAACTGAGGTATTACAGAGCCTAAAAGAGAAACTGAGAAAGTGGAATAGGGAAGTGTTTGGGGATGTCAAACAACGAAAGGAGAAACTAGTTCAAAAGATCAAAGCTATCCAGGATTTGTTGGAAGTCAGTCAAACATATGATCTCTTGAACAAGGAGGCAGGCTTAATTAGAAATTTTGATGAAGTTTTGGAACAAGAAGAAGTAATTTGGTTCCAAAAATCCAGAGAAAAATGGATAGCCTTGTGAGACAGAAATACTAAATATTATCATACATCCACTATTGTTAGACGCAGAAGAAACATAATCGAAATGTTGAAGGATGATGCCAGGTAATGGGTGTCTTAGCCTGCAGAGCTTGAGAAATTAGCAATAGAGTACTATACCATGCTTTACTCTATGGACGATGTGGATCATATTGTGGAGAAGCTTCCATCGGAAGGATTTCCAGAGCTAACTCATGAGGAGCGAAGAGACTTACATAAGCCTTTATCGGAACTAGAAGTGAAAGTTTCGGTGAGAAGTATGGGAAAGTATAAGGCTCCAGGACCTCACGAGTTTCAACTAGTGTTTTATCAAGGATGTTGGGACGTTGTCGGGAGCTCCATTACTCGTTCTGTGTTGGATTTCTTCTGTTCACGGAACCTGTCGAAGGGAGCAAATGATGTTATTGTCGTGCTCATAGCAAAGGTTACTAAAACGGAGAATATAATGCAGTTCAGACCTATAAGTCTGTGTAATGTTCTGTTTAAAACCATTACAAAGGCCATGGTTATGAGATTGAAACGGGTAATGCCCAACCTGATAGGGCCAGCGCAGGCAAGCTTTATTCTGTGTAGACTGAGTACATATAATATTGCGGTTGTACAGGAGGCAGTCCACTCGATGAGAAGGATTAAAGGATGGAGAGGCTGGATGTTACTTAAGCTTGATCTCGAGAAGGCTTATGATCACATCATATGAGATTTTTTGGAAGATACTCTCCGAGCAGTAAGACTTCCTGAGGCTTGGATTGGGTGGATCATGCAGTGTGTTTCGGGTCCTGCTATGAGTCTACTTTGGAACAGAGAAAGAACAGAAGAGTTCCTTCCAAAATGTGGATTACGTCAAGGGGACCCCCTGTCCCCCATATTTGTTTGTTCTCTGCATTGAGAGATTGTGTCATTTAATAGAGAATTCCATAGATCGAAAGGAGTGGAAGCCAATAAGTATTTCTCGAGGAGGCCCCAAACTGTCCCATATTTGTTTTGCAGATGACCTAATCTTATTTGCGGAGGCTTCAGTGGCTCAAATTCGAGTGATTAAAAGAGTGTTAGAGAGATTTTGTGTCGCGTCAGGGCAGAAGGTGAGTCTAGAGAAATCAAAAATCTATTTCTCCGGGAATGTAAGCCTAGAGTTGGGGAAATTGATAAGTGATGAAAGTAGAATTGGTGCAACACAAGATCTAGGCAAGTATCTGGGAATGCGAGTCTTACAGATAGATAAGGATTAATAAATATACTTTTGCAGAAGTTTTGGAGAGGACCTCATCCAGACTTGCAGGATAAAAAAGCCGTATGTTGAGCTTTGCGGGCAGAGTTACGCTTACAAAGGCAGTACTATCCTCCATTCCAGTCCATTCGATGAGCAGCATAGCTATACCGAAATCGACGCTTGCAAGACTTGACATGATCTCAAGATCTTTCGTATGGAGAGATACACCAGAGCAGAGAAAACATCGCTTAGTCGCTTGGAAAAGGGTTTGTTTGCCGAAGGGAGAAGGGGGTTTAGGATCCGTTTAGCACAAGAGAAGAACACAGCTCTATTAGCAAAACTGGGATTGCACTTTATGCATGATAATACGAGCCTTTGGGCAAGAGTGTTGCGTGGTAATTATAGTTTTACATAAGAGAGGAAGGTTACATGGACCTGTGTCAAGAGTAATGGCTCATCCACGTGGTGGAGTGTGGTGTTGGAAATGAAAGAGGTAGTATTTCTGGGATTAAACTGGGTCATTGGAGATGGAAGGCGAATTTACTTCTGGAAGGATAAATGATTGCTGAATGTCCTGTTGGTAGAGATGACTATGTCGGAGATACCGGCAGAGTTGGTAAATGCTACTGTGAGAGACCTTTAGAGGAACGGGATAGGGTGGTTGCTTCCTCAGATTATCCCGTATGTTCCCACGCACATCCGGTTACAGTTGGCAGCAGTGGTGTTAGATGACGTGACAGGGGCAAGAGATAGACGGTCATGGGGATCGTCTCAAGACGGTAATTTCACGGTAAGATCGGCTTATTCATTCCTCATTATGAGCATATCTTAAGGGCCGAATATGTGTATATTTTTTGATCGGGTATGGCATGTAGTAGCACCCGAAAGAGTTCGATTATTTCTTTGGCTCATTGTGCATCAAGTTATCATGACCAATATGGAGCGTTAGAGACGCCATCTTAGTGACACCGGAGTTTGTCAAGTTTGTAAAGGGGGAGAAGAATCCATAATCCATATATTGAGGGATTGTCCTGCAATGTCGGGAATATAGAATAGGCTTGTCCCGATAAGGAAGAGGAGAGTCTTCTTCGAGAAGTCCATTCTTGAGTGGATCTTTAAGAATTTGGGATAAAAATCTGATGTAAACAGTGGTGACTGGTCCACATTATTCGCTCTGGCGGTTTGGTGGGGATGGAAATTGCGTTGTGGGAATGTGTTTGGTACTAACAAAAAATGCAGGGACCGTGTTCGCTTTATTAAGGAGTTGGCGAAGGAAGTCACTATAGCGCATTCTAATCTGCGGAGCAAGGGGACGGTGGTGGATAGAGTGGAAAGGCTAATAGCATGGAAACCACCGAATGGTGGATGGATGCGAATGAACACGAATGGAGCGTCACGAGGAAACCCCGAACTTGCTACTGTGGGTGGTGTACTGATAGACGCATACGGTAGCTGGCACGGTGGTTTTGCTCTCAACATTGGGGTGTGTTCGGCTCCGTTAGCTGAGTTATGGTGCATATACTATGGCCTCTACTTGGCATGGAATCGAAGAGTTACGCGATTGAAGCTTGAGGTAGATTTAGATATCGTGGTGGGTTTCTTACGAGCAGGGATAGGTGATGGTCACCCCCTGTCTTTCCTTGCACGTTTGTGTCATGGCTTTCTTTTAAGGAACTGGCTGGTACGGGTTACACATGTGTATACGAAGGCTAACCGTCTAGCCGATGAGTTAAGTAACTATGCTTTTCTTTACCGTTAGGGTTTCATAGTTTTGATTCTGCACCTGATGATGTTGTTTCTGTCATGACAGATGATGTAAACGGCTCTGCACAAGCCCAACATGTACGTTTGTAAGATTTTTAAATTTTAATAAAATGGAGGAGACAATGTCTCCCTCCCTCTTACCAACAAAAAAAAAATTATTATTGTTACTATTTTTTATTATTATTATTTTTTTTTGCTAAGAATGTAAATATCATTAAAAATAAAATGTTTAGGTCTTACAAATTTAAATCAAAATGTAATACCTAATTTAAATGGTCCCATGGCAAAAAAAGTATAAAAACATGAAAGCGTAAGATAATCGGAAATTTGTCGAGTCCTCTTACGAAAACGATTAAGTAGCGATACATCGCTTGAGAATCCGCAAAAGAGTTGAAGCCCAATATTCTTACAAATTTTTTATTATTGTT
Source organism: Alliaria petiolata (assembly GCA_020283515.1). Classification (NCBI taxonomy): domain Eukaryota; kingdom Viridiplantae; phylum Streptophyta; class Magnoliopsida; order Brassicales; family Brassicaceae; genus Alliaria; species Alliaria petiolata. The sequence goes on along the minus strand of JAHZTW010000001.1, from coordinate 305,947,191 downwards.
ATTATTAAATTTCATACATTTATATTACAATATTCTAATCCCGAATCATTAGGGAAAGATTTTATATTACTTTTGACAACAACATTTCATAGGATCGTTAGGAGAAGGAGAAGCACATATGCCCATTCTGTAATGAGAACTTGTGCAGTCATAAAAACATTCATACGTTCCATACGCAGTCGTACACAGAGCCTTGCAGTGGTCAAATGATATATTCTCTATCCCTGCACATACACAATTCCACATAAATATTAATTGTAATGATTGATACAGACTTGTCCTCTTGTCCATTAACCTTAAATATATGTAGTTATATAACATTTCCTTGGAATAAAAATAATACTAGTAACACTTTTTTCCGATTACAAATTTTTTAAAAACATGTCTATATTTTTTATTATATAAAGTTAGATGTGTCAAATTTGCTAATTAACATGATTATAACACGTGCCAAGTTAATCGATAAGATTTTGACGTGTGTTAAAAAATTATACCAATTAGATTTAAACATAATGTTTACATAAATCTAAAAATTAGTTTTAAAAAAAAAGTTTCTTTTATGTTTTCTAATTAGATTATATTTTTTTGTATAATCGAGAATACTAATAGTAAAAGGAAAAAAAAGAAAAGTAAATAAGATAATTAAGAAAAAGAAAAATAAGTTTATTTTATGTTTTTATTTAGATTAAGAAAATTATATGATCAATTACTAATATTAAAAAAAAAAAAATCAAAAAAGTAAATAAGAAAATTAAAAAAAAGAAAATAAGTTTTTTTCACAACAAAATAAATATTGATTTTATTATATCAAAATCTTATATGAAAATAGTAATAAAATTTAATTACAAAAAAATAAAAGAAATTTTATTTTTTCTTTTTAATTTTATTTTTCTTCACAAGTGATCAGACTTTATTTGAAAAAAACTTTTTACCGATTTAAAATATTTTATTCATAACCGCATGTATGCATGTCATATTTTAGTATATTTATATATAAACAAAAACATAAAACATGGTCATTACAAATTCGACATATTTAGTTATTGATTTTAAAATGAAATAACTAAATAGATTTGAAACATACCCAATGCGTTGTGGTTGGACAACAAAATTACAAACATGGCTACTAGAAGAAAAGTCACCAGATTTTTTGTAACATCCATGATATTTGTTTTTTTTGTATTAAACCTATTGAAAAATTGAAATGCTGCTAGTTTTTCTGATCCATGTTCTATTTATATAACTTATATATGTTCGTTGCACAATTCATTGTTGGGAAGTTTTGTAATTACAATTAGGTAGTATGGTATAACTCTTATAAATCATAACTTTTTTGCCACATCATCAACTACTAGAAAAGTGCGACTTTCTTTTTGCATTTATAACATAAAATTTTGCTTTGACTAAATGCAAAACTACAATCAGATTTATTTATTTTATGAAAGGAAACAATATAATATGAAGTTGACTAAAAAAACTACCATAGATACACATATATATTTTTAATATAAAGTTATATCAAATTAGTAAAAGTTTGAGTAGTGAATACTGTAAGATATTTCCGTATTACAATATTTAGAAAAAAAAAACAATTTTATTATGAAGAGTGACTAAAATATTTATTACAACAGATCGAATCAATTTGATTTTCTTTCGAAATTATTTTTAAAATATCATATAATATTTTATTATATAAAGTAACTTTATATAATAAGATAAATACTTAGGTAGAATAATATAAAAAATAATCGGTATTAGATAAAAAATTAAATAAATTAGATAAAAAAAAAGACATTCGGTTATGGTTGAGTAATTGAATTTGTCCAAATTTACAAAATTTATAAGATTATAGTTGAGTAATTGAATTTGTCAAAATTTACAAAAATTATAAGAGTATAGTGAATCAAAAAAAAAATATTTTTATAAGATTATAGTTGAGTAATTGAATTTGTCAGCTTGTTTTTCTGAAAAATTCAAAGCATATTAAATTATATAGTTCGACAAGTTGTAATGTAATTAAAATATTGCAAGTTTGCTATTTAAAAATGTTTAGTCAACGGGGGCAGTATGAACTCATAACGAGATTACCTACCGTGCGTTAAACAAAGCTTAATCCGATTTTGCAAAAAAATCTCACGTTAAATCTTGGCCATTGATTCTATTTAAAGAATTTTTCTTTCACTTTCTCGGCATCCAATCAGAACTCAGCAGAGAGAAACGCGTCTCTCAGATATCAATCCTCCACTTTCCCTTTTGATTTTTTTTTTTTTGGTTTTTTTTTTCTCGTTATCGGATCAGAACATCTGGGAATTTGAGGTTTCTGGATTGGTGGATTCTTAGATTTCTTGTTGAATCCTTTGTTTTTGTTAATCCGTTGTCAAATTTTTAATTTTCCCGAGAAAATTTGAGAATTCCCCTTCCCCTACCGGAGAGAAAACGCCGCCACTTAACTACGTAAGTAATGCGTTTTCATTTTCAGTTTCTGATTTCATATTCGGATCTCGATATCTCTCCGTTGTCGAATCCGGGTCTGATTTTTGATCGTTGACTTTTGCTACCTCGGAATTCGAGATTTTTGGCGGTTAGGGCTTGTTAGATTTATTATTAGCTTCCTTTTGTTTTGTTTCCAGGATCAAACTCAAAACCCTCAAATCAATCACTAGGATCCAAATCGTCCTGCTTTCTAGCTTGATTTGTGGGATCCATAATTTTGGAGCGAAATCGAGGTCAATTGTCAGGGTTTATGATTGATCAGGTGGATTGTATCTGACATTAATTAGGAACAAAAGATCTCTATCTTCTCCAGATTGTTTCGAGTTTGGGGTCTACTACTTTCCATAGATTAATATATCTCCTTGTTTTGAGATTGCTTTCATCTGTCTATGGATACGACTCGTGGCGAGGCTAAAGAAGCTAATGGATGTGAGAATAAGGCTATCGTTAGTCTAAGCAGCAGTGAAATTGAAGATCAGATTTCTGAGGAAGAAGAAAGTGAGTCGCAGTGTTTGTTGCCTCCAAGGAAAGGAGGGATGTCGAGAAGTACCGACAAGATAAAGAGGACTGTGCAGTGGAATGACAACAAAGGGGACAATCTTGCTGAGGTTTTAGTATATGAACCAAGGTAATACGATGATCCTGAGGAACACAATCTCTGTAGATTGTTTTGTTTCCTTCAGCTTTTTTTTTCACTTAATTTTGAACTGTATTGTGATTCTGTTCTCGTTTGTTTGATGTCAATGGTTTCGCAAATGGGGAATCAATATCATTAACCTTAGGTTAGTATTGATGTGGCTGATACCTTGATTTTGGAATGGTCTTCTTCGATCTCTGACTGGTAGCCCTTTTGTTTAGCAATGGTTTCGATAGATTGCTTAGCGGTTTCTCACGATTTGTCAGTATTTGACCTGGAACTCTTTTAGCTTAATGTTTTTGTTGATGAGTCTATGGGAATACTTAGGTTTGATGTTAATGGTTTCTCACTTCAGTTTGGGGATTGTGGAATCTTTTTCATATGAGCGGTTCAGAAACATTAACAACGAAAACCATTGGAAAAGCCTGTAGAATTCACATTGCTGTTGACTTCTTTTTGATATTCCATATAAGTAGTAATGATCTTCTGCTCAAGAACTTAGTCTCTTACTTTCTTAATTTGTTCCCTTGGCGATTGAAAACAACTAAATATCTTACTTCTGCCTCCAATTTATGCTTGCAGCGAAATAAGCGACACAGAGGACGATGATTCAGATTCCTGCATCTGCACAATTATGTAGTCCGCAATCAACCACCATTAACATGGAGTTAACAATGAGCTTGTCCTTTCTTTTCAGCAACCAGTTTTTTTTGTGAGGACAGACGAACCAACTTAAAGCGATTGGACATATCACAATCACGTAACTGTCTGATTTTGTGCTCAGGACTTCTGACAAGAAGCCAGTCCAAACGAGGGATGTAGACTCATAAGCTTATATCAGATGGTCACATCTCAGTGACAGGAGTGAGTATATATAGACTATAGCTTTACTGCTGTATTGTTCAATAGAGATCTTCAAACCGAAGATCTTTGAGTGCTGTTTGATTTAACAGGTTTGATAGTAAAACTATGTATGTGTTTCTGCAACATACACACTTTTTTTAAATTGTATAAGCAGCAATTTAATCATTTTTTCTCCCCTCTTCTTCCAGTAGCTGTTCTCCTTACCAAATCACAATCAGATGCAAAAACGTTGAAAGATCACAGCTTTATCAAAGACTTTTGTTGCAGAAACAACCAGTGGGGAAAGTAAACCAGAAAAGTGGAAACAGATACAAATCCGTACACACAGAAAGAATCAGAAATGCTACAAAAACAAACAACAAAACACACTCTTCTTCACATGTTGGTGATAACCACAAATGGGGATCTCTTGGTCGAATCATTCCCATGGAAACTCTTTGGTGAGGCCAACCAATTGGAAAGGCTAGTATTGACGATTATCTCCTTGAGTAGCGGTTTTGCTTGATCATCGGTATCCACTTCAACATTCTCCTTCATTACCTGTTTAACTCTTACCGGCTTTGCTTTAACCGCTTTCCACTGCGCAATATTCTCCACTGGGTTCAAAAGAGGAGTCACGTCCTGGTGGTCCCCGTAAACCTCATCCTCTTCATCCTCATCATCAGCATCATCTTCATAGTCGTTTTCGTCATCTGTGTAATAGTCTTCATCCTCCAAATCACTCTCTCCATAACCCAATTTTTCTTCATCTTCGAAACTATCCACGCAGTTCTGGTATCTATAGTTTGAAGGATACACAGATCTACTGCTCAGATCCTCTGTTTTCTTGTCGATAGCCGAAGATCCCTTGCTTATTCCTCCATTTCCCTCTTCATCATCACTGCAATAGTTCTCATATCTTGTTGGTAGAATTGGTTCATAGGTTTGTACATTCAAGTTGAATCTGACTCTCTTCCTCGTCTTTTTTGTCCCTTTCTTCTCCTCCTCCACCTCACATCTGACATAGGAACAGAAAAACAGCCATTGTTAAATGATCACCTCTGCAAATGTTTCTCTAAGAGACTCTTAGAAGATTTCAAACTGCTTAAAACCGGGTTTCAGTTTGGCTTTCATAACCGGTTATCAGATAGATAATCTCAGAGCAAAAAGTATCATTTTTGAAGTAAATCCAAATCACTAAGACATTGTAAACGGAAGAAACACACTGACCTGAGGTTCGTATTCGATATCTTTTCAGGGTTATCTGCAACAGTACTGAAATCTGTCGGATCTGAAGAAAGTAGAGGCTCATAGCTACAGATTCTCTGCAATAAAAAAATGTTAGGGCTCTCTAAGAGAGAGATACAGAAACAAGAAAGACTGTTGTTTGATTTATTTTAAAGTAGAGGCTCATAGCTACAGACTGTTGTTTGTTTTAAAAAAAAAGCTTACTTGATCTCGAGGCAGGATCTTTCTGGTGGAATTTCTGCGTTTTTTGTTGGAAGAGAGACCGAAACAACCCATAAAACATCCCATTGGTGGTGATGTTTCTCTTCTGTTTCGGTTTTGATTCTTGAGAGGAAGAAGAATAAGAAGAGGAAGAGAGATGATTTTGTTTTTTTTTTTTTGCCTCGTTGATGTGTTTGAACAGAAATAGGAACGTTGGGATTTCGAAAAAGATGAAAAGTGACGGTCGGCTCACGGAGTTTATGCCGGCGTTTATTCTTTATTATTTTATTTAAGAAGAAGAGACAAAACAATTATTGCAGCTTCCTCTTTTTTTAATATTTCAAACCATATTTCACTTGTCGACAAAAAAAAAAACCATATTTCACTTCTTTTCTATATTCAACAATTTGGGCTAAAAAATGTACTAAATAAATGCATTTATTTGTTTCTTCTATGCATAACCAAATATCATATTGAAATTATTTACCTATAAAAACCAAAATTTCAAATAAAATATATTTTTATGAAGTGATTTTTTCTTTTATTTCGAAGAAGACTCGGTGTTGAATGAGTTGTTTTATCTTCAATTTTTTTTTTTTCATTTATAGATTTCATTGATATTTTAAACATTAAATTACACCAAGTCGGCAGATGGCAACAAATCCTCAAAGACAAAGCCGACATAATAATGATTCCCAAAGCCCTAAAGCAGTAAAATATGTATTTCATCAAAACTAATACTAGACATTTATAAAATATTTAGCAAAAATAATGAAACTTGTATAAGAGTCAAGGAAACCAAAACACTAAATCTGATAAACTGAACCAAAACCGACCACGCCCTTACGCATCGAACCCAGAAAGAGATGCGATAAGCCGAAAAATTTGAAAACCGAAAAGAAGCCTAGAACAAATACGCCTCTAAAAACCAACAAATTTTATCTTCAATCTTTATTTGTGGTTCTTTTCTTTTTGATTGTACATTATATTTGTCATTTGTTTTAAGTTTTGTTTTAGCCACTAGTTTGAAAAAAAAATGTTTTCTTGTCATTGTTTTTCTTGGGTTGAAGATTCGTCTTTTTAACAAAATTTTCGAATGTATTTTATGATTTGAAAATTATTTACTTTATATGGCTGGTTTTTGAATTCTAAGATTTAGTCGAGAATTTGGTGTAAGATTAATTTACCTGTAAAATTATCTTTTGTAAATTTCCCACTTTTGTGAAGTGAATTAAAAAGGATAAATGGCTTAGAAACATTTTATTACCTTTGGTGGGGAAGTGTAATCTGCAGTGTTGAAGACCCATCTCGAGAGATATTGGAAATTACACTCCTCCCTCTGCCCAAAGACGGAAGATAAATATCTTGTGTGTTGTGGGCCTTGTGGCCCATTTTAAGCAATTTTGGAAAATGGATAATAATATAAAATAATAAAAGAAGCTGATATTGAAAAATCTCCTTTTTTTTTTTTATTAAGTCGATCTCTTTCACTCTCTTTAACCCAATTGGCCGCTACTTTCCAAGTCTGTTTTTTTTTTCTCTCTCTCTCTCTCTAACCCGATTTCACAAACCCAAACCCTAATTTTATCGGGACACTGAAATTTTTACAGCTCCTTTCCTCTTCTTCACCGGGGGGATTTGTCGGTGTTGAATCTAGGGCTTTTTGGGTATAACAAGGGTGGAGAGAGAAAGCGCAGCAATGGAATCAGATCAGGGAAAGCTGTTTATCGGCGGGATTTCATGGGATACCGACGAGAATCTTCTGAGGGAGTACTTCAGCAATTACGGAGAGGTTTTGCAGGTGACGGTGATGCGTGAGAAGGCTACAGGACGTCCCAGGGGATTCGGATTCGTGGCATTCTCGGATCCCGCTGTTATTGATAGGGTTCTTCAGGAGAAGCACCATATCGATAATAGAGATGTAAGAAAATTCCCTTTAATTTACTCGAATTTGCTCTTGTTTCTGGAACGGGTTTGTAATAGTTATTGAATCTTATCGCCATGAGTTTTTGAGTTTAGTATTGTTTTGTCAGTAATTGCCACTCTCTCCTGATTAATTTGGATGTAAAAATCTATCCTTTTAGTCTTCTTGTCGAGGTTTTATTTTCATGTTTGATGGTTTAGTTTCTGTGACATTGTTAGGTTGATGTGAAGAGAGCAATGTCTAGAGACGAGCAGAATCCTGCCGGGAGATCAGGGAATTTTAATGCTTCTAGGAATTTTGATAGCGGCGCTAACGTCAGGACCAAGAAGATATTCGTGGGAGGTTTGCCTCCAGCATTAACATCAGACGAGTTTAGGGCCTATTTTGAAACTTACGGTCCAGTGAGCGATGCAGTCATTATGATTGATCAGACAACACAACGCCCTCGAGGGTTTGGATTCGTATCATTTGACTCGGAAGATTCGGTAGACCTTGTTTTGCACAAGACTTTCCACGATTTGAATGGTAAACAAGTAGAAGTTAAAAGAGCACTACCAAAAGATGCTAAACCCGGAGTAGCCAGCGGTGGTGGTCGTGGCAGCGGCGGCTCTGGAGGCTTTCAAGGCTATGGTGGTTCCGGTGGAAGTGGCTATGAGGGCCGTGTGGATTCCAATAGATACATGCCACCTCAAAACACTGGAAGCGGTTATGCTCCTTATGGTGCTTCTGGGTATGGCTCTGGTGGCTATGGTTATGGCAGCAACGGTGTAGGTTATGGGGGTTTCGGAGGGTATGGAAATCCAGCTGGCGCGCCTTATGGGAATCCTGGTGTCCCTGGAGCTGGGTTTGGAAGCGGCGGTCCAAGAAGTTCGTGGGGAGGTCAAGCACCATCGGGTTACGGCAATGTTGGGTATGGAAATGCTGCTCCTTGGGGTGGTTCTGGTCCTGGTTCAGCAGTGATGGGCCAAGGAGGTGCATCTGCAGGTTACGGAAGTCAAGGTTATGGCTATGGTGGAAATGATTCCTCTTATGGGACTCCATCTGGTTATGGTGCAGTCGGTGGGCGGTCTGGCAGTATCCCAAACAGCCACGGCGGTGGCTATGCTGATGCCTCGGATGTCTCTGGAGGCTATGGGAATCACCAAGGGAACGGACAAGCTGGTTATGGCGGAGGTTACGGAAGCGGTAGGCAAGCTCAACAACAGTGATTGAGGAATGAAGACTGCTACCAAATGTGGTTTGGTTCCCTGACCTTGAAACCTCCTCTTTCCGCCTGAATGATGCCACACTTCTGGGGCGGTCTGACCAGGAGGTCTCGTCGACCTACGCTGGAATTATCTCTTTTGTTAGTTTTTTTTCTTTCAATAAGTTGTTTTCAGGCACTCTGGATGCTGAGTCGTACTATGAAGTTGTAGCTTTTTAAGTTTGCGTGCTTATTTATATTTGTCGCTTTTGGAATGTTTTTCTTTCTCTACCCTAGTGTTTGTTTTTAACAATAACTTCTCCAGATTATCATTATTTCATCTTTTCTTTGTTGCATCCATTCTTTTGAATACTCCTTTCCAGATTCTTGCTTTGTATCTCTTCTGTTTAGGTGAACATTTCCTCTTGGTATGGAATGTGATCTAAGGTGTTTGTTAGAACAAGAGCTTCTTGGTAATGGTAGCAGTAAACTGTAGCTGTAATAAACCGCTTCCGAGATTGCACACAAAATGACAAAACTATTCCCTTCCATGTCTGCGCCTGTACTGTTACTTGTAACAGGAGGAGATACAATGGCTGTCAAGAAGTTTTCATTGGGCATAACAAGGAAACTTCAAAGTCCCAAGATTTTGTGTTGTCTGCAGAGCGGTACAGCTTGTTCGAAGGAGGTTGAATGTTGGATTTACATAATCAATCCTTAAAATGTTGTTTTTTTTTCTATAGAAGAGCCTGACTAAACTAGTCTGTTTGGTCGCTGTTGAAACTTCTGCAAAGTTCCGAGGGAAGTAAGTCTGCAACTTGGGTCAATGTTCTTCACTGATCATCTATATGTTCTTCCTCCTTCTATAACCTGGACACAGATCCTTAGGTTTACACAGTTCTTTTCTTCCCCTTCTTGTGGGTAGAGCCACGCAGAAGATATAGAAGAAGAGTAATCATGTAACTAAATCCCATAAGACGTTGTCAATGGTTTTGCTGGATTATGTTGGTATATAATATATCAAAAGGCTTCCTCTCTTTATACTCACCGAGTGTGTTTCTCTTTTCCTTGATGATTCATCAGATTCTCAAATCCAAAATGCTTCTTCCTTTCCTTTCGCCGAATCCTCTTCTCTCTCACAGATTATAGGGTTCAAGAAACAGGATTGCCACAACTTAACTTGTTTGATCCTGGAAGAACTGAACAATGTCAGAGATTCACAACGGTATATTTCTTTTGCTCCACCCCGATGATCCATGGAAGAACTCGTGTTAATCTCCAACAGATTCATTAGACCCCATCTCTATTACAACGTTTAACTGTACTTTTAGACCATTTTCGACTACAATTTAAATTTAACAACCTTTGTTCTGTATACCGTTTTGGATTTGCCACATACAGTAATTGGCTCCATACTTCTCCAAAAAGGCCAACTTCAATGTTTCACGCAAGTAACTTCAACCAAATTTTTTTCCCCATAGCAAGAGTTTAGATATTCATGACCAAATCAAATTATAATGCTGAAAACACTCTAACTAAATGAAAATTCCCGGGTCGGTAAAATTTGCCGGTATGTTAAAATTTTACTCGATCTTGTTAGGTTCATTCAAGACTCTATAGAAGAAAATATCGGTTAAAAATTGGTTATACACTGAGCGTCATGGGTTTTGTGAGAAACACTAAAGATTTGTTTTTTTGTTAAACAATAAAAATTTAACATTAAAGAGCAATTTTTATAGAAAAATAACATTTAAGAGCAACTTTTATAGAAAATCTGTGTATCACACGCTGTCAAGTGTCTACTACACAAATATATATGATTTACAGATGAGATTTGGATGGAAAAGAATTTACCAGAAATAGAAGATTTCCTAAATATGGTTATATTTTGTGTGTTTTCCTAAGTTTACTCACATCCTCTCTCATTCCTCAGCTCAGAAAAATTTGCTGTCGATTAGCTTTTTCCAACTCGTCTCCTTCCTCTTGTTTTTGTTTTTTTGTTTGTTTCTTAAGTGTTTTGCCTTATTTTTAAACAAGAAATGTCATCTCTCTCCCTCTTTCCTCTCTCATTGGACAATCTAATTTCATAAATCCCGTTCAAATCTTCCCTCAACCCTCTCCTCCTCCGCCATGACCCATCATCACCGGCGGGAGTCCTTCTCGGTAACTATCTCCAACATGGGAGGTGGTTCCGCGGTGGTTTGTCCTAATACCGACCTTCTTTGGCCATTCGGGAAGCTTGACGGGCTAGACCGGGAGGATATCCGTGAGACGGCTTATGAGATCTTCTTCACGGCTTGTCGGTCATCACCCGGTTTTGGAGGTAGGACTGCCCTCACGTTCTACTCTACGCACAATAACAATGACCATCATGGGGAAGGAGGAGGAGGAACAGGACCAGGCGGCTCACCTGGTGTTGGGTCTGGTTCTGGATCTGGGTTCGGGTTTTCGGGGAGGAAAGAGGTGGTGACAACCCCGACAAGCCGGGTGAAACGAGCTCTAGGGTTGAAGATGCTTAAACGGTCTCCTTCTAGGCGAATGTCAACAATAGGAGCGGTCGGAGGAGCCGGGGCAACTTCACTGTCCCCTGGAAGTGGCTCAGGGCATATTAGCCCTGGAGCCGGGTTCTTGACGGTCCAGCCTTCTCGGCCTAGAAGACCGTTAACTTCGGCGGAGATCATGAGGCAACAAATGAGGGTGACAGAACAGAGTGATAGCCGGCTTCGAAAAACCCTATTGAGAACGCTTGTTGGTCAAGTAAGTCCATCGTTTGCTTGTTTCCTTCCTTCTTCTACACGTTAATTAAAAACGGTGAAATGCTTTTAACAATAACTTAAAAATGTTTGTTTTTTCTTTATAGACGGGTAGACGAGCAGAGACGATAATCTTGCCGTTAGAGCTTCTCCGACACTTGAAACAATCAGAGTTTGGCGATGTGAATGAGTACCAGCTCTGGCAAAGAAGACAACTCAAAGTCCTTGAAGCTGGCCTTCTCCTTCACCCATCGATTCCTCTAGACAAAACCAACAACTACGCAATGCGTTTAAGGGAGATCGTTAGACAGAGCGAGAACAAACCCATTGACACAAGCAAAAACTCAGACACAATGAGAACACTCTGCAACGTTGTCGTGTCTTTATCTTGGCGCAGCACAAACGGAAACCCGACCGATGTTTGCCATTGGGCTGATGGTTACCCTCTCAACATTCATCTCTATGTAGCGTTGCTGCAGTCGATATTCGACGTTAGAGACGAGACATTGGTGCTGGATGAGATCGATGAGCTTCTAGAGCTAATGAAGAAGACTTGGTCAACACTAGGGATCACAAGACCGGTGCACAATCTATGTTTCACTTGGGTTTTGTTTCATCAGTACGTCGTGACGTCACAAATGGAACCGGACTTGCTCGGTGCATCCCACGCTATGCTGGCTGAAGTTGCTAATGACGCCAAGAAACTTGACCGTGAAGCTCTCTATGTAAAACTGTTGACCTCGACATTGGCCTCTATGCAAGGATGGACCGAGAAAAGGTATTTTGTTTTTTGCAACATACATAAAGTTTTAAAATGTTTGAATATCTATATGTGATTGCGGTTTTTTTTTAGGTTGTTGAGCTACCATGATTATTTCCAAAGAGGAAATGTGGGATTGATAGAGAATCTTCTCCCATTGGCGTTGTCATCGTCAAGAATATTAGGAGAGGATGTGACAATTTCTCAAGGGAAAGGACAAGAAAAAGGCGAAGTGAAATTGATTGATTATTCAGGAGATCGCGTCGATTATTACATAAGAGCGTCTATCAAAAACGCATTTTCTAAGGTAAATAATATTCAACTTAGAAAAACAAAATTTTATCTTTTATATCTGTTTCTTATGGTCATGAAATGTTTTTGTTTGCAGGTGATAGAGAACACAAAAGCCAAGATCGCAGCTACAGAGGAAGGAGAAGAAGCAGCTGCAACACTGTTACAGCTAGCTAAAGAAACAGAGGAGTTAGCGTTAAGAGAGCGCGAATGTTTCAGTCCGATACTCAAGAGATGGCATTCGGTTGCTGCTGGTGTTGCCTCGGTGTCGCTTCACCAGTGCTACGGTTCGATCTTGATGCAGTATTTGGCAGGGAGATCGTTTATCTCGAGAGATCTGTCTCTTATACACATCTAGATGTGTATAAGAGACAGTCTTGATGCAGTATTTGGCAGGGAGATCGTTTATCTCGAGAGATACCGTTGAGGTTTTGCAAACGGCAGGGAAGCTCGAGAAGGTGTTGGTGCAGATGGTGGCTGAAGATTCGGAAGAATTCGATGACGGTGGAAAAGGGCTTGTTCGAGAGATGGTTCCTTATGAAGTTGATTCGATAATATTGCGGCTTATAAGACAATGGATCGAAGAGAAGCTGAAAAGTCTTCAAGAGTGTTTGTTTAGAGCAAAAGAAACTGAAGTAAGTTTTACTTGCAATCCAAAAAACTTTACTTTCATGTCATTTTTTAACTGACATTGGGTGATTTGCATTCTTTATTTGTAGACATGGAACCCGAAATCCAAATCGGAACCTTATGCACAATCTGCAGGAGAACTGATGAAGCTAGCGAAGGATATAATAGATGAGTTTTTCGAAATCCCCATCGGTATTACAGAGGATCTGGTTCATGATCTTGCCGAAGGATTGGAACAACTTTTCCAAGAATACACTACCTTCGTTGCATCTTGCGGTAAGCGTAATATCAAAATTCGTTTCTTTTTAACATTCGCGTAAAAAAACACAATTTTCATTCTCTCTAATTCTTGGTTTTTGTCAGGTTCTAGACAAAGTTACATCCCTACATTACCTCCTCTTACAAGATGCAACAGAGATTCAAGATTCGTTAAACTATGGAAGAGAGCTACGCCGTGTACCGCCTCCGGAGAAGATTTCAGCCACACCGCACCCGCGAGCTCCGACGGCCACCATCCGCGACCGTCCACGAGCCGCGGGACGCAGCGTCTTTACATTCGTCTCAACACATTGCATTTCCTAAGCTCTCATATCCATTCACTGAACAAAACACTCGCTTTAAACCCGAAGGTACTTCCCGCAACCCGAAAACGCTACCGCCACCGGAACAACAACTCCTCTTCTTACTTCGACTTCACCTACGCCGGAATCGAATCCGCATGCCAGCACGTTTCAGAAGTCGCCGCTTACCGACTGATCTTCCTCGACTCGAACTCTGTTTTCTACGAGAGTCTTTACGTAGGAGAAGTCGCGAACACGAGGATCAGACCGGCTTTACGGATCATGAAACAGAACTTAACGTTAATGTCAGCGATTCTTGCGGATCGAGCTCAAGCACTAGCGATGAGGGAGGTCATGAAGTCGTCTTTCGAAGCCTTCTTGATGGTATTGCTCGCTGGTGGCTATTCACGAGTGTTTTACAGATCGGATCACAGTATGATCGAAGAAGATTTCGAGAACTTGAAAAGGGTTTTCTGCACTTGCGGCGAAGGGTTGATACCGGAGGAAGTTGTGGACAGAGATGCAGAGACCGTGGAAGGAGTGATTCAGCTAATGAGCCAACCTACAGAACAACTTATGGAAGATTTTAGCATCGTGACGTGCGAAACAAGCGGAATCGGGATGGTTGGATCAGGACAGAAGCTACCGATGCCTCCGACGACAGGAAGGTGGAACCGGTCGGATCCGAACACTATCTTGAGGGTTCTTTGTCATAGAAACGACCGTGTTGCTAATCAGTTTCTCAAGAAATCGTTTCAGTTGCCTAAACGGAGGTAAATAGCAAAAAAGGAGAAAGACAAAAAAAAAAGAGCAAGAATTCAACTCAAAAAGAAAGAAAAAAATGTTTGTGTTGGTGAGAGACGTGAACTTGTTTCGTTGTGTAAAGAGCTTGAAAAATATGATTTTCTTTTGAGTTTTTGGGCTGATTTGTAATAAAGTTTTTTTTTTTTTGGTTTCTTGTTGTTACATTACAACAGAGGTTGAAGAGAGTTTGTTTGTTAAATTTGTTCATTCTTTATAGATGTGTTCATAAATACATAGAAGTCTTATTTGTTTTAAGCCCAATTTATGTGAAGCCCATACATTACTTTCTGAATATATAAGGAAAGCAAAAAATAAATTATCTGCAAAAACCCTATCCACTGTAAACCTCCGTTGCCGTCGTTTTTCTTACTCAGTCGCCTACTATGGCCTTGCCTATATCTGGCACGCGCCACCTCACGCGCTCTCTCTTGTTCAGTGATACCTTAATTGCACCTCCTCGGATTCCTTCCTCTGTTCGCTGCGGTGGAGTTAATTCCGGTAACGATGCGGTTGGAACTCGGTTAGCTTGCTCGACCCGGTTCGTCTCAATACGGTGCCGAGCTAACCGGTCAGGCTCCGCTTACTCGCCGCTTAACTCTGGCTCTAACTTCAGTGATCGGCCTCCGACGGAGATGGCTCCTTTGTTTCCGGGATGCGATTACGAGCACTGGCTCATTGTTATGGATAAACCTGGTGGCGAGGGCGCGACGAAGCAGCAGATGATTGATTGCTACATCCAAACCCTAGCCAAAGTCGTTGGAAGGTAAATGATTGCATATGTTAAACGAGTTTTGTTTCTGTAATCTGTTCTGTTATTGTATGAAATTTGGTAAATGAATGAAAACCTAGGGCAAAAATTCTGATTGAACTACAAAATCAAACGAGATTTCAGCTAAGGAAATGTGTATGTTCTTCGTGCTCCGCTGATTGGTGATGGGTTTGAACTAATTGGATATATTTCCCTTTGTGTTTACTCTGTGTATGTGTTTGTTTCGTTTTGGTAGTGAGGAAGAGGCGAAGAAGCGGATCTACAATGTTTCCTGCGAGAGGTATTTAGGGTTTGGGTGTGAGATTGATGAAGAGACATCGACTAAGCTTGAAGGTCTTTACTTACACTTGTCTCTTATGTTAGCCAGTGTTATCTGATATAATAGTAAAGAGTATACTTAAGTGTTGCTTTGTTTACTTTACGACAGGTTTGCCCGGTGTTCTGTTTGTGCTTCCAGATTCCTATGTGGATCCTGAAAACAAAGATTATGGAGGTAATTGTTCTGCCTCTTAATCAACTTTATTGGTCTTGGTGGGGTTTCTGTTCTATCGTAATTTTTGCTTTATTATTTCTCAAAATGAAGTCTTTGCAAGTGCCATTGACATTGCACTTTTGGAGTGTCAGTGCGTCTCTCTTGAGACATGAAAGAAATGTTTTGATTAGTCCATCTTGGCAAAGCTAACGAGTCTTTTGGCTATGATTAGCTTTGAATGCTAATGGACTGACATAAACTATTTCCTCTTAGCTAGCTAATATGTGCAGATAGTTAATAATATATCTAACTGCGAGCTGGTTTAGAAGAAAACATATATTCATGCAACTCGTGAGTGCTTTTCTCTTGAAACATGGAAAACAAGTTTTGATTATCAGTCCATCTTGGCAAAGCTAATGAGTCTTTGAGCTATGATTAGCTTTGAATGCTAATGGACTGACATCAAATACTTTCTCTTAGCCGATTTTTGCAGATAGGTAATTTTATATCTAATTGCAGGCCGNCTAGCGAAGGATATAATCGATGAGTTCTTCGAAATCCCCATCGGTATTACAGAGGATCTGGTTCATGATCTTGCTGAAGGATTGGAACAACTTTTCCAAGAATACACTACCTTCGTTGCATCTTGCGGTAAGCGTAATATCAAGATCCGTTTCTTTTTAACATTCGCGTCAAAAATACACAATTTTCATTCTCTCTAATTCTTGGTTTTTGTCAGGATCTAGACAAAGTTACATTCCTACATTACCTCCTCTTACAAGATGCAACAGAGATTCAAGATTCGTTAAGCTATGGAAGAGAGCTACGCCGTGTACCGCCTCCGGAGACGATTTCAGCCACACCGCACCCGCGATTTCCGACGGCCACCATCCGCGACCGTCCACGAGCCGCGGGACGCAGCGTCTTTACATTCGTCTCAACACATTGCATTTCCTAAGCTCTCATATCCATTCACTGAACAAAACACTCGCTTTAAACCCGAAGGTACTTCCCGCAACACGAAAACGCTACCGCCACCGGAACCAGAATTCCTCTTCTTACTTCGATTTCACCTACGCCGGAATCGAATCCGCTTGCCAGCACGTTTCGGAAGTCGCGGCTTACCGGCTGATCTTCCTCGACTCGAACTCTGTTTTCTACGAGAGTCTTTACATTGGAGAAGTCGCGAACACGAGGATCAGACCGGCTTTACGGATCATGAAACAGAACTTAACGTTAATGTCAGCGATACTTGCGGATCGAGCTCAAGCACTAGCGATGAGGGAGGTCATGAAGTCGTCTTTCGAAGCCTTCTTGATGGTTTTGCTCGCTGGAGGCTATTCACGAGTGTTTTACAGATCGAATCACAGTATGATCGAAGAAGATTTCGAGAACTTGAAAAGGGTTTTATGCACTTGCGGAGAAGGGTTGATACCAGAGGAAGTTGTGGACAGAGATGCAGAGACCGTGGAAGGAGTGATTCAGCTAATGAGCCAACCGACAGAACAACTTATGGAAGATTTTAGCATCGTGACGTGCGAAACAAGCGGAATCGGGATGGTTGGATCAGGACAGAAGCTACCGATGCCGCCGACGACAGGAAGGTGGAACCGGTCGGATCCGAACACTATCTTGAGGGTTCTTTGCCATAGAAACGACCGTGTTGCTAATCAGTTTCTCAAGAAATCGTTTCAGTTGCCTAAACGGAGGTAAATAGCAAAAAGGAGAAAGACAAAAAAAAAAAAGAATTCAACTCAAAAAGAAAGAAAAAAAATGTTTGTGTTGGTGAGAGACGTTAACTTGTTTCGTTGTGTAAAGAGCTTGAAAATATGATTTTCTTTTGAGTTTTTGGGCTGATTTGTAATAAAGTTTTTTTTTCTTCTTTTTTTTTGGTTTCTTGTTGTTACAGAATACAGAGGTTGAAGAGAGTTTGTTTGTTAAATATTTGTTCATTCTTTATAGATTGTCTTCATAAATACATAGAAGTCTTATTTGTTTTAGTGGGCCTTTAAGCCCAATTTATGTGAAGCCCATACATTACTCTCTCAATATAAGGAAAGCAAAAAACAAATTTATCTGCAAAAACCCTATCCACTGTAAACCTCCATTGCCGTCGTTTTTCTTACTCAGTCGCCTACTATGGCCTTGCCTATATCTGGCACGCGCCACCTCACGCGCTCTCTCTTGTTCAGTGCTACCTTAATTGCACCTCCTCGGATTCCTTCCTCTGTTCGCTGCGGTGGAGTTAATTCCGATAACGATGCGGTTGGAACTCGGTTAGCTTGCTCGACCCGGTTCGTCTCAATCCGGTGCCGAGCTAACCGGTCAGGCTCCGCTTACTCGCCGCTTAACTCTGGCTCTAACTTCAGTGATCGGCCTCCGACGGAGATGGCTCCTTTGTTTCCGGGATGCGATTACGAGCACTGGCTCATTGTTATGGATAAACCTGGTGGCGAAGGCGCGACGAAGCAGCAGATGATTGATTGCTACATCCAAACCCTAGCCAAAGTCGTTGGAAGGTAAATGATTGCATATGTTAAACGAGTTTTGTTTCTGTAATCTGTTCTGTTATTGTATGAAATTTGGAAAATGAATGAAAACCTAGGGCACAAATTCTGATTGAACTACAAAATCAAACGAGATTTCAGCTAAGGAAATGTGTATGTTCTTCGTGCTCCGCTGATTGGTGATGGGTTTGAACAAATTGGATATAAAAACAATAATAAATAAAAAAAAAAAATATTTGTTTCGTTTTGGTAGTGAGGAAGAGGCGAAGAAGCGGATCTACAATGTTTCCTGCGAGAGGTATTTAGGGTTTGGGTGTGAGATTGATGAAGAGACATCGACTAAGCTTGAAGGTCTTTACTTACACTTGTCTCTTATGTTAGCTAGTGTTATCTGATATACTAGTAAAGAGTATACAGTACTTAAGTGTTGCTTTGTTTACTTTACGACAGGTTTGCCCGGTGTTCTGTTTGTGCTTCCAGATTCCTATGTGGATCCTGAAAACAAAGATTATGGAGGTAATTGTTCTGCCTCTTTATTGGTCTTGGTAGGGTTTCAGTTCTATCGTAATTTTTGCTTTAGTTCTCGAAAATGAAGTCTTTGCTAGTGCCATTGACATTGACATTGCACTTTTGGACTGTCGGCGCGTCTCTATTGAAATATGAAAGAAATGTTTTGATTAGTCCATCTTGGCAAAGCTAATGAGTCTTTTGGCTATGATTAGCTTTGAATGCTAATGGACTGACATAAACTATTTCCTCTTATTAGCTAATATGTGCAGGTAGTTAATAATATATCTAACTGCAAGCTTGTTTAGAAGAAAACATATATTGCATGCAACTCGTGAGTGCTTCTCTCTGGAAACATGGTACACAATTTTTGATTATCAGTCCATCTTGGCGAAGCTAATGAGTCTTTGAGCTATGATTAGCTTTGAATGCTAATGGACTGACATCAAATACTTTCTCTTAGCCGATTTTTGCAGATAGGTAAATATTATATCTAATTGCAGGCCGGTTGAGATGAAACATATATATTGCAACCCTTGTGCGCATCGGATTATGACATTTCTTAAGTGCAGACTGGTCGAGATGAAAACATGAAAAATATAGCTTAAAGTCCATCTTGGCTCTTTTTTTGTGTGGAATGCTAATGGACTCAACATCCAGATCTCTCTTGCTTGTTCTGTGCTCGTCATATCTGAGAAGCATAGACTCAATTATGAGAGAGATACATCAACTTTTTTTACATTTCTCGAAATAAATCTCTAACTATTTCTCAAGAAGAACATTCACAGTGATCTTGTAATTCGTGATTTGTATCTTGTTAACCGTTGTTGTTGACTTGCAGCTGAGCTGTTTGTTAATGGAGAGATAGTCCAACGATCACCAGAGAGGCAGAGGCGAGTTGAGCCGCAGCCGCAGAGAGCCCAAGATAGACCGAGATACAATGACAGAACTCGCTACTCTCGCCGCAGAGAAAACACACGTTGAACTGCGACTGAAGAAGATATACGTACACCGTATCGAATCAAAGGAAAGCTAGTATGATAGTGCTGATAATGGTGATGATGATGATGATGATGTTGTTCGCTGCTGCACGGCGAAGTCCTTGTTCCAATCCTTTGCAGTTAATCGACCAACTTTGGATCTTGTTGAAATGCTAAGTTTTGATTATATGTAACATTTTTATATAATATTGTAAATTGAGGTTCCCTTTCTCTTTTAGATAAGACACTGGATTTTTAGGCATCAATATTATTTTCCTTTCTAGAGCAATTTATGTACCCCATTTCTGAATTCGTTCCCATTTCTGTGGTAAATGGTGAGTGATTATATATTTTCATTATCAATCAGTAACTTTTTATAATACTGAAGGAGACGATTATTACTCTTTTCTCATTCTGTGGAAGATACTTTGGGTTAAAAAGAAATAATCTAAAATTAAAAGGGCGATCTGATGATTTCTCCAATAAATAAGGGAAAGTAAAGAAGTTGATTTAAAAAAAAAATCCAGCGGACAAAATCTGCTGGCGAGGTTTTTTTTCTAATCTATCGCCCCCGAAAAAGTCGACGAAACTCTCCACCGGAGGCGCTAGTTTTCGCCGTCGGCGAGGCTGTTTCATTTGCCGGAGGTGCGACACTTCTCCTCCGCTTTTTTTGTTTTGTTTGTTTCTTTGTTTTTTTTACGTCTCTCATTTCTAGGTTGTTTGTACCTTCTCTTTGGGTGTATGTAGCTGGATTAGTCGCGAATCGCGAACGAATCACGACTACTTCGTCATTTTGACATATCTAGGGTTTGTATGAGCAATATCATTGCTGAGAACTTGCTAGTAATTGAATGTCTGCGGAATTAGTTAGTGTGAAAATGGGTTTTGGAGTTTTTTCCTCTCTGCGCCCGTCTGGTTCTTTAGGTCGTGGATTACTTAATGCGGTTAGATTCAATCGGATCAATAGCTGCAATTTTTTCCTTCACCTCAAAGTTTCCAGTTAACCAATTAGGAAATGGTGCCGGTTTTGAGAGGCGCAACTACAGTTTCATGTACAAACAAGGGATTTTGGTTAAACTTGTTAAATGTGATTGAGGATCTATGAACTAATAGAAAATGTTGGAACAGTATTGTGGTAGCACAATGATCGGTTGCTGTTACTGTGTTTTTTTTGGCTCCATGTCTTTAGTAATTTTGAAGTTCCGGTTATGATACGGGAGATGAGAGATGAATTATTACTTGACGATGGGATATTGGAACAAATTCACGCATCAAGTTGTGCATTGGTTTATGTCCTATGTTCTATGTCTTCTATAGTTTATGATCTATGTCTGCTTATGATTGTGCTCTCTGCTTATTATCTCAAATGGAATAAAAACTAACTGCCTTTTCTCCTTGAGCAAGCAGGATGAAAGAAGTTAGTAAGAAAAAGGAAAAGACTGATGGACATGAAAAGCTTGTAAATGAAGGATCTGCCGCTCGAACAAGACCTACAAGCGTTGAGGAGATTATGCTAAGGAGGAAGAGGAAAGAGTCCTTGGAAAATGTGGAGGAGGAAACTGTAGGAGCAGCTCAGTTACTGGGTAACGATCTTGTTGAGAAGGCTTCTTCTGCCTATCACGAGTCTGGAACAGGGTATGATAGATCCAAGAAAGTGAGTCGTGAAGAACGAGTTAAGAACAGTTCAAGAAAGAAAGAAGATGTTGCGTCTAGTTCGAGGGAAGAAAGACTAGATAAACCAAGGAAAGAAGACCCTGTGGGAGCATCTCAGCTACTCAGTAACGATTTTGTTGAGAAGGTTCCTGACTATCATGTGCCTGAAAAAGGGTATAATAGATCCGAGAAACTGAGGCGTGAAGAACGCATTAAGGACAGTTCAAGAAAGAAAGAAGACGCCATTTCTAGTTCTAGAGAAGAAATACTAGATAAAGAGGACCCTGTTGGAGCACCTCGGTTACTGGGTAACGATC
Source organism: Alliaria petiolata (assembly GCA_020283515.1). Classification (NCBI taxonomy): domain Eukaryota; kingdom Viridiplantae; phylum Streptophyta; class Magnoliopsida; order Brassicales; family Brassicaceae; genus Alliaria; species Alliaria petiolata. The sequence continues at coordinate 305,925,659 of JAHZTW010000001.1, read as the reverse complement.
TTATTGAGAAGGTTTCTGACTATCATGCATCTGTAAAAGATCATGAAAGATCCAAGAAAGTGAGTTGTGAAGAACGTGTTAAGGACAGCTCAAGAAAAAAAGCAGATGCCACTTCTAGTTCTAGGGAAGAAAGACTAGATAAACCGATGAAAGAGGACCCTGTTGGAGCAGCTCAGTTCCAACGTAACGATCTTGTTGAGAGGGTTTCTGACTATCATGCGTCTGAAAAAAAAGAGCATGAAAGACCCAAGAAAGTGAGTCGTAAAGAACGTGTTAAGGACAGCTCAAGAAAGAAAGAAGACGTTAGTTCTAGTTCTAGGGAAGAAAGACTAGATAAACGAATGAAAGAGGACCCTGTTGGAGCAGCTCAGTTACAACGTAACGATCTTGTTGAGAAGGTTTCTGACTATCATGCGTCTGAAAAAGAGCATGATAGATCCAAGAAAGTTAGGCATGAAGAACGGGTTAAGGACAGTTCAAGAAAGAAAGAAGACGTCATTTCTAGTCCTAGAGAAGAAAAATCGATGAAAGAGGATCATGTGGGAGCAGCTCAGTTACTGAGTAAGGATCTTGTTGAGAAGGTTTCTGACTATTATGAGTCTGAAAAAAGGTATGATAGATCCGAGAAACTGAGGCGTGAAGAGAATGTTAAGGACAGGTCAAGAAAGAAGGTAGAGGCCATTTCTAGTTCTAGAGAAGAAAAACTAGATAAACCAACAAAAGAGGAGGAGCCTGCTGCATATAGAAAACGGAGGGCAGAAGGAGAGGGTTCTACAGCTGAAACAAAATTAGTGGAAGAACATATTAAGGATGGACGAATAAAGAAAGAAGAAAGTAATTCTAGCTGTAGGGAGGAAAGACTAGATAAAAAAATGAAGAAGGAAGACCTTGCTGCAAACAGAAAAATAAGGGTTGAAGGAGAATTCCCTACAACTGAAATGAAAACAATGACAGATAGAGATGGGCGTGGTGTGGATACCAAAACGAAGGCAAAAAGAGAAAAACCTGCTGCAAAGACAACTGAAAAGCAGATTCATCCTCAGGAAACATGCCGCGAACAAGCAAGAAGTGCTCCTGAAAATTTAGCTGGTAGTAGGAAGCGTCTTAGAAGTCTAGTGGTGGCAGACATACCTCGAGATGAAAATAGTATAAAACCTGACAGTGGAAACAAGAGAAGGAATCAGAATGGAGATGATATGAAGAATAGGGAGAGAAATGTGTCAAGGAGGCATGATCCAGGAAAAGTGCAGAGTGTTGAAGTTTCAGAGAGATGGGAAAAAAGGGAACAGCCGAAAAAGGATCAACGTGACATGAGAGAGAAAAGGAGGAGATCAAGAAGTCGAGATCATGGGCAGGATAGACAGAAAAGGTCATCCCCATTACCAAGGGCTGAAAAGGCTACATCGCGTCATAAAAGAGACCATGAGGAGCGCTCGGAAAATACTGTTAAGGATAGGTCAGGAAAGCATCATTTAAATGATAATGATAACAAAGTGGCAAGCACAGTAAATAACAAGTCTAGACGGTATAGTGCTTCCAAAAGTGAACTTGGTGGATACTCACCACGGAAAAGAAGGGAAGAGGCCTCTGCCAAGGCTGCTTCTCCACCTAATCTTTCTTCAGAGAAAAAAAATGCTAAATGGGATCTTCCCCCTACTGTAACTACTGGCATGTTCTCAGGCTCAGGTTTATCTGGTCTCCAAGCAGCAACTCAGACAGCATATCCTACCATGAGCGAGGCTTCCTTGACGCTTTTGAAGCCACTTATAGAGGCATCTTTTTGGACGCCACCAGCAAGGCAGACCACTTCAGTTGATTCTGTTCAATTGACTGAATCCACAAGGCGTATGAGGAGACTCTACGCAGAAAATGTGCCGGATTCGGCCTCTGAGAAATCTCTGATTGAATGCTTCAATGGCTATATGCTATCTTCAGGCTCCAATCACATAAAAGGAAACGAACCATGTATAAGCTGTATTGTAGGTATCTGGAGTATGAATTCCTTATTCATATCACTCTTGTTATGTTTGTGGAAAATACCTGATGGTATTTTTGTCCTTTAATTGCAGATAAACAAGGAAAAAAGTCAGGCGCTAGTGGAGTTCCTTACACCACAGGATGCTTCTGCTGCACTCTCCTTGGATGGCTGCTCCTTTGCGGGTTCAAACCTCAAAATTCGACGCCCTAAAGACTATGTAGAGACAACAGTAAGAATTACAATCTCTACATTCTCTTTCTCTAAAACTCTTGCCATCTGCTCCACATGTTTAACTTTTAATAGTCATCTGGTTAATTTTGCAAGCTAGCTCAAAGATCTGCATATATTTCTTTGGTGCCTTTAGTAAGATTCAATGGTTATGTTTTCCACTTTCAGTACACTGAGTTGACAACATGCTACCGAGACCTGTGTGACTTCTTTTTAATGATTTAAGCTTGAATGCATTTTGGCATTCAATTCTTGTGATATATGACTGTTGTCCGGTGCAAGTTTATGTTACATTATTCACGAGTAGTGAGCATCAGTCCTCTTTTGATCCAGATAGAGATTCAAAGTAGACAGACATATCAGACTTATGGAACTTATTAAGACATCTGAACCCATATTTTAGGGCACATAAGCAAGGTGTTGTCAGCCCACGTTCTCGTTAAATGATACTTTTTTCTGTTGAAGCATCTGTTGACTATGTTTGCCTTCTATAATCAGAGAAATTAGGAGACTTCTTTATTATCATCGATTCATGTATGATTCAGTCTCAGATGCTATACTTGTGCCACTGCTTAAATCTACTCTGTTGGGACCAAAAAAAGTACTCATGGCCCTATCTTTGAAGGCAATCTTGATGGAAGCATCGTGCCACTAGTTTATAAACTATTTATTGCTACTTGAGAGTTGAATGAATGCAAGACGGTTGATAAACCACATCTGTTGATCTTACAATACAACTGTAGGCGTATTTGGTGGGAAACATATGGTTTGGATTAGTTCAGTATGGTTAAATCCTAGCGATTTTTCCCAATGATGCCCTCTGACTCTGAGAATAGAAATTTGGACGTCGTTATTGTAAATTATATCATGCTTATAGGAAGTGAATAGGCGACACTGAGAATCACTATAGTTTTTGGATTCATGCACTTGAAATAATATGTTTTCAAGCCACATATTCTGACTGTCGTGTGTTGGAATCTCTTAAATAGGGTGTTTATGTTGGGTATGTCATATTTCACATTCAGGAGGCTGATGAAGCTGTATGCTAAATAAGAAGACTCCCAGGTGTAGTGACGAGTTTATTGTGTTTCAAGTTTCTTTGCATTTTTCTTCTCTCTTTTGGGCTTTTGGGGAATTTATAAAGATCATCCTTATGATTCCTGTGTGAATTTTCGTTTACCGTTCTTGTGTTCTTTGTTCCTTTTGTTTACTTTTTTTTGGTATCATATGATAACATATCAATCTGTTTTATCTTTGTTCTTCTCCGAACTGAATGTTGTTGTAGGAATACTCGCATAACTTGCTTAGGCAGTTAAAGACCTGCCTATGATACTCTTTTTTTTCTTTTTTTTTCTTTTATATGTTTGGTTATTTCTGTGTTTCATTCCTTAGCAGGATCAGATACTCTGTATTGATTGTTATCTCTATGCTTTCGTGATATAGCTCCTAATAATTACATTTCTGCCCTAAACTTTTACCACCTTCTCTTGAATGGATCCGTGTTGAAGCGTGTTCCATTGCTTATGATCAACTTTCTTATAAATGGTGAATGATTCGTAGAATTTACCTTCGCCTGAAGCTATGATTAATGAGATTTTGAGCCCTAACAAGATGGAACAACCCTTTTCTCGAGTCTACTGACCGAGGGTTTTTCGTCGTTGTTTTTCATGTTTGGTCAGTTCGTTCTGTGATTTTTCGGTTGAGTAGCTGTAGGAAAGTCTATGAAAACTGACTGATTATTCAAGGCTGTGGACGTTGTCCTTCTACTTGGCCTTGTAGACCAGTACCGTGGTTTTTGCTATGATTTCTGAGCTATGTTATGGTTACCATCCATGAAGCAGGTTTTCAGACGGTTGCTATTTTCATGCAGAGCGGTGAATTGGAGAAAAAGGAGCCAGCCACAAATGCACTAAGTGACAATGTGGAGGACTCAGCGAACAAGGTAGAAACTGATGCCCTAAATTTGCTTCTTCTGACAATGGGTAAATTTTTTTATATTGACGAGTGTAGAATATATTTTAAATATTTCTAAACATAATTCTTTAAGAAGGTAAATGTATAGGTCAGTGACCCATGGTTTATAGTTCAGATCAAATTTTAAGTTTGTGTGCATTGTTTCCATACCACGAAAACTCTTGCTCTAGAGACCAAAACATTGGCATATCTAAATTTGACTTGGTTCTTTCCATTCATGATGTGGGGCAAATCTTGGAATTTTACAGCACGTTTTTCATGCTGACAGCTTTTATTCCCTTTCCCGTTTAATTCGTTAGTAGTTGTTTATAAATGAAGCTATTTAATTTTGTTAGAGTTAAGAATTTATCTTCTTTCTTGTAAACTTTGGCTGATATTGGTAGGTGTTATGATTGAAAGCTTGTTCATATTGGTTACACCTGAAAAACCAAATGTCAGACCACCTTACTAAAATCTTAAACCGAAAAACTCACTGAGAATAGAATTGAAATTATCTCTGCATCTGTGGTATCTTTATGGTTGATAATGTTGAAAGCGTTAATCTGTTTTTGGATTTACTAGTTGCTTGCTATTAATTTTTTTTTTCTCTGTCAAGCTTGCTGTTGATTCTAACGTACTTGTTGCAGATATTTATTGGTGGATTTCCAAAAGCAATTTCATCTGAAATGGTATGCTGAGCTGTAATCCTTTGAAAACTTTTGACACGATCAATCTCCTATTGGTCTCAATTTTCTCTCTTATACACATCTAGATGTGTATAAGAGACAGTTTCATTCCTTAACAGGATCAGATACTCTGTATTGATTGTTATCTCTATGCTTTCGTGATATAGCTCCTAATAATTACATTTCTGCCCTAAACTTTTACCACCTTCTCTTGAATGGATCCGTGTTGAAGCGTGTTCCATTGCTTATGATCAACTTTCTTATAAATGGTGAATGATTCGTAGAATTTACCTTCGCCTGAAGCTATGATTAATGAGATTTTGAGCCCTAACAAGATGGAACAACCCTTTTCTCGAGTCTACTGACCGAGGGTTTTTCGTCGTTGTTTTTCATGTTTGATCAGTTCGTTCTGTGATTTTCGGTTGAGTAGCTGTAGGAAAGTCTATGAAAACTGACTGATTATTCAAGGCTGTGGACGTTGACACGTTGTCCTTCTACTTGGCCTTGTAGACCAGTACCGTGGTTTTTGCTATGATTTCTGAGCTATGTTATGGTTACCATCCATGAAGCAGGTTTTCAGACGGTTGCTATTTTCATGCAGAGCGGTGAATTGGAGAAAAAGGAGCCAGCCACAAATGCACTAAGTGACAATGTGGAGGACTCATCGAACAAGGTAGAAATTGATGCCCTAAAATTTGCTTCTTCTGACAATGGGTAAAACTTTTTATATTGACAACGAGTGTAGTATTATTTTAAATATCTCTAAACATATTTCTTTAATTAGGTAAACTGTATAGGTCAGTGACCCATGGTTTATAGTTCAGATCAAATTTTAAGTTTGTGCGCATTGTTTCCATACCACGAAAACTCTTGCTCTAGAGACCAAAACATTGGCATATCTAAATTTGACTTGGTCCTTTCCATTCATGATGTGGGGCAAATCTTGGAAGCGTTAATTTGTTTTTGGATTTACTAGTTGCTTGCTATTATTTTTTTTTTCTCTGTCAAGCTTGCTGTTGATTCTAGCGTACTTGTTGCAGATCTTTATTGGTGGATTTCCAAAAGCAATTTCATCTGAAATGGTATGCTGAGCTGTAATCCTTTGAAAACTCTTGACACGTTCAATCTCCTATTGGTCTCAATTTTCTATTTTAATTCTATAAAGTTTCAAATTCAAGGATTGTCTGATCTTTTTTTCCTGCTTTTTCAGCTAATGGAGATTGTCAGCGTCTTTGGACCTTTGAAAGCATACCGGTTCATAATCAACAATGATCTCAATCAGCGATGCGCTTTCCTAGAGGTTAGAAGATACCTTTATCTTAGCTCTCTGTGGCCAATATTTACGACTTGTGAATGGTATAACTTTTAAGGAATGAAGAGGAATTCATTATTCCTCCTTATTCCTTTGGTCACCATTCACAGCCCCAAAGTTCAACTCAGATACCCATTATACTCGGCCAGCTTGATATAGTTATTGTGATTGTTTCATATAGCTGTGGTCATTTTCTGGTTAGCATTAGAAAAAAAAATTTCCTTGAAGTTATAGATAATAACAGTGAATCTGACTGTAGTTCTAAATATAACTCCTTTTACAATTCTATACCTCAGTACACTGATGGATCTGTTACCCTCAAAGCTTGTGCTGGCCTTAATGGTATGAAGTTAGGTGGCAGTGTAATAACTGCCGTTTGTGCACTTCCTGATGCATCATCCGTTGCGGTAATTCAATGACCCAGCTTTGGTTTTGTTATTTCATGTTCTGTTTGTATGGGTGACATAGAACAGAAATTCCTTTAGTTACTTGTGAGAGTGGTGTGGTATATAATATGTGTTGCAGGTGAATGAGAATCCACCATTCTATGGGATACCTGAGCATGCAAAACCACTTCTTGGCAAGCCTAGGCATATTCTAAAGCTTAAGAATGTGGTAAGGAGAATAGGGTTATCTTTTTTTCTTGTGAATATTACCCACATAAACTTTGTGAGGATATATTAAAATTAAATTCTTTCTTGTTTGACAGGTTGACCCAGAAGATCTACCTTCACTTTCCGAGCCAGAAGTGAAAGAAATTCTGGAGGATGTACGGTTAGAATGTGCCAGGTTAGCTCTGAGAATATTTTCCCCATGAGTTCATTAACCTTTAAAAGGCTAGTAAATTAAGAACTTAGACCTCTGTGTTTTGTTGTGATGCAGGTTTGGGGTTATTAAGTCGATGAACATCGTGGAACACGAGAGCAAAGATAATAGTGGTTCCAAAACAGATGCATCGTTGAACCCAGAATCTAAAGAAATGAATGTGTCAGTGATTCAGGAGGAAGACGAGGGATCCAAGAAAGCTGATGGTATTGCAAACAATGTAGTTCCTAGAGAGGTTGTCAGGCCAGACAGTTCGACGGGTGAAGACAAGTTATTTGAACCGTGTTCAGATACTGCCGCTGAGACAAACACTCAAGCAGATGAAGACCATGTCTCCACTGAACCAGACCATTGTGAAAAGATTATCGAGGAAAGTGTACAGGACGAGGCAGAGAATCCGCAAGAAGAAGTAGGATCAGCTAGTGCACAGGACGAGGCTGAGAATCCGCAAGAAGTAGGATCAGCTCGTACCGTCAAGACAAGATGGGATACTGGCGACAAGATAGAGGAAGAAGAAGACCCCAAGGATGTGTTTGAGCCGGGCTGTATCTTCATTGAGTACGGAAGACCAGAAGCCACGCGCGATGCAGCGCATTCGTTGCACGGACGGCTCTACGAAAACAGGATTGTGAAAGCGGAATACGTTTCTAAAGAGCTTTACAAAACCAGGTTTCCAAGTTGGTAAATAATCCTGATCACACCACCTCCCAGAAAGAGTGACGAAGTAATCTGATTCTTCTTATTTTGACCACATACATACCGTTTCAAATCGGGTTCAGTGATACATAGCGTCTACAATTTAACACCCTTAAAGAAACTCGTTGGAATTGATCAGGTTGGTTTTCATCACCACCTGTTACTTTCGTGCATTCAAGAATCTAAGAAGTGAAAGTTGAAACTTGAAACCGTACTTTATGTTTTGGTGGCTAAGGTCCTGGTTTTCGGTTTTGTTTAAACCGGCTTTCTCTCGGAACTGAGACAACATTCTTTAAATAAATGCTATCTGGTTATCACTAAAACCGACGGTTTAAGAACGTAACCTTCTCGATGAGCAAGAGGGTTTCTTTCTTTTTCTACAAAATAGATGAAAAGAAGAAGAAAAACCCAATCTCCTTGTTTATCCAAAAATCCTCTCGAAGCAGAGTAACAAGAAGAACCAAAAATGACGACAATGGCGACGCAAGGGGCTTGGCTACGAATGACCTCATCACCGAAGTTCGTCGCAAAGTCAACGGAGCTCGGATTTCTCACCTCCCAGCTCAGTGGCTTAAGAATCTCGCATGGTCCACCCAGTGACGTCATCAGCCGTATCTCCGCTCCTTCCTTTCCCGGTCTCCAGCCGATTGTCGCTCGTAATTTCCCTTTTATCCCTTATTCATGTCGAATTTCGAATTTAGGATTGTTGGGATAGCTCGTGTTGGGTTCTCTGAAAAATTATGTCTCGATGGCGAATAAAAAGTGACTAGTAGTGTGTTTAAGTCCCGTTGCATAATTTCTTGTACAGACCTTTGACTTGAGTTTAATGCTATGATTATTGTCTTGAATTTGCTTCTTCATCATGAAACAGTTGCCTCTTTTTTCTTGAAACTGTTTTTTTGTTCTTGATTTGTCAGGGAGAATCTGTCCTTTTACTGGGAAGAAAGCAAACAGAGCTAACAAAGTCTCCTTCTCTAACCACAAGACCAAGAAGTTGCAGTTCGTCAACTTACAGTACAAAAAGGTTTGGTGGGAAGCTGGGAAACGTTTTGTCAAACTTCGTTTATCAACCAAGGCCTTGAAGACCATTGAGAAAAACGGACTCGATGCTGTTGCCAAGAAAGCCGGCATAGATCTTCGCAAGAAATAGAAAAAAATCTGCTAGATGATGAGTTTATGATATATATATATATACATTTCTTGCTGCTCCTTTTGCACTCGATACATTATCTTCTCGATTTGGTAAGTATCTCAATGGAATTTCTGAGTCGAATCAGAAACTGTTTTTCTTGTGAGCCAGTTTTTTTTTGTTTTCCTTCTTGAGCCAGCTAAGAAAAAAAGACTTAATCGAACACAAACTCTCACATGCAGCTGGCCGGGGAAAAAAAATAAAAATTACATTTCATGTTTTGGTTTATATATCTCAGATAGTATCGTTACAGTTATCAGCTGAAGTCTCGGGTTTTCCTTTCGATGATCTATTCATCGATCCTTCTCCTCCTACTGATCCTTTTAGTTTCCTCGGCCGCGATGTAGCCTTCCGTGGAGGTGCTGAACCATCAGGAAGATGATTAGAAACTACCTTGTCTGGAACCGGGACACCACCACGCCTTCTACGGACTGAAGGTTCTTGATCACTCGACGAATCCATCGAACCGTGTGTGCTTCGGTTATGTCTTGAATGCTTCGGTGGTTCGTCCGATGATGCAGCATTTCCGCTGCTTCTTCTAGGCGGAGACCCGTTCGGGTTCGGACTAGCCGCTGGCCCGTGTTTACGCCGTGTTTTCTGTTTCGGTTTCTCGTTGGTGCTAGGAGGAAGTAGTTCTTTTAGCCCGGCTCCACCTGGATTCATCCCTGTTGACACGAACCTCAATTTCTCGAAACGAATCCAAATTTTTCCATCAAACCTTGACGCTTTAAATGTCAGAAACAAAAAATTTAAACCTTGAGGGTTGTATTTGTTGGAATTTCCTCTGGAAACGACTTGACCTTTCTCATGTTCTTGAGGTTTGAAGTCATTCATCTGTCTCCAAAATGGCAACGATGATGATGAGTATACATACGTATCTATATGTACAAAAATACGTATAAATGTAGTATGATCGTACCCAGCTAGGCGTATTGGTGGCTGGACCGTCGGAGCCGATGTGGGCAACATGCTTTACATCGGTCGGAAATCCGATCTGCATCTCCTGCTCTTTCTCTTCGTCTGCAATAGAACGATTATATGACTTGTGACAGAAGAAAACAATAGAGGTTTTTCTTCATGTTCGATGAGAGACTCACCAAAAATCTGAGTAATGTAACGAAGGCCCTTAAGAAGGCCTTTCATCGTCGTCGCCATTGATCTTGATGAAGGTTTGATTCCGGTTAGTGTGTACCACCCACACGCCGGAGACAACCTTATTGTTCAAGATTTGACGATTGTTACAGCTCTGTAACTCCCGTAAATCTTTACTTGCAGGAAAAGCAAACGAAGAAGCAAATCAACAAAAAAGTCGCAAGGCACAAACAAACGAACAAAAATACACAGAGAATATAGCGAAATCAAAAGATTGAAAAACCTTGAACGCATGGATTTTCTCTTGACGAGAAAAAATGTTGAATTTTTTTTCTGAAGAAGAGAGAGAAAGAGAGAGAGAGAAGGATCGAGAGGATCCCTGAGAAGTTATTGGTTGAGATCAACCAAGAGAAGAAGAGGGAGAGCACTAAGTTTTTGTTTTTTTTACCATAGAAAAACCTTTCAAAGTTGTAATTTACAGATAATATGTAATTTTATATTTAGATTGTTGATGGTAATGGAGGCAACGTAGAGTTAATCAAACCCTCCATGGGAAACAAAACAAGTTGTCAAGAGGATTCTCCGGGTCGTAAGGAAAGCAGACAAAGACCACACCAAAACATATTACTAATAATCATCCACATATCAAAACATGTCCATTCTTTCTACGTGCCAAAATCTATGATTGTAATGGAGATTAGATACCTATATTTTCTTTCGATATTTTTAATAAAAAAAGGTTATATTGATAAGGGTATTATTTCAAAAAAAGTGTCACTTTGACACATTTCACATAAATTAAGAAAACTATTAAAAGTTCTGTTTTATCATTTGTTCACACATTAAATAAAATAATATCTCTAATTACTCTACATTAAATTAGTATGGTCAAAACTGGATTTTTAAAAAAATTATCACTTTGACACATTTAACACAAAACTATTAAAAGTTATGTTTTATCCTTTGTTCACAAATTAAATAAAATCATCTCTCTAATTACTACATTAAATTAGTATGGTCAAAACTAGATTTTTATTTAAAATTCTGCATTGAAAATGTAGAACGACACTTTTTGTGAAACAAAAATAAAATCCTAAAACGACACTCTTAATTTTGCTTGTTTGTAAAGATGCTTTCAGATAATATTTTGGAAATGGTATCAGCTATCTGTTTAAAATGGACATATTTCAAACATTTCTCAGAAAATAAAAATAAAAGTCACAAACACTAACGAGAAGAGCTGATAAGATTGATTCGGTATGTTATAAAGTTATAATATAAAGTGATGAACACTCGGATAGAAATCGACACATTTATTCTGTTTCTTTGGCGGGTAAAAGGAAAGTTTTAGAATCCGAAGAGGAGCAAAATTAAAAACGGATGAAGTTTCCGGCAAAGCAGATTCGATGCCGGCGATAACCATGATGGATCATGAAGCTTTCATGTCGTCCATACCGACGCTAGCCTGCGAAAAAGAAAAGAAAAGAATCAAAGCAAGTGATGAAAACTGAAGAAACGGTGATGATTTAAAAGTTTAAGTCTTTGTTTACCAGAAACTTATGATTATCTTGGAGAAACGGACCAAACTCAGAGCAAAACCTTTCCATGTCGGCGTAGATGTCACCAGAACCAGATATGACATCCATGAACTTCTTCCTGTCTGGAGCAAGCTTTAAAGCCATCTGATAAAAAAAAAAAAGTTTACCATTTATCAGGAAATCAAAATGAGATTCGGTTTGCAGAAGATGGGGATCGAACACTGAAAGGAGACAAAGGCGCAAGTAAGTTCATACAGAGAAGCTAGAGCTGGCGAGCCATCCGTGCCATTTCTTGAGTGTTTTATGGTACGAGTCACCACAAGCTTGTGACATTGACCAGTCTTGATGTGCTACCAAGTTGCGGAACAGCTCCACTAAGAAATCCATTGCTCTGAAAGAATCAATCATAAATGATATATACATGTTTCTAATAAATAATAGCTCTCTTCAAAATAAATGTATGTATCGTTTACATGCCGATATCGTTTACCTGGTTAACCAGAGAAGACCGTTGGTACAACTAGACGATCCTTTTGCTGTCTTAGACTCAATCTCCACTTGAACAAAGGTGTACAAGTACTTGAACTTGTCGGGATCAGACAAGTAGTTATTCTCCAGCCTCTACACAAGAGACGGACCAATGATGTTATATTGCGAGACAATAATCGAATGCACAGAGGTCATGTCGCTAATACGGGACATTTTCACTGGCTTATTCACTGCTATCAGAGGTACACATTACTATGTAAGAAGAGCAAGAACAGGGCCAGGAAGTGCACTTTTATCAATGGTCTGTACTGTGAATGCTAAATGGAATTGTGCTCTTCGATTATCAAAATTGTTGAAACTAGAAGAGAATTTTACCGATATGTTTCCACCAATGTCAGACTTCACGAGAGTCATAGCAGCTCCAAACTTATCTGGAAAACAGATACCAAAAAACACAGTCATGAATAAGGAAACAAAACATTTGTACTTTTCAAGGGTAAGTCTTATTATTTCAGAACAACGGACAATCACAAGAAAGTGTTGAAGAAGAACGAAAAAATCACAACAACAACAAAAATTGTCAAAAATTCCACTCAAAAGTATTTAGACAGACGAATATTTTATTATATCCCATTGTTACCTATAACAGGCAAGATCGCCTTGCAGAGCTCTAGAAATGGCTTAGTAAGCATCTCGCCTTGTTCATTCTTGACATGCTTCATCCCTTCCAAACAAGGCGTAAACACAGTCCCTTCCATTTTCAACTTTTGGCTTAAAACTGAAAATGAGAACAAACGCAAGTAACAAACGAGGAAATTACATTTCGCTGTTTACAAACAAACATATCCACATTACTCAATGAACAATGGATGATCCAATGACCACCATCTTTCTCAAGTTTAACACTGAGGATAATCAACACTCAACATTATACAATCACACCCAAAAAAAAATCCAAAACTCATAACAAATTAAAACCAGCTCCATTACACTTGAAACTCAGACCGAGAATTAGACCCACATCATAAACACGACGAATTTCATCAATCGGATCGAGACGGAGATCTAATTTCAGTGAAATAAATCAATCGGATCCATCGATCAAGCATTAGCCATATTATACCAGCGTGAGAAGACGCAAAAAAACAATAAATTATTCGAGATCTATCAATGGAGCTACCGATTCAATAGACGAGGGAGACGAATCTGAGATCGATCTATAACGGAGAAGAAGAAGAAACCGTACCTTTGCCTGAGAATTAAAAAAAAAAAGTGGGATCAGATTCTGAAAGTGAGATTGCTCTTCGCTCTCTTGGTGTTAGAAATTCTATTTTTCTCTTTATACGGCTATCGTTTTTGAGATTAAAAAAATTCGATATTTCGTTATACACCCTAAATATACGGATTTTTCGCATAATAACCCTAGTATTTTCTATTTTATCAACTACACCCTTCTCATGTGGAAAAAGAAAAAGACACATTCCATAGCATTTGGAATCAAATGTTTGCATCAATGGTAGCTTTTAAGAGGCTCGATATTGGATACAATATCATAAATACTCAGTCACTACAAGATTTCAAAGCTGTATAAAGGAGGGCATATCTCTGATTCTATCATTGTCGTATCAAGATACTACAATATATATCTTCTTGTTCTTGAAGGGAGACATTAATGAAAAATGGCGAGAAAGCTGAGAAAATGAGCAAACTTTATTTAATCTCACGTCAGTTGTTTTAAGGATAATTAGAACTAGAGACATCTGATAGATTGATAACAGTAAGAACACAAAGATGTTTTAGGAAAAATTATTATTAAACTTTTATATAAAAATAATAGAGAAATTCTTTAAAATATCATGAAAATATGTTTTCTTTTCATTCCAAATATACTACACGCGCTTAAAATCTGACAAACATAACATATTTCATTAATCAAATGATTTTATTATACTCATTTAACTAAGAATAAAAAATAAACAAAAGAGGAGGATATTTTATTTTTCAATCATCGAAGTAACTTCGTTGTGCCGTCGAAGCAATTTTATCACCGCCATCGAAACAGTCTACCAAATCAGCTTCACCATGGCCGCCGTTTCAACATGGGAGGTGAGATCTCACTTTTCTCCCTTCTTTTCTCAATCGTCCTCTTCTCCAATTCAATTTCTGATCCATCGTTTTCCATTTGAACGGTCACGATTCGCAATTGATAAGCATTAGCGCATGACGAGTGACATTTGGAATCAATTAGATGCTATATATGAAGCTCTGTCTCGCTCAATTGGCTGGGTTTTTGTTTGTTTGGAATTAATTGACTGTTTTACCATTGTTGTATCATTAGCTAAATCAGAGTCTTGGACCTCTTGGTTGCTGCCTGTTTGTTTAAAGTCTGGTTTTTTCAGCGAGTGGTGCATATATCAAATCCAGCATCCAGCATATTGCTAGTAGTTAAGTTCTTTGTTTTTGTAAGTAGTTGAATCTTGTGAAACTTGTATAGAGAAATATCTGTTTTTTGAGGCCTTTAGCTAGTCCTTGCTTTGAATTTAAGATGTGTAATTCATCATTGCAATTTCATATTGATGTTCATTGCAACTTTTTGTCTTTTCGTTGTGTTCTTTTGGACAGTGGTCAACATTGGTTTGTAGTGGTAATAACCGGAATAGAAAGCGTAGGAAAAGGATTGATCTGAGATGGGACTACTTTTGTTACCTTTCCAGTTAAATACCAATGTGTTGTTTTCAGACATTTCAAGGGCTTGATTTTGGAAGCTGTCATCACTTACAAGGAAAAGGGAAGCTACAAGCTCTTAATCAAGTCCCCTTCCATCAAACGCGTTGCAGCCGCTGCAGTTGTCGCTGAAAAATTTCTTATTTTAGAAGTTTTTTTATTTTTTAGGATGAACTTTTACAAATTTAGGAACGTCTTCATAAATCGTATATTAATTACTATTTGATCAAATAAATTAAAACTTTTTGGTTGGTCTTTTCATGCACATTATCAATTTTAGGAGAGTCAAAGACAACAATCAAAAGGGTGTCTTTCACTTTTTAACGATTTATGAAGACCTTAAACTATTAAGAATTCTTACTGAAAATTAGGAAGGCTTTCCCGAATTGGAAGTTCCGAAAATGTTCTTAATGTTTTAAGAAGATATTCCTGAAATCATCCTAATGTTTTAAAAATCCATTACTAACTCATGGAGGATGAACACATTTGCATAGACGACTTGTCAGCTCATCTTAGATCCTTCAACTTCTCGATACCAAGTGCTTTCTATGGAGTGTTAAGTGTTTGATGGCCATGGTGGACCTAAAGCATCACTTTACATGAGGAGAATTTGTCAAAACGTATAAATGAGAACTTTTTTATCTATATATACAACTGCTCAAATTATGAAGCCGTCCTACACATTTAGGAAGAATTTCCTAAAACGTATAAATGATAACTTTTGTATCTATTTATACAACAACTTTAATTTGGTAAGATATGTAACACGATATGACAACTAAAAATTGTTTAGCAAACCAATTCTAAAATGATATCTCGAAAGGCCTACCTAAATGTGTATGAATCCTTCCTAATTCGTATAAATGAAAACTTTTGTTCTTAAAATCGTTTTATGTTTACATGAATGTTTAGTAAGTTTTTTAAATCGTATATTTCATTCTATAACGTATGATGATAACTTTTGTGTCTATTAACTCAAATTTAGGAAATCGTCATATGCGTTGGTGTACATTTCACCATGTGCATCCCAAATTGTTGAAAGACGGTTTAAAGCCTTTGTGAAGTCACAAATGATCAAAACCACAGAGAAAGATAAATTCTTTTTTATTTTAAAATAACAACTGTAGCATTACCACTGTGTATGTGTCTCCTGACTCATCATCATCATCATGTAACAATAGTCTTGAATTAGTTCCTACATCAGCAATTTAAATTTAGAAAACCATTCTACGCATTTAAAAAGGTCTTCCTAAACCAAAGGGAACCTTCCTAAAACAAAGGAAGATCTTCCTAAAACAATTAAATAAAAACTTTTGTTAAAGCGATTATGTGCCTTTGAAGGCACCTCTGGAGTTGGTGGCGATATGCTGGTCCATGATAACATAAATACCACTTTGTTTGTAAAACATGAAAATCTCAAACCATGACTTGAGGAATTGATGCGATAAAGTCAACAAATGTTGTGTCTCTCTTTCAAATAAAGTCAGAAAATGTTGAATTCAAGTCTTTGAATGGTTGTGCTTTGACTAGTATTGTTATTTTGTCAACTTGAAATTGTAGACTTGTAGTTACTTATAGGTCAAAACCACCGGTTAATAGCCAAACCGGTTTGTTTACAGGGACCAATTCCTATATATAACATGCGAGTCACTTAAACAGGACGAAACCATTAGCATTCCTAATGGAATAGCATAGTAGTTTGGCTTTGCTTATGCATTGTGAGATAGTAAGCATCATATCCATTACTTTATTCCCAATGCAAAGTATTAAGGTTGGCTTTTAATCTTGGTCTTTGAAATTGCAGTTTTGTGTAGGTACCTTCAAAGAAAATTTATAGGGAGTCATAAACGACCCTCATGAAGGTTTTCAATTTGTTTTTGGAAGCTTTTCAATACTCTTATGAAGACATTCCTATATTTGTTATGCAGTCATCTTAATCATGATTTTTGGTTTTGATCGTGGTTATGATTTATTTGAACTAGATATTTGGATAAAAATCTTGTTATTATGGGTTCCACCAACAAAATATACTAATTTATCAACTTTGAAACTTTTAGGATTCAATGTACACATTTACGAATACATTCCTAAATACTTAGTAAACTAGTTAAAAATATATTTATGCACTTAGATATCTCAAATTTAGGGAACCGTTCTACACATTTAAGAAGGTATTACTAAAACGATTATGTCACATATCTGAGAGTACCTTTTGGAAGTAGAATTTCTAGGCAGAAGGGATAGTAGAATATGAACAAAATTCAGAATTTCTATGTTTAGGAAGGTCTTCCTGAATTTGTTAGGAAAGAATTTTATACATTTTACAGATTTACCGAATGATACCTTGGTTTATTGGTTACACATATCCACTTGTAAAGCTTTTCATAAAACGTAGTAATAGAAATTTTGTGTTTATTTATATAACAACTCAAATTTATGAAGCTCTTCTAAATAATTAGGAAGCTCTTACTAAAATCTGAATGAATTTTTCCGAGATACCTAGAAATGTTACATAAATTTTGGAATTTTGGAAACTTTGAATATATAGGAAGGATTTTTAAAAATTTAGGAAAGCTTCCTAAATTTAGGAAACAATCACATACATTTAGGAATGTCTTCCTCAAAGCGACACAAACGTGTTCAACACTTTCACAAACAAGTCCTAAGTCTTAAATGAATTTGTGGTCTTCAAGGATTATGTAACATCATCATCTTTCATGACTAGTGGAAACGGAAGAAGCGGCTCTAGCTGATATTTTGATGAGTCTATTTGAACTATATATTGGATGATATTTTGTTTATTTTGTGATCCACTAATATGTCCTAGCTTGAGTAAAGAAGGGAATCTTCACTTAAGTACCAAAACCATATGTGTTCTTTGTTAACCTAATTGAAAAGGAGAACACAACAAGAGATTATTCTCTTATTTTTGAGGTTTGGTCGTTCAGTCTGATGTTTACCTGTTTACGTTGTTTGGTTTTCTTAACATTCATGAAGACCTTCCTAAAAGATCATGAATCCTTCCTGAATTTATGATCTCACAAATATGTCCCAGCCTGAGCAAAGAAGGGAGTCTTCACTTAAGTACCAAAACCATATGTGTTCGTTGTTAACCTAATTGAAAAGGAGAACACAACAAGAGATTTGGCCGAGCATGACACAAAATAAGATATTTAGACGTTCATTATTGTTTTCAGGAAGATATCCAGACTTTTTAGGAAGATTTTCATATATTTTAGGAATGCTTTCCTAACTTTTTATTCTGACATTCTGAACTCGATTATTCTCTTACTTTTGAGGGTTAGTCGTGGTTATGAGTCTATTTGAACTATATATTGGATGATATTCTGTTTATTTTGTAATCCACTAATCAAAAGTATACTAATTCTATTACATGTAAAAGTTTAGGAACCAATCATATACATTTAGGAAAACTTTCCTGAAAACTAAGAGCTATCAAAGCACCTGAAGCAGAATATTGGATAGATAATGGCTTTGAAGGTAAGATGGGTCGAGTGGGTGATCAGACGCAGCTCCTGCCTCCCTCACCACTGTGATCTTCCTTCCCGCCATTACTGCAGCGCTATAAAGAATCCCCAAAAACTTCCTAACGCCTGCCTTCTTGTATCTATATAGAAGATTGTCATATAAGAGAGCTTATCAAAACATTTCAAATACTTCCAGAGTAAAGTTAATGCAACTCACTATTATTATCTCCCTTGGATAATAGAGTGCCAAAGCTTATTGACGGTAAGTCATTCTCCTTTGGTTCATATTAGTAGGTGAAACATTAATTATCATGTAGAAAAAACTTAGGGAATAGATAAACATAGAGTTTACAAACAGACAAAAAAAACTTTCTTACTTCATCAGCTGTTTTGGGCCTTCTCATAGTTCTCACCATGAATTTCTTATAGGCATCATTCAACTTTTCCACTAAGCTGTGTAGTAGACAGCATGTGTCTTTCCAATGTCATTGACCTCCAAAAACTTGTAAATCACTTCTGCATCAACGTAATGCTCCGCCTTCAAAATAACAAAACAATTCACCACTTTCGTTTTAGTAATCTTCCATACAAAGACTTATCTCTGAAGGAATTATAGGGAGCTAAAGAGAAACATTACATATTCCAGCCAGACTTTGAGATAACGAAGATCATCCTTGTAACGTTCCGACTGCCAGAACCTGCGGACACATTGTTCGTATTATCGTATATCACTAACAGTCCCGAGCATTCTTCTCCTGGTGGAAAAGCCTCTTGTACCAATTTTATACACCTTCCACAAGAACCGTGAAAGAAGCTCAGATTAAGAGATTTGAGACATTTCAATCTAAAGACTTAAATCTAGCAATAGTCCTACGCTTGCAATTTTTCAAGAACCCAATCAAGACAGATGAAGGAACTCACTAGATCCAGGGAAAGAGAGGATCATCTCCATCGTACACATCGATGGTTTCAATCAACTTCCTAATAGTCAAAAATCAACGGAAACAGCACAAAATTAAATAAAATTTTGACCGATTCGATTGAAACCCAAGAGCATACATGTGAAATCG
Source organism: Alliaria petiolata (assembly GCA_020283515.1). Taxonomy (NCBI): domain Eukaryota; kingdom Viridiplantae; phylum Streptophyta; class Magnoliopsida; order Brassicales; family Brassicaceae; genus Alliaria; species Alliaria petiolata. Next base: position 305,906,391 of record JAHZTW010000001.1, on the reverse strand, counting down.
AAAGCGATACCTCCGTTTCTCGACTAGATTCTTCCTCGCTTGGTGGTCGGAGTGAGATTTAAGAGTTGGGGGTGGAGGAATATGAACTAGAAACAAGAAAAAATTCAGAAACGAGAACGGTGGGACCATTGGCTGACACCATGGCGACGGCAATGGCAACTTTGATGACGAAATCCAAAAACAAGAACGGCGGGAGAGCGACTCACTCCAGCGAAATCAGATCAATCTCGCATATACTGGTCGTGGATTTGCAGCTGCTCTTCATGGTGATTTCACGATTTGGATATGAGAACGATAAGTTTTGCTGGCTATTTTAAGGGTATTTTCGTCAATGGTTTAATAAAAAATGTTAAGGTTGGAATTTTTTGAACGTGTGTGGTAATTTTGACTACAAAACTTGATTTTGTGGTAAATATGAGAATTGCCCAAAATAATATTACAAGATACATATGTTTATATAAAGATAAACCAATCTAATTTTCTAAACTAATATGTAAATAATACTTTTAAGATAAAGGTAAATTTTCTATTCTAAATATGGGTAAATATCCATAATCTTCTAGATCTTTATGATTTCCATAATCTTGATACGATCTTCTGATCTCCCAATAACATCACTTAAATTATTGATCAAGGTATAAAAGGAGAAGGAGAATTTCTTATCTAGAATCAGAAGTTTTCTAAAGACAAATTATAGCTTGAATCCCAATCGGAGATAGAAGTTTTATTATCTACAATCAGAAGTTTTCTAAATACAAATTATAGCTTGATATAAACCTTTCAATTGCAAGCAACCATGTTGCTACTTTCTCAGTCTTTGCATTCGCTGTTACCAATATATCAATCACACCTGAAACAACCGCAAAGAGACTTAATTTTTGGGATGTAACTCGGTAAGAAACTCCGTATGATATTTACCAATTACCATAATGTACTGGAAACACCATAAAAGGAGGATCAAGGAATCCCAAAAATGTGGTCATTCAACTTTCATATACATATGCGAAACCGAATGTATTTGGCATGTCTTCTTTTGCCCGTCAAGCTCTATTTAAAATTACTATGAGTCCCCACCCCAACTATAGAAGAGTATCATTGATCCAGTTTAGTTTACTCCATGCACAAGCTTTTGACATGTACAATATATAGTAGTAACTGAATGCAAGAGAATTTTCATTTTTCGTAAATTTCTCTACAACCTAAGTATTAATTATCCTAAGTAAAACAATAATGTTATAATATATATATACAAGAAGAACACCCAATATAAAATCTATATTCCTTGTAAAAAAAAAGTCCAAATGAATTTCGTTGACGACAAATACACATTGTATTATTTGAACAAGACCTTTACCTTCTCCTCACGCCACCGGCATCGTTGAAGTCTCCACTGTCTCTCCTTCTTCGACCCCACATTTAATGCCAAACTAACCCATTGGTATTCTCCATACTTAATATTAATAATAGTTGTACACTAAATTATGATAACTGTACATTAAACGTATGTTTTCACTAATTACTAAAAATATATATAATTATATATATATATATATATGTGTGTGTGTGGTGTCAACAAAAAAGATAAAATTCGTTAAACGACTGTTTGTCACGGTTGTTTCACACGATTTCAATTATATTCGTTCGTCTTTGTGTGTTTTGTAAGAGAAATTTCGTCATTTGTGACTTGTGAGATTGTGAGGTGTGTACGGACGACTGTGTGAGACAAGAAGTTAATAGAGAGGAGATCTCTTGTGGGACAACGCAATTAAAGGGACGGTAATCTCCGTCGTTTTAGAAGCAACTAAAAGGGCCCCTCTTGACTTTTCCGTTTTCTCCGTGCGATTACGCATTTGATTAGTTTGTCTAGCTTGTTCTTCTACAACAATTACCACTTTTGTTCTTTTGATTTATGGCAAGTTGCCAACCATATTCTGCTTCTTTAAGCTCCTGAATTAAAATTATACTATTGCTTAAAAGACGTTACGCGACTACATGAGCAAACTTGTTTCCCCCCCCCCCCCGGGTTGTACTTGTATAGATGCATTTCCCAATCAAATCATTACAAATAATGAATAGTGGCATAACAAATTAAACTCGTTCATATCACTTCAAACTCGGCAAACAGTCATAGTTTAAATCAGATAAAATAACCAATCAATACTAAAGAAAATATATAATACAACAATATCCCGTCGAAAATGACATACTTATAGTGAAATGAAAGCACAGAAATTTAGTTTCGTCTCCTTTTAAATTATATTGTTGCGCATAGCCAACCGTTTTGGAATTTCTTTTCTTCCGTTTTACGTAAGAGTGTTGGATTCAATAGGACAATAACGTGTTGGCTTAAAAACCCATATTAATGGTTGACAAAAAAAGGGAAAGCAAAACTCATATTAATAGCATATATATATATATATATAAACCCATATTAATGGTTGACAAAAAAAAGGAAATCAAAACTCATACTCACTTTGTCCCATTTTAATTGATGTTCTAAAGATTTTGTTTTGTCCCAATTTATTTGATTTTTTTCATATATTTATGCAAATTTTCATTTTATTTTAATTAAACTTTGATTAAAAAAATATTACTATTTGAGTTCCCCAATAATACTTCCACTTTTATCTTTTTACCTTCCAATTTTAAATGATATTTTTAAATATGAATTACTTTTTTTAATATGTGTGTTTTTAACTAGAACATCAATTAAAATGGACAGAGGGAGTATTAATGAAATATATATATATATATATGCTATTAATGTGTTATACAAAAACCAGGGATTATGTAATTTATTATCTGGATTGGGAAAAAGATAATTGGACCATCCGATTCCGAGTAGAGGAATCTGCAGGGCATTTGTAACTTTCATGGGCCCTACGAAAAATCACATCTCCTTAATTAACTTATCGAAATTTAGTTGCATACGCATCTCTCTATCTAGGTACGATATATTGCTCATAAGTCATAACACATACATATACGAAACTCACACATGCCATAACTACCAAATGGCATCATCTTCCAATAACGTTGTTAATGATCGTTAATTCTTTAGATTTTCCGTTATCTTCTCACGTGTTTCAAATTTATGGTATTGGTGTGATATGTAGAGACTAGAGAGTATATATATACATGCAAAAAAAAAATGACAAACGGTCGAGAATTATCAAGACCTAGCAACCGGTGTGTGGTGTCTTTTAAAGCTAGGTTCGACGCTTAAATCAGATATATTGGGTAATCATTATCAAAAACAAAAACATCATTAGTTCGTGTGGTTATCATTTTAACATGGATTTATTTAACTAACACACTCATAACAACTCCAAGCGAGAGCTGAGGGGAGGGCTTTAGATATTGGCATGTCAACGTATGGGAAGATCACCAGGAGAGAACTTCGTTATGTCATGTTGTCCACGTGTCATGAGCTGAGTCACTGATAATACCTAATGAATGAAATTTTTTTTTCTAAAAGTGTGGATGATCTCGGATAAATGACCATTGTCATCGGCATATTATGTCGGAATCTGCATATTATGTCGGAAAATAATTTTCAAATCAATGGGATTTTATGTAATTAAACAAAATAAGAAAGATCTTTATAGTTTAATTTTTTTTTTCTCTCTACTTACCTAATTTTCAAATTATCATTGATATAAATCTATTTTTCCAACCATTGTTATTGAGTAATTTTTTTTTGTTTCTTTCAACAATTTGTATAGGAATTTGAACTTAACGATGTTACTAGTACAAACCAATATGCTACATGTCCCGATCAATGTAATTTTAGTTTATAAGACCCAAAACTATGAAATAGTAATAATGCTACCAAATTGATTTCACTACGAAATGGCTCAAAATATAAAAAGCAGAAATATTCTCTCATCTCCATCCATTGCTATAAAATGAACCCAACTTTCCCTCTCCATTTCAATAAACCCTCTCAAGCTTCTTCTTTCGTCTCTCTGCTTTTTTCCAACGGTTCGTTCAAACCTCATAAACCTTAAACCGATGGGAAAACGGAGCTCTATTAAGAACAGAGGACTGAGATTACCACCTGGGTTCCGATTTCACCCGACCGATGAAGAGCTAGTGGTTCAGTATCTGCGTCGAAAAGTGTTCAAATTACCCTTACCGGCTTCTGTTATACCGGAAATCGATATCTGTAAAGCCGATCCATGGGATTTACCAGGTAATGACAACAGAAATCTAATTATTATGTTGGATTTGATTCAATTCAAAATTTGTAATGGTTTTGCGTGTATATATATGTACGATGATCCAGGTAATTGTGATTCAGAGAGGTACTTTTTTAGCACGAGGGAAGCTAAATACCCAAACGGAAACCGGTCGAACCGATCAACCGGTTCGGGTTACTGGAAAGCGACTGGAATCGACAAGCAAATCGGGGGGAAGAAGCTTGTGGGGATGAAGAAAACTCTGGTTTTCTACAAAGGGAAACCACCAAACGGGACACGAACCGATTGGGTTCTCCATGAATATCGCCTCGTTGATTCGCAACAAGAATCATCATATGTAAGATTCACAAAATTCGATCAGTTCTATTTAAAAAAAAATCGATTCGATAAGAAACTGGGCTCAAAATTGTCTCTCTTTATTTTTTTTTTTGGTTTGGAAAAAAGAAGGGAGAGAACACGAATTGGGTTCTGTGCAGAGTGTTCTTGAAGAAGAGGAGCAATAATAAGAGGAAAGAAGATGAAAGGGAGAGTGAGAATGAAAGAAAAAGTGACGAGGACAAGAGAACTACTTGTCCGATATTCTATGACTTTATGAGAAAAGACAGGAAGAGAAGAAGATGCTGCGATCTGAATTTGACTCCTACGTGTTGTTGTTCTTCTTCTTCTTCAGCGTCTTCGTCGTCGGTTTGCTCAAGTGCTTTAACTCAGACATCTTCTAGTGACTCTCATAATCACGAGGAAATTAGTTGTCGGGAAAATAAGTTTTGTTTGTTTCTCTAAGTAAATAAAAAACTTGGGAACAAGTTTCTTTAACTTTTTACAATAAATTAGTATGATTACCAAGTGATTACGCAATCCAAGACCACACATGATTTCTCAGCCTTTCTCGGTTTTGGTATTTAATAGGCCCTGTTTTAAAATTAAAACAACACCTTTTTTAACTCTTTTTTTTTTTTAATCATCTGAGTAAAATATATAAGAACCAAGTCATGGTAAAAAAACCATTACAAACGCAAGGAGAAAGCACATAACTAGGCCTTAACAGATGAAGGCATACCTTACATCACTTTTAACCAAAAGAATGGCCTACACTATACAAAAACCATCAACAGATTCGGCAGACCTAAACAACAGAGGCGGCCTCTAAACCAAGAATTATCAAAAGTTATATTGCAATTGATAAGTTTTGGATCTAAGTTGATAAACGGATGATAAAGAGAATCCAACGACATTATCCAAGATTTTAAACGAGATGGATGGATGAATCGAGGATAGATAGACATCACCTAGTTTTATGATTGAACCGTAATAAATCATACATGAGCTAACTAAAAGAAGAATCTCCGTAAAAGGAAAGCTTTCCAAAAATATTCAATGTGTGAAAGAGTTGTTAGATTATAGAAATTATTATAGTTATAATACAGCATTTTTTTAATTTAAAATATTTTTTCAAAACCTTTGGCCATAGAATGGCAACAAATCTACCCAATATCTAAAAACATTCGGTGCTAAATATAGTCAGAGATTAAATCATTTTATCATGGTCTTTTAGCAAGGTTAAAACTATAATTTTTTTGTAAATTAGTCACCCAGAACTATAATTTTGTAATTGTTGTATAACTCAAAAGCATTATATAAAATGTGCTGCCATCATTAGTTACACTTGCTGACGTAAATATGAGCGAGAATAATATGAAAAGAAAATTCATTAAGGACGAAAAAGAATCAAAAGAGACGACGAAGTCAAGGATCAAGAGGAGGAAGAGGTTTCCTTTTCCTCTAAACAAACGCTTTTCTTTTTTTCTAATTTCTTTTCCCCTGGTTTTTTTTCTTTTCCTGCCATTTATAGGTTTTTTTTTCCTCCACAACGTCCTTGAAATGGCGTAGTTGGAGAAGGAGACGAATCGATCATCATCTACTCAGCCGTTCTTTTTACCGTTTTCGATTTCCTTGATTCGCCGGAGAAGAGCTGTTTCCGGCCATGAAAACCTCTCTCCGACGGTTGCGAGGGGTGCTTCACAAGCATGAATCTAAAGACCGGAGAGATCTTCGAGCTCTGGTTCATAATGACGAGCTGGCCCAGGCTTCGCAGGTGCCAATCTCTCNGAAATCTGATTGGTTTCATGACGGGAATACCATTCCTTATTTATTAAATTATCTCTACTTATCTAAACTATCTCTCATGTTAGTGGGTAAAAAGTATTCTATTTATCATGGAAATTTTTAACCTTTCAGGAATGTTTATGAAGACATGCTTACAAGACAGAGAGAGAAAGGGAGGTCGAAGGGTGGGAAAGGAGAAACTTTTTCGACGCAGCAACTACAAGAAGCTCATGATGAATATGATAACGAGACAACTTTATTTGTTTTCCGCTTAAAATCCTTAAAACAAGGGCAAACACGTAGTCTTTTGACTCAGGCAGCACGGCACCATGCAGCACAGGTTTTCATCTTGAGCTGTTTTTAGTCCTTCTATTTCGATCACCAGAGCACCGTGTTTGATGTCCATTTTTTTGTGTGTTTCTGCAGTTATGCTTCTTCAAAAAGGCTCTTAATTCCCTTGAAGAAGTAGAGCCACATGTACAGATGGTAACCGAATCACAGCATATTGACTGTCTCTTATACACATCTAGATGTGTATAAGAGACAGCTTAATTCCCTTGAAGAAGTAGAGCCACATGTACAGATGGTAACCGAATCACAGCATATTGATTACCATTTCAGCGGATTAGAAGATGATCTGTCTCTTATACACATCTAGATGTGTATAAGAGAACATGTAACAAGGGCACGCTGGGTATGGAAAATATAGGCGAAATATGATAGTAATAAAAAAAAAAATTGTATGTTTCTGGTCATTTCACCTAATTTGTATGATATCTGAGTAAACTTTCCTTATAGAAATTATAATTATACAACATTTTTTTATTTAAAATATTTTTTTTCAAAACCTTTGGCCATAGAATGGCAACAAATCTACCCAATATCTAAAAAACATTCGGTGCTAAATATAGTCAGAGATTAAATCATTTCATCACGGTCTTTTTGTAAGGTTAAAACTATAATTTTTTTGTAAATTAGTGTAATTGTTGTATAACTCAAAAGCATTATATATAACATGTGCTGCCATCATTAGTTACACTTGCTGACGTAAATATGAGCGAGAATAATACGAAAAGAAAATTCATAAAGGACGAAAAATAATCAAAAGAGAGACGACGAAGTCAAGGATCAAGAGGAGGAAGAGGTTTCCTTTTCCTCTAAACAAACGCTTTTCTTTTCTTTTTTTCTAATTTCTTTTCCCCTGGTTTTTATTTTTTCCTGCCATTTATAGGTTTTTTTTCCCCACAACGTCCTTGAAATGGCGTAGTTGGAGAAGGAGACGAATCGATCAATCTACTCAGCCGTTCTTTGCCGTTTTCGATTTATTTGATTCGCCGGAGAAGAGCTGTTTCCGGCCATGAAAACCTCTCTCCGACGGTTGCGAGGGGTGCTTCACAAGCATGAATCTAAAGACCGGAGAGATCTTCGAGCTCTGGTTCATAATGACGAGCTGGCCCAGGCTTCGCAGGTGCCAATCTCTTTCTCCCTCGTTCTCCAATTCGAATTTGGACTGTCTTCATTTTCTCGTTGTTTAATGATGAGGCGATTTCTCAATCAGATTTCTCTCCTTTATCCGTCCCTCTTACGTGAATTAGTTGCCAATTTAAGCTTAGTGGGAACGATTTAGGAAATGGCGATGATTCAGATGTCAGATTCACGAAAAAGTAGTTTTGTTAGTTGGTGGTTTGGATCTGGAGCTTCCCTGGTTCTGTCTCTTATACACATCTAGATGTGTATAAGAGACAGCTCTTAGCTTCTCTATACCTACTAGTAACCTTAGAGCAGCAGATTTAGATATGTCTAAGACGAGTCTGGGTACTAATAAGTTAGGCACTGCCTCGCCTCCTTTAACCCCAATGTCATTAATCCATCCACCTCCATCAGCTCTTCCCGAGCGTGCAGACCACCTAACGATGTCCAAACAAGAGGTAAACCCATAAATTCTGATACTCTTACTCATCATTACCTTTTAAGTGTAAAACCCGTAATATTGTGTTGACATTCGTTATAATGGGTGAATTGCAGAGGAGGAATTAAGGTGTAAGATGTTTGTTGTAGCTGCCTAAAGGCTTATAGGAGGGTGAAGACATTCCCTCTAGTTGCAGATATGTAAATATCCTCCTGTTTTTGTTTTGGGAATGATGGCAAAAAAACAAAACAAAAAAAAAGCAAAGAGGCAAACATTTATAAATAAGTGCCTAGGAATTTTGGTTATTTATAGTTATATAATGGTCAAATTAATGTCTGAGTTTCTTTTTTCTGGACCATCTTCTTATAGATTCAACGACATTTTTGATGGTATTTACTCAGTTACGAGTTGGTATCTAAAAAAACATTAAAGAAGCTTTTGGTTTTTGTTCATTGATGTAAGATCTGCGTTTGCTTTTATGATATGACTTGTAATAATATAAGCTGCCGCCACCACTCTGTTGTACTAACAACTTTTGAGGCAAAAAGCTCGAGTCTCTCTATCTATTAGATCAACTTAGAAATTGCTTCCAGAAGGTCAAAGAAAAGCATTTCCAAGGATAGAAAGACGAAATCAAACAAAAAAGGTATCATAATAAGGTAAATACTAATAATATCAAGATCTAGACAAAACAGAAAAACAGCGAAACATTACAAGAGTCACAACAGTGGTGGTAAGCAAAATAATCGGGCTCCTCAAATGGATTCGTTTGAAAAAATTGGATAAACGGTAGCTCGGCACGTGGTCTAAGTGTTGAAGTCCATATGTCCTCTTCTCCGGAAGAGAATCCAAACGTCCAAGTGGGGCCAAATCTTCAACAAAAGGAGATATAACACAAATCCCTCTGGCGATGCAACGGACTTGGTCCGTCTCTGGACAATATTTGAACAACCTCTTGTGATTGTCATGGAAGTAAAGGTTTCCTTGTTTAGAAACCGCCACTGGCCAGGTCCAAAACAAATATTCGAAAGCATAGTGGTCGTCTTCGAGGGAAAATAAACGTATGGAGTAGATTAGGCTCCATGTTTGTTCTTGTGCATCCTCCATGCTCCAAATCTTGACGTTCAAATGATTGTTCGAAACACAGGTTGCGGCTAAGGCTAGACGGTTTTCAAGGTTTACTAGCTGGCCTGAGCATGCTCCAGGCGGTATCGGGAGATCACGAAACTCTTCTGTGTGAAGATCCAGAGCTAACATTGTGTGCTCAGGAAACACTAGTAACCAATAGATGGACCCATTCACACACGACGCCGACTTGCTCCTTGGAGCAAGTCCAATGGTCACCCCTTAGACCAAGAACAATGGTAAAACTTAAAGAAGGTTCTTAGCTATTTTTTATTATGGATTTAATCTAAGAATCCCTAATTTATTTTTTCTCCTCCAATGGTAAAAGCTTTGAAAAGGTTCTTAATAAAAAAAAATTTGGAGGGTAAATCAAAATTTGACAGTAGCAAGAGATTAGAGTTCCCAGAATCAAAATTTACACTAACTGGAAACTAGAACTGTGTAGAAAATAGAAAATTCGAGAAAGACAACAAAAAAAAAAGAGTAGAAAAAACAGAGAAGAGGTGTAGTCATTGTGTACCCCATCTTTTTCTGTATTGTATTGACCAACAGGTGGATAAAAGAAATCAGCATCATCTCGCATTGGCCAGCATAAGCGGAAACAATCAACTGACCTGCAATATAGAAAACCATATGTAACTAATCATAAAAACCACTTATGAAGACTGTTACGATTGTGTGAAAGCAGGTAGATAGATATATCACCAAAAGTATTCATTCAAATCATCGTAGTTCCTCCGATTACGTTAGTAAAAATAGTAACAATCAACCAGATTCATCTCATAATCTTCTATTCCGAAAGCAATTAAAACTGTGCTTCACAGTTCCATCTATCCCCCTAAAGCTACAGATTTCATCAGCCATAACAACACATTTCACCTCGATTTCAACATATGATGCGAATTGCAATCTCAATAAGCATAATTGAAATCAAAATACAAAATCAAGAGCACATTTTGAAAAAACTGAAGTCGGGATCGGATCGTTTGGCATCGGGACCATCTTCATCAAGGCAATAGCGACGTAGCTGAGGAGAGAACACGCCGTCATGTGGCACATCGTGAGGAAGATCGGATACTTGAATCCATAGTTGCTTAGCAGGTATTTGTTGAGCAATAGAACTCCGATGTTCGACGAATACCACGACGCGATGAGCCCGATTGTGAAAAACCGGCCGTTGGCCGCCATCTTCATCCTTTGAAACGACCGATCTGATCGATTCTATTTGAGAACAATCCGAAACGCTACACGAAAAAACTGCCGATTTGAGGGATTACGCCCAATCGATCTGTCCGCCTTGGGGAAGGAGATGTTCGGACACATATTTGACGTTGGTGAAGGAAGTTATTCACTAGATCGAATCGAGATTAGGTCGCGAAAACACACAAGGAGAATGATGAAATCCAGAAAGAGAGAAACTGCGATTGGGGAAGAAGATGAAGAAGAAGCAAAGGTCAATGAGAGATTTTGGTTTGCTTTATCGACCGACACGTGCAACTTAAGAACCCATTCTAAAGTTTCTTAAGACTCGAATCTTCATTTTTTACTGAATTTTTATTTAATTAAATCCTTAAATAGGTTAAGATATCCACTTAAGATCCACCGTTGTGCATGCTCTTAGTATGGTGTCTTAAAGATAAAATAATAATAGTTTGTGTACTTTTTGGATATAAGACACTTTGTTAAAATTTGTTGATTTTGAGTCTACAATTGAGACACTTGGATGAGTGTCTTAAAAACCAATTTTTTTTTTTAATTTAAATAAACATATAATACATTTAAACATAATACATTTTCAAAAATATAATATATTAAAACATATACAGTAGAACCTCTATAAATTAATACTCGATAAATTAATAATCACTATAAATTAATAAATTTTCCTGGTCCCGAGTCGGGACAGTGTAAAAATTAGCAAAATTCGATAAGATAATAAGATAATAATTTTTTTGAAACTCTTATGTATATATATGGTCCTAATAATAACATAAATTAATAATCATACATTTAAGCATATATATTTACATATATAGCTAAGGTAATATAGTAAAGTATGATTAAATTATTGTTTTAAGCTTATAAACATTGTTAATTTATCTTTAAATTTTTTGATTTGATATTTTCTAATGAATTTTATAATTTTGAAAACATTTTTTTATTGTTTCTTGATGAACGTTAAAAGTTCAAACCGATAATATCTCTATAAATTAGTAATTCTATAAGATAATAAAATTTTGAAATCCCAACATTATTAATTTATAGAGGTTTTATTGTAAATTACAGAAATGCAATAGTGTACACCATAAAATTGAGTGTCTTAAATATAAGACCAGTGTCTATCTTATATTTAAGACACTCAATTTCATTTCTTTATTCACTTATATTCATAAGACACTTGGTTTACATCCAAAAAATTGTCCATTGGGGTTGGTCTTATATACCTCATCTCATAAGGAGGCGGCCGACTCAGTTTCCGCCATTCCCCAATGTTAACATCAAGAATCTCGCAGTAATGGTTCGGCTTAAAGCACATCCTCACTTATAGCTCCCACTAATATTGTCTCGACCGAATCCCATGCTCCAATTTCCAGGGAAAACATCGAAGCTAAGTACTTCGTGGAGGGATCTCGCTGGATCTGGGCAGGAAGGGAATCTAAGAAATTCTCCGGTGGAAGGGTTTAAAACGTTGACCCAGCCTGGTACGGGGATGCAAACCAGGCCGTCACATGACAGCGACGGTCGTGATGCGACGTCGCTGTGTAAGTAGACCATCTCGACCTCTTCGTCCCCTTGGAATATCCGTCGGATTGGGTCTCGGCCTGGTGCCGCCAGGAGTTTCAGTTTCGTTTGAAGATTCATCATACGCCTCCTCCTCTCCGCGAAACTCCTCGACTCCAGTATTGACCTCCATTGTTTTGAGACGGTTTTGAATCTGAGGATGGATTTCAATGGCAGTCCAAGGAAGATTTCTTCCAGTAGTTCGGGAACAAGGTACAGAGAATTAGGGTTTTTTCTTCTTCCCCCATCATTACCCTTACTCTGTTTTTTCGTAACGCGCACGAAATCTTGTTCCAAACCCCTTTTAAGTGTTAAACCCGTAATTGCCATAAAGATTTTGCCTAGGAATTTTGGTTTATAAACTCTTTCTAATTGACCCCCCCCCCCCCCCCAGGAGAACATAATTACCTTCGCGTCTTCTTCTTTTTTATATACCGCTGCATAGCACTGTCTCTGTTCTTTGCCATCCGCTCTAGGTCAGCCTTCGTTGCTGCCGCCAATCTTGTGGTTCTATTACTATCCATAGCTATATGTTCCGTGAAATGCAAGTCACTGGATTCTTTAGAACTTTTATGTGAGTGAATGGCAGTGGGAAACTTATTCCTCTTAGATGTTTCTTGTCCCTTTGTGGAAGTTGAGCGGATGGAATCATCCTGCTATACTTTTACCAATAAGTATCACAATTCAGCGAAAAATATAACATTACCAAAAAAGTAGTTTGAACTTTGAATGATGATATTTAAAAACATCTCTGGTTTCATTTAATCCAATATATAGTAAATTGGTATATAGTTGCTACACATCAGCAAATCAGTCATCAACTAGGATTATATATGGGAGATGCTTCAAATGTTTAGGGTATGGAGTGTTTTGGAAATTGTTTTAGGGTCTTTTGGGGCTTCGGGAGGGTTTAGTGTCATGAGAACATTGCCACTACCTTGTTCTTAGTATCTCTGAAAGTAGAGCCTTTAGTTTCGACTGGACTAGGTTCCTCAGTGTTCCTGGACTGTCCCAAGTTAAAATCCCATATCTCTAAAGTAGATCAATTACCCAAAAAACATCTGTAAACCTAAGGAATTTACTTTTTCGTCTAATGATGATCATTTGAATTATGTTGTGCTAGGTAATACGGAAAAAGATGAGAATTTTAGCGCCCGAGTCTCTTCTAATTACTTTCGTGAGGTCAGCAACAGCGAGTCAATATAATCAACTAAGAAGAGAATAATAATTAAGAAGTAGTAAGCAAACCATAAGTTAATTCGGTTCAAACTTAAAGCACATTAAAGAAATTCTCCAAGGCTTTCAATACATAAACTCATTAGTATATCCATTAAATAAAAACATCAAACATCAAACCCAACGAAATTCTCCAAGGCTTCATTACATAAACTCATTAGTCAAACCTTAGATGTTTAATTCCATGAACGCGCATTTGCATGTCGGTTTCTTCTTTTCATACGCAGCCCCACATGTGTAACAGAACTGTGAGGAACAAAAAGACAGACAACGAATCCTGCGACCCTCGGGGACTGGGAAATCCTCCACGTCCCAGAAGACGCTTGTTTTACCACCGGTGAAATCTACGGCCATGGTGAGGATAAACAAAAATTAGGGTTACCAACGGGTGGTTTTTGTAAAGTTCGATTTAAGAAAATAAATAAACTCGATTTAACAACAAAAAAAAATAGAAAATTAACTTAAACACCTTTTTGCTTTTATTATGAAAGTTTTATATAAAAAAAAAGGCAATGGTTAAAAAGAAAGAATTTAAAAATAAGGAAACTCGATTTTATTAAACAAAAATAAAATTAACTTAAGCATTAAATTATTAAAGTTTTATAATAGATATTATTAAAAATAAATAAATAAACAATAAGTTAAAATATGCCAAATGAGAATGTTAAATTATTAATAGATATGATAAAAAAAAGGGCCGAGTCAAAATATGCCAAATCAGCATTTTAATTTAAAATTTAAATAATGACAAGACTTCTAAAAAATTGTATCTTTCAAAATAAAAAGAAAATCATTATAAAAAAAAACTAAATTAGCAAAATAAAAATCATTTACAAGTATGCTTCAAACCATTGAGGATGTCCATATATGATTGAAAATATCCAACAATAGTATCATTCCACATCATCACTTATAGTTAGTTATATTTGTTAAAGTTAGTTAGTTAATTTTTTTTTTTTTTGCTTTAGAAAAAATTCAAAAAAAAAATTAATAACAATAGGTTTTTTTAAAAAAAAAAAGGAAACTCAATTTTATTTTTCTATTAACAAAAAAATTAACTTAAATAATTTTTTTGCTTTTATTACAAAAATTTCATTAAAAATATAATTGTTAATAAGAAAAAGTTTTAAAAATAAGGAAACTCTACTTTACTTTTCTCTTAACAACAAAAAGAAAATTGTTAAATTAAAATAATAAATTATTAAAGTTCTATAATATATATGATCGAAATATTTAAAAAATGCCAAATTAAAATATGCCAAAATAGTATTTTAATTAATTTTTTAATAATGTCAAGACTTTTCAAAGAATTGTATCTTTCAAAATAGAATTAAAATCACTATCAAGAAAGCTAAATTAACAAAATAAAAATTATTTTAAAAAACAATAACTTGATATATACGCTAACTTTTTGAAAAGTCAACATAAAAAGCTTAACAAACACAAAAAAAAAGAAAAAATTATGTTTAAAACAATGTCAATATCTCCAAATAATCATATATGTCAAAATAAAATGAAAATCAATAAGCTAAACTTAAAAAGAGGAAAATTCTTTAAAAAAGAAATTAACATAGACTAACTATTTAGAAAATCAATAAGAGAGCTAAACAAACAGTGTGGAGGTACATAAATTTGAGATCACCTTAGAGCATCTCCAATAAGACTTTTTTTGAATAAACTCTATTTTTAGAATAAAACCATCTCCAATAGTACTCTATATCATACTCTAAAAATAGAAAAATCAATTTGTAACTCCAAATTTGGAGTTAAATATAGAGTTCTCTATTTTGAAAAAACAGCTTAACTAACACAAAAAGAAGAAATTGTGTTTAAAACAAGAGAAATTGCTTCAAACAGTTCCATTTTAAGTTTTCAGTTCAATAATAGACCTACAAATTTTGTTAATCACTTTTAGCATTATTAGGAAGGTGTTAAACACATTTAAGAAGGCTGTCATAACTCAATTTAGGAAGCTATTAGACACATTTAGTAAGCCTTCCTAACTTTATTAAAAATTTAGGAAGCCGTAAAGAAAACATTAGACACATTTATGAAGGCTTTCCTAAGTTTAATAAAGACTATTTATGAACAAACAAGTTTTTAGGGTTATTTTTGAAAAATAAACTTCATTTTGTGCTATTTAAGAAAATTGCCCTTAAAACAATGTCAATACCTCCAAATAATCATATATGTCAAAATAAAATAAAAATCAATAAGCTGATCTTAAAAATAAAAAAAATCTCTAAAAATAAAATTAACTTGATATCTAGACTAACTATTTAGAAAATCAACAAGAGATCTAAACAAACAATGTGGAGGTACATCAATTTGAGATCACCTTAGAGGATCTCCAATAAAACACTATTTTTATCTCTAAACTCAATTTTTTTGAGTAAAAACATCTTTAATGGTACTCTATATCCTACTCTAAAATAGAGAAATCCATTTGTAACTCCAAATTTGAAGTTAAATATAGAGTTCTTTATTTTTAGGGTAGAACTTTTATATTTACAAAATAATCTTTTAATTTTGATAAGTTTTTATTTTGCATCTAAGCAAAAATTATATGTTTTAGTTTCATACTTAAAAAAAACTATATCAACAATAACTAGTTATATAATTAATTAAAAAAATTAAAATGCAACATTGACATACATCCATTTAAAAATGACAAAACAAACAATAAATTAAAATAAACAATAACTAGTTATATAATTAGTTAAAAATTAAAAGGCAATATTGACATACATCAAATTAAAAATGACAAAACAAACAATAAATTAAAATAAATATTTAATACCAAAAAAGTAAAATATATAAAATAAATAGGTAAAATTTGTATATTTGTAAAGTAAAAAGTTTTATAAAAAATTAATTACTAAACAAAAATAGAATATACTTATAATATTCTTTTTTAGAGTAGAAAATAAATATAACTATTGGATCAAACGTTTTCTATATTTTTGAAAAACTTCATTTTTAGAGTAAAAAATAGAGTTCTATACTTCTCTAAATCGATCAACACATACGATAAGAGCCTCCGACCCCAAATTGACCATATCCTATCTAAGCCCAGCTTTGTTCATTATTATATCTCACACTCTCAATCGACATTTCAATTTCGATCACTAAGACTATGGGCTTGATTGGTTCTCCCGCTACCATCCTCAAACGCAGCTTTTGCGAGTGGTAGCGGTTGTTGGCATTTGTCAACAATCACACAAAACACTTTCTACCGTTTGTAACTGCTTTTTGTCGCTCAAAACCAAAAGCTCATTCCAGCTAGCGTTTGCGGTTGCGGACGATTGCGGATGGATAACTAAAAAAATCAAAAATTAAAAAAATACAAAATTTATTTAAAATTAAGATCTATATTTTAGAAACTTTTTAAAAAATAAGATTTGAATATTATAATTACAAATAAATAAATAAATTTGACATTTTTTAACTAATATTCATTAACAAACTTTTATAATTTTATTATAAACTCTATTATTTTGATGAATTTTCTTTTCATCACTAATGTATATATAACAACTAAAATTCTTTTCCTCTAACATCTCCATACAAAAAAAACAAATTCTCTATTAAAATCATAACTTTCATCCAAACTAAAAAAATTGAGAAATAAAAGTAATAATTTTTATAATTAATTATGTTTAATTAATAATTTTATAGTTTTTTAATAATAATATGGTTTTTAATATTTTTTATAGTTATAAAATATATTTATATTGTTAATTTATTGTTTAATCGCTACTGCACCCGCAAGTTAACCAGTCGTAAAAATCTCGCAAACGCATCCGTTTCTAACCGCTGTGCCAGTCGTACAATCCGCTTAATAACACTGTTAACCGCAATCACCCGCTTCCGCAAACTCTCACCGGCTTCCGCAAACTCTCACCGCAATCACTGTTATAATAAAGTCATAATATCGAAAAGTAACAAATCTCAAATCATTTTTTATTTATTAACAATCCTTTGATGTCAGTCAGCAACAACATGGAAATTGGAACCGCAATAAGAAATTGAAGTTATTGAACCATACTAGAACAAAAACGAAATACCTTTGTGATTAGATCAAGAGACTTGATTGTAATATAAATACTTAATTTTCTATCACCAATAAATTTGAAGCACAAAACTAGAATCTTGACGAAACCAGCCAAACAGTGAACATAGTGTGATCATTACCTAAATTTTTTGGGAGATTGGAAGAAAAATTGATCAACACTACACAAGTTCACTTGCCAAGGCCACAATGATAAAAGCTTATAGAAGGAGGAAGACATTCCTCTAGTTGCAGATATGTAAATATCCTCCTGTTTTTGTTTTGGGAATGATGGCAAAAAAACAAAACAAAAACAAAGAGGCAAACATTTATAAATAAGTGCCTAGAAGGTCAAGAAAAGCATTTCCAAGGACACGAAGACAACAACGACCAAATCAAACAAAACATACTGATATCTGATTGATCATTTACATTTACACGGTAGGTGAAAGCAGAAAAAAACAGCTTATGATCTAACATGTAAACCTAAATAACGTAGTGAGAGGCTCAAGGATCTGTAGCTTTCACAAATCTGCCCCTAACACGCAACCTTGTATCAGCTCTTGCCTTCCTCGTTTCATATCTTATGGTCTTATCATATCTGATGAAGCAATTACGTGTTGGAGAGACAATCAACTTTAACAAAAGCGAAATTAAAAGAAGAAAGAAAAAAAAAAAGGAGAAAGATTATTACCTTCGCGTCTTCTTCTTTTCCTTGTACCGCTGCATAGCATTGTCTCTGTTCTTTGCCATCCGCTCTAGATCAGCATCCGCCAATCTTGTGGTTCTATTACTATCCGTAGCTATATGTTCCGTGAAATGCAAGTCACTGGATTCGTTAGAACTTTGATGCGAGTGAATGGCAGTGGGAAAATTATTCCTCTTAGATGTTTCCTGTCCCTTGGTGGAAGTTGAGCGGATGGAATCATCCTGCTATACTTTTACTAATAAGTATCACAATTCAGCGGCAAAAAACAAACATACCAAAAAAAGTAGTTTGAATGATGATATAAATACATCTGGTTTCATTTAATCCAAGATGTAGTAGATTGGTACATAGTTGCTACACATCAGCAAATCAGTCATCAACTCTATATGGGAAATGCTTCTAATGTTTAGGGTATGGAGTGTTTTGGAAATGGTTTTGGGGTAATTTATGTTCTGCTAAGTAGGTTTTGTGAGATAAAATAAAGAGGTTTTTTAACGATTCAAAACCTTATCAAAATCACTTTGCCACTTACCTTGTTAGTATCTCTGAAAGCTTTCACATTGGTGGGACGGGTATCGTTCTTGTTGAATGTGAAAGTAGAGCCTTTAGTTTCGACTGGACTAGGTTCCTCAGTGTTCCTGGACTGTCCCAAGTTAAAATCCCATATCTGCAACAATGTAACACGAGACGATAAACCAGAGTTATATCTCTAACTAGGACAACCAAATGTTTCAAGGAAAGAATCATCAACATTCCCATAGGTAACTTAAACAGATTTGTAAGCCTAAAGATCCAATTGAAGGACATATGTTCTAAGCACAAAAGCATTTCAATCAAGAACTAGAGAGAGAGAGAGATGGACCTGAGTACTCTGGCTACTGCAATGATTAGTAGCAGCATTCAATTGCATACCAACAACACCACAAGGACTTTGGTACTCTGTTGAATACATTAGCAAAGATGTAAACGACCTCGTTGGAGACTGTTGTTGAGTAACGTTGATTCCCTCCGGAACCATGATCTCTCCTCCACCGTCTCCTTCTCCTTCACCTTCTCCTTCACCTTCTCCTTCATCATCACCACCCTTCATCAACTCCTCCAGCTGTTTATACACTACTTGCTTATACTTCCCCAAGCTAGGCCTTTGCTTTTTGATCGACATATCGTACGGTACAATCAGATCTTGAACGACGTTAGATCCAGAGCCCCACGAATCCAACGGCATCCCGAAATTCTCCGTCACCGACGGCAATTCGTCCTCTTCTTCATTCTTCTTCCCTTCCAAATCTAGTCCCCATACGGCTGCGAGCTCCAAAACCGAGGGACAACCTGAGAACCCTTCCACGGCGGAGCGATTGTGAGCAGCGGAGGAGGAACAGCTTCCGTGGACGTCCCAGTCGCACTCCTGACACAAGACGAGATTGTCCGTGGAACACCGTACGGAGACCGGCTCTTTCCTGCAGTTATCGCAGATCTGAGAACGCACGTGCTTCCGCGAGAGGAGGTTCGCCGAGTGGACGTGCTGGTCGCAGGGCAAGCAGAGCTTCGCCGTGTCGGCTCTGCAGAACAGAACCGCCGTTCTCTCGCCGCAGAAATCGCACGCCACAGTCTCTGAAGACGACGACATCGTTGAGCTACCCATTGTGACACCAAGCTTCAATAAAATCCCTCAAAATCTGACGTTTTTCCAAATTCCGAATTGCTGAAACTAGAAACAACTCAGAGATTGTGAAGGGTGATTTTGCTGATGAAGCAATTGATCGAAGAAGATGATGATGACATTAGACATTTCTCAGGCTTTCCGTTTCCAGCAATTTGGGCTTTTTTCATAATTATTTAATCTGCAAAGATGACAAGAGAAAAGCCAACGAAGCTTTGGCTTTGAATGGTAACACATAACAGATGCAGAATAAAGGCAGAACATTTATTTTGCAGATCAATCTGCATTTGTTCTCCATTCAATTCTTTTAAACAGATCTAAAAATAAATAATAAAAAAATTAAAAATCTGCATGCAGATTAATTTTTGGTTGTCTTTTAGTAAAAAAGCAGAACAAATTTATCCCTCAATTTTTTGACCAGATCAAATGGAGATCAAATCATTTTTTCTGATCTGCACTTGTTATGCTTGATCTGCATTTTTTAATTGATTTGCATTTTTTTTATCTGTGTTCCATTCAAAGCCTTAATTGAAAGATAAAGCTTCGTTGA
This sequence comes from Alliaria petiolata, assembly GCA_020283515.1. Classification (NCBI taxonomy): domain Eukaryota; kingdom Viridiplantae; phylum Streptophyta; class Magnoliopsida; order Brassicales; family Brassicaceae; genus Alliaria; species Alliaria petiolata. The sequence goes on along the minus strand of JAHZTW010000001.1, from coordinate 305,886,065 downwards.
AAGATAAAGGCTTTGAATAGAACATAGATAAAAAAATACAGATCAAATAAAAAATGCAGATCAAGTATAACAAGTGCAGATCAGAAAAAATTATTTGATCTGCATTTGATCTGGTCAAAAAATTAAGGGATAAATTTGTTCTGCTTTTTTCACTAAAAGACAACCAAAAATTGATCTGCATGCAGATCTTTAATTTTTTATTATTTATTTTTAGATCTATTTTAAAAGAGTTGAATGGAAAACAAATGCAGATTGATCAGCAAAATAAATGTTCTGCCTTTATTCTGCATATGTTCTGTGTTACCATTCAAAACCTAAATGAGAATATCTTTCAACTCTTGTGCCAAAAAATATCTCAAGTAAGTAACCTTTTATATTATTTTCTTTATTTGTCGTAACATTATAAATGGAAGGTTTGGGTAAAACGCTTGACTTTTGACATATTAATCCCATTGCTTATAGTAATGACCTTTTTAGTCCTTTAATTAGCTACTAAGTAGCTAGCTTACGATTACGAACTGTTATTTTGAACGATGATTTATTTAAGTCTTAAAATTTAAGACCAATCCGCTTCCACCAAAACAAACAGTGTGAAGGTAAATCAATTTGAGATCACCTTTGAGTTCACTGTTTAAAAAGTTTGATAAAACTCATATAGCTCTAAAATTGATCAACACATAAAAGGCTCCAAGCCCAAATCGACCATATTCTATCTAAGCCCATATTTGGTCATTATTATATCTCACTCGAGCTTTTTCAAAATCTCAAATCTTTTTTAATTAGAAAAAAAATCCTTAATTTGCACCCAAAAAAAAAGAGAGAAAAAGAAACCTTTAAAGCCAGTCAGCAACAACATGGACATTGGAACGGCAATAAGAAATTGAACCATACTTAGAAGTTATAGCAAAAACGAGATATCTGTGTGATGAGATTTCCTAGGCTTGATTGTCTTTTTTTTTAAAATCAAACTAGAAGAGAATCCGCGCTTTTATTTTAATTTGAGTTTTGAATAATATGTTTTAGACCTATATTTTAACTATTGATTTTATATTAATTTTTAAAAAATTTAATTTTATACTTTTTTTTCTTGATGATCTGTGTAATCTCTTTCATATATTATTTTACGAATCTTTATTTATTCTTCAATTTTCATACTATTTTCATTTGTCTAAATCTTAATATTATAATAATTTTTATTTTTTTCAATTTATTATTTCGGAGATTTTTTTTTATATATCTTTCATTGAATCCATGTATTTTTCATGTTTTAAAATTTTGCATATTCTTGTATCCATTTTTTTTTCTTTATTTTTTTCTTCTTCTCTATAGTTTTTTATATAATTTGTTATTTTCTCAATTTTTATTGAATATATTGTTTTGTCTTACGATATTGTAAGTTGGAGTTAACTTTTTAATTTATTCAATATCATAATTTGTTTTCACTTGTACCAAAGTTTAATTATCCTATTTTATTTGAAAATAAGGATTAAAACACTAAAAAAGAAAATATAATGATATATTTAAGATTATGTATTATATAAATTTTATATATTTATTATGTTCTTAAATTAAATTTGAATTTCATCTACTTATAAAAAATTTTAAATAGTTGAATTCAAATTTAGTAGTTTTTATGTACAGTTAATTGTACATATGTTAATATTTATTTATGTTATTTGATATTTAAAAAATAATAATTAATTACTTATATACTTTATATTGTGGAAAAATATTGAGATTGACTAATAAGAAATAGCTAATGTGTCATCCTCTGGAGAATCTCATTCATCTTTTATATATGTAGTAGATGATGATTTATCATTTGTAAATGTGTTATTTGTTTATTCTTTTCAATGATTTATTTTTCTGTTAGATATGTTATTTATTATTTCTTATACCGTAATAATTGACATTTTATAAATACATAACATAAGACATAATTTAATCTAAAAGAATAAGAAAGTAAAGAAGTGTACAAACGAAGTCTTCCAATGAAGTCTTATTAACTCTAAACCCTAAATCGAATATTTTAGATTAAAATTTATATGATATATTAATTATGTTAGCATATTCACAATTTAGAGTTAAAATAACAAAGATATGAACCCTAAATCAATAACCGAATCATAAACTATGATTCATATAAAATTTGTGTTTACCCTAACAATTACTCTCTTATACCCTAAACTTTAAACGTCAAACTCTAACCCTTTTAATCGTATACTCATGAAACTTAATAATTGATTCATTTGCATGTAATTTTATTTTATATACATGTTTCGTTTATGTATATAATGTTTTTTTACCGAAATATTGTCAAGAAGCAATCATGGTATAATGGTTAAGGTTGTTGATTTTATTGAGAATATTGTGGGTTCGAATCCCCTTGGAAGTGATGGAAGAAATTTTTTTGTTAAACAAAATTTTAAAATTTAAATAAAAGATGACAGGTGTCAAAATTTTAAGTGCTAACGTGTCGATCTCTCAGCTTTCATATAGTAGATTCACCATTCTATTAAGTATGCGAAAATATATTCTTTTTAAAAAAGAGTCAAAATAGTACCGCTAAAGAATATAATAGATATGAAAAGATACAAACGATTCTTTAATATATATAAGCTTCGGCTTACATAGTTATCATTACCTAAATTTATGGGAGATTGTAAGAAAATTAGATGAACACAAGTTCACTTACTTCAAATATTCATGTTCACATGCCAATACTTTCAAGCTCAATCCAACTCTTTTATTAGTATGATATTACTTGATTTGGGTTCATGTGGCAAAATCCGTATTGATCTGTTTTTAGACTCTTTTTCAAAAAACCTTATACTGTACTAATCAGAGTTAAAGTACAATATTAAGAAAGGTGTTGTTACTTATATTTCAATTCCATTCTTTAAAAAAAACAGGAAATTAAGTGAAATTGTAAATGAAATTTAACAAGTTTTAGTAAGAACATCTTTGATTTGAAACAAATTAAAAAACAGTTGAAAAAAAAGAATTAAAATTATTATTTTGAGAACAAAATTGTTTTTGTAACTTATATTTGAGCTTGTATGAAGTATTAAGAAAGGTGTTGTTACTTATATTTCAATTCCATTCTTTAAAAAAAAACACAAGCAATTAAGTCACATTGTAAATGAAATTTAACAAGTTTTAGTAAGAACATCTTTGATTTGAAACAAATTAAAAAACAGTTGAAAAAAAAGAATTAAAAATTATTATTTTGAGAACAGAATTTTTTTTGTAACTTATATTTGAGCTTGTATGAAGTATTAGGAAAGGTGTTGTTACTTATATTTCAATTCCATTCTTTAAAAAATCACAGGAAATTAAGTCGCATTGTAAATGAAATTTAACAAGTTTTAGTAAGAACATCTTTGATTTGAAACAAATTAAAAAACAGTTGAAAAAAAGAATTAAAAATTATTATTTTGAGAACAGAATTATTTTTGTAACTTATATTTGAGCTTGTATGAAGTATTAGGAAAGGTATTGTTACTGATATTTCAATTCCATTCTTTAAAAAAATCACAGGAAATTAAGTCACATTGTAAATGAAATTTAACAAGTTTTAGTAAGAACATCTTTGATTTGAAACAAATTAAAAAACAGTTAAAAAAAAGAATTAAAAATTATTATTTTGAGAATAGAATTGTTTTTGTAACTTATATTTGAGCTTGTATGAAGTATTAGGAAAGGTATTGTTACTTATATTTCAATTCCATTCTTTAAAAAAATCACAGGAAATTAAGTCACATTGTAAATGAAATTTAACAAGTTTTAGTAAGAACATTTTTGATTTGAAACAAATTAAAAAACAGTTGAAAAAAAGAATTAAAAAATATTATTTTGAGAACAGAATTATTTTTGTAACTTATATTTGAGCTTGTATGAAGTATTAAGAAAGGTGTTGTTACTTATATTTCAATTCCATTCTTTAAAAAAAAAACAGGAAATTAAGTCACATCGTAAATAAAATTTAACAAGTTTTAGTAAGAACATCTTTGATTTGAAACAAATTAAAAAACAACTGAAAAAGGATTAAAAATTATTATTTTTAGAACAAAATCCTTTTTTGTAACTTATATTTTTTTTGGATGGAGTATTAAGAAAGGTGTTATTACTTATATTTCAATTCCATTTTTTATATAAAAAAGGGAAATTAAGTCACATTGTAAATGAAATTTACCAAGTTTTGGTAAGAACATCTTTGATTTGAAACAACTTAAAAGATAATTGAAAAAATAAATTAAAACTATTATTTTGAGAACAAAATTCATCTTACAAATTATATTATTTAAAAAAATTTGAGGTAAAAAAAACACCAGACTTCACTAGTCGATGTTCACATTTTCATTTGTTTTTTTTTTATCTCTTTCGCTAATTGGTCAAAATGGGATTAGAGAAAGCAAAGAAAGAGCTTCCAAGAAATATTAAAGAAAGGTGTTGTTAGTTGTTACTTACTCCAAATTTTACCTATCTCAAATTTTACTTCAAAATTTATTTTAGAATAAAATCTCATTTAATTATATTATATTTTCAATTTCAAAATGAGATAATGCCATTTTTTCTTCCGAATAAAGAGTAATCTCATTTTTAACTCTATTTTGACGTTGAATTTTTTTATTTATAAAGTAGTTATTCATATTTTAAATTATTTCACTTTAAAAATTATAAATAATTATTTTGTGATGATTAATTTTTTGTAATCTTCTTTTTAACTAAAAATTTATGAGTTTATCAAATTATATAATAATATGTAGAATTTTATTAATTTATACATAATATTTTTATTATAAAAATATAAGTATGTGTAAACTAAATGGATTTTTTTTTTTTGCAACAAACTAAATGATTAATTTGTAAATTCTTTGGAAATTAATAATAAAATAAAAATAATAATATATTTATAATATTATTTTTGGAGTATTAAATGGAATAATATATTAAAGAAAAATCTAATTACATTTTAGAGTTGTTCTATTTTAAAGTGAAAAATGGGGTAATATCTCAAATTCATTCTTAAAAAAAAACAGGAAAAAAAGAGAGATAGCAAAATGGTGTGTATTTTGGTTTCGATAAAGAATGAGAGGGGAGAGTGGAGACCCACACACACACATACACACTTTGACGTCTTTTCGATCTGAAACATCTTTGTCTCTGCTCAGAGATTCCCTTCTCGGGCCCCATTGTCTCTCTTTCTGTATTTTACGCTTTTAACCAAAATAAATAAAGAAACCTTTTACTACCAATACGATTTTGTACATATAAAAATATTATTTTGTAAATGCAAAATCCTATTTTCGTAGAAAAAGAACAAAAACACTGGATTGGGCTGGTTCGTCGCTTTCCCTTTCTACAGTTCCGACAGATTCCCTAGCACTTCTCTGTTTCACTATTTTCACTATTTTTCTTTTTTTTTCTGGGTTATCAAATTCACGGAAACATCATTTTCCTCCAGACTATACCTTTATTCCCTAGAGATATGTAATATTTATGTATAATGTAAAAATGTTATTGCCAGCATATATACGTCTATAACAATTCCCTCTCTATCTTCTTTTTTGTATTTTTGTTAAAAAAATTGTAATTATGTTATCTTTGCATGTGTGTGTGTACGTATGGATATCATGGTAAGGTTTTTTTTTTACCAGTTCAATAATAGTTATGCTAGTTGAAGTTATACATACATGTACCTAATATCTAATATCTTACTTAACCACACTATACAAATAGAGCATGCTTTGATGTTTGTACCTAATATCTTAAATATCTCATGGTCTTCAATAGTTTGGGTAAGAAGATTTTTTTTTTTTTTGGTTTCTTCTCTCGTCTATTTCATTCCTTTGTGTATAAGTGTATTGTTACATAAACTAATATATGAAATCGGAACATGGTAATGGTCTTGACTTTTTTTTTTCTTTCTTTTTTGACGTGATGTACTTGACTTTATTATTTAAAAGATATGTGAAATGAAACATCTAATAAAGTTTTTCACAAACTTAATAATTGCAGCTAAAGGTCGAGAGCCTTTATCCTCGCAAAAAAAAAAAACAAAAAACAAAAATTTACTCTATTAGCTAAAATGTTGACATTTTGCCTTTACTTTCTTTATAATTTGGTTGACTTTTCCTATAATAAAAATCCTTATTCTTCAATTATTATTTGGCTCCACGCATCATATTGCATTATTAGGCTCGGCAATTTTTAAATTGCCATCTCATAGCCAGATTCATTTCATTTTCAATGTTAATACTTGTTGTCGTATAGTCGTACTTTCCCGGGAATATCATCCTGCGTGCTATTGAGTTTTAATGTATGCACCAAACCTCAAAGCCTTCGAATTTTTCATAACAATTACTCTGCCTCTGTAAAGCGTTCGAATTGTACAGTATACAATTAACCTTCAAACAGGTTTATGACATGTAGGTCTCGAACTAAGATGAGACCATTTAATGACATTCACGTTAATCTCACCCGAAAAGTCCGTAAGCCAACTAATGAGAGCAATTACGCTCCACAACACCTAGTGGCTAGCGGAAATCCAATATGCCACCACTCTTTTGATACAATGCAATGTATACACTTCACAAGACGATATGAACGACATCATTGTCTTGACTCATCAAGCACGCTTGCTACGATGGCACACCAACCTTACAAAGCCAGTGAGCCACTACAGAAAACCAACGACTAATCCATCAATTAGTTTTCAAATAATTTAATTATATTGTAGTAGTTGTTTTAATATTTTAAATTAAGATTATGATTCAAACGATTAAAATGTTAATAAGACAAGTATTAGATTTAAGAATTTATTTTTCATTAGCTTTTTTACTGTTCCACTAATACCACCAGTTTTAGCTGTGTTCGCAAAACTTCATACTGTGTCAGATTAGTAACCGTAGATTTTAAACGGTAAGGTAGATCTTTTAAGGGTAAGCTGTAGTGATAAACTGGTTATAAAATAGTTGAAAACGGTAAAAAAGAGTTGTACGTCAAAACGGTATAAAAAAACTGAATGTAATACTGTTGGTAACGTTTTGTGATTGGTAACTATTAAAACAGTATAATTTGTACCGCAGATACGGTAAAACTTTTAGTTACCAATCGATATATGTTTACAAAAACATAATACGCGTATATTAATATAATTTTATAAGACTTCAAGGGTAAAAAAGAAAACGAAATAACAGAATAAAGGTAAGCTCCGGCATTTTTTTCGATAGCTACGTTAATTATAGTATTTAAAAATACAGAGTTTTTCCCGTCTTTCTAAAAAAAAAATTCCATCAGGTTTTGCCACTTTAACCCTTCCCAAGATTTAAACTTTTATTCTCTCCTCTCAAACCGGCCACTAACCGATACAACAACAAAACACGCGCAAGCTTCACGCGCGTGTGCCGAATGGTTCCATACGGTTTTTCAACTAACACGGTAACACGGACGTGAGACAAAGTGCGAGCCTCTCTGTAGTCACTTTGTGCCTGACAGTTACGGGTCCACTTTCTCTTTTACCCAAAAAATCCCCACGCGCTTCCCCTCCTCACGGCGCGTGACTTTTCCAACCAACCCCCTGCCGAATTCCCCAAATTACCCCCTCACTCTGTTTTTGTTTGTTTTCTTCCTCAAAGTTTTTTTCTCATCACAATCTTTCTTTTTGTTACTCTTTCTTTCTTTCTCTGCGGCCTTTGAGGGAGAAAAGATGAAAGCACCAAACATGGAGACGATAACGAAATCTCTGGAGAAATCTATGCAAAGCTTTTCTCTGAGTGATCGGAAAAGAAGAGTCGGAGATGGGTTTGGGAGATCGTCGTCGACGACTGAAGAGAGCAACGAACATATTCCTCCGATCTCAGATACAACATTGGAGCTCAATTCTCACTTATCTCTTCCTTGTCACTGGGAACAGTGTCTTGATCTCAAGGTAATAAAGAAAAACAAAACGAGATTCTTTCTCTTTCTCTTCTTCTTTTCTTTTTTTTGGCTTTCTAGGTTATAAATTAATCACTGCAGAAACTTCGAACTCGTGTCGTTTTCGTATTTTGGATTGCATTTAATGCATTTTTCTTTGTACATTGGGGGAAATTTTTCTTGTTTCCTTGCGATGCATTTATTGCTTCAGACCGTATAAATATTGCTCTGTTCATAGCGCTCGTGTTAGGGGAAAGATGTTTTTTTTTCCTTTTTTAAAGACCAAAAGAGCTAAAATTTCAGATGAAAAAAGTTTTAAAAAGCTTGACCACCATGAAACTATAGTTCTGGGATTTTTTTGCTTTTAGATAAATACAAAAGAAACAAAAAAAATTATAGCTAGTTGATGCTTTTTCAGCCAATCTTTCATCTCCGGGATATGATCTTTCTAAACAAACAAACAAATGGTTTTGTTTTTCTTGTTCAGTGATATGTTTGAGAAATCAATGCCCACTACTATACCAGAAACATACATATAAAAAGTACATAGTCATTTGCTCATATATAGATCTAGGACCAAAGCTTTCTGTCTTAACACAATTTGGTGCATAAGAAAAAAAGATAAAAACTTTTATCTTCACATTATAGCCGTAATAGTCAAATAGAGTTTAGTTTCTTACTTTTTGATTGAAATTTGGAGGTGGGTTTTTTTTTCTTTTGGTTTAGACAGGAGAGATTTACTACATAAACTGGAAAAACGGAATGAGAGTGAAAGAGGATCCAAGGAAAGTGATGAATGCAGATAATGACAGAGAGGAATCATATGGAACCTTGTGCTCAGAAGAAGATAGCTCATATTACGACAGCGAAGAGTCTTCATCAGAGTCATCTCCATCATCAAGAGAGAATCAGAAAGAGGAAGAAGATGATGAGGAAGAAGAAGAAGAAGAAGAAGATGTGCTTGTGGTTGCTGGATGCAAAGCTTGTTTCATGTACTTCATGGTTCCTAAGCTTGTCAAGGACTGTCCCAAATGTGCTGCACAGCTTCTTCACTTTGATCGACCTCATTCTGCTTCTCCTTGAAACGCACCCACTTCTTTACTTTCGTTTTAATTTATTCAGATGAGAATTTGTTTAGGTTTCCTCTTCTTCTTTTCTTTAATCTTATATTGTTATAACTTAGTGATTTCTCTTTGTGAGTGGCCGCATTAACACGAGTTTCAATCAATGGCAATGTTTCGGATAGTAAAATGTTAAAGAGAGTCTGAAATTTGAAAGAATCGGAGTACCATTTACATGAGAGTTTTGTGTGTTTGCCTTTACAAGTTAAAAAGATAATAATGTGAAAGGATTTTAGGAACAGTTGTTGCATTAAAGTTGGTCAATGAAATGAGCCCTGAGGAATCGCGCGGCTCTCAAATAATAAAGACGAGTGTTGTTAAATCATAATGATTGCTACATGTGACTCCACATTTCATGGTTTTTCTTTCGTGCATTCAGAATCCTTTTAAAAGATTTTAATTATTATTTTTTAGTGGAAATTATAAACAAAATTTTAACTGGGATAGGGAAAAAGAAAAACAGTATATATGACAAAGAAAAATATTACAACTAAAAACGATGGAAAAAAGATTATCAAATTGTTCAGGATAGATTTTCAAGATCTACTAGACTGTTGATTTTGTGGAAAGGGTAGGCGCAAATAGGTGTGAGCTTGCCTTGGCCATTGAAATGGAAGCTAACTTAATTTCAAGATTCGGTTTCGCTCGTCGGTTTCTGAGTGTCAGAAAACAATACACGGTTATATGAGTTATGACGACTTGTAGATGGATAGAAATTTCTCTTTTTGAAAACTTTCCGATTCTCAAATTAGAATAAAATAACGTATAACTAGAGAAAGAAAAAAGAAAATTATAAAAAAAGGAAAAAATGGTTGAGTTTTTAGCCATTTCTGAAAGCGATCATGTACCTAATCTGATGTTAATTGGTAAGTTAAAAAAATTGTTTGAAGAAGTGACATTGGTCCATATGGGAGGGGGTTGACTTGAAACTCTGCATGATACCGCGCGACGAATTGGATCTCAAACAGAATCTTTGACATAAAGTAGGAGTGCCTTTTAACATGAAATGTGAGGTGTGTGTGTGTGCATGTTATGCATTCGGTTGCATCACTTTCTTGCTCGCTTAATCCAGTACCATCACTTGACCAAACGTTAGGAATCAAATTTAGAGTTGTTTGATCAAATTGCCCTAGCTAAGTCGTAAGATCCTAAAAAAAACCGAGTGTGGTGTGCTTTCGGCTGATGTGATGCGGCGTTATAGCTCTGGCACGAGTAGTGAGATAACTCCTCCTAAGTATCACCGTTGGCAAAATTAAGGAACGTATTTCCAACTCCTCCTAAGTATCACTGAATATGATCCAAGAAACCTCACCACCCAACTCATGCTCTCAGAATATAGAAGATATATTAGATTTTTTTTGTTTGTTTATGTGGAGTGAAAACAATAGTTTAGATTACTGCTTAAAACACCGTGTTCTTAATAAAAAAGAGTATGTGTAGAACAGTGATTTCCAAAATCAACATGAGTGTGTTTCTTTATGTGAGCAGTTGATAAAGATTCAAAGCACCAAGGAAGAGTAAGGAGGGAAGAGGATTTGATTTTTTTTGTTTTTGTTTTGTTTTTGTTGTCAACTAATTTCATAAATAAAATCAAGTTTGGTCAGTACGTCGATAATTCAAAGTATTCGACCCTACCGGTACAGTGTGGTTAAAGGACGTGTACCGAGAAAGTTGGCCAAAGTTAATATTGTGTTGTCAAGTTTTGGAAACAAACTAATGTAAGGGTGCACAAAACCTACGAGTGTATTTGCATAATTATTTGTTTTTTTTTTGATAATTCAGGGAATACAAGATCCATGGAAGGGTACAGACTAATATCTGGAGGAGGTGCAGCGCATAAATTATTTGTTGTGAAAAAGATATACAGTGAATTAATATACAATTTGATGAGTTGGTACAACGACTTTGAAATGGTATCTAATTCATGGACATATCTTCTCCTCAAAATTATATGCAAAGTTTTAAAACAATTAAAAACTAACCATAAAGTTAAGTACATACATATTTGTAAATTATAATATTAATCTAAAAATAAAATGCACATATGAAATTACTATTTCATCTCAAAATATTGAAACCAAAATCCGAATTCAACTGGGGTTTGATTCGGATTCAAATAAAATCAAGTTCTATTTTCTATTCAAGTAATCTTAAACCAAATTGACAAAATTTTGAATTAGACCTATCAAACCAAAACTTTTAGTTTATCGACGAAAAAAGAAACTTTGATGGACCAAACTATGCCAAAATTAATATTTGATTTATAAGATTGAGAAATGGAGCGAATCGAAGAATATCAGCGCTATTAAACCGGTAGAGGGAAAGAAAGAGGACTTGATAATTTAAAATAGAGCTGAACCGGAGAGCACCGACCCAAATTATATTAAACCGGAAAACAACTCTGCCAAGTAGCTCGTCACGCTGTTTGCAAGCCAACACGTCGATACGACGATGCACCACTATTGCCAAGTGTCTTCCCGTCGTCGGTTTTGTTCTACATTACGACTTCAGATCATTTTCCATTCAAATAAAATTGAATTAGCGAAATAGAGATGTCTTGTATGTTGCGAGATATATATTCTCAAATTTAAGATCACTTTTTACACCAAATTACTTTGAACTTTCCACAGCCAAACGATCCGCAAAATCTATAGCTTCAAAATGACTTCTTACCATGTTTCTCATGAGTCATATCAACCACCAGGCAACCCTCAAAACGTTTCTTTATAATTTACTTTTGTTCTTGGTAAATTTATTTATATATGACTCAGCATGCAGAAAAATGATAATTCTCATGCATGTGTGTGTGTATATTTTTGGATGAATTTTGCAGGCCCGTCGCCACTATACCAACCGATAATGGAGGCTCCGCCGCCACCGTATCCACCAACGAGGACGAGGTTTCAAGACAACTACAGTGGCTACGGTCAGATGCATCCACCGCCGCTGCGTCCATATAGGTCAGATGAATACTATGGTCATGGAGAAGGAGAATATGAGGGTTGCTTTCCTTTTCTCAGAAGCTGGTAAATCCCAATTGTTAATCAGTTATATATTATAATCTTTTTGAGAATCAGCTCGAGTTAATAATTAAAGCCATATAAAAACGGAAGTAGATTTTTTTTTTTTTAATTAATCTCTGATCACTTCTTTGGAATGATGCAGTTTGGGAACGCTATGCTGTTGCTGGTTCCTGGAACAGTGTTGCTTTCGAAGTCGTTACTAATTCTTGTATGAGAAAGTCACTCTCTTTGATGATCTAGCTACTGTTGATCCGCTATATGTTGTTGTTGTTGTATTGTGCAAATCAGGATTCTTGTTTTGTTTATGAAACATGGACTTCTTATTTGACAAAAAAAAGAAGAAGTTTTGAATAGTTCTCTCATCTATCGAGAGAGTCAGTATACTTTGTTCTGAGATCGATTGACATTTTCAAATGCAAATATAATTCCCTCATGTTAGGAATTCCACATCAAAAGATATAAAGTAGTATATAAAACAAAAGTGAATCAACTTATTATCAATTAACTTTAGTTAGAAGTCCATAAAGTATCAAATACCATATTGTTGACCTATGCAAAAATCTAAATTAGGTATAGTATGCTCTGTTTCATCCAAATAGGAAACGGCTTAGTCTGTACCGGACTAATGTCTTTGTTTTTCTTTCTTATGAAAATCCTGAAAACTCTTAGAACAATACCATATTTCTACACATTTTCTACAAAAAAAAAAAACAAATTTCCAAGTGTGTTTCCTTTCTCGCCCTGGATCAAAATATAACCACTAATTTTGGGAGATTGCTCTCCAAAGGATGCAATGTTTTACTTACAAGCTCAGAAAAATGGTAAGAAATATCAGAACTCTTCAGGGAGAGGACGACCACCCAAGAACGCCTTAAACAACACAAGTGATCTCTCCGGCTGCGAGAAGGGTACCTCGTGGGCCGCTCCTCTCACCGTAGCAAACGCCAATATATCCCCATAAACCTGAGTCCACCCACCAACCTGTAACACCAATACCTTAGTTAGTACGTAGCTCTCCTACAATGGTTCTATAATCTTGGATATTAAAAAAAAACGCATCCGAACCGAACCGAACCAAAATCCTAAAAAAACCTATCAATAGTAGAGTAGACTCATAACTTGAACCGAAATCCGAATTGAGCACCTTTAAATTTAGAGTCATGTTGCTAACCTGTTCTCCTGCGAACCAAACTCGATATGGCACGGTTGTTCTCAGTCCTAACTCTTCAGCCAGTTGCTTCACCAATGTTCTACTTCCGGTTAACGGAATCACAGAATCTTGATCTCCGCTGTTTGTTATAACAACAGAGTACACATCAAGACAAGTTTAAGTTTGAACACAACTTCACAACTGCCACTAGAAACATTGATTTACCTGTACACAAGAACTGGAACTCCAGCTTTGACAAGACTTCCTACAATATTTATCGTCGGTACTTCCACATCAAGTAGCTCGTAATCCAGCACACTGTCGTCATCACAATAAAACCCTTTTGTAAATGCCATAATGTAGATAGATACTAAGGATAAACATAAAAAGCGAATCAAACCGAACCGGATTGAAATTTTTTTCCTGAAACCGAGATAACAGTTAAATGGTAAGGAAAGGTAAGTGATATTACTTGCTGCAAACAGCCCATTTGCGAGTTCCAACAAGCCGAGCATGCAGAGCTTTCTGCACATCTCTCCGGTTAAGATACTTAACCGTCTCATCTTCTACACACACATCCACCGTTTCTCCCACTTGCTGAATCATTTTGAAGAAAAATCAGTATGTCCAGTCACAGAACAAAAAACAGATGAAAATGTAAAAGTATTTGAACTCACTTGAGGGTTAATAATTACTTTGGATTGAGATAGCACAGAGGGAATGCAGACGTCAAGAGTGACGTCATATTTATCGACGAATCTGCTTGTTTCGGTGTTAACTTGACTCATCACTTTAGAGCACATACTTGAGACTTCTCCTCTATAGTACTCGCTCACATATCGCGAGTAATTACAGTAAGATGTGAACATTTTGTAAGTTGAATCCGATATCAACCCGTGAGACCAGAAATACTCTGCTCGCGAGTTGAAATCCGTCGAAAACTCCATAACCGGATTGCCAATCTACAAAAACCAAGATTTGAATCAAAGACGGGACATAAACCGGAATAAGATGAAAAACTCGAGGAAGGAAACGAAATCACTCACAGCAATGCCTTTCAAATTAAACAAATTGTGCTTCTTGTTGTATTGAATCATAAGCTGAGCCAACTGAGGAACATAATGGCCTAAAAATTTGCAAATTAGTTAATAATACATTTAACAGAGAGTGAGAGTACTATAGAGACAGAGCAAGAGAGAGACAGAGAGAATCTTTTACCAGCGTAGCTTTCACCGGTGATGAAGAGACTTCTGTTGAGATATTGAGGGAATCTGAGGAACCATTTTTGCAAGAACACAAGATTGTCTTTTGCTGGAAATAAAAATGTAGAAAAGACAAAGATTAGAATGTGTGATATGTGAAGACAAACAAAAAGAAACAAAGAATAAGAGAATATTTTCTTCAGATGTGATCTGAAATTCTGCAAAAAAGGTCCAATTTTTTTAATTCTGTTTTTGTCAGACTGAGAGAGAACAACACAGAAAAGCTGATTTTCCTGTGAAAAGCGACCAAACAAGAAAAGGATCGCATGCACCCCAATATCATCATTACATTTACAAAAGTTAAACTCGTTTGTTACTCACTCGACCAAAAATAAGATGAAAAACAAAAGCTTGAACCTGTAGAAACTAGAAACATAACAAAATTATCTAGAGCAGTTTTATCCTTTTTCTACCTGGTGATTACAAAATCAAGTGATTTCTGGTATCTTTTAACTAAAGGTAGAAAAAGGCACAAAATTTGGGTTTCTTCTACAAAGCCTAATGAAACAGAGAGGATTTGATTTCTGGGGTTTGAATGATTTTATTTTCAGCCAGAAACTGAAACAGATAAATTCAATGTAACATACCGGTGATCTTATCATTCACACCCTCATACGAGGAGCTCTCAGTTGCATAAGAGAATCCAACTCCAACAGGTGTCTCTAGATACAACATATTAGCCTCTGCGTAAATCAAAAATTCGAAATCAGTTTATATTAAACAGAGATGTCAAATTCGAATAATCCAAGGACATTTTACCTTGATTCCAGCTATGCTGATTCCTCACCAAGACTGATCCTTTTGGTCTAAAAGGTCCATTTTCTGAGAATGCACCAACACCCAACGATGAACACCCAGGTCCTGCAAATTTTTCACCAAAGAATAAAACTTTTTGTTCTAATCTTTAGGTTTCAAAGTGTAATAAAGAAGACGAAAGATCCTAAATTTGAGTTTGGGTTTTAGTAAAAGATAAAAAAAAATACTAACCTCCATTGAGCCAGAGGACGAGAGGCTTGGAGATGGGTTTGGTTTCTGCTTCAGCTAAGTAGTAAAACAGAGCTCTCTGTTTCTTCTTGTCTATAGAGACATAACCAGAGTACTGCTGGAACCCGACCCGGGGTTGACCGGGTAAACGGGTGATCCGGTCCGCCCGGGACAGAATACTGGAACTCGCTGAACTCAGAGCTTGAAGGAGAGTTAATGCAGTCGCCATTGTTAGGCATTGCAGGCGAGACATCGTGGTTCTTCTTCTCTAAGTCAGTCAATAGAGAAAGGAAGATGACGACTTTGGATTTTGTTTTATCTTTTTCCATTTGGTACGGCATTTATATCAAGAAGTCACATTTTCCTTTTTTTTTTATTGTTGTTAATATCGAGTATTTTGTAAATATTTTTTTTCTCTGCAAAAGCCGTAAGCCGCGTGATTTACAGGTTAAATTTTATAACTTTGTCACGGTTTTTATAATCTTATCAGTGAGTTGCACGTAAAGATGTTCGATATAAATACTTAAATAGGATCGCTGATTCATCGTAGAATTATCTGTAGAGCCCATTCACTAATTATTTTAGATTTGTATGTCATAGGTCATAATCATCAAGTATTATGATAAGATAAAATGAATAATTTCTAGCATAATATGGAAGGACTAGTTTGATTGATTATATGAAAATAAAATTATTTTCTGTTATTAGAGGCGCTATAATAATTTAAATTTGATAATTCATTTATATGATTATATCATTCAGCCATTAATGGATGTTTTCTTTCGTTAGTTCTACTTATTCTGTAACAAGTCAAAAGCTATAATACAATTGAATTAATTTTACTTTTACCATTCATAATAGTTTTGGGTTTGGTTTTCTTCCTATAATCACAACAAAGACAATCTTCTGAATCATTGACTAACTTGGGGTCACGCTAGCTATTCAGTTTTTTTTTTTTTTTTTCATCATAGAAACTTACAATTAACTTTTCACAACGAACATTAATAATCAATCGAAAAAAGGTAAGAAACGGTTGGTGATGTGATCATCAAATGAAGGAGCTTGGCGTGGCTGGACTTCACTCAAACACCCAAAAAGTCTTATTGTCCTTTTATCATTTTTCTTAATTTTACTTATTTTTATTCCACTCCTTTCATTTTTAGAAATAAAAATTTAAAAAAGTTGGGAAAGGACATGAATGTGTGTGGTCCTGTTTTATAAGAAAAAAAATTAAGCATGATAGAGAAAAAAAACACTCAAGTAAATAGGACGAAGGATTTTAGAAAAATTATAGAGAAAAGATGTGGGATCAAAAGGAGCTTCCCGCAATGGCATTTGAAGAGTCCACTGCCCACAATTATGCCTCTCAAGTTTGAACAATGTGTAGAGCTTCTCAATTACATTTCAAGAGTTTCTTAAGTTTCAAATAAAACATTTTGATATTTATGCAAAGTATCCTTAAATAAATTTAAGCTTCAAGTCAGTAAGTACAACATTAAGATTCCAAGGTAAAGTGGACATAACGTAACAGAAAAGGTAATGCAAAAATAAACAGTTATTTTTTGTACGTTATGTTCGCTCCGTCCGCTTCGTTCCATACACTGTAATGATATGACTCAGACTATAGAAGACTTAATAAGACTTGGCTAAACTTGTTTATTTGGATTTTTCTTTTTTATTGTTTATTTGACAGATGCATTTTGTTTCTTAAATACATTATTATGCGTGAATAATGATTTCTTCAGCCCCTGGATGCTCCTAAATGATAATATTTATTGACCCCCAGAAGAATGAATTATAACAAATTTGTAGGGAATTAAAACAGAGAGGTAGGAAAGGATAAAAGACAAATCCCAATTTGGTCTGAAAACTGAAAACAACATTTGCCTTTAAAGGTTGGCTAAAAGAGTGTTGATGGCCCATCCCCACCTCTCACGTCTCGTCTATTATCCTTCTATTTGTTTTATATAATATATATTTTTTAAATATTATTACATTATGTTTTGTCCTTTATTCCACTTTTCATATAGGAATTACAAGGATAAATATATACATACACACACTGACTCAATTCTTAAAAAAAAAATTACAATCCAAGATTTGTGAATAACAGATAAAAATCAATATTGTTGTTCATTAAGAAACTAATCTGCCTCGACCGCTCTCACCATTTACAACTTTTGTTGCTTTTTCTGCCTTGCGGTCTAAATAGTAATTACTTAAAAAGTTGCATGTGTTTCAAATCCTAGGGCATTTTTGTATCTTGGTGTGGTGTGTATTTATGCTAATTTCGCAAGTTACATAAAAAGACTGTTAGGTTAAATTAATTAAAAAGGGTCTCTGACCTTTGGAAGAAAGTTCATTAACATAATTGGAAATCAATAATATGTGTTATCTTATCCAATACTAGTAACAAAAAAGCGTGTTTTATTAGGATTTGGGAAATGGGGCAAAAGTGTATGATGTGGTGGGGATATGGGATTTTTAAATCAAAGAGCCCGCATGCCTATCACAGCCACTTCTTGTATAGTTTTTCACCCAATTTTGTACCTTTTGCCTCTCTTTTTTTGTCTCTCTCTTTATTATTGTATCAATACATATTAACAATATGGTTGGACTACTGACTAGTATATATATCGACAGTAATTTAGCGAAGATCCACTTAGAACCATAAACCCTTACGGCTTACTAAATAGAACACCAACTAGTGAACTAGATACATTGAATTTGTCAAAGCAAGACACATTAATCCAAACTACAAATCGTCAATTGTATGTGCTGCCTAGAAGAATGTTCTTTCTTACGATTATCTTTACTTATGTTGTAAAAGGTATTAATCCCGAAACACTTTTTGTTTATAAAGAATAACTCTATTTATTGATGTTTAGAAAACTCTCTCAAAACCTAAACACTTTGTGTTCTTGATACCTAATGTCACAACTCAACATTGGTATTTATAGAGATAACACAACTTTGTTATTTCTATTTCTATTCCTAATGCTAATAGGAAACTAACTCTTTCCTATTCTTATTAGTAATAGAAGATTTCCTTTTTTCTTGAAGCTTATCCAACATTCTCCCTCTTAAGCTTCAATCTTGTCTTTGACATGTCTTGAACTCCGATTAAGCTCCTCATTTCACCGAACTTGATTCTAGCCAATGCTTTGGTTAGAATGTCCGCCTTTTGTTCAGTACCAGGCACGTGTTCAACATCCACAACTTCCCTTTCAATGCACTCTCTTATGAAATGATACCTCTTGTGTATGTGCTTACTCTTTCCATGAAACACTGGGTTTTTGGTAAGTGCTATTGCGGATTTGTTGTCTATCTTGATGATGATCTGCTTAGCTTTCCATCCTGTGATCTCGCCGAGTACATCTTGTAGCCATATGGCTTGCCTAGCCGCTTCCGTTGCAGCCATGAATTCAGCCTCACATGATGAAAGAGCCACCGTGTCCTGTTTCTGCGAACACCAAGTGATTGGTGAAGAGCCGAAGTAGAAGATGTGTCCTGTAGTGCTTCTACCGTCATCCGGATCGATGTTATGGCTGCTATCGCTGTAGCCGGTGATCTCCCTTGAGCCTTCTCGATTGAACTTCAAACCATATGCCATGGTTCCTTTTAGATAGCGAAGGATTTGTTTCATCACATCACCGTGAGATTTGCGTGGGCTTTGCATGTATCTACTTGCTACACCAACCGAGAATGCAAGATCAGGTCGTGTGTGCAGTAAATAGCGTAAGCAGCCAACGTTTCTTCTGTATGTGGTGGGATCAATCTCTTCTTCTTCCAGTGCCTTTGAAACCTTCAAGCCAAACTCCATTGGAACATGAGTTGAGTTGCATGTTTCAAGACCAGCTTCTATAAGGATCCGTCTTGCATAAGCTTCTTGTTTAATCTCTATCCCATTGTCTCCTTGACACACCTCCATACCAAGATAATATGTAAGTTTACCAAGGTCAGACATTTCAAATTTGGTTGACATTCCATGCTTGAAGTCGCTTATGACCTTGCTCGTATTGCCTGTTACAAATAGATCATCAACATAGATTGCAACAATCAACAATGTACCTCCTTCTTCCTTGCGGTACACTGAAGTCTCCTTAGAACATCTCTTGAATCGCATTCCTTGCAGAATTTGATTTAGCTTAGTGTTCCAAGCTCGCGGAGCTTGTCTAAGACCATACAGAGCTTTTGAAAGCTTGTAGACCTTATGTTCCTCTCCCTTTACTTCGAATCCTTCAGGTTGTGTTACATAGACATCTTCTTTCAGCTCGCCATGTAAGAATGCTGTTTTCACGTCTAGGTGATGGATCTCCCATCCATGTGAAGCAGCTAATGCAATCAGCAACCTTATGGTCTCTAATCTCGCAACTGGTGCAAAGACTTCATCAAAATCAATCCCGCATTCTTGTACATATCCTTTCGCTACGAGGCGTGCCTTGTACTTATTGATTGTACCATCTGCGTTTTTCTTGATCTTGAATATCCACTTGAGCCCAATGATCTTTGTCTCAAGCGGTTTCTCAACTAGACGCCATGTCCTGTTCTTGTTAATCGAGTCAATCTCCTCTTTACACGCTTGAGTCCATTCTAATGAATTCCTTGTTTCCTTGAAACTCCTCGGCTCATTGTTGATGGATAGTAGGAGTATTTCGCACTCTACATTCGCTTGTAGGACATAGTCATCAAGGTAGCGTGGTAGGGATGTTTCACGTGTTGATTTCCTTAACGGTTGAGCCGGTTGCTGAACTTGTTGCGGTACAGCTTGTTCTTGCTCATGGTCGTTAGCTTGCTCTTGGTTATGAGGGCTATGAGGATCGTCATCTTCGATCTGGTCATCGGGGATATCTTCCCCAACATTAGCAGGTCCTGCTCCAGCATCTATTGTTGAACCCCATCTCATGTAAAACATGCCCGGACTCAAACTTGCTTCGTTAGTCGCCTCGTTCCAACTCCAGCCTTTTGTTTCATCAAACACTACATCCCGGCTAACAACTATCTTCCTTGTCGAGGGATTGTATAATCTATACGCCTTGGATCCTGGCTCGATCCCAAGGTTCACCAATGGTATGGAACGATCATCTAACTTCTTTACGAGATTAGAATCTATTTTCGAATACGCAAGACATCCGAAGACTCTTACATGCTCAATACTCGGTTTCTTCTCTCGCAGGCATTCATATGGAGTCATCTTCTCAAGAGCTTTCGTCGGTACCCTATTAATTATGTAGGTCGAGTGTCGAGCTGCTTCCCCCCATAAGTAATTAGGTACCTTCATAGCCTTCAGGATGCTTCTCGTCATCTCCATAAGCGTCCTGTTTCTCCTCTCTACCACTCCGTTTTGCTGTGGCGTGTAGGGAGCGGTCAGATGTCTCTTTATGCCATTGTCATTGCAAAAATCCTGGAACTCCTTTGACGTGAACTCACCTCCTCTGTCGGTTCGTAAGGTTAGGATCGTCTTCCCTAACTCTTTTTCCATGAGGCTCCGGAACACTTTAAACTTTGCAAACGCCTCGCTCTTTTCCTTCATCAAGATTGTCCACATGTACCTCGAGAAGTCGTCTATAATGACGAACACATATCTGTTTTGAGCTGAGGTTGCTGGTGTTATAGGTCCACAGAGGTCAGCGTGCAAGAGCTCCAAGGGTTTGTTAGCTCGATACAAGGTTGCCTTAGGGAAGGATTGTCGTGTTTGTTTGCCCACCAAACACGATTCACATAGTCTTCTTTCTTCTCTAATTTCTGGCATTCCAAGTACCATATTTTGCTGAGACATCGCCTTTAATGTCTTGAAGTTCACATGCCCCAACCTCGCATGCCATCTCCAAGTATCATCTTCTATGCTTGTCGATAAGCATATCGGCTTTCCAATCTTCAACTTAAGCTTGTACAGCCTGTTTGGTGTTCTTTGTACCTTCACCAAGAGTTTTCCTCGTCGGTCGTGAACCGTCAAATATTCTTGTCTCATCCTTACATCGCATCCTGCTTCAGTAGCTTGTCCTAAGCTTAGAATGTTGCTTTTGAGAGAAGGGATGTAATAGATGTCCGAGACAAGTTTCTGTTCGTTGGTCTTGCTTTGAAATAATATTGATCCTTTTCCCTCTATTTCAATGCAAGATCCATCGCCAAACTTGACCTTTCCTTTGATGTTTTCGTTGAGTTCTGAGAAGAACTTCTTGTTTCCCGTCATATGGTTGCTCGCGCCATTGTCAAGATACCATAGTCCTTCATCTTCTCCAACGACTTCATACTTCTTCGGGATCACGTTTTCTTCATTCAAGAATACAATCTCATGCATATATAGAGCCGGATCAGCTTCTTCTGTCTCTGCTTGATTGGCTTCTTGCATCTTTCGTATCCTATCGGGGCATGACGAGGCAAAGTGTCCCTTCTTATCGCATCGAAAACAAATCACCTCCGATCTGTCCTTCTTTTCTTTTGGACGATCTTGATTGTTTTGATTTGATGATCCTTCTTGCGAATTGTTCTTGCCTTTTCCTCGTCCTTTTCCCCCTCTCCCTCGTCCCCTACCTCGCGACGAGCTTGAGTTTCTTTCTTCCGAGTTTGCATATAACACCTTCTCTTGAGTGTTTCCGTTGTTTTCGTCGAGTATTCTTTCCTCGTATGCTTTGAGTCTTCCAACGATATCTTCAAAGCTTGTTTTGTTGAGGTCTAATACTTGCTCAAGAGAAGCTATTAGATGTATGTACTTTGTTCTTGGCAGACTATTGAGGAACCGCTTAATCATCTTTGGTTCTTCAATAATTTGGCCAAGTGCAGCGGATTTTGTAGCGATCTCCGATAACTTCCCTGAGAAGCTATCGATTGTTTCCGAATCCCCCATCTTGATTCGCTCAAACTCTGACATAAGAGTTTGCAGACGCGCTTCCTTGACCCGATCAGCTCCAAGGTGACGCGCTTTTATTGCTTCCCATATCTCTTTCGGAGTTTCTTGCTCGCCGACTTGCAAGATGAGAGCCTCCGAGATTGATTGAAACAATAAACCTGTTGCGATGTCGTTCTTGTCTAGGGCAAGCGTACCAGGTTCTATCGCCTCCCAGACCTTATTAATACGCAGCAGCACCTTCATTCTCATAGCCCAAACCGTGTAGTTTGTTGCTGTAAGCATGGGACATTGGATGGAGGTAGGGATTGTATCCTTTTGTCGAGCAGGCTGGACGTTGTCTCCCATATCTTGGTGATGCCTCTCTCCCTGTTCGACAGCTCTCCAGGATCAAGCCTAACTCGCTTGGCCTCAAGCTCTGATACCAAATAAAAGGTATTAATCCCGAAACACTCTTTGTTTATAAAGAATAACTCTCTTTATTGATGTTTAGAAAACTCTCTCAAAACCTAAACACCTTGTGTTCTTGATACCTAATGTCACAACTCAACATTGGTATTTATAGAGATAACACAACTTTGTTATTTTTATTTCTATTTCTAATGCTAATAGGAAACTAACTCTTTCCTATTCTTATTAGTAATTGAAGATTTCCTTTTTTCTTGAAGCTTATCCAACATGTTGTTACCCTGGAGAAAATGGATTTTTAATAACATAGTCAATATAGATCTCAAGCTCTTGTTATATTCATAATCCTCTCATTTGTTACTAATATACTACTAATTACCCAAGTGGTCCATACACAAAAGAGTTCTTTTCTGAGGGTTCTTTTCTAAGTTCTTAAAACATTTTTTTTGTGTTCTCCTAAATACCCATCGTAAGAACTTCTAGGTCAAGTAACAGTCAAATGTGGTCTCTTTTTTTTCTTAATAAATTTGCTTTCTCCACCACAATTGATTCTGGGGATTAATAAGGAAGGCATGAACATTTCAATCAAAGCTTTGTTCAGTCGCTCAACTACGCATCTGTATTGTGTTGTCTGTTGCCAATTTACCCATCAGCATTGCTTCCGAAATTAGTATAAATACCACAACAACATTTATCGGAGGGAACCGATTCATCATGAATCAACAGACGAGGACAAAATTGAACATGATCCTCTCCTTGGCACATGACCCTTACCCATCATCACTTTCTACTGGGTCTCTCTGGTAATAAAGTTTTATATCCAGAGACGTATCACTTTCCTTCACCTCCCCCCCCCAAAGTTAGTAGATACAACAAGGAGTTTGTTCTGTTAGAAGCCCCGATACTTTTGGCATTTTAATGGATTCCCTCTTTTCGGAGCGAAAGAATAATGCATATGTACCCCCTAAACCAGACAAGGCAACAGCCCTCGGCCTTATCGGCCGGATATGACCTATTGGGTTTTCAGGCCTTGTCAAGTCTCGAATTCCGCCATGTGGTAGGGATATTTAGTGGGCAGAATATGGATTTGGTTTATGGTTTGATGGCATAATTGCTTTCGTTTGCTCTCTGGTACAGAAAAGCTGATGCTTCCACCCTGCACTCGGACAATGAAAAACTTATTACAAACAACAAGAGACCCAATACATTTAAAAACAAAAAAAAAAATCTTTAAAATGATACCAAAAGGGTCCTTACCAGCCAGGATGAACAACAAATTTACCCCTGGTTAGTGCCCAATTCACCTGCTTAAACAAACACATTCAGAATCTGCCAATGACGTTTCTTCTTCGGCCCAACAGTTGAAAATTTGCATACTTCCTTACCTTGTCGGTTCCAAGAGAGTTTGTGACAACATGAGTGACTTGTTCATCCACCTGGGTTGTGCAGACAGCACCAAACTGCTCAGCAGTTTGCCACAAGGGATGCAAGTGCGGTTTGGCTTCACCCACTGGGATTATCCGACTAAATACAACCCGACAACCAGCCAATATCTTCCGTTGCTCGGAGGCTAAAATATTCCTCACGTCTGCTTCGTCTAGTGAAGCGTGCGAGAAGAAATTTTTATGTATTTTCTCAATAACCTGTACAGTGGAACCATCTTATGATGCTAAGATTCAAAACGAAGAGTAGAAAATAACATAACAAGGTGCATAAAACAAAAGTGCAGACCGCTAATGTAGATGCCAATGTGCCCTCCTCAGGTCGCTCATCGAAATCCACCTCAAGAAGAGAAGGACCAAGAAGCCCAAATTGCCGTCTACTGCAAGGGAAATAAGTATATCTGCAACACAAGACACACATCAGCAGACAGATACTTAATACTGTACAGTAAGCAAGCAATACGGTCTCATTTTAGCAATAATGTGAAAGATGATACCTTTCAACAACTATCAAGTTCATTTTGTTATGAGGCCACACTCGGACAGAGTCGTCTATGATCACCACAGACGATTCCATACCCATAACTCCTTCTAAATCTTTACTCTTGGGTACTCGTTCATCTCCATCAAGGGGATCTCCATCATCTCCTTTCGATATGACTCGCCCATTAAAGAGAACCCCTTTGGGATCAAGCAGTTTGGCCATCTCTGTAGCATACAATTTGTTGCCCATAGTGTAAAGATGTAACTCGTACAGCTTGCTAGCCTGAAATTCACAGGAAAAGTTAAACTTAAGTCTTGCACACAGAGCCTAGCAAGAAAATATTGTTAACTGAGTCACCTTCTCCAGAAAATTCCAAATCCCTGGTCTCAACTTAGTCCACATTCCCATGTGGGGGAAGCGGAAGAGATGTCTATATGGTTTCTCACGATCTTGTTCTTCCTTCTTTCTCAAAATCGCCTCGTGGGCGGTTTCAACCTCATGAAACTGAAAACGATAAAAAAAAAAAAGCCAGCTTTAGAAAGCATATAAGAAAATTAAGCAAATTAGAAGGGAGATAAACTAACCTTAGCCGAATTGAGAAGGGTGTGGTCTAAATCCAAGACAAGAGAGAGCTTTTGAGATGAAAACATATTCTTCTGTTCCTCTAACCTCCGAGTTCTCTCTCTTTGGATAGCTACTCTCTGCTTGTCATCGTATCCTTCGAATAGGTGTTCCACCTCTCCCCAACTGTTCATGGAACGAGTGGGACCTGCAGCCGTTACTGATGCCGCTGAAACTGACACACCCTCCTCCTGGTCGTTCAGATTTAAAGGATCATGTTTAACATCTTTGTCCGTCTTAAGCTCTACTGAATGCGGAACTGCTGGTGGATTGCCAACTTGTTGTGATACGACAACCATATCCGCAATATTTTTCAGGCTTTTGGTGAATTGTGTTGAAATATCTGGTGACTTTCCACTGAGAAGTTCACCCGAAATTTTCATTTTGCTGGTACCGTTCTGGCTAATATTTTGCCGTGGAACAAGCTGTGAAGGTGTTACTAACTCTTCTGTCTTACCCTTCATAGCCAAGGTTCCCAGAGTGGAGGAGTCAATCATTTTGGACTGCTTTTCCACCGAAGAGTCTGTTCTTTGAAGAGTACTACCATGCAGGATTCGGCGAGGATCACGTGGTTTCATCCGAATGCTTCCAGATTCGTCCTGAAGGATCCAAAAATGAGTTACTTGGAGAAAAATTGAAAGAACTGGTTATACAATCCATCTAGATAAAATATACTCACCAAGGGGGCGTATTGGGAAGAATCCTGAAGCGCTCCTGGCTGTGAAAAAGTAGCAGCTAGAGCATTCGATACAGGTATGCTAAGTAGTGGCACGGAAGAGCCAGGAAGTTGTGCTGCTCTTCTTGGATCCATGGGCTTCTGAGAAGCTTTTTCTGGTACCTTTTGCATTTCTCCCATTTTAAGAAGATTCAGTAGCATTGTAGGATTTACTGCAATATCCTGCAAAAGAGATGACAATGATGCAGCGCCAGTTGAAGCTGTGGTCGGTACTGTTTGGCTCACAGGAACAGCACTCATGGCCATAACACTTGTTGTCATAGGTGTTACTCCGTTCTCAATTAGCCTGGGCTTGGAACCCAGCTTTTGGATACCCGACGATTCTGTATCCTCTAGCCAGCCACAAATTCCAGCAGCCTTTGGCGCATCCTTATCACTCTTTTTTCTTTTCCATGCAGGCCCATCAATAAAAAGTTCATCAGTGGCTTTTTGCTTTCTTGGGTTCACCAAGTCTGCAAAAGGCTCTACTTTAGAAAGATTTCTAGCATCGTCGGATGAGTACGGGCTAATGGTTACATTGGCGCCATCAGGTTTCGCAAGCCGTAGTCTTGGATCTCGACTCTTTGCAGAAGGTTTCACAGTCTGATCAGATGCAATAATTGTTTGAATAGCACCAGTCGGTGCAGTAATACCATGAATTGACAGATGATGTGGTGGAACAGCGCTAGAAAAAGCATTTGCAACATGCACGCTTCTAGAATTAAAAGTGGAGGGCAGAGGAACATCTTGCCCATAATCTCCCGGCTTCGAGCTCGTAACAACAGAACTAGAAACCTCTCCACCAATGTCTCCATTTCCATCATTAGGTTCTTCTGATGGTGTTGGGCTTGGTAGGTCATCTGCTTTAAATACTGAATTAAGTCCAAATTTTTTCTGGTAGGTAGAAACTGCTTTAAGTGCCTCACTCTCATATGGATAGACTTTGGCACCTTCAGTCGTTTGGCCCTCTTTACCAACGGGGAAACCTGGTTTAACCATTGTATGGCGGCCGTTAACGGGAAAAATTGGTGTTGTTTCCCTTGTGGGCGACGGAAGGCTGTGTGCATCATGATCCTTCTTAAGGTCTAGCAGAGGCAGCCTACTCCTTACATAGAAGGATCCTCGATGTGTACCTTCTGAAGACAGCTTTTTGGCAAGAAATGAATCACCGTTATTTGTCTGAGTCATACGATTAACATTCTCCTCACTGCTGGTTCCAGCATTAAGTGCAATAGCAGAACGGCTTAAATTCTGATTCATGGCCTCTATCTGCAAAACCACGACATATACTTATGTAAGACAAAGAAGGCACTCTTCCCAAGGTTTTGGAAAAGCGAGAAAGATTTTGACTTCTGCTGATTCAGCAGGTGAGCCAAAGAAACACACCTCAGTTTTCTGGTTGGATGAGAGAAATCGTGAAAAATGGTCATTTACAAGAGAGAGCAATCTGCACAAGAAAAACCAAAAACAATGTGAGCAATCAAACGGTTCCGGCATGTCCATTCAAAAGGCTGGCGCAATTAAAACACGAACCTTGACATAGTCGCCTTATTAAGCTCCTTGGACAAACTGTTCATCGAGCAAAACACCTGGAAAATGACAAGAGATTAGAATCATGAATGTCAGACACAGGACAATAGAGCATTAAGTAGAAGAGCCAGGCCGAGAGATCTTAAGTAGCCCATACAGAGTTTATGGTTTCAAGAGAAGCAAATGACAGTTGCATTAAAGTATCCCTCTGCGGGAAATCATCATTATCTGAAACCAGCTCTCGCAAAGACTCCAAAGCCCCCAAAAGTCTGGAACAAACTCCTTCAAATGCTCTGAACCAAAAAAAAAAAATGGACACAAAGAACACAATCAACATCCAATCAACATCACTCATCAACTCCAGCAGAAGGTTTAATTGTTTCATCATCATCAAGTAATCTCAACCCATCAGAACTCTCATTCTCTGGAAACTCGACTTACGTCTGTGCTTCGACCAACGAGGTACTCTCCAACACCCCACGGATCAGTTTCACTTTCATCTCCAAATCTCTCTCCTTCTGAATCGTATCATCTTCCACTCTGTTGGCACTTGTCAAGACAACTGATTCAGTATCCATCGAAACTCCTGCGGCCAGTTTTCCATCAGAGGCAGACTCCAAATCAATCTCCCCTTCCTCCAACTCTCCTTCCTCTTTCTCATCGTCACTGTCTTCAATCACAATCTTATCACCACCTTCCTCGCTCTTACTCTCAGAACTCTCTCTTGGTTCATAATCCATTACCAAACCTTCATTGAGTGGTTTGTTCTGAACAGCTTGAGCCCAAGCAAAATTGTGTAAACCCGAATTCCCGTATCCACGATAAGTAGGATACTTAGTGAGCAGATCACGCATTGTCCAAACCCTAGAGTTGCCATTAGACCCTCCTCTTACTCCGGCATCGACGTCTCCGCCATCAGCCGCCGCCGTAGTCCGCTTAACTTCAACCGAAGTGTTGTTACCCGAATCGGAGATCTCCCCTTCTTCTACATCCGCCAGTACAATCAAATTCTCATCGTTGCCCATTCGATTGAGGGTTTTAGAACAACCGGATCGAGCAACAAGCATGTACAAAATATCTTCTCTACACTGCTCAACACAAACAATCCAACAACAACCCGATGCAGAAACCAAGAATCTGGATTTCAAAATCGCCCCTTTATCCCGTCCAGAGACAGATCTCAATAACGGAAATTAGGGTTCTTTTCCGTCGTCCCTTGGCTTTCCAATTAACGATTCAAAAAACAGAGATCCAAGTTAAGAAATTAAATCTTTTTTAAACTGTTTTTTTTTTCCTTCTCAAAAAGCTTCCCAATTCAAAATTCCCGATCCGAGATTCAGAAACGAGTTTTCAAATTTCTTCGCTTTTTTTTTTATCTCCAATCCAATAATTTTGAGATTTATATTCTCCCGACGCAGAACTTCAAGAGAATTGTAAAAAAAAAAAAAAAGGAATCGACGGAGAGGAGAGAGGTAATTTAATCATCATTAATATAAGCGAAGAGGGACGAAGAGAATCTAGTTGAGGATGGAGTTTAATCTAGACCGTACACGTCAGCGATCCGAACAAGGCAATTAGGTCAGCGCGACGTATGATATGCTCTCATATGAAGATGAGAGTGGAAATGACGAAAATAGACATCTGTGTATTTTTTGTTTTTCGTTACCATTTATGTGTCTGAAAGATCCAACTTTTGACTCCAAACTCCAAAGTGAGTCAGTTTTCTTTACTCGCAAGAGGAAGTTAAATTTCGTACACGTATTTTTTTTGGTGGTCAAACAAACTAATCATCTACAGCATGAAAAAACACAAATTTGAGACTGGTTTAAGCGAACAATTTTAACAAGAAATTTATTGTCATAGGTATCCAAAGTAATATGGGAATTAATTTGATATTATACATCACCTTTTCACTTTGTTAGTAACGGTCTCTTCAATTTACTGTCTATGTATAAAATAAATAAAGTTAAATACAATAAATTATTGTCTTCTTTTTTTGTTTGAATGCAACAAATTATCAACCCCCATACTATACTGCCATCAAGATGTCTCAATTAGTCAAAAGTTACAAAGACAAACTGATGTCCTAAAACAGTATAAAACCTCCATGTTTATATAGAATGTTTGAATCAGTCAAAAGGGCAAAACAAAGACAATTGATGTCCGAAAACCGTATAAAACTCCATGTTTATATAAGATGTGTATAGGGGGGCGTCTTGTGGTGGCATCAATAGTCAATCAACAATGGTGATAAATGAGAAAAAAAAACAAAAGAAGATGAAGAATGAGAAGTGATGTTGACGCAATATACGACTAGATTTACATATATAATAGTAGTACCTATATCTACAACTTATCTGCGATTTTCGCCACGGCATCTGCGAGCTTGTTGAGAACAGCGACTAAGTTATCACCTTGATCTTTTCTTTGCTCTCTGTCTAGTTTTAAGTTTGAATTCTGAACCTCAAGCTGTGCCGCCAATAACTGCCCGTTTCTTTCTAGTATCTCTATCAACTGATTCTGCATGATCTTTGTTCCTTCTTCTTCTTCTTCTTCGTCATGATCTTCACCAGCAGATGTTCGTTTGCGCTTTCTCTCTTCTTGTGATGTCGATCCAGGTTCTTGATGTTTGTCTTTCACTCTACCTTCAAGTACAAAATCAACTTTTGTTGTTAAAAGAAACAAGATCATGGAGACTATCATGCACCAGAGGGAATATAGTTAAACTACTTTTGCAACACAACAGGGCTGCATTTAAATAATATGAAACCATCTTTCCACATAACTACTACAATGGTCAAGACTCAAGAGACACTCAAGAGCTCTATAACTAGTTTGATATAAGCGTGTAGATCAAGGTTTCAGTCTATGGAATAGATCAAAGCAAGAAATGGAGATGAACATGTATAACTCCTCCAAATCAAACCTTTCTGTGTTGTTTATGGATCAAATGAAACCATAGTGATCTTTGGCAAAGCACTAAGACACATTTTATCAAGATAACCCAAGGTCATTGGCTTAGAACCACAGCACTAGCGATCTAAGTAGAACATAAGGATAACAAAAACACAAACCTTGATCTGCTCCACAAGCTGCTTGCTTCTCCTTGTCTATAACATCTTTATCAACAAGAAAAAAAAACGAATTTCATTAAAACTGGAGTCATAAATGAAGAACATAGGAAAAAGCTTGGGATTTGATCTGAATTTTACCCTGAACTGATTTGGGCGGCGCCGGAGAAGAATCTAACTTATCAGGACTTCTCGCCGATTCTCTCCGATCTAAATCAGACAAAAATCCCTCAGCCGACGCCGGAGCCAAGCCAAGGGATAGAGCCGGAGGAATCGCCGGAGGAATCACGCCGCCATCCACGATATCGTAGACTTCCTTGTCGAAAAAACCAGGAAGCTTCCTCTCTCGGCGAATATCGTTCCTCATAACCCAATACGACTCCGTCTCCTCCTTAATCTGAGACTCCCATTCCTTAATCTTCTTGTAATCACCGGCGAGATTGCTCCACCTATTCCGGCACTGAACCGGCCCGCGATTCACGCCGTGACGCCTGCAGTAAGACGATACCGACGCCCACTTGGGCTCCATTTGACCCGACCCGAGCGCCATACCCGCCGCTCTCCCTCGCCGGACTCTGTTCTCCGCCATTCTCTTCCCCTGAATCAGCACCAGGATCTCCTGCCTCGTCCAACGAGGCAGCCTCGCCGTCTTAACGCCGTCATCCCCGCCTTCGTTAGACGGCGCACTGTTCTCCCCACCGCCTTGAGTAACGCCGTTACCGTCGCCGTCAACGGCGCTCACTCCCAACCCCAGCTGTTCCAGAGCCATTAGATAAATAAAACTTAATCCCTTTTGATTTCCCGTTTCGTATGGCACGTGTTGAAACGGGCTGCGACTTAACGGCGTTATGGTGAGAACATCCCGTTACGGCGTTTGTCCCATCCTCAGCGGCGGAGAGAGAGTGCAAAATGAAAAGAGGAGATGGATTTATTTTGTGAGATAATGACATTTTATGTAGTGTATAATCATTTTTTCTTTAATTTTGGTAACTGTAGATAGATTGACCCTTAATCCCTTTTATTTAATCTCGGCCCTTAACCCTTTCTTAAGGTTCATGTATTTGTTGAATTAAGTGCATAATAAAAGTAAATCGTAATCTTTAATTCTTTAGTCCACAATTAGGGGATTACTTGCTTTGATTTAGCTATTTCCTTTTTTTTTTTGAAACATCACTATCATCACCTCATTTTCTACGGCCGAGATTTAATCCCAAAACAAAACAAAACTAGAATTCAATATTAATCATAATAATACGAGAAGAAAAAGGACTATACACCTCCTCAACATGAACTTTCCCGTAATCAATGTATATATTTATATGTAAAAATAATGGCTACTCTACAAGCTTGGAACATATATAATGTGATTAAATCCACTCCAAAGTTAACATTGATAATATGATTGGTTCATAAAAGAGAGCGAGATTAAACGCGTCCTTTGGGGCTTTCTATTGGTTATATCCCTCCAACCACTATCAATTGCTTTACCCATAATCCATATATATGTGTTTTGGTCAATTCCTCCTCCTAATCTTTTTTTCTTTATTTTCTACATTTTTGTCAACTTAGTAATTTTGTAGATTGTTTTCTGGGTCTTTTACCTTAATAACAATATTAAGACACAAAATTAAAGATATAGCCATATCAGTTTTTTAATAAAGCACGTAATCAAAAACCCTAGACTCTCTAATTTGTTAGACGAAAATGCCAAACAATGAGAAAATTCTATACTATTTTTTCATTGTGAAATAGTCTATCTTGTCATTATCAAATAATAAAAATTTATCATTATATTCTACAAATTAACACAATCAATAAGTTTTATACCGTCTAAATATAATAGAAAAACATATACATCTTTGATGTGAAGTTTGAAATCGATCAAACTATATTATATCAACATAGAAAACAATATAGACTTCTTACATTCTTTTATTCAGTTTGTATGTTTTATACTATCTAAATATAATAGTATAACATGCGAAAAAATAAAATATATGAGAGAAAGCTGGAAACAGCGAGAGTTGCTGATCTAGACGACGGAACCAGATGTGAAAAAACAAAAGGTTACAAAACAAATAAATTAAACTATATATATAGAAAATAGTATAAATCTGTTAATATTTAGAAAGATTAGAGAAGGATAAAATAGGTATTATATATATTATATAAAGAATATCATAGCCATACTTTTGTTATGATCACACCGTTAAATAACATACTCGCTATGGTCACTGAGCCAAAATTCTCTTTTTTTTTTTTGAAATTTTTTTTTTTTACGGGAAGATAACAATTTTAGTGAGTGTCTGGTTAACATATTTATCTATTAGAGTTCTGAGGGTTTTGGGGAATCTAGGTTATAGGCACATGCACGTTTTAATATATATTTGGATACAAAAAGAAGTGTTGGTAAAATGTTGTGAAAATTGTAAAAATATTCACGGGGTCTTTTTTTTTTTTTAACTCGTAAATTATTTATCTGTTGTCAAAACTCTGAATCTACTACGTAAAAAATTATAAATAAATCTAGTTCTTTCTCAGTTAACCATTCTTAATATAATGTAGACAACATCGTTTTGGAAAAGCAAAGGAACTACGTACGAATGAAAAAAGTATCCTCTCAAAGGGAGATAGAGATATAAATAGAGACTTTCATGTTTAGGGTTAAGAAAAAAGCTAAAGAAATCTAATAAAGAAGCCTGTGGTCGTCTCGTCTAATGTTTATGGTTTGAAGAGAAAACAAAAACAGATCACTAGACGTTCAGTGATCTCATCTAATGGTTTGGTTTGGTTAACAATTTAGAGGAATTGCTATTGCTATTTGGTGTCACTATGTCAGAACTGCTCTGAGCTGCTTCAAGCTTTCTTTCCTGCAAATATTTAATATACTCGTACATGACAAAATGTTTATGCTAGTAGATACTAAACGGAAAATTACAAAGATCATGTTAATAACAATGATTCAATCATGTATTTTTTAAGGTCGAATGTTTATTTTTCTTTTATGATATATTTGTATACATGATAAAACTAACAATTTAATAAAAAAATATTTTGGTAAATTAGTTCTACGTTTTAAGTTTTAACACAATTTCAAAATTAATCTTACCCATAAATATTTGTTTTTTCTTATTAAAATACTCACTGAATCGGAATCAGTATAATGTTTAGTCAAGTAGTAAATGAAAAGTATTGCGACAAAGGAACCCTTAAAAGCCCTAAAGGGTAGATAATGAAATGAAATGATGCCCCTACCACTAACTTCAAATAAAATTCCCAAGGGTTTTTGTTTTCATTTTCCCTTGTTTACCACTCAAAGTCTATCTCCAAATTAAAATCGCATCATTGGTTTTTAATCATTTAATTAAATGGCTATTAACGCTTGATTATGTTTCTGCCCCCTCCCATCCGCTTAAAGCCACTTTTTTTTTTTTCTTTCATTGAGTTGTTTTTTTTTCTGTGAGGAGTGTGCCCAATGAATTGATCTTTTGTAGTTTATACCCACCCATACGCAACTATTTACAATGAAACTCTAAAAATCTCTCTCTTCTGTAGGAAAAAAAAAAAGGGTACGCTACTTGTTGTCTAGACCACAACACAATCGGCAAAAAGCCATATGGCATAACCAATGGCTTGGCTACATTTAATGTATCGTCATAGTGATTCCTTAGTTTAATGAGAATCATTTGGGATAAACATAAAGTTAAAATTTAAGCGAATTAGTGGAACATGATTTATATATTAGGATTTTCAGAAGGAGGTACATGTGTTTAAGGGCAAAAATATACATTAGGACAAGAACATGTGTTTAGGGACAAAAATATACATTAGGACAAGTACATGTGTTTAAGGACAAAAATATACATTAGGACAAGTACATGTGTTTAAGGACAAAAATATACATTAGGACAAGTACATGTGTTTCTGAAGGAGGTGCTGAAACTTGATTAGTTGATTATGAAGTATAAATTGACCGTTCCCATAAGACGAGATAGTTTCATTCAGGCTTTCAGACTTCAGTATATGAACTATATCCTTCGGTACATGCACAACTCTACTATAGTTTAGATACCGAAGGATATATAGCTCGTGACTTTCTTGATATATTTTTTCCCCCAATAGATCCTGCTGATACCAACCAGTAACAGTACTATATAGTTTAGTCTGAGGAGATTTCAAGTAGCTGAACTGGATATCAATTAAAGAACACACAATGCTCATCATGGTACATAAAATCTCAGTACATCACAAAAACAAATCCAAATAAGCAAATTACAAGGAGCTTTATAGACAAAAGCCCGAAATCTCAAATCACAAGATCGTGTCTATTATGATTGTTTGGAGAGATGATGAACATCATCATCGTAGAAAGCTGTTGGGTGGGAAATGCCTTAAAGGGTTCTGTCGAAGAAGCTCTGTTTCTCTGCAGTTTTTAAGGAAACATCGTTAGATACACAAGACACAAGTCATGAGATAACGTATTTGTTTGGTTAATCAAGGAAACATTGTTTTTATGCTTACTTTTTTATCTCACGGCCATTATTAAGGGGCAGAACGTTTGATGATGATGAGACGGTTTCACTCTTCTTCTTCTCTTCTCCCTCTCTGCATTTTCATAATCAAGTCAATAACAAAACATGTCTTACTTGTTGCGAAAACATTCAAAGTTTGTCAACTTACTCTGTACATCCTTCTTCATCGACAAAAACCTCAAAGGAGGAAGCAGAGGCTGCAGCAGTTCTCACAACGGGTTTCTGAGGAACCTTGAATGTTGCCCATTTTCCAGGTAAAGAATTGTTTTCTTTGTTCCTCTCTGCTCTGCCTCCGAGCATGAGCCAAGAACCAGACTCTGCTTTTGGCTTGTCTGACTCTGTTTGATTCCCCGGTGTAGTGTCGGTGTAGATAGGAAAAGGTGTCTTCGATGAGCTGCACAAATCATTGTGAGTTCCACAATATCTTAGAGCTTTGGACCTTTGGTGAGTTGAGTTGAGTTAAAAATAGAGAGAGAGAAATACAGAATCAATCAAACTGCTTACTTATTCAGCTTTGTTTTTCTGGCTTGTGGATTAGAACTTCCTAACGCCTGCCTTCTTGTATCTATATAGAAGATTGTCATGTAAGAGAGCTTATCAAAACATTTCAAATACTTCCAAAGTAAAGTTAATGCGACTCACTGTTATTATCTCCCCTGGATAATAGAGTGCCAAAGCTTCTTGACGGTAAGTCATTCTCCTTCGGTTCCTGCTAGCAGGTGAAACATTAATTATCATGTAGAAAAACCTTAGGGAATAGATAAACATAGAGTTTACACAAACAGACAAAAAAACTTTCTTACTTCATCAGCTGTTTTGGGCCTTCTCATAGTTCTCACCATGAATTTCTTGTAGGCATCATTCAACTTTTCCACCGGCTTTGCATTTCTGCACAAAGTCTCACACTTTTCAATCAGACCATGGGACAAAAGCTGAAAATGTGAACTACGAGGATGACCAAGATGAAGATTACCTAGAGATTCCGAGATTGAAGATCTCATTCGCGGTTTTCACCTTAGCCTTAAACTCCATGTGCAAAGCATAAGCTATGTAGTAGACAGCATGTGTCTTTCCAATGTCATTGGCCTCCAAAAACTTGTAAATCACTTCTGCATCAGCGCAATGCTCAGCCTTCAAAATAACAAAAATTAGTACTGTTCCATACGAAGACCATCTTTGTAGGAACTATAGGGAGCTCAAGAGAAACATTACATATTCCAACCAAACTTTGAGATAACGAAGATCATCCTTGTAACGTTCCGAGTGCCAGAACCTGCGAACGCATTGCTCGTATATCACTAACAGTCCCGAGCATTCTCCCCCTGGTGGAAAAGCCTCTTGTACCCATTTTATACACCTTCCACAAGAACAGTGAAAGAAGCTCAGATTAAGAAGAGATTTGGGACATTTCAATCTAGAGACCTGCACAAACATCCCAAATCTAGAAATTTTCAAGAACCCAATCAAGAAAGATGAAGGAACTCACTCGATCCAGGGAAAGAGAGGGTCGTCTCCATCGTACTCATCGATGGCTTCAATCAACTTCCTAATCGTAAAAAAATCAACGGAAACAGCACAGAATTGCATAAAAAAATTGACCGATTTCGACTAAAACCCAAGAGCGTACATGTGAAATCGAAAGCGATACCTCCGTTTCTCGACTAGATTCTTCCTCAATTGGTGGTCGGAGTGAGATTTGAGAGCGTGGTTTAGAAGACGAACATTGCGTCCTCTCTTTAAGGGCCTGACGTTCTCCTTGAAAAGCTCCCACTCATGTCCGGTCTCCTGCTTAGAAGCGAAAAACTCCGCCTCTGGATCTGAGATCTCAGCCCTCGTTTCCGCCATAGTCGCTTCTTTCTTCTTCGCTAGACTTACAATTTTGAAAATGAAGGGAATATAGCCGTTAGTTACTCACTGAGGGCTTCGCAACTTTGTGCCATTGATATACGCGCTCAGACCTATGGGAGCGTGTAGACGGGCCCACAATTTTATTGGGCCTATTTTAAGATGGGCTAGGTTTTTTTTTATTCCCCTTCTGCTCTGCCTCCTAGCATGAGATAAGAACCACAAACTCTGGAAATTTGATTTTACCCAAATTAGAATGTACCCAATTTTGTTTTTATAAGTATTTTTCTTGATTTAAATTTAATTAGTATGAATAGTAGCGGTGGAAATTAATTACAATTATGAAATTGACAAAATTATTTTTTTCCTTGTAACATTTGTAGTATTTGTTCTCGTATAAAAATAATTTTTAGTGGTCGACCCGGTGGTGATATGAAGACATTTTAAAATGATTATATCTTACTTTAACAAAAAAAAATGTCGTACTTTTAATATTCATCAATATTCTTGCAGGCAGCTCAACCTTGTCTCTTATAATTGCTCCTATTAATTTGCCGCAAAAATTTGGTTTCTCTACGCGATCTTTGGAGTTTTCTTTATAATGTGGTAGAGACACCGACAACAGAAACTTAATAGTAATGGAACAATATTACACTGGATGACCATATGCCAATCATTTGTTTGCAAAACCGACTGATGCTACAAATTGTAAATTAGTTGGTCAATTAGTGCGTTTACTTTTAACAAATACCAAAAATATGTATCGTAGTTGAAAGAAATGGCATGTTATTTTAATTGATGACATGACAGGGCGAAAAAACATCTAGCTTATTATTGGTTTAACCACCATTTTTTGCAAATAATTCTCCTCATGTGATTAGCAAATCCATTCTATAAAAAAAAATAGTCGACAATACAAGCTTGCGAATATGACAATCTAGATAATTTCTTGAGCACGAGATTGCGTGTTGAGGTGACACTGACACCGCATTATTTTAAAATAACATTAACTTACTAGTCAAAAGTTCAAAACATTTATTTGCCTAGCACAATTGTGAAACCTAACATAAATCTCTATTTCACTTAAAGCATACAGACACAAAAGAAAGTGCTTTTACTTAGGTAATTTGGCAACACAAATAAAATTAATCTGACAAAATATATTAACTTGGATTTACAAACACTGGAGAACGACATAGCCGTAGAAAATAAAGACGTACGGGGAGCAGAATTAAGCCTCCGGATATTAACCGAATCGCATGAACCGAACCGAGTCGAACTAAACTTTCCGGTTTTTTGTTTTGGTTCAGTTCCTTAGGCAGAACCGATCGGCCAAATTTAAAAATTAGTTCGGTTAGTTCGTAGTTACCCTAATTTTTTTTTCTAAAACTAAAATTAAACCAAATCATATCCAATTATATCAAATCAAAGAACCGAACTATCCAAACTACTCGAATTTACCCAAATTTATTCGAATTTATCCAGATTTAATCGAATTTAACCAAATTTAAACAAAAATAAAAAAGTTCGTTAGTTTCAGATTTAAAATTCAAGAACCGAATTATCCGAAAACCGATCGAACCGTATTATATTTCAGTTAGTTTCAGTCGAATTTTTAAAATCTGAACTATCCAAATAATCGAATAACCAACCCGTATCCGATCCGAAGAACCGAAGTCGCATGCCTAAACAGAATGACAAAATCATTAAACAACAAAACCTTGATTTCGGTGTTACAGATAATTTTGCCATTAATCTCGCATAAAAGCAAAGGGATTGAATATATCTCATCTTTGTTTCATAAAATAAAGAAACTTATTTGTAAGAGCATCACTATTGGACAGCCCAATAAAGATTTTTAACCCAAAAAAAATTAAATAAATAAATAATTAAGTGGCGCTGACGTGACGAGACTCGGATAAGAATCGGTTCTTCAGAGAGTTGGAAGAATCGGTTTTTGCCACGTGTCACGACACGATTCGCCAATTTTTTTTTTTTTTTTTTGAAAATCATTTTTTTAATTTAAATTTAAGAACCCCTTAAGACCATGAACAATGGTGTATCTTAAGTTAGGTTCTTAAGTAATTAAAGTTTAAAAATAAATAAAAATTGAGCTTTAATCAGAAATTGTATTTTAAATAAGAATTTTTAAGTCATATTTAAGATATGTATCTTAGTGACACGTGTCAAAAGGAGAGTGGATCGGTATTTTTTTTATGGGAAAAAAATAAATCTTTTTTTTATGATTTAATAAATCAAAAAAAAATTTCATAAAA
Organism: Alliaria petiolata; assembly: GCA_020283515.1. NCBI lineage: Eukaryota > Viridiplantae > Streptophyta > Magnoliopsida > Brassicales > Brassicaceae > Alliaria > Alliaria petiolata. Next base: position 305,846,834 of record JAHZTW010000001.1, on the reverse strand, counting down.
TAAAAAAAAAAGTCAAATTTTTTTTATTAAGAACCTCATCGAAGGTTTTATCATTGGAGATGAAAAAATAAATTATAAATTCTTAGATTAAATCCATAATAAAAAATTGCTAAGAATTTTATATGAGATTTATCATTGTGCATGCTATGCTCTAAGAGGCTCTCCTCTAAGATCTTGCAGATTTGCGATAAAACATCTTGTCATGGACACGTGCGGTGGTGTACTAGTTTTTAATAACATTAACATCAATCAAAAAGCTGTACTCGTTTAGGGTTTTACCTTCTTTTATTTACGAGCATCGTTTACTTTTTGCTTTGGAAGCTAAAACAGTTCCTCCACAAGATTCATCTTGTCGGTCAGAAGTTTCCACAAGGAATGATCACATACATTGCGTTCAGCATGCTCAAGGTGTGCCAATCACATACTTAGATGATGAGTTGTATATAGTCTATTACTACTTGGAATTGATTGTAACGTCTTCGACCGACAAGACTGAAAAAAATTCTTAAACTTTAAAAACGTTGACACAAAAGAACAATTGGTATCCTTCAGTTTTCCAATGTGACACATGGTCTCCTTTATTGACGTTTAAGTTCCCAAAAAGCAAGTCTTAAATGGGTTTAGATGTGATTAGCACGTAGCAAACAGAATGAGCATTCTACAATCGTAGTCGTATAGTACTAGCATTCAATTTATGATTAAAACTAAAAGCAATTGCCGTACTTTATAGGGTTCCATAATTGGACCAAAAAAACCATGTTTTAATCAATTCAGGGATAATGATAATCTAAGCATTACATTAAAGATATACATTTATGGCGAGTATTATGTTTAACCATTTCTTTTAGTTGGAGTGCAAACTTGTACTCGATAAAAACCAGAAAAAACGAAGATCTACTCATCCTTGTTTTTGGGGTCTAATCAAATACTAATGAAAAAAACATAACAAACACAGAGTAAGCTGAACAACCGATATAATGATAAACATAATTAGTCGGTTATATATATATATATATATATATATTCTTTTAGCATTTATAATGATTGAAATGTTTTTTTTTGTATTAAGAGAATCACATGCCAATCATCCTTGCTAGTTTCTAGAGTATGTGGAGCCATCAAATGTTCTTGCTATTTAAAGCATATACTACAACAAATCATGATTAAATCACCATGGTAAGAGTTAAATCATGATCCTCTAATTCCAGGATGAGCCGTTTAATTACAGAAGTACCATAAATTGGCTTATATAAGTGTTTTCTGCCTTTTGGAATTATAAGGTGTGTTCCACATCAAAATGTTAACAAAACAAAAAAGAGTACTTAGCTTCATTCAAACTTTGATCTATTTGTTCAAACAAAAATATAAACATGGATGTGACTATGTGAGTGTGACCAAAAAAATTGCTTAGCTTCATTTACACGATTCGATTTAATAATGTTCAATACTTTTTCAGTTATTTTTAAAAAGGAATTTACAAGCTTTAATTTTAGTCTTTACCGAAGTCTATCCACATTTATCTTTTTCACTTTTCCGCCCAAACTCTTTTAACTTCCCATCGATGATTCGATTGGTGGAAACAAAAACAAGTAATCAAAAAGTTAGCACCGTTACGCCAACCTGGCACGGAGTCATGGGGTCCCACAAGCTATCAATTGGGAGCCAGCAATTTAAACAGACGATTCAACTTTACGATTAGATGCAGTGTCGTTTTCGTAAATCACAAGAGATCCAAGCCTACTCTCGTATAACAAACAACCTCTCCCCACATTTTTCATTACTCAATGAGACAGCCACCCACCACCACGAGTCTCTCCATAATCGAACGCCGTGTCGGCAAAGCTTGGCGGTCACTTCTCTCTCACGCTTGTCGTCGCCACACACTTTTTTTTTTTAATTATTAAATTTTACTTTGAAACTGAAACGGTGCGTTTCAAAACTCACCGGCGCCGGCGAAAAACATGAGGAAGGAAGTTTTGCCGCCGGTGTCCACCACCACTGTTAGATTCTTCGTCTGCTTCGAGAAGAAGCCATTGGTTGCTACATTGCTCGCTCTCTCCCTCGTCATGATTATCTGGAACCTTCCTCCTTACTACCACAGCCTCATCTCCACCGCTCGTCCCTGCTCCGCCGTCACGACAACCACCACCACCGCCATAGTCTCCTCTTCCTCCTCCTCCTCCTCTTCATCTTCCGCGGCGGCGAATTTCACCGCCTCCCTCTCGGCCACACCGGTAGCTTCTCAGAAGTACGATTCCGTCGATTCGAAGCCCTCAGATCCGAACAAGCGCGTTTTCCAACCGTTCGGAAACGCGGCGGCGCTTTTCGTCCTCATGGGAGCGTACCGCGGCGGTCCGGCGACGTTTGCTGTTGTCGGGCTCGCGTCGAAGCCGATCCACACGTTCGGGAAGCCGTGGTTCAAATGCGAGTGGCTATCCAGCAATGGAACCTCGATTCGAGCTAAAGCAGTGAAGATTCTACCAGATTGGGGATACGGGCGAGTCTACACCGTCGTCGTCGTCAATTGCACTTTCCAGTCGAACCCTAACGCCGACAATTCCGGAGGTAAGCTCATTCTCAACGCTTACTACGGCGAATCTCCGAAACTCTTCGAGAGATTGACGACGCTCGAGGAATCCGCCGGATCTTACGACGAATCGAAATTCTCGCCGCCGTATCCGTACGAGTACCTGTACTGCGGCTCGTCTCTGTACGGAAACGTGAGCTCGTCGCGGATGAGGGAGTGGATGGCTTACCACGCTTGGTTCTTCGGCGACAAGTCGCATTTCGTCTTCCACGATGCCGGCGGAGTTTCGCAGGAGGTTAGGGAGGTTCTCGAGCCGTGGATTCGAGCCGGGAGGGTCACGCTTCAGGATATTCGTGACCAGTCGCAGTACGACGGATACTACTATAATCAGTTCTTGATCGTTAATGATTGCTTGCATCGGTATCGCCACGCTGCGAATTGGACCTTCTTCTTCGATGTTGATGAGTACATTTATTTGCCCGACGGGAATACGCTTGAATCTGTGCTCGCCGAGTTCTCGGTCAACACTCAGTTCACAATCGAGCAGAACCCAATGTCTAGTGTTCTTTGCTTAAACGATTCGACTCAAGATTATCCCAGGTATTGCTTCTTGAGCCCCCCTTATAATGCAGTTGGAATCGAGAAGTTTCTTGTCAGATTTTAGTGAGAGGATTTTGGAATAGTGTATGATGATGTTTGAGCATGTTCTGTCTTTTGATTAATATGATACTATAAAAGCAAAGAAGTCAAAGCTAATTCTTGTAACCGAATCTGGAAATTAGCTTTCATTCTGATTAGGCATGTTTCTGTATATAAAAAGGTCATGAAAAGGAACACGCTTGTTTTCTTGCTTTTATTGGCGATTTTTCAGGCAATGGGGATTTGAGAAGTTGCTATTTAGGGAATCAAGAACAAACATACGCCGTGACAGGAAATACGCGATCCAGGCCAAGAACGCGTTTGCGACAGGAGTTCACATGTCTGAAAACGTAGTAGGCAAAACACTACACAAGACAGAGAAAAAGATCCGTTATTACCATTACCACAACACAATAACCGTGCACGAGGAGCTTTGCAGAGAGATGTTACCTGTTTCAGCCAAGGACAAGGTGACATTGTACAAGAAGCTTCCATATGTGTACGACGACCACATGAAGAAGCTAGTGAAAACGGTTAAAGAGTTTGAGCAGAAAAAACTCGGGACGAAAGATGTGGAAAATTCCTCATGACCAGATATAATAACTTAATCCCTCAGATAAGCATTTTGTCTATAAAGGTATAGTTGTTTCTTTTGTGTATCATTTTTCGTTTTTGTTTTGTCCTGTTTCACTATTTCATTAATAACTTTCATCAATATTTTTTTTAAATTAGTTGTGTTTTCTTTTGTCAAGTAATGAACTTAATGAGAAATCAGAGTTATTCATAAAGACTACCGAATCAACAACATGCCAAGATCTAAACAAAGCTTCTCTATCATATCTTCTTATTACTTTGTCTTACACCAGTGGTACTTATTTTTTCTATTACCTTAATTGTTTAAGATTTATGGTCCTTAATTTATCCGTTACACAAAATCTAAAATCTAAAAACTAGTTGCCAAGAGAGCCCGAATCATGAAGAAGGTCATGAGCAGGCTCCCAATCGACGGAGGACGAGACGATCATCAAAAGCGTGGTTAAAACCTGACCGATAGATGGGCGCGAGTTGAGATCAGGTGCAACGCAGCTCTTGGCAAGCTCAGCCATGGTGTAAGCTAGCTCGAATGGATACTCATTCCCTAGAGATGGATCCATGAATGCTTTTAGCTTTTCTCTAACATTCTCTCCTCCAACCACAATGTTTATCACTTTACACAGCATCTCCACTTCTTCTTCAGCCTTCTCCTTCTATATCGTCACTGCTTCTTTCCCAGAAAGAAGCTCAAGAACCACAACTCCAAAGGCAAACACGTCTAGTTTCGGAGTGATCACACCGTTTTCGACATACTCTGGAGCTAAGTAGCCTTGAGTTCCTTCGACATGTCTGGTTAACTGAAGATCAAGATCACCTTCATCAAGAATCCTCGCTACCCCGAAATTCGAAATCTTGGCTCTGAAATTAGAATCAAGAAGTACGTTGGTGGATTCCAAGTTCTTGTGGATAAGAGGTGGTGTTAAGTAGTTATGCAGGTAGTCTAATGCTTCTGCTATGTCCCGAGCGATTTCAACTCTCTGCTTCCATGTCAGAGTTTCCTTCTTGTTCGATGAGTGAAGCCAGTCACTGATCGATCCGTTCTCCGAGTATTCGTAGACAAGGTACGAGGTTCCTTCGCGGACGCAGAAACCGGAGAGGCGGATGATATTGGAATGATTTAGCTTCTTCAAGAGACTGATTTCGGAGGAAGAGACGTCTCCTTTGATCACTTTCACCGCCGCATCGTCTCCGTTGATCGACGCGCGGTACACCGAGCCTTTGATTTTGTTTTCCTCGCTGAAATTTGAAGTGGCGGATTGGAGATCGTGGAATCTGTAAAGCGTCAGGGATTCGATTGCGGATTTAAGACCAAATGTTTCTGAGGATTTGGATAAATCGATTGACGACCATTGGTTTGTTGTTGTTGTGGGAACAGATTGTTTGGTAGAAGAATCAGCGAGCTTGTTCTGCTCCGTCGAAGACGCCGACGATTTCGATCTTCGCTTGTAGAAACAGAAGAAGAGAGCCAAGAGTGAGATTATGAGAAGCAAACCGGCTCCGATTCCAATTCCGACGTAGATCCATTTGTGAGAAGAAGATCCTGGAGGTTCCACCGGCGGTGACTGAGGCGGCGTAGCAACAGGCGGAGGAGGCGACGGAGATGTCACGATTCTGGTAGGTTCAGTCCTGAGAGGAACCAGAAGCGGCGTGAAGAAGTAGATGTTGTCTGACGCGAGCTCGTTACCGTCGGTTACGGCGTCTGATGTGCTCCTGAACATATCGGCGATGACGGAGACACTGTCTCCCTCGGCGACCAAATAGGTCAGGAGGTATCTGAATCCGGCGGTGGTTTGATTATCGGTGGGGCAAGCGCATCGGAGAGGGACGAGGAGGTCTAATCCGGCGGTTAGATTTTTCTCGCCGTAAGGATTCTGTGACATCATGGCTTGACACGTGGACAGAGCTTGGTAGGTATCGTTGGCCACCAAGAAATAAGTCTCCTGTCTAGCGCCGGAGAGTCTGTAAGTGGCGTTGTGCTGGTAAAATCCGCCGCCGGAGCAGGAGCAGTTGGCCGGGACAAGGACCAATTGACGGGTGCGGATCGTTTCAGTTACGGTGGTGAGGTTGTTGATCGACTGGATCTCGGCGGCGGAGACGTTGAGGAGTCCGGCGATGGAGTTCGCCGTGTTGTACGGTGGCTGAGACCAGAAAGTGAGATAGGAGCGGCAAGAGCTTGGGCCGTTACAGGTGAAACCGTTGGTTATGTTGTCGAAGGCTCTGTTCTCACAGTCGAGCTGGCGGTTGTTAACGTACGGTTGCTGAGCCCTCGCCGGTGACGACGCGGCGAAGAGGAGGAGAAGAAACAAGGCGGAAATGGATAACGCGTGGAGTGTACGCGCAGCCATGGTGTGGTGTTTGTTTGTTTGATTTGAGAGCTCTCCTGATCTTAACAGAGGAGATGAACCAAAGGAGACGGCGAGTACTTTTTTAGTCAACGAACGCGTCGTTGGTGTTGACTTCTGCGACGTTTCTTATTGGTCCTACCTGTCAATATGATAATGATAAACAGGAGAAATCTGATACGTCTTCATAATTTTCTAAAACATTTATATTGACCACGCAGAGTTAGAAATAATTTCGACTAGTAATTTTCTTTCAAAAATCATAACAAATCTATTTTCTCTGATCTCTTACCGCCATTTTTTTAAATCAACTCACGTAGCATCGCGGAGGGAGAGCTTTTTAGCATTGTGATTTGTGTGATCAAGTGCTAATTTTTTTTTAAAATGAGCAAAATGCAAATAAGAGACTCTCAATTACAAAGTTTTATTCTCTGTAATAATAGTACGCAAATCGCGGAGTAATAATAACATTGGAGTTTATCCTAAATTTTTTAATTAATTTAAAGTGATGGAATTTTCCTAACTTGTCTTTTGTAATGATCCAAAAGTCAAGATGAGCTGTGGAATTAAGTGACAAATGGATCCAACTAAGAAATTATAAATAATGTTGTGGTCTTTCTGTAGAAAATTCGTCTAAACTCATGATCCTTAAGGTTTACCAAAGAACTCGCAACACATAGCATATGGTTCCTATGGATACAAGTCATTAGAAACTTCACTAATTTGATGCAAGTATGGGGGAGGATTAAAGAAAGTAGCACACACCAAACTGAATCCATCCAAGAACGCAAAGCAGAACAAACGAAAGCCATCTGACTAACTCATAGAACATCCAAGATAAAGACACTAAAAGTGTATTGCTCCCTCCAAACATGAGTACCGTCTAAACAGGCAATAAGATCAGTGAATAATCTAACGCAGTCATGGCTCTTTATTTGCTAACACGAAACAACTTCGATAAAATACTCAACAAAACACAGTGGTCCATTATCAATCGCATCACATGATATAAACCGACGATCAATCCCGGGAAGATAAGGTTTCCGTTTGCAATGGAGCTAAAGAACAAGACATACTCTCCTAACATAACGCACAGATAATCGCCCAATCCTTGTGGCAGAACACAACCATACTAAGTTTCAGAACGCAAAAATGATCTCAGAAAGGAACACAAACAGAAGTAGAAATACAAACCGGCAAATTTCAAATGGAACAGAAAGTTTCAGATCCATTCTCAACCTCACAATGCATATAAGAGAATCCTTCAAAAAAGTTTCCATCTTTTTATTCTTTTGTTTGTAAGTCACGACTATAGTTGTCTTCTATACATGATCTTTTAGCTATAGGAAACTGGACAAAAACTGTAGAAGCTAACTTACAACGAGATGTTTAAAAACTTGCAGAACTTTTTTTTTTTAATCCTGTGGTTTATCGGTTTTGTTCTTGTTTCCATAAATCAGACCAGTAACCTGAGAAAATAGCATAAAAACCATTGCTACAACAAACAAAATCCCAACGAATAAATCGCAAATGATTGATCGATGTTGGGAATTTACCTGAGGATCAGCGATTGGTCTCCTCTTCTCCACGTATTGATTTGGATCGGCCACTGCGAGAGCTGCTCTAGCCTAATCAACCAGAGACAACCGAGGAAAATTGAAATCGGAGGAGATTCCATAAAGGTAAACTTATGGAGATGTGGAAAATCCGAGTATCGAAATTGGTACCTGTTGTTCCTTTTTGAGATCCTGAGCTGGCTTAACCCAGAGAAAGTAGGCAATAGTTCCGGCGACGAGCCAAGAAGCGAGACTCTGACCTCCTCTGAGACCTCCCATGGAATTTCCGATGAAAGACCTCACGTTCCCCACTGATCTTCTCAAATTGCTAGCCATTGATCCCCGATTACGACTCTGGTTCTAGGGTTCTTGGCCTTTGGGATCTCTCCGAGGTTTGCTTGACTTTGATGATGATTCGATTTGGGATTGAAAAGGCAAAACACCGATTTGATTTTGATTTTGATTCTCTCATTTGCTTGATCCCCACTGCGAAACTAAACCGGTCTTGGAGACGGTTAGTAGTGGGAAAATTCAGCAATTTGTTCTGTTTGTTTGTCATTGACACCTTGCGGCTGTAATTTCTCCACGTAGCATAAGGAGATCCGATCTAATATTATTATGGGCCGGAGAAATTTGTTACCTCATATTTAGGCCCATGGAGTTTGAATAAGGTAGAAGAATATGGTAACCTCGATAAGGAAGAAGAAAAGTCAAAGAAACATCTCGCGCTGATATTTAAGAAGAAATCATTTTACTTTTTGCTTTCTCGGAGATCGAAAATGGCGGTGGTGGAGAAGGGTAAGGTTTGCGTAACTGGTGCCGGAGGGTTTCTGGCTTCGTGGGTCGTCGATCTTCTCCTATCTAATGATTACTTCGTCCATGGCACTGTCAGAGACCCTGGTACTTCCCCTCCTCTCTCACTCTATTCTCTCTGATCTCTACTTGATCGGAATTTATAAAATCCGAATTTGTAGCTCTCATCTGCGTGTATGTGAAAGTAGACGTCAGTGGGCTAAGTTTAAATTCGTGGTTAATTCTTTAGCAGTTTCTCAGGTTTAGCTTTTGGGTTTGTCTGTTGTTCGTCTTGTAAAACTTATTGTTGCTTCTCTTCTTTTAGCGGTTGACTTCATTGAGCACTATTGTTGTTTCTGATCGAGAGTTTTTTTGTTCACATTGGTTCATGTTTGTTTGTAGATAATGAAAAGTATGGTCATTTGAAGAAGCTCGAGAAAGCGGGTGACAAACTCAAGCTCTTCAAGGCTGATTTGCTGGACTACGGGTCTCTTCAAACTGCGATTGCAGGTTGCAGTGGCGTATTCCATGTCGCAAGCCCAGTTCCACCATCTTCAGTCCCAAATCCTGAGGTGAGGATCTCTAATCTCATCTGGCTATATTTACATTGTCCCACTGAGTGGCACTGACTCTGTTCTCCACTGGTATTGCAGGTAGAAGTGATCGCACCCGCTGTGGATGGCACGCGGAATGTGCTCAAGGCATGCGTCGAAGCAAATGTTAAGCGTGTTGTGTATGTTTCCTCTGCAGCTACACTTATGATGAACCCTATTTGGTCCAAGGATCAAGTGTTAGATGAGTCCTGTTGGTCTGACCTGGAATTTTGCAGAAAAACTGAGGTTTAATGCATCCTCAACCCCTGATATCACTTGTTATGTTTCATTTTGTTCCACATCGTTTCTTTACTGAGGTTAGTCCCTCTGGCAGAATTGGTATTGTGCGTCAAAGACACCAGCAGAAAGTGAAGCTTTCGAATTTGCAAAACGAACCGGGATTGATCTCGTCAGCATTTGCCCTACCATGGTCTTTGGACCTGTACTGCAGCAGCACACAGTAAATGCTAGTACACTTGCTCTTGCCAAGCTTCTTAAAGGTATAAACAAACCTTAACACATCTGGGACCGTCAGAGAAGTAACTTGGTATATGGGTTGGTGAATCTTGGGTCTTAATTTTACATTTGTGTGAAGCAGAAGGTTTTGAATCACGGGAGAACCAAGTGCGACTTGTGGTAGATGTGCGTGATGTGGCTCAAGCGTTACTTTTGGTTTATGAGAAAGCAGAAGCTGAAGGAAGATACATATGCGTAGCCCACAAGGTTAAAGAACAGGATTTGGTTGAGAAGCTTAAGAGTCTTTACCCAAACTACAACTACCCAAAGAGGTAAGCAAACAACAACACATCTCTCTACTCACAATTTGAGTGAAAACCCCTAAACCTTAATAATCTGTTATTATTGTTGGTCTGCAATTTTTTGGTTAAAGAACATAATTTATTCCGTGGGTTCAATGTTGATTTCATCAATAAACAATGTCACTGACCTTTTGATTAGCGTCTGAAGTTTCTTGAAGATCTTAACTTTGATCCAAGATCTACTTATGCAATGTCACAGATTCGTCGAAGTGGAGGACAGGGCGACGATGAGTTCAGAGAAATTGCAGAAGTTGGGTTGGAGTTTCCGGCCGTTGGAGGAAACACTTGTGGATTCGGTAGAGAGCTACCGGAAAGTTAAGATTGTGGACTGAAAAACTTGGAAAAAAGAGCAAAAGAGAGTTCTGGTCATGTTCTTGGCTCTATGTGTTAAAGTGTTCCAAACTGCACACTCTTTCTCATCTTTACTCGATAATTAGAGTTGTGCATATATTTTCCATCAATAATTTCGGAGCTTTTAAAGTTTAGCAAATCTATATCTATATTTGTGAAGTGAATGATTTTGGTGAATGAATCTCTCTCATTCAATCTCACTAAATATTACCAAAATACCCTTAATAAAAAGCTCTAATTCTTTAATTTGATTTTAACCACTTTTTTTTGGGCCAAACTTAATTTAGTTAATAAAAACCCTAATCCTTTGTGCTATATATATTGCTTGCTATTTATTTCCTCCGTTTCATAATAAACTAGAATAGGATCTGCATATATGCGGGTTTTTAATAAAATATTTTAAACCCTTAAAAATAAATTAAAAACAAAATAGAAGAATTTGTAAAGAAAAAATAAAATTTACTTTTTTTAATAATTCTAGATATATATGATTTAATACTCTTATATGAATTATGCATATATATATATATATATTTATTTATTTATTCTAAAATTTTGACGAATTAATTATCTTTCTTTTATCATATTTAGATTTATCATAATTAAAATCTAGATTAGGATCCGCGAGATTTATAATAATAATATTTAAAAATCATTAAAATGTTTTTTAAGAAAATAGAAAACAACATCTGATCACTACTAAGAAAAATATACGAAAAACACAATTTTGAAACCTAAGAATTATTTATTTATTTATTTTAATTCTCATTTATCTTCAATTAAAATATTTAAAACACACAATCTGTACGGGTCCTAAGCAACATTAAACATATTTCTCATATATTTTACACTTTATCAACTATTTTTTTTGTTCCGCTGCGTAAAAAACTTTGGTATGCAATTTGAGTCATTCGAGTATGTTAATAATCTCCCCATTAACTCTCTCTTCAAGCAAATAAAGTATATATTTCTCTTCACATTCATCTTTCTTATATGATCTCTCTGCTCTCTAGAGAAGTTATGCTTTTCATGACTCACATCAAAGCCTCTCTACATGATTCTTGATACATTTCTCCTTATTGAGCTCACCATCGTTAAATGCCATATCATTAGCATCTAATTTTTTTTTTTTTAATTGAAATATATCCTACTTAATCAAATTTATTTTTTTGTTTCTCTCGTATATGATATATATCTTTTATATGATCTCTCTCCTTTCTAGAGAAGTTATGCTTTTCAAGACTCGCATCAAAAACCTCTCTACATTATTCTTGATATTTTCCTCCTTATTGAGCTCACCTTCGTTTAATGTCATATCATTAGCATCTAAAATTTCTTCTTATTATTTACATTTTTTTTTGATTTTCCTTGTAGTATTAGTAATTGATCATACAATTTCCGTAATTTAAATGAAAAACATAAAAAAAACTTATTTTCTTTTTTCGTAATTTTCTTATTTATGATTTCGATTTTTTATTTTTCTTTTGGTATTAGTAATTGAAAAAAAAATTATTTTCCTTTTCTATTTTTAAAACTAATTTTTTGATTTTCCTTTTAGTATGAGTAATTGATCATACAATTTCTTTTATTTAAATGAAAAACATAAAAAATTTATTCTCCTTTCCTTAATTTAAATGAAAAACATAAAAAACCCTATTTTCTTTTTTTTCTTTCTACTTTTCGATTTTTGTTTTTCATTTTTGTATTAGTAATCGAAAAAGAAACTTATTTTTCCGTTTTGATTTTAAAACTAATTTTTAGATTTATGTAAACATTATTTTAAAATCTAATTGGTTGATCATTAGCATCTAAAATTTCTTCTTATTATTTACATTTTATTTTTGATTTTCCTTTTAGTATTAGTAATTGATCATACAATTTCCTTAATTTAAATGAAAAACATAAAAAAAACTTATTTCCTTATTTATGATTTCGATTTTTTTATTTTTCTTTTGATATTAGTAATTGAAAAAAAAAAATTATTTTCCTTCTAGTATGAGTAATTGATCATACAATTTCCTTTATTTAAATGAAAAACATAAAAAACTTATTCTCCTTTCCTTAATTTAAATGAAAAACTTAAAAAACCTATTTTCCTTTTTTTTTTTTTACTTTTCGATTTTTTTTTCCTTTTTGTATTAGTGATCGAAAAATAAACTTATTTTTTCGTTCTAATATTAAAACTAATTTTTAGATTTATGTAAACACTATGTTAAAATTTTAATTGGCTGAATTTTTTTAACACGTGTCAAAATCTAATCGATTAACTTGACACGTGTCACGATCATGTTAAAAACTAACTTTGATGCATCCTACTTTATATAATAAGATGTCATTTTAGGAAAATGTATCTGCAATAAACTGGATGTATCTGGATGTGGATGTGTTTTGAGTTTAATACATCCATATAATTGCAGATACATTTTCTTTCCCAAAATGACACTTATTATGAAACGGAGGGAGTATTTTATATCTTAGCATCGTGAATGATTGTGAAAGAGGCACTGCAAGTTTAGATGCTATATATACTATTGATCCTACGTTTCGGTGTTCTGAACCCTTCTTTGACGTCTTAATTTTCTTATTTGTATTGTCTAGGTTATTGTTTTTGTATTGTCTATGTTGTAGTTTGTTCCTTTTGTAGACATCTCTCTACAAAGAAAAAGAGATATACGGAGAGAGGTACGATGTTACTATCTCTTTTACCAATGATAACGACAAGCTGAATGTTAACTTGTAGTTCTCGGAACCGGTACTGAATTCTTCAGCTGAGGTTCTTAGACTACTAAGCACAAACCAAGGTGATTTGCTTCGGGAATTCTATTTCGTTTAATGTAACATTCACACTCTTTTTTTTTTCAGGTCACAAATACATCACAGCGTGCTATAGTCACGGTGACCCCTGACTCGAATTTGATAAGAAGCAGACATGGGACACCTGCATCTCCGATGCACCACTGACTTTTCTTTACAGTGAGTAAATGATACATTTGTTTTTATAGATTCTTGTGTTTGCTTCGGCTTTATTTTGTGTTTGTGTTCGATGCATCTTTACGTTTTATTAGTTGGCCCATATAAAAAAATAAAATACATATGAACCCTAGATTGTATATTCTATAAATACTCGAGACGTGTTTAGGTTAAATTTGTTTACTTGAGTTACATAATATGTCTGCTCGCCGTCGTGATGGTTCGTCTTCTAAATATTGTTTTGATATCACGTCTACTCGTGGTTTGTATTATATTGGGAGCTTTGATTTATTATGTTGTTATGTTGTTTTACGGCTTATTGTTTATTATTTTTTTTGTTGTTTTCGATTGTTATGTTTGTGAATATAGGCTTGTGATTACGTTTTTTTTCTATTTAGATTATTGAAGAGAAGCTCTTCAAACGAGCGAGAAAAAGGGTCGAACGCAGTAAGAAGGTGTTTAGTGTAGTATATTCTTGGATTTTCTATTCTGGTTTAAGAATTCTTTTTAGGTAGGCTCACTAAACAAGCTCGAGACTACTCTGCTCTCAGGTTTTTTTTTTTACTTTACGTTCCCTTTGTTTACATTGTCCTTTCCATTGGATTTTCTAATTGTTTAGTTTTCTCTTATTGAGCAGGAGGTCTGGTCGTCTTCCTAAATTCCTTCTCCTTGCCCGAGAACTGGCTAAGCAAGTGGAGAACGAGATTAAGGAGTATGCGCCTTATCTGCGCACTGTTTGTGTCGTGGTGTTATTGTTGTTGTTTGAAAAATCTGGAAGGATCATTGATTTGTTCGAAGGAATGAGCCTCGAATTGGGTGAAGTTGAGTATTTGGTACTTGGCGAAGCTGATCAGATGCGCTGTTGGGTTTGATGAGGCCCTGGAAGCAATTCTTGAAAATCTCCCACAGAAGCGACGAAGCATGCTTTTCTCAGCAACTATGCCTACGTGGGTCAAGAAGCTAGCGAGGAAATGCCTTGACAATCCCTTGAAAATCGATTTGTTAAAAGCTTTCTTTTGCTTTCCTCTTTGTTCCTTCTCATTGTTCAGCTAGACTAAGATGCTTAATGCTATGGTTTGATCCTGAATATATGGTACCTTATATATGTTGAGAAGATACGTCTATATATTCGCAATCCTGGTTAGTAATCTTCTGTGCTGTTTTAGTTTTAGAAATATGGTTTATAAATTTTATACTTAATTTATTGAGTGTTTTTAAAATACCAGTATAAAGGAATCGAGACATGATGAAGAAAAGAATCGCTGATCCACTTTTTTATCCATTTTTTGGATCTTCTTCAGAAAGAATCGTTAAGTTGGCCTTTTCTTCGAGATTAACACAACCCCAAGATGTGTAGATGAATATCAAAATCTCCTTTCTTATTTTTCCGCTTTCCTTTTATTTTTGATTTTTGTTCTGATTTTTTTACTGTAGATCTGGTTTCTGTTAGCTTATTAGAGGGGAAATTTGTAAGTTTGGTGTGGCACGTTGAAACGTTTACATCTTTGTTTTTGTAATTCGTATGCCGGTGGATAGCAAAAAGATGAAGAGGATAATTAGAGAAGGTGTTTACGTTTAAGCTCATATACGGGTCTATGAATGATCAAGTCTGGCTCATTTTGCTTGCAAGGTTTGAAACTTTTTCATGTTTTCAATTAAGAGTAACAAAGCATGATTCTGATTCATTATGACTGAAAAATTTAAACCTTCGCAAATAACCCTGTTTCTCAGATTTTTTTTTTAATACTATCGTATTTGCATGTGTTGTTTTGGTGTAGTTGATCAACAAATACCAAGACCCCAAAATTTTACCTAAAATAGAGTTAATTTTTTTTTACTGTCATGAGACGTCTCACGAGAACACACGTATCCTAGACTTGGGATTTAATATATTTTGATTCCTTGCTTTACACGCTTATGATGAGCGTTATTTTCCTCTCTCAGTTGTTGCAGCAATATTGAAAGGAGAAGATGGAGAGACACGGTGGAGTCAATATAAGGTTTTAGCTTGTAACAAAATTTGTTTGTTTTTATGTATATCAAATCTTAAGTTGGGTTTTGTTACTTGTACCTCAAGAGGACAAGGACTTCCGGTTGTAGGCCGAGTGCGGTTGATCGATAGCATGGAGAAGAAAGAAACTCAGCAACTCGAAGTTATGACATTGTGGTCAGTGATCTCTCAGTGGAAGGAACAGAAAATCTACGAGATAAGCAAGATGCAAGCAAGAAGGCAATTAAATCCTTATCGGCCAAAGCATGTATTGACTCATCTGGGTAATGTTATTTTGAAATGTGATAAATGAACAATCCCTTTCTTTGTGTAATGTGAAAGACCAAACCTTTTTCTTGAATAAAAAAACTTGCAGGACCAATTGGAGCAGCTCTGCTGCCAAGAAACCGTCGTCTCACGTCCACAATCCAATGGAAAACTCTAGAGAGCATTTATTGGAAATCCAGCGACTATGACATGTTAAGTTTGTTTACTTAAAAAAGTTGTGAGTTATAGCTAGGTGTTTCAATAGAAAGTTAGTAACAAATTCTTGGGTTGCAAGTGGTTCATTATTTGACACCAGATAATAACTCCTTTCACGAGGATTACTTTTGCAGCTAATAAGTGTGCATTCTTTTTTGATTTATTGTGCATGTTAGAGATATATAATGGAGCTTTAAACTATATCTATATCACCAATCTGTGATTTGCATTTTGTAATGTCAAAAATCTTTTGAACTGTTTTTAATGATCGTCGGTTAGCTGATCATTTTGGAAGGACAAATATTGGTAACTGGAAAAAATGGCTCTCTGTCTTTATCTATAAGATATTTTGTTTAGACTATGATGAATATTATGCGCATACGAAAGAAACAGTCTGTCCACTGTCGTGAAAGCTATGTTTTTCCCCCCTTTCAGAAGCTTATGTTTATACAATTGTTTGTTTCCACAAAAATTTTTTTTGTTATTAGTTTAATATGTTCAATTCACATAATTTCTCGAAGCTCTTAGCTCCCTACAATATGGAACTAAGCCGAGATGGCCCGTATATCAAAGTCGAGATGCTTGGCCATTGCGAATTTGCATAGATTATTAGTATTGAATTAACGAAAAATCGGGAACTGAGAATGATTTGATGAAAGACATGAGCATGACATTAAGGGTATAAATAATTTTAGTTAAGAAAGAAAATATCTTTCGTTTTTTATTTTATTTTCCTAATGTTTTAATAATCAACGCACACCAATACAACAAAGTCGGACGAGACGATCATGCAAGAAAAAAAACAATCAAGACTCCCAAGTCCTAAATCGAAAGCTAACAAAGAGGTCAATAGTAAATCAGCCGGTTCTCTTTAGAAAATAGGAGTCATGGACACTGATCCAAGCTGGCCATAGTTAAAGCCACTCCACAGGGAAGAATAGCAGAGAAAAGGGGAGAGAAGAAAAAACAGAAAAAGGAAGAAGAAGAAGAAAAAGAAGAAGAAGAAGTGAAAAGATGAATAACGAAGAAGAAAAAGAGGAAGAAGAAGAACGGGAAGAGGAGAGAGGGAGAAGAAGAAAAAGAAAAAGAAAAAGAAAGGAGATGACGGGAAAGAAAGGAGAATAAGGGAGAGGGAGAGGGAGAAGTAGAACGAAGAAGAAGACAAAGAATAGGGAAAAAGAAGAAGAAGAATAAGGGAGATGGAGAAAAAGAAGAACAAGACAATGTAAATCTAAATATTTTTTGCGACCAAACCTAATATAACTAATAATGAAAACATAAACCTTTTATGTATATATATTGCTTGCTACCTCTACGTTACTTTGTATCTTACCGCCGTTAGTTTTGATTTAGTATTTCAATAACTTTCACAATGGTTTTGTCTCTTTATATAACTGATTTGTGTGTTGTGAATGTATATGTTTTCGGTGTTTCTGTTTATATTATTCACGCTTGCAAGTTTTGCTGCGAATCTTATGAGAATAATATATTGTTTCATTTGTTTGATTTCTAGATGTAAACAAACTATAAATCGGTTCTGACAACTGAGGATAACTCACACATGTTAATATAACTTTTTTATAAATTGATTTTCTCAATTGGATATATGGTTTGTTATATGTAATATTACTTAAATACACATGTTATTATCAAATAATAAAAAATATATATTAGAAAACAAGATATAAAAACAATAACTTGCTCATGAATATAAAATCATATAAAGTCAAATTATAAAATCAGAGTTTTCAAACATCTAAATAAATCAATAATATTAATTTTTAGAAAATGAACTAAACCCGTTGTGCAGGGAAAACACCTAGTGAGTTATATGTTTGATATGCCATCACGTAAAGTTACTATTTTTTTTTCTTTTTCTTTTCTATACCATGTCTAACCAAAATAAAACTTCAACTATTGGTATAGTTCAGCTGGTATAAGAGAGAACTAAACATCATCAAGTAAAGACGAATTTATTTGTTAACAAACATGGTTTATTACACAAATGTTCTTTCAAAATAAAATTTGATAGTAGGCATGACCAAAATCAAACCGTAATCATATTTTGGATCGTAACTGTATCGTTTTTAAACTTAAATGGACCGTACCGTTTTTAAACCGTAATCGGACCGTAACCATATATAACGGTTAAAAATCGTAACAGTTAACCGTAAAAATATATTAGTTATGGTTAAAAAAATTATTAACTGTAACCGAATCAAAACCATCAATTATGAAAAGTTCTACAAGCTATAACTGATTCCTGACGCGTAACTACTATCAAATGTTATATATTATCATCTACAACTTCATCATCAACATTAAGAACGTTAGCCACAATTTTTTATAAACTTTGAACATCTAAGCATGTATCACTTTCATCTAGATAGTCGAATATGTTATTGACATCTTTTCTTTTTCGATAATTGAGATTATTAATCACAACTTTATGTGTTATAAATGTTGTTTGACTCATCTTCCAAATTTATTGATGCGACATCTAGAGAACAAATTTTGCATGGTTGAAAATAATTTGCTATTATCTATTGATGATTATTAAGAGTTCAAACCAAAACAAACTTCTATAAATTAATAACTCTATAAAATAATAAAATTTTGAAGTTTCTAACATTATTAATTTATAGAAGTTTTACTGTATGGTTGATTATAACGATTACGATTCCGAAGATTACGAAGCCTATGAAGGCAAATATTTCGAACGCTCTGATCAAATTGACAATCGTTCGTTGCTTGAAGCTATTGATTACCTCATCAACAAGAGGTGCAAGAAGCTTAGATATGTACTGAACAATGTGAGTGGCTTAAAAAGATTATTTGTTATCTGATAATTATTTTTATTGTTGTTTGCTAGTTTTGTTGTGAGGATTCTGATAATGAATCTACTAAGAAGCGATTTGATTTTGATTTTTGATTCTCATTTGTTTGATGCCCACTGTGAAACTAAACCAGTAGCAGAGACAGTTGTTAGGGGAATTTAGTAATTTATTTTATTTACGAGCATCACTAAGTTCGCCAGCTTGATGAGCGTGTGGATCTTATAATGAAATTTTGATTGTTTTTGGTTTCGTCGTGAGGATCGTGATACTGAATTTTTAATTGTTGCTTGCTATTTGTTTTTGGTTTTGGTTTCGAGCTTGTGAAGACTGAGGATGCTGCTGCTTTAGAACGTCTTATCGGCATGTGTTGTGTTTTCCTTAGTACTTCATGGAATCTCGTCACAGATGATAATGTCTACCTAAGCTTATAGATCACCCAAGAAGCTACACGGCCTTGGATGCTCTAAGAACCATAGGTTCTTTAGAGACCATCTTCTTGGCTTCCTGCAAGTGCAAGCTCGCTGCCTATATGACACAATGGTCGTGATCATCGACGAAACATTTTTCTGGCTTTATGGCTCTAAAGCAGCGGCAACAGAAGGAGAAGGAGCATGAAAAGCTGAGGGAGAAGAAGAAGCTCAAGGAGAAGGAATTGACTATTGGTTGGTATTTATCAATAGTCCTCGACTGTAGCTTCTTTCAGAAATTTATTTTCTTTTTAAATAATGTTTTTGTTAGTTTAGTTTTTTTTTATATCCATTTTCATTTTATGTTGACATATACTATTTTATGAAGGTATTAACATTTTTAAGACATAATTTCTTTTATTTTTTTGTTAGTCTAGTTTTTTATCTTGATATTTCAAATAGGTAGCTTACATATCAAGTCAATATCTTTTTAAATGATTTATTCTTTTGATATTAATTTCTATTTAGTTTAGAGTGATACAATTATTTGGAGGTCTTCACTTGCTTTAAGAAATAATTTTCTAAAAATTTAACCTAAATATCAAGTTAATTTTATTTTTGATGTTTTTTCTTTATTACTTTAGTTCTTTTGATATTGATTTATCTTTTATTTTGAGATATTTTTTTTCGGATATTGACATTTTTTAAGAATAATTTCCTTCTTTCTTTTTGTTAGTTAGTCTTTTTTATGTTGGTTTTTTAAAAATTATCTTATATATCAAGTTAATTTTTTTAGATAATTTATTTTAGATGATTTTATGAAAGGAAATAAATTTATGACAGAAGCTAATCATTTTTTTTTTTTTGGCAAAGGCCATCCAATGTCAAATTTATAACATAAATCTATTTTTTCTGAATTAATATGTTTGAGATTTTCCATATTTTTAGCTGTCATTTTATTGAATTTTATGACGCATATCAAAAAATGCAATCAAGTAGTAATGCAGAACAAACAAAACAAATACAGATTAAGGTGAAATGTAAAACAAATGTAGATTTGCAAATAATCATATTATATTAAATAGTGGAACAATATAAAATGATGTAAATCAAACATTTAAAAAATCAGAAAATACATATAAATGCAATAAATAAGACATTTGAATTTTAAATATTATCAAAAATTAAATTCAATTACAAAATAAAAAGAAAATTTTAAAAATAAAAATTAATACAAAGTAATTTCATTTGTCTATATGTATTTGCAATATAAATGAAATAAATATAATTATAAAAATAAATATGTTTAAAAATTTAAACAATATAGAAAAATTTAATTACAACACCGAAGTGATAAATAATTTGAAAAATCTAATATTTATAACTAACTTAGAGTTAATAGAAAAATGAAAAAAAAAACAGATCTCCAAGTGTTAAGCAACTGATTAGAACATAAGAATAAAAATTATAAATAAAAATTAATATAAATATTTATTTTTCTCATAATGTATTTATAATATTTGGTTTTGCAATATTTTATTTGGAAATTTAAAGTCTATATGCGAACTAGACCTGATTTATTAATTATTAAAAATATAAAATTAAAAGTCTTTCACCATATATAGACCGGGCCCGGATCCGGAGCTGGACGTGGATCAGAACCCAGACCCGGGCCTGATTAGCCATCGGACTTTTAAGTTGCCCCGCTCGGTGCTTCGAATTTTTCTCTCTATTTCTTCTCCGGCGAAGTGGCGTCAGTTGAACAGAGTCATGGCCACGAAAGCTCCAAATTCCGGCGGATCTGGGGAAATTCTCCCAATTACTCCCTCTCTTCCTGTCACTCCTGAAACTCCGTCGGGAATCGCCACGTCTTCACAGTCAGCTCAACCGCCTTCTTCGTCTTCCGATATCGAATGTATCTACGTACCTAGCTACTCCCGTAAGTCTGAAACTCTGAGGAATCTTCAATTATTCTTTTATTTTTCTTCTTCACTGCTGCTTCTTATGGATTTTGTATTCGCACCGTTCGATTTGAGTGATTAGGGTGGTTTTCGTGGACAGAAATCAACGAATGCGAGGTCAGGTCGCTGCCGGAATTATTCGATTCGAGATCTTCCTCGAAAAACCCTAGGTTTTATCTCTACTTAAGGAACTCAATCATCAAGCAGTACAGGAACGAACATCCTCGAAAGATTAGCTTCACGGACGTTCGGAGAACTCTCGTCAGTGATGTAGTCTCTATTCGCCGCGTCTTTGATTTCCTCGACTCATGGGGGCTTATCAACTATTCTAGCTCCAGCTCTGCTAAGCCGCTCAAGTGGGACGAAAAGGAGTCCGGAAAATCCGCCGGCGATGCTACCTCTGATCCTCCCACGACGGTTAAAGAAACTACCAAGAGAATCTGCAATGGCTGCAAGTCGGTTTGCAGCATAGCTTGTTTTGCCTCTGATAAGGTTTGATATCGTACCTAAAACTCAATTTTGTGTTGCAGCCATACAGGTTTCACTGAGTTTGTCACTTGGATGATGCCAATAGCAAAAGCCTATACTTATGAAACTAAGTACTTTTTGTTTGTTTTCAGCATGAGTTGACATTGTGTGCGAGGTGCTATGTCCGTGGTAACTATCGTGTTGGTATAAACTCGTCGGAGTTTAAGCGGGTTGAGCTTAGTGAGGAGTCGAAGACAGTGTGGTCCGAGAAGGAAACTCTGCAGCTGCTGGAAGCTGTTATGCACTTTGGAGATGACTGGAAGAAGGTTGCCCCGCATGTTACTGGCAGAACCGAGAAGGATTGTGTTTCTCAGTTTGTCAAGCTTCCGTTTGGGGAGCAGTTTAGCAAAGAGTCCGACTCTGAGGATGCTTTAGAGACATTTGATCTGATCAAGGGCTCTCCTAATCCTGAGTATGAAGGAAGAATTAAAGACGGCTCGTCTCCCAATAAGCGGATGAAATTGACGCCTCTAGCAGATGCAAGCAACCCAATAATGGCTCAGGTTTGAAATCAACATACTATTTGACTAATCTTTTCCATGTGTTAATATGCATGAAAATTGAAACTTTTTGTTGACAAAGTACAATTAAACATTCTTAATAGCTTGATCAATTCTGCTGTTAGGCTGCTGAAGAATAGTCCAGTTTCTGCACTGAGCTGTTCCATGACTTTTGTAACTGTCTCTTTATTAGACCCTATGGCTAGAATACCTTGTTTGGCTTCCTTTAAATTCTTGTAATATGGAATTCTAGGTGTCATGTAAAAGAGTTTACATATGGTGTTAGATAATTTTGTGCTGTGTTACTTGTATTAAATCTTGGTTGTTATGCTTCATTGGCTGCCTTTGAATGAATTTTTTCCCGTCATGTTGTCTCCAGGCTGCTTTTCTTTCAGCTTTGGCTGGCACAAATGTTGCAGAAGCAGCAGCTCGAGCGGCAGTGACAGCTCTATCTGATGTAGACCACGAGGCTGAGGAAAACGTTGGTGGAGATCCAAATAGACAAGGTATCAAGGACCAAGCTAACATGTGCGGTCTGTTTCTGTCCATGCCAAACCCCATTAGTGTGACACTTTGTTTTCTGATACGCAGAGATCAATGGTGACTCGAGTGGTGAAACCGCTAGAAACGACTCAGAGAGAGGTTTGGCTGATGCGAAATCTCTGATTGAGAAAGAGGAGCAGGAGGTAGAAGGAGTCATCAGAGAGATTGTAGAAGTAGAGGTTAGTAATAATCTCCATAAACATTTTTGTATGGCTATGGTTAATTTTGATTGATGTTGGAAAAGACGAAATTGTTACAACAGATGATGAAGATTCGAGATAGGATTGTACATTTCGAGAAATTGGATTTGGAAATGGAGAGAAGCCGGAAACAAATGGAGGAGATGAAGAATCTGCTTTTCGCTGATCAATTAAACATCTTCTTCCACACAAGAAGAGCCCGTAAAGCTGAAGATAGAGTAGAGTGTTAGAATCTAGAACGCACTTTGAGTTTGAAACTGTTGTTGCTTTTTCAATCTTGTTCTCGTTAAGGAGACTTGTTTTGTAGTTTACTTAAGATGCCCAACGAAATGAGATGAAATCGAATTGGTAGAAATAAGGGTGGGTATAGAAAACCGAACCAAACCAAACTGAGCTGCACCGGAATAAAGTTTCTCAAACTAAAATCGAGCCGTTATTTTTTCCATTGATCACCAAGTGCCTTGTTAACTTCTATCATAATTATAAATAATACGAAAGTCCACATGGCCGTCATATGGTTAAAGTACACGCCATTTCCTTGTATTGTCACTTCCTAAAAAAATTGTGATAAACCTCTCTTGTGTGTTAATCAACACTATTTGATAAAAATAAATAAAATGCCATAATATTATTTATTTTTACCACTTTCCGTAACTAATGTTGTTGATGTCAATCTCCTAGCCATGAACAATCGTCTTCTTACTAATTTGTGTTACACTAATTCTGTATAATGTCTTTGTAATCATTCTTTGAAATTAATAAAATTTGTTTGTCGGACAAAAAAAAACAATCGTCTTCTTACTAGAATATAGTTTATAGATCACACTTTACAACAAATTTATATGTCACTAAATCCATGTGTGGATATATATATTACCCATTCTTATAATGTTATATTAACTTGTCGTCCACCAATTTGTATCGTTTCCTCGAACCCATATCCTTACACGTATAAACCATCTGATTCTGCTTCTCACAGTCCAATGTTGTGTTCTACGATACAAATCAACCGTTAAAACAATGTAGTATATCACAAAGAACAAGTAGATATAAGGTAGATTCACTTAGTATTCAAGTTTTGTTTCGTCGGACATTGTTTTCCGAAAAATCGGAGAAGGGGGCGTCAATTAGTAACCAAGTTTCCACGCTCGCAATGCTTGATTATATAGTTACGTTTAGAGTTGTTACATATCTTTTTTTTTGTTATATAGTTGCTTCTTCCTTCAGAGTTTAAGCTATGCAATCTCAAAATCTTGTGTTATTGGGAAAAATATATCTAAGTTATATTTCATATATCCAAAGATGTATATAATTTCCTATTAGATAAATATCAATTTATGGTTTTCCTTTTTTGTTGTATTAGGAAATAAGGCAAGAGTTGTATATAAATATATATCTCGACCTAACGTTCTTTTAATAATTTTGTTAGGGTTTTTGTTTGGGATGGCTAGATTCTACAGGGATGTATACAAGTTGGTGGAGGATCCTTCATGCGATTCAATAATCTCATGGGGCAAAAGCAACAAGAGTTTAATCGTCTGGCGTCCGGAAGAGTTTGATAAAAAAAGGCGTTTTCGAGATCCGTAGGATTACTAAGCCGCAATTTCAAAGAGTTTGTGGAGGACCTTAAGTTTTACGGATTCAAACGGATCAACAAGGGATCTGAGCAGCTGGAATTTGGGAACGATGATTTCGTTAGAGGTCAACCAGAGCTTTTGAAGAGGATGGAGGCCAAGTCTATGCCCAAGACTCTGAGGAAATTCACCGCTGGATACAGAGCAAGGAAAGCAGCGGATCTGATTCAGAAGCTACGAGTCATCTGATCGCCTTCAAAAGCTACGAATCTGATCCCAAAAAAAAAAAAAAATCAATCATGCTTTAATGAATGATAAACAACTTTTCGTGAGTTGAGTTTGTTTATTGTTGTGGTTTCAGTTGCTTTCTTGTGTATCAAAACTTTGGTGGCTGTCTTAAATTAATGAGATTTGATTTTTTTTTTGGTTGTATCAAAACCCGTACATGGCTCTTAAGCGAGGGAACAGTTACTTTTACTTGCATATATATATTAACACAGTCGTTAGCTATGAAACTTTGGAGAAAATGGTTTGAAAAGTTGCTTTGTTTACTATCGAGCAGACAGATGCTTTGTTTATTATCGAGCAGCTTGACTGATATAATATCAGAACACGAGAAGGATTTGGAGTTTTTCTTGGGCCAACAAAATCTATCTATTGAATGGTTTCTACGATACAAGATGATTCTGACATGTTTATGTAATATACTTTTTTCGACACTAGATTAGGATCCGCGTTTACGCGGATTTATAATAACAAAATTTTCAACCCGTTAAAATGATTTTTTTTAAAAAAAAAATTAGAAAACAAAATCGGATCACTACTTTAAAAATTTATATATTAAAAACACAAAATCGAAACCTAAAAGTTATTTATTAATTTTAGTTCTCATATTTTTTCAATTAAAATATTCAAAACATAGAATCTATTGCGGATCTTAAGCAACATTAACCATATTTCTTTTGTAGTTCACACACTTTATCAACTATTTTTTTCTGTTATGCTGCGTTAAAAATTTGGGTATGCAATTCGAGTCATTCGAGTATGTTAACGATCTCTCCATTAACACTCTCCAAGCAAACAAAATATTTATTTCTCTTCATAGTCATCTCCCCATATATGATATTTCTGCTCTCTATCGAAGTTATACTTCTAAAGACTCGCGTCAAAAGTCTCTCTCCCCATATATGATATTTCTGCTCTCTATCGAAGTTATACTTCTAAAGACTCGCGTCAAAAGTCTCTATACATGATTTTCCTCCTCATTGAATTCATCATCGTCTAATGTCATATCATTAGCATATAAGCTTTTATTTTCTTAATTAGAATATATCATGGTTAATCTTATTGATTTTTTTTTCCTTATGTTAACTTGTAATAGATCCTTTTGTTTTATATAACAAAATTTTAAACTCGTTAGAATGATTTTTTTTTAAAAACAGAAAACAAAATCGGATCACTACTCTAAAAAAATATGTATATTAAAAACACAAAATCGAAACCTAAGAGTTATTTATTCATTTTAATTCTCATGTGTTTTCAATTTTTGAAACCTAAGAAATATGTATTTATTTTAATTCTCATATGTTTTCAATTAAAATATTCAAAACACAAAATCTGTTGTGGATCCTAAGCAACATTAACCTTACTTTTTTTGTAATCCACACACTTTATCAACTATCTTTTTCTGTTTTGTTGCGTTAAAAATTTGGGTATGCAATTCGAGTCATTCGAGTATGTTAACAATCTGCTCATTAACTCTCTTCAAGCAAACAAAGTCTTTTTTCTCTTCATAGTCATCTCCCGTATATAATCGCTCTGCTCTCTAGAGAAGTTATGCTTCTCAAGACTCGTGTCAAACGCCTCTCTACATTATCAAAATTTTATAATAACAATATTTTAAACCCGTTAGAATGATTTTTAAAAAAATAGATTACAAAATCGGATTACTACTCTAAACAAAATATGTATATTAAAAACACAAAATCAAAACCTAAGAGTTATTTATTTATTTTATTTCTCATGTGTTTTCAATTTTTGAAACCTAAGAAATATGTATTTATTTTAATTCTCATATCTTTTCAATTAAAATATTCACACACAAAATCTTTTGTGAATTCTAAGTAACATTAACCCTACTTCTTTTGTAATACACACACTTTATCAACTATCTTTTTCTGTTTTGTTGCGTTAAAAATTTGGGTATGCAATTCGAGTTATTCAAGTATGTTAACAATCTCCTCATTAACTCTCTTCAAGCAAACAAAGTCTTTTTTTCTCTTCATATTCATCTCCCGTATATAATCGTTCTGCTCTCTAGAGAAGTTATGCTTCTCAAGACTCGTGTCAAAAGCCTCTCTACATAATCTTCCTCTTCATTGAATTCATCATCGTCTAATGTCATATCATTAGCATATAGGATTTTATTTTCTTAATTGGAATATATCATAGCTAATCTTATTTACTTTTATTTTTATTTTCCTTTTCTTAAATTCTAATAGATCCATTTGTTTTATTTTCCTTTTTTTTAAATTGAAATCTATTTTATTAAATCATATTAAGTAAATAAGATTTATAGTTAATCTTATTTACTTTTTTTAAAAAATATTTTTCTTTTTTTAAATTGAAATAGATCCTTTTGTTTTATATAATAAGATTTTTTAGATATATCTTTTTATTTTATTTTATTTTTTTAACTATGACACGTGTCAAGATCTGATCGATTAACTTAACACATTTTATTTTCCTTTTTTTAAATTGAAATCTATTTTATTAAATCATATTAAGTAAATAAGTTTTATAGTTACTCTTATTTACTTTTTTTTATATTTTCCTTTTCTTAAATTGAAATAGATCTTTTTTTTTTTTAACTATGACGCGTGTCAAAATCTGATCTATTAAATTAACACGTGTCGCGATCATGTTAATTATTAACTTTGACGCATCCTACTTTATATAATAAGATGTTTATAGAATATATAATATACTCAACTAGATATGGACTCGTGCGTTGCACAGGTTTTTTGTTTAATTTTGTAGTTGAAATCGATGATTTAAATTTTAAGTTTTATTTATAAAAAATTAACCCTTTTGTTTATTTCTTTTTTGTTTTTCAAATGTTTTTTACTTATATCTAATACATGGTTGTGTTTCAGTGTAATATTTTATTCGAATGAAAATGATTTGTCTAATACTTTAGAATAAGTATTTACTGGCTCTTGATAAATTAGTGGCTGTTTTTTTATTGAACACTGATAATTAGTTGCCCTAAACACTAATCTAATAATAGCTCAATCCGAAATAAAAGGGGTTTAGTTATCTATAAATTTATTGGGTTGCATTAGTGGTTTTAATCGTGACCCATTTTATGTTTTAAGAGTCTTCTCCACCGTTCACTTATATTGTGGTGGTAAAATGGAGAAAGTAGAGCAGGTCGACATCTCTTTTAAAATTAATTGTTTAGCTTATGTTCTAAAATTAAAGTTAATCTTATTTATATTTATTTTTCTTTTAGGATTACTTTTTTATCTTATATTTTTCAAATTGAAGTTAATCTTATTACTTTTGGTTTTTTTTTTCCTAATTTCAAATTTATCCTTTTGTTTTGTAGTTCTTTTTTTCTTTATAAATTTTATTTAATTTTATAATTTTCTAAAATAAGATTTTATCCTTACTATATTTTGCTCTGAAATTTTATTAATTAACATTATTTTATCAAGACACGTGTTAAAATCTATTTTCCAAAATTTAAGTTTATCTTATTTACTTTTAGTTTTTATTTATATTTTTTAATTGAACTATATTTTTTCTTTTCTTCTAATCTTATATAGTTTTGTTTTTTTTTTCTAAATTGAAATTTATCCTTTAAATAACTTCTTTGTGATTCTTTTTTTCTTTAAAAATATTATTTCATTTATCCTTTAATTATAATTTTTCCTTTTTTGTAATTCTTTTTTTCTCTAAAAATATTATTTGACACATGTCAAAATCTCAATCTTGATTTTCTTTTCTTCTAATCTTATTTACTTTTTATTGTTTTTGCTATCATTTTATTTGTTCTTACTTTTCCATTTCCATTCAAGAGTTCATATGTATTTCCACGCCTTCTTTCCAGACCCCGAAAATTTGACTCTTTTTTTAATTCCTTTTTAATTTTTAATTTTTAATTAAAATATTTTTTTTTCATTTCTTCTAATCTTATTTAATTTTTATTTGTTTTTTCTAAATTAAAATTTATCTTTTTTATTTCATCTTTTTTGTAGTTCTTTATTTCTTTACAATTTTATTTGATTTATATTTTTCTACTTTTTTAATTTTTTTCTGTAGAAATATTATTTGACACATGACAAAATCGTAACCAAGATTTTCTTTTCTTCTAATCTTACTTACTTTTGTTATTTTTTTATAAATTGAAATTTATCTTTTACTTGATCTTTTTTTGTAATTCCTTTTTTCTTCACAAATATTATTTGATTTATCGTTTTTATTATATTTTCCCTTTTATACAATTCTTTTATTTGATCTTTCCTTTTTTGTAATTCATTTTTCCTTAAAATATTATTTGATTTATCCTCTCGAGCAGGTCGACATCTCTTTTTCTTTTAGGATTAGTCGGTTAACTTATATTTTATAAAATTGAATTTAATATTATTATTTTTGGTGTTTTTTTCTTAATTTGAAATTTATCCTTTTCTTTTTTTTGCTTTTTTCGTAATTCTTTTTTCTTTAGAAATATTATTTAGTTTTATAATTTCTTAAACTAAGATTTCATTTTTCAATATATTTTACCCGGCAATTTTTTTAATTAACATTATTTTATCGCGACACGTGTTAAAATCTCGTTTTATACAAATATTATTTGATTTATTCTTTATTTATATTTTCTTTTTTGTGTATTTACTTTTTTCATTAGAAATATTATTTGACACTTGTCAAAATATTAATCGAGATTTCTTTTCTTCTAATCTTATTTAATTTTTGTTACTTTTTCTAAATCAATTTTTTTATTAATTTTGATTTATTTATTTGATATTTCTTTTTTTTTTGTAATTCATTTTTCCTTTTTCGTTTTTTTGTAATCTATTTGTTCATTTGAAATATTATTTAACACATGTCAAAATCTTAATCGAGATTTTCTTTTCTTTTAATCTCATTTAATTTTTGTTATTTTTTCTTTTCTTTTTTGTAACTCTTTTTTTTCTTTACATTTATTTTGGTCTATCCTTTTTATTAAACCAATTATACCAATTAAAATTTATTTTGATTTCTCTTTTTTGTCAGATTTTTCCTTTTTTAAATTCTTTTTTCTCTAAGATAAGATTTGACACGTGTCAAAATCTGCTCGATTAACTTGACACGTGCCAAAATCTCGTCGATTAACTTGACACGTGTCGCGATCATGTTAATTTCTAACTTTGAAATTTTTTTTTCTAAATTAAAATTTATTTTTATTTAATCTTTCCTTTTTTGTAATTCTTTTTTTCTTTACATTTATTTTGGTTTATCCTTTTTATTAAACCAATCAAAATTTATTTTGATTTATCATTGTTATAATATTTTTTCCTTTTTTAATTCCTTTTCTATAAGATAAGACTTGACACGTGTCAAAATCTGATCGACTAATTAAAATTTATTTTTTTTTATTTTAATATTTTCTTTTTTGTAATTCTTTTTTTCTTTACATTTATTTTGGTTTATCCTTTTTATTAAACCAATTAAAATTTATTTTGATTTATCATTGTTATTATATTTTTCCTTTTTTAATTCTTTTTCTATAAGATAAGATTTAACACGTGTCAAAATCTGATCGATTAAATTAACACGTGGCGCGATCATGTTAATTATTAACTTTGACGCATCCTACTTTATATAATAAGATTCTATATTAAAAAGAATACAAAATAGTTTTTTAAAATTTAATTATATTTTCCAAACTTTTTATATGATTACCAACAGAAAAAAAATTGAAATAAAAGAAAAAGATAAATAGAAAAATGGAAATAATTACATACTTGACATAATAATCCAAATATCTAAAGATTTGCAAAAATCTCTTTTTTCGTACTAGGACAAAATCACTCGTTATATATTTACTGGTCTTAAAAATAAAATATAAAAACCCTAAAAATTGTAGGCAGGGATCCTCTTTTGCTTTATTCCCTGAATTTTCGCCTACTTATTGTAAGTTTTCTCTCTCCCTCTCTCTCTTTCATGTAATTTCGAGATGTCTGTTATGATTTTTCTATTCTTTCAATAAAAATAATAATATTTTGTAAGTTTTTAATAATAATATATTAAAAAAAGTATAAGTTTTTTTTTCTTAAAAGTATACTATTTTTTTATCTTAAACTTAAATTCGGAAACATCAAAGCGCGATCCGCTTTTCTAAATTTTTTTTTTTTGAGAGATCTAAAAATCCTTTCGAATGCAGAATTGTTAAAATCTTGGAGGTTAAACTGAATTTTTCCCTTCTCGGGCGTTGTTTGATTAGGGTTAGGGCTTTAAATTTCGAACTTTCTCTCCTCGGGGATGGTACAATCTCCACTTCAGAGCTTCAATGGAAACTAGGGTTTTGTGGTTAAATTTCTGTTAAAACAGTTTCTCTTTTTTTTTTGGGAAAGTGAGGAAAAATGTCAGGATCTGAGACGGGGTTAATGGCGGCGAGCAGAGAATCAATGCCATTCACAATGAGTCTCCACCAGCAGCACAATCAAGCTCCGCCGCAGCAGTCTCAGAACATGCAATTATCCTTCGGCGCCGCCGACGAAACCGCTCTCTACAAGCCGATGGGCTCGTCGGCGTCACCACCGACGCAGTACCAACACAGCTCATCCGGCGGAGGCGGCGGCGGCGGCGGGAATCCTGCTCTGAACATGAACATGCCCGTAACCATGACCGGGAGTGAGCCCGTGAAGAAGAGGAGAGGCAGACCGAGGAAATACGGGCCGGAAAGCGGCGGAATGTCACTGGGTTTGGTTCCCGGAGCTCCTTCTTTCACCGTCAGCCAACCTAGTGGCTCCGGCGGCTCCGGCGGAGGAACCTCGCCTACGGTTAAGAAGATGAGAGGAAGACCTCCTGGTTCTAGCAAGAGGCACAAGCTTCAAGCTTTAGGTATTTATACAATTTTTTTTTCTTCTATTGGAATCTTCTTCCTCACGTGCTGGAATTGGAAAGTTCTGGTGGCTTGGATCTTCTGTGTCGGGCTGCAATCAATTAGGAATATACTTGTCAAATGGTGAATATGGTAAACAATGACCTCGAGAAATCATCCCCTTGGAATTAGATTCCGTCTCAAATTACTTATATGCCCTTTTGCGTATCTTCTTCGACCATCTCTTAACTCTTTTGTGGCTTTTGGCTTCTCACTGTCTTTATTAGTAACTCTTTCTTAGTTCATTGTTCTTAATTCTTATTCCATTTAACTGCAAGCTTGACCACAGATTCTTGTTGTCGCAGGCTCGACAGGAGTCGGATTTACGCCTCATGTACTTACCGTGAGGACTGGAGAGGTCTCTATCTTCTTGAGTTTCCTTATTTCACTGCTAAGATGTCTCTCTTAACTCATATCTTTCTAGCAAACGATCACTAAGTTCTCCAAATCATGTGAATGTCGAGAGTGCGAGTTGTTGTGTTAAGGTCAAACATTATTGGTAACAAGAGGATGATGAATTTGATCCCTGACAAAGATTATGTTGTGTGTGTGCTGTCTGTAGTGCTGACATTTTAGGTTCCATTTGATTTCGTCAGGGTTTAGAGCTGACATTTTTTTTTTTAATGATTTGGGACAGGATGTATCATCAAAGATAATGGCGTTTTCTCAGAATGGACCACGCGCTGTGTGCGTCTTGTCTGCAAATGGATCTATCTCCAACGTGACTCTTCGCCAGTCCGCCACATCCGGCGGAACGGTTACATACGAGGTATCAAGATTCTTCAGTTTCTTTGTCTCTGACCTTTTTGCTGCTTAATACCTGAGTGAGTTTTTTTTACATTGAAAATTTAGGGGAGATTTGAGATTCTGTCTTTATCGGGCTCGTTCCTTCTGCTGGAGAACAATGGTCACAGGAGCAGGACGGGAGGTCTAAGTGTGTCCTTATCGGCTCCGGATGGTAATGTCCTAGGTGGTTGTGTTGCAGGTCTTCTCATAGCAGCATCACCTGTTCAGGTCATCTCTCCCTTCTTTCACTACAAAATCTTTTGATATATCGATATGTTCATAAGAACAATGTAAGGACACATTTGGGTCTCAAATCACAGATTGTTGTTGGGAGCTTCATACCAGACGGGCAAAACGAGCCGAAACAACATGTTGGACAAATGGATCTATCGTCACCCACATTACCGCGTGTGGCTCCATCTCAAGTACTGATGACTCCGACTAGCCCGCAGTCTCGAGGCACAATGAGTGAGTCATCTTGTGGAGGACATGGAAGCCCTCTTCACCATAGCACAGGAGGACCTTACAACAACACCAACCATTCCATGCCCTGGAAGTAGTAGCCTAGTGATGATATTTGTCGCCTTAAGAACCCAACAACCTTCTATTATTAGAATGATGATGGTTCATATCTATAGTTTAGGCTTTTTAGTTGTCCGTCCAGACAAAAGAAGAACTTAACCTGTTTTGTGTGTTTGTGGTATTTTCAGACCCTTGAGTTTGTTCAGAAATTGGAATTATCCTGATTAATGTAGATTTTATTTTAATTTAAAGTTTCTCATTCTTGAAAACATATAACTGGTGTAAACCTTTCTCTGATTACAACATCGAAACAAGACTGGTTTTTAATTTAAAGCTTGGTGGTCTCTGGCTCTCTTCAACAAAAACCGCAATGAGAAAATCCCAAGAGCGCTGGTTTGCCAGAACCAACCCATCGCATTGCCCGGGTCGACTCGTTTAGCCAGAGACCAAGCATAGATTCCTTCTGCAACATGTGCCACCACTGATGCGATGAAGACAAACTGTACAGTCTTCATTGTCCGGAAGAAGAAGAGGCTTAGGGCTCTTAAGAAAGGCACAGGTCCTATGCCGGGTAACCATGCCGCAGCAAAAAGCGCTGACATTCCTAGCGCAACAGCTATCCAAGTGAATATGGTTGGACCATCTAAAGATCTCCGTTTCCTCTCCTGCCAGTATGAGATTGTTGCAGCCATACCTTCCCGGGAGCTCTTAAATGGAACATACCCAAGCTCTTCCTTGGCTTTGAGATATGAGAAATAATGGGTAACACCAACCTGGACGAGATCAACAGATTCTTACAAGTTGGTTTGTGATCTCAGATGGAGTAGGAGTTGAGAAACTGTTTACCTTGTAGACTTCGGCAGGAAGTATAAGGGGCTGTGGTAACCAGCTCTTTGATAGCCATGGATATAGGAGAGTGTAGAAACCTTGGAAGATCTTACCCAAGGTCAGCGCAACAGGTACAGATATTGTAAACTTGGGCAGGTCATAGTCTAAACTTCTTAGGAAGGGGCGTAGAAACTCGAATGTATTCACCGGGGAACCTGAAACGCCGCCAATCCAAAACAAGTCAGCTCGATTTCAGGGGGATCAAGCAAGCTCAAAGGGTGTCTAAAGAGATGTGTTTACCATCAGAGACGAAATACGGCTGACCAGCAGCGACGGGATCTCCTTCTCTGCCAGGAATGTCGTCCAAGAGTCCCATGCTTGCCAAGATGATCGCTAGGACAATATTCTCAACATAAATCCAGTCCGTTTTGACACTAGATTCACCGGTCTTGAACAGAAGCAAACCCAGCTTTGCAAGATTAACAATCCTAGGAAGATGTCTGTCTTCACTAGGTCCATAAATAGCTGCTGGACGGACTGCACATGTGTACAACTTCTTTCCCCCATTCCTACATAAACCAACAGGCAGTGAAGAAGATCATCATTATGCTTCCCTCCTAATAGAAAGGATCCTTTGTGAACCGGACTTACTTAAATGGTCGGCCGTTGCTCTTGAGGACCAACTGTTCTGCAATCGATTTGCTTCGACCATAGGCGTCGACATGATCATCAAGAGGGAAATACGGCAGACTCTCATTGCCGTTCCTAATCTCCTTACCACCAAACACAACGTTGTAAGTGCTGACATAGACGAGCCTTGTGATCTCGTGTTTGAACACAGCTTCCAAGACGTTACAGGTCCCGTTTATGTTAACCTCGTCGCAGCGCCCGAACCGTAGCATCTCTTTCCCGGACATTCCATAGGAAGCAAGATGCAAAACACAGTCCGCGCCGTCTAGCGCCTTCTCCACATCTTCTTTCCGAGTCACGTCTCCTGTCAATTATAAATCTGACAATTTATAGTGTGATTATCTAACACTAACCAATACGATTATCTATCACCCAGAGATTCTGACAAATTACAGATCAAATTGAAAGCAGAGTAAAAGGGATCGAGTGAAATTTGGATTCGATTGGAAGAGAAAAGGGAACCTCGGATGCAGCGAACGCCACTGTTTCTGAGGTCGTCGGACCAAGGAGAGGAATCACGGAGGTCGAGAGAGCGGACCTGGCGAGCCCCACGGCGGACGAGCTCCAAGCAGAGAGCGGCACCGACGAAGCCAAGACCTCCAGTAACGACGAAGGTGTTGCCTTCGACACCTTCGTTCTCGCTCAAATGCATTTTTCTCCAAACGAGCAAAGCTTGACCGGCGATGAGAAACGACAGGGCGTGCGACTTTTAATTCTCTTGTCTTGACTTTTCTTAAACACCACATCGTTCTACTTAACTCTCGTAATTATTTTTCTGACAGCTAAGTCTATGTTATTTTTCTGAGGTTTTTTACTTTCTTTGTGATTATGGATAAGATCATGAAGTAAGTCGAGCTAGACATGTAGCAAAGTAACATATATTGATTTTGCGATTTATTCTATAAAACCAAATAATTTACCGCAGACTGCTGTTTCGAATAAAGCCAAGTCCGGTTTGTATTCAGTTTCGGAATAATAAACGTAAACGTAAACAAAATTTTAACTACCCTTTAAAAATATCAAACAGTCGAAGAAACCACTTTTTCGAAAATGGAATTTTTATTTATTTGCTCTGCAATAATTGAATTACTTACGTAGATAAAACAATCAAATACTCCTTCACGGTTAAGTTCGGTCTATCTTCTTCATTCAGAAATGATAAACGAACTCTTACAAATCTTCAACCACCCTTAAACCCAGAAAAAAAAAGATTCCGCGACGAAATTTTCTCGGGAAAATGACGGAATCTTGCAATCTGATGCGGAAAGCCAGGGAAATCGTGGCGACTCCGAGCCACGAAGGATTAGCGATTCTTGTCGATAAACTCTTCATCAAGCCTAAAGAAACCGACGAATATAAAGCATCGAGGTCTCTGTACCAATTCTGCCTCAATACTTTCCAGAATGCCTTCACCCGAAAGCTTCTCATGGTGTATCGAGATTCTTCCGACGACGTCTTCAGATTGCGATCGATCTGTCTCCTCTCTAAAACTCTTTCCGAGTTAAGAGACCAAGGCACCGAACTCTCTTCCGTTGCTCTCCAAGAAATCAAGCCCATTGTGATTTCTTGCATTACAATGCAAAAACACAAAAGATCTCACGAGGCCAAGATCCTCGGAAGCATCGTTTCTTTCGTAGCCTACAATGTCATGACGTTAAACAATGGAAGATGGGACGAGCTCAGCGTCTGTATCCTCTCACTCTCGGAGACCGAACCTCTCAAGGCCTTCCGTGTCTTCCTTGGTTTGCCACCGATCAAGAACCGGGAATTTCTCAGCCGGTTTATGCAGAGGATTCTGGTGGAAGCAGAGAAGGTGTTGCTGCTTGATCCTGAGGAAGAAGATTGGCGTTTAGCTTTAGAGACTATAGTCAAAATAGGGATTCAAGTATTGAATTCTGAAAACAGATACGGCTCGATACAGAGTGTTTTTGCAATTCTTGTGGATTCAGTAACTGAGGTAGAGAAGAAGGGGATGAAACAGCTTCTGCAACAAAGGTTCGAAGGTCTCGAGAAGTTCTTGTCACGAGACAGCAACCTGTCTAGTTACAATGACGATCAACGCCGTTATGTGTCAGAGTTAGCTGCAGAACTGAGAAAACGCGGCTTTAAGTTCTGCGATTGTTTCGTTCAAACACAAGAGAATCCATATGATCGTGGAGTAAGATTTGGATGTGAAGGGTACGAATATTTGAAGACCTTGTCGTCAGTACAGATCTTGGAAATGGTGGTGTCAGTTAAGCTCCATGTTTTGGACGAAGACTTGGCGATCAGACAGCTCAACGTGTTACTCTCTGATCACACTAAAGAGAAGGCTAAAATCGACATTGCAGTGATCAGAGAACTCCAACCATTGATCATCTCTTGCCTTGGGAAACAAGAAATCCCTGTTAACACGTTTAAGATCCTCGGCCAAGTTGTGCAGCATGTTGCAAAAGAGATCTTCAACATCCAGGAGGACACATGGGTCGACCTATGTGACTATATCACATCCCATTGCCAAGGAACAGAGTTCACTAGAGGATGCTACATCTTCAGGTGCTTAACAATGCCCCTTGATGAACAAGAATTTGTGATTCCTGTAATGGAGATACTTCTTCCTGAGATAAGAAGAATGTTAAACCCACCAAGGGAGGTGTTGGTAGATAACTTTTACTGGGTCTTGGCGTTTACAGGTGCCTTCTGTGCGATCATTCACATGGTAGAGATTGAAAGTCACGCTGAATCTGTGCAAGAAATTGAAGAGAAGATGGTAGAGTCAGTGAGTCATCTTGTGGAAAGAAGAATGGAAATTGGGCTTGTGATGAGAGCTTTCAAAGATATGGAAGTAGTTATCAAGGAAGAATTGAAATGGTACACTTCAAACGAATTCACATTCGTTAAGCGTCTGCTTCAGAGGCTCCTCGAAATCAAAGGCATGAAATTGGGTAGTAAGCTGTTGTTGGAGGGAATCAACGTGATGGTAGAGACGAAAATGGCTAGAGCACCCTGAGGGTGAAGCTTGTTTTGCTGAACCAACCTGAGGCTTAGATGTTGTATGATGTGAAACTTCTGCAGAAACTTAGGTTTTAGCTATATAGTTTATCTAGAGTTTTGGCAATGTAACTGTTTCCTGCAGTTTAGTTAGTTGAAATATTTCTCCCCTCTTGCTCCAAAACACTTCACTCAGAACTTCCAAATTTACTGTCTCGACCATTAAGCATGAACAACAAAAGAAAATGAAATGAAAAAAGAAAAAACTTGAGAACATACAAAGTGTTTCTCAAGATCCACCAATGGCTGCAGCCAAATTGGGGGTACAACAAATCCAAAAAGGCTTGATAAATTGAAAAATTCGAGGCCTCGTTTATGAAAGAGTACATATGTGACAGCAAGAGGTGAAAACGGCTGATTGTCTAACTAAGGGGAGAGATATCAACCTGGTCAGGCAAAACCAAACTTGGTAAATCCCTCGTCTTCAGACATTGATTCGTTTATTTTGCATTAGAGATTTAATAAAACATTTGAAATAATTCTATTTTATTAGAGGTTGGGTTAATATTTGTTTTCTATTTTAAATAATTACCGTAATATTTGTTAATTTTTTGTTAATAAAATATTTTCAATAATTCTAATTTTTCAAAAGTCTTTTTGTTGAAAAAATTCAGTTTACTTATTAGTCAAATACCTCGTTAGTCAAAAAAAAAAAATTATGTTTTAAAAAAAAATTTCATTTATCCAAACAAAGTTGTTCCTACATAATCGTAATTGATATTTTTATTTGATATTTTTTTAAGAAAAAATCTCGGAATTATATTATATGAATATGAATGCACATTAGTTTTTTTTATTACTATCAATTTTTCTTTTAATTTGATGTATTTTAAGTTAGTATTAATCTATTTTATTATTAAAACTTCTAATAAATATTACCATTGTAATTAGTTTTAGATTTATTTGTTTTAAATAACATATACTGCAACTTATACAACAAAAAGTTACCAGACAACTATTTTAACAAAAATACTAACTCAAATTTCTATAGAAAACTTACCACATAAATTTACTGTTTATACCACATAATTTTACTGCAAGTTACATCGAATTCTAACATCTAATGTAACTCAATTTTTAAATTACGTTATCACTAATCAGAGCCTACATAAGATTTTCAATGATATTGAGTTAACTCTTGATTTATCAATTTTACAAAAAAACATAACTCAATATTGTAATTCAACCATAACACATTATAAGTCAAACTCTAATGCAAAAAAAAATAAAACTTACTCATGATTGGTAACATTTTTGAGTTATGCCCATAACTCAAACTAAACCAAGTGTAATACATATCACCAATCAAAAACCTATATGAAATTATCAAAAGGGAATTTTTGTAGTATACAATAGAAATCTTATAGACTATGTGCATCATTCGTACATACATTCCTTCTAAATACCTTTTTGGTTTAATGTTGAGCGATGTAATGGATATTGGCAGGAATATGGCGGATGCTTCTGTTCAGAAGTTACATGATTTTAATAATGTTGTGGTTGTCTCTAGCTTGACC
This sequence comes from Alliaria petiolata, assembly GCA_020283515.1. Classification (NCBI taxonomy): domain Eukaryota; kingdom Viridiplantae; phylum Streptophyta; class Magnoliopsida; order Brassicales; family Brassicaceae; genus Alliaria; species Alliaria petiolata. The sequence goes on along the minus strand of JAHZTW010000001.1, from coordinate 305,808,106 downwards.
ACACGCTTAACCAAAGAACATCTTTCTGGTTTTCAGGTTAGTATGCGACTCAGAGCATTTCGTTATGTTTATGACCCATTTTTCTCAAAATTTTCCTCCACAAACACAAACATATATGCATCGGTCTGATCAAATTTCTTGGTGTGATCGAGAAACGGAGAGAGAGAGGTGGTGGTGGTGAAAAAGGAAAGGTTTTTTGTTTTATGAAAAAGGTTTGTATAAGATCCAATAAATAATCTAAGAACATCCACATTCGTTGATCCGAGAAAAAGGTTACTAGAGTATCTCATATATATTTTTTTTGCGTTCTCAAATGAGAGACTCTTCTTATTCTTTTTTTTTAATTTTTTGTTTCTTAATATTTTAATGTGAGAATCTCATTAAGATACTCACAATGATATTTGTAAATAGTTCTTTACAAAAGGAGGCAGACCAGGGGAAGAAGATCTCGCCGATGCTTTTCATGCCTTTGTCAGTAGTAGCAGAGATGTAGCTCTGGAAAATATGATAGGATTTTGCTTTAAGTGAGTTGAGATATGGGACGTAACCTCTATCCCCGTCAATAAGCATGATATTAGCGGCGACAATAGTGAATGTACTAGGCCACATGTTCAAAAATATCATGATCCAACGATCAGCTGCATCCTTCTCATCTCGATTCAGAATGGTCACATGAAAACCAAGGTTTTCGAGCAATTTCACCTTTAGTCGGGATAGCTTTGAGTCGTCAATTTTGCCAGCGCATGCGTAAATTCTAAGCGGGCCTTTGAATCCATGACTATCAAGAGCATTTTTCAAGTATCTGTAAACCAGACTGGAAAATGTGCTTTGGAATAGCAGCATTTTCAACATCCCAAATTATAACATTATCTGCCGTCGACATGTGTGCAAAACACACAAATCATGCACAATATGAGTAACTGTAGGAAATCAAAAAGAGAAACGATTACTCGGAGAAAAGAACCTAAGAAAAGAGAAAGTGAAATCGAATCTTCACCTGGCTGAGGCTGAGCCTGTGTCTCGGAGTCTTCACCTCTCAGAGACTTCTTCCCCAATAAGCCCAAATACACATATTCTTTAATAGTTTGATGGAGTTAAATATGTTTAATTGTTCATAATGGTTTGAATTTTTAAATCTATTAAAATCCAAGAATCTATAACACCTCATAAATGTTAGTTTATCCGATATTTTCTTCAGGTTTGCCTATATTATCCAATACAAGAAACACCTCTAACTTGTTTTTTTTTTTTGGTCAACAATAGTTTTTTTCTTAATTTTTAATCCTCAATAGTAGGGAATAATTGATAAAAAGTTGCAAAGTCACAAAAAAAGAGAATAAATCTCAAAATTTTGTGTAAGAAATACAGAGAGCAATTTAATTAGCAAAACTAGACATATCCTATGGATTGAAAATGAGTGAGTCACTCCTGAGCTAGCTTGGCTAATAAAGCCAGGTCTAGAATCTTGACATCGAGAGTGTCATCTAGCTTAACTATACCGTCCGATCCGTCGAGACCAATGAGCTTAGATAATGAACCACTATGCTTCCCTCCAACAATCTTCACACGTTCCTTCTTCCTCGGACAAACTACCCTCATTTCGCTTTCTATCGCCATAACAGTTTTACCTTCATCTGTTTCGACTACTCAGGAGCTATACTGATGACCAAAAATTATCACAAACAACAGAGGACCAATGGGTTACTGCATATCGTGATATATTTAGACATGACGATCATCACATGGTGTAAAGAATTAATGTGGAGTACAATACCCTTAATAGTAATACCGTTAACCCAAAAGAGTCTATGACACAATACTTAAACATTTCTGAATGTCAAGCCAGAAGTCTTGGACCTATGTTCTTGTGGACTAAATTAGAATTGGTTCCCAACCATCTTACATCGCGGCCAAAATGCCACACTCTTGCGATTCTTGTTACCAACCAACTCTCCAAGATAATTTAGAATTCTTTGCGATTTTAAATGCTGGAATATTCGTTTCAACATATTAATTGAAACAAAAGTTTATAACATAGTGATTCCGAATAAATTCATCTGAATCATTTACAAAAAAATTAAATGATAATGTTATTCAATGATATGTGTGATTTTCATGATAATGTCATTTGAAAGGATTTTTATGAAAAAAAAGAATACGAACAACTAAATCCAAACTTTTAAACCGTCACTTGGACAGAATTCATTAAAAATTTCATAAATTGTTTTAATTAGTGACATTTTCAACTGTTCAATTATTAAAAAAATAACTAATATTGTACGCTTTGATAATTGATAAATATGAATTTTCTAATTCAAAAGAAAGTCTAATCTGTTATGAAAGATCAAGTCAAAAATTATGGCTTCAACAAAAGAGGCGTTTTAGGCGTTGATTAAAATATTGTGGAGCCCACCGTCACTGTGCACACAGTAATTTACTTTTTCATTTATATATATATGCGTGCTTTCGTTCATTTGTAAGACATATATCGAATACATTTTATCAAAACACATATCTTCCTTCTTTCTCTTATTATGAGTAATTCCTCATTTTGCGGGTATAAAATTTCTGCCTTTATTTATTTTAAAACACGTTATCAGCATGATAGTCTCCTATATACCGAAAAGGTAAGATCTATTTTGTGTTTTACTTATTTTCATTTTCCATTTATTTACCATGCCAGGATGATAGGCTATGCCATCTCCGAGCCGATCGTTATGAAAGGTTATGTCTTCACGATCGAAATGATCATATGGTAGATTATGTCTCCTCAGATCATATTTATGGAGTGGGAGATTAAAATTCACATCCATACTTATTTATATTATATTGGACGGCTAAGCCGCCTTATAATTTATTTATTGCTTAAATGTGGATGATCTCATCACCACAATATTACCGTTAAATATATGTCTATTTAAAATTTATGATTGATTTTTATTTTAAGACTTTATCACCTAACGGTAACTAAGAAAATTTTTAAAAGTTTTTTACACTCCCAACGGCTAGTTAACGGTTAGTAAACAGTATTTTCTTCATCTATAAAAACTCTTATATTTCACTCATCACACTCAATATTTCATCTTTCCCAAAAACAAAATACTTTCCAAAGAAATTTTTAGTTTTCATAAGAAAAGAAGAAAAACATGTTTTTCCTATTTTTACTCTTTGTACTTGGTTATATTCTAGCCACTTTTTATGCTTTACTCATCGGAGAATTTTCTCCAGAAGAATCTGTAATAATTTCTATTTTGCTGTTTTATGTGTCTGTATTCCTTGTAATCGCTTTCTTTATTCCAGTACCTCGCATATTTTAATAAAATAAATATGTACTTTGATTAATATTTAATTATGCAATTATTACCATGCTCAAATTTAATCTATAAATATTTTATGATTAAAACTAAATTGTTAAAATTCTTGTTTTATTCAGAGATAATGTCAAATTTGGCAAAGCTCGAGATTGCTGCCCTCAATATTACTGGAAAAAATTATATGACGTGGGCAGTAGGTGCGAAAACGCATCTAAGAGGAAACGGGCTACTTGATGCCATCGATAAATCAAAAACGACATCAGATGAGAAAAAGGCAAAAGCCATGATATTTTTACGTCACCATATCCATGATGGTTTAAAAGATGAATATATCATAAAAGAAGATCCTGCAGATCTCTGGCAATCTCTAAAAGAAAGGTTTGATCACCAAAAATATGTGATCTTACCAAAAGCCAGGCACGAGTGGTTACATCTCCGGTTCCAGGACTACAAAAGCGTTAGATGTGTATAAGAGACAGATCTTACCAAAAGCCAGGCACGAGTGGTTACATCTCCGGTTCCAGGACTACAAAAGCGTTAGTGATTATAATTCTGCGCTATTTGGAATAACATCCAAGATGGTGTTATGTGGAGAAAGTATAAGTGACTATGATATGATCGAAAAAACTCTCTCCACATTCCACCCGAGTAATGTAGTCCTGCAACAACAGTACCGGACAAATAGATATGCTCGTTATTCGGAGTTGATGCATGTACTCCTTGTTGCCGAGCAAAATAACGAACTCGTGATGATGAACCATCAGAACCGTCCAACTGGATCTGCACCATTCCCAGAAGCGAATGTTGCATCGTCTAGCTATAATAATTGGCAAGGACGTGGACGTGGACGTGGATATGGATATGGTCGTGGACGAGGCCATGAAAAAGGATATCATCCCTATGATTTCAACCGCAAAGGAGAAAATAAGAATTTTCAAGAAAGGGATGATGGCCGTGAATTTAAAAGAAAGAAGGAAACTGTTTGCCACAAATACGGCATGAAAAATCATTGGGCACGTACATGTCGTACGCCAAAACATTTAGCCTATCTGTACCGGGAATCACAAAAGGCAAAAGAAAAAGGAAATGAAACTAATTTCATTTCTGGTGAACCCGGACCTTCTTTCCATGGTCTAAATGATGACACTCATCTCGATGTATCGGATTTTCTCGTTGATCCTGAAGAATCAACAAAATCGGTGTAATATGATGTTTTCCTCTGAATAAGACAAGAAAATAAAAGTTTGATATTTTTAGTATTTTATGTACTTTTGTTTCATTGTGAAATAAGTTTTATAATATAAGTTTATATGTTTGATACATGATTATTAATACATCTTTTATGAATATTTTAAATTCAGAAAATGCCAGAATTTGAGACAAAGGATGGAGATATATGTCTGGCAGACAGTGCTACAACGCACACAACAATAAAAGATAAAAAGTATTTTTCCTGTCTCAAAATAAAAGATTCCGCTGGAAGCGTGAATACAATATCTGGTAATGCAAAAATTATTATGGGCTCCGGAAGAGTCAGTTTTTCAATGCCAAGGGGAACAAAGTTTAAAATAAATGATGCACTATATTCTCCAAAGTCCTACAGAAACTTGTTAAGTTTCAAAGATATTCGCGAAAATGGATATCATGTAGAGACTATGAGTAAACATGGCATTGAATATCTTTGCATTACATCAGAGAGGAAACAAATATTGGAAGAGTTGCAAATGTTGTCCTCTGGATTATATTGCACAAACATAAATATGATTGAATCATATGTTACAGTAAACCCGAAGTTTACTGATACTTTTAAAGTTTGGCATGAAAGATTAGGCCATCCTGATTCAATCATGATTAAAAAAATTGTGCAAAATTCTAAAGGCCATTCGTTAAAAAACGAAAAAATATTACAAACGGGCAAATTATTATGTAATGCTTGTTCTCAAGGAAAGCTCATAACTCGGCCATCACCAGCAAAAGTTGGGAATGAATCACCAGAATTTTTAGAAAGAATACATGGTGATATATGTGGACCGATCCATCCACAATGCGGGCCGTTTCGATATTTTATGGTTTTGATTGACGCATCCAGTAGATGGTCACATGTGTGTCTATTGAGCACACGAAATACGGCTTTCGCTAAATTCATTGCCCAAATAATCAGACTAAAAGCACAATTTCCTGATTATGCCATAAAGAAAGTGAGATTGGATAACGCTGGTGAATTCACTTCTCAAGTGTTTAATGACTATTGTATGTCTTTAGGAATCGATGTTGAACATCCGGTTCCACATGTTCATACACAAAATGGCATGGCTGAGTCATTGATTAAACGGTTGCAATGGATTGCAAGACCATTAATATTGAGAACAAAACTCCCAGTTAATGTATGGGGACATGCTATTTTGCATGCCGCGGCCCTGATCCAGATACGGCCAAGTGCATATAATGAGTATTCTCCATTACAGTTAATATCTGGTCAGGAGCCAAATATTTACCATTTTCGTGTTTTTGGTTGTGCGGTTTATGTTCCGATAGCCCCACCGCAAAGAACAAAAATGGGGCCACAACGAAGATTGGGAATATACATCGGTTATACGTCACCAAGTATCATTAGATATCTGGAACCAGTAACTGGAGATATGTTTACGGCACGTTTTACCGATTGCCATTTTAATGAAAGTGAATTCCCCGCGTTAGGGGGAGGATTGAGAGAATCACCAAAAGATAACATCACATGGTGTACAAAAACTTTGGCTTATCTTGATCCTCCTACCAATCAACGTGAGACGGAAGTTCAGAAAATTGTACATATGCAAAGGTTGGCAAACCAGTTACCAGACGGCTTCACAGATACAAAAAGGGTGACAAAATCATACATCCCCGCTGTAAATGTTCCATCCAAAATTAGTGTTCCTGAAGAACACATTGATGGAAACATATCAAATGAACCTAGGGTTCAGTTAAAGAGGGGGAGACCGATGGGATCTAAAAATAAAAATCTCCGAAAGAAAAAGAATGTGGGAGAACAAAATAAAATGGTTCTAGAGGAACCAAGTAACGAAAAGAACCAAGAGGACATATATGAGATGGTTCCAGAAGAACCACATATGGAAGAAAGTCCTCAAGATACAAGTGAAAAATAAAAATATGAGATTTCCATCAATTACGCCCAAAATGGAGAATTATGGATTAGAGATGAAATAGAAGATAATGATGGAATATTCTCTTTTTCTGTATCTAAAGAACTCGATCATGAAAGTGATGATCTAGAGCCAATGTCCATATCAGAATGTCAGAAAAGACATGATTGAGAGAAATGGAAAATGGCCATAGAAACTGAATTATCCTCCCTCAATAAAAGAAATGTTTTTGGACCTATTGTCACAACACCAGAACATGTAATGCCAGTCGTATACAAATGGGTATTTGTAAGAAAGAGAAATGAGAAAAATGAGGTTACAAGATATAAAGCCCGACTTGTGGCACAAGGTTTTTCTCAAAGACCAGGAATTGATTAAGAAGAAACATATTCCCCGGTAATGGATGCAATCACATTCAGATACTTAATGAGTCTTGCAGCATCCAAGAATCTAGACATGTATCTGATGAATGTTGTGACAGCATATTTATATGGTTCACTTGATAGTGACATATATATGAAAATCCCTGAAGGATTGAAAATGCTAGAAGAATTAAGGTCAAAATCTAAAGAAATTTGTTCTATTAAACTACAGCGATCACTTTACAGATTAAAACAATCCGGACGCATGTGGTATAATCGCTTAAGTGAATACTTGTTGAGTAAGGGTTACATCAACAATGCGATATGCCCTTGTGTGTTTATTAAGAAATCCGCATCAAGTTTTGTGATCATTGCTGTATATGTTGATGACCTGAACATAATTGGAACTCAAAAGGAGATTGACGATGCAAGAACTCATTTGAAAGAAGAATTCGAAATGAAAGATCTTGGAAAGACAAATTTTTGTCTTGGGCTTCAGATAGAGCATTTCCAAGATGGAATATTTGTGCATCAATCAAATTACATCAAAAGAGTGTTAAAACGCTTTAGTATGGATAAAGCGACTCCTTTGAGTACTCCAATGGTTAATAGATCACTTGATATTGACAAGGATCCATTTCGGCCTTGTGAAAGTAACGAAGAAATATTAGGCCCTGAAGTGCCTTATATGAGTGCTATCGGTGCTCTTATGTATCTTGCAAATTGTACTAGACCAGATATAGCTTTCGCTACTAATTTACTTGCAAGATACAGTTCATCACCAACACGCCGACATTGGAGCGGAATAAAACATATATTCCGTTATCTACAAGGTACGACTGATTTTGGCTTATTCTATTCCCGAAACTCCGAGGTTGGTCTAGTTGGTTTTGCAGATGCAGGATATTTATCAGATCCACATAAAGCTCGATCGCAAACTGGATACGTTTTCACATTTGGTGGAACTGCAATCTCTTGGCGTTCACAAAAGCAGACTTTGGTTGCAACATCTTCAAATTATGCAGAAACAATTGCATTACATGAAGCATGCAGGGAATGTGTATGGCTCAGATCTATAATTCATCACATACAAGAAACAAGAGGGATCAAAACAAAAAAGGAGCCAACAATAATATTTGAAGATAATGAAGCGTGTGTTGCACAACTCAAGGAAGGTTATATCAAGAGTGATCGAACGAAGCATATCCCTCCAAGATTTTTCTCCTACACTAAAGAGCTCGAGAAAAATCAAGAAGTGGACATTCAATATATTCGTTCATGTGACAATGCAGACGATCTATTTACAAAGGCGCTTCCCACTACAACATTCAAGAAGCATGTTCATAGTATTGGAATGCGGCATCTACGAGACTTGTGAAGAGAAGATGAGATTCATTATTTCCAGGGGGAGTTTGCTGTTGTTGCACTCTTTTTTCCTTTATCATGGTTTTTATCCCACTGAGTTTTTCCATGGAAATATTTTTAACGAGGCAACACACAACTCCAGAAGATGCGATAGTGACACTGATCTCCAAGGGGGAGTGTTATGAAAGATCAAGGGGGTGATTGGTAAGAACTGTAGAGACTTTTGCTTTTTTTTTAAGTCTTTAAAGTCTATTTTTTACCAATCACACTTTATCATTTTAAAAGTTTTAAAAGTCTTTCTATTTTTTCTCACAGTCATTTTTCACTTTTTTGTTCTTGTTACATTACTTTTTTTTAAAGCCAATAATTTATGACTTTTTAAAAACAAAAAGTCACAGCCCTTATTTTAAAAGTCAAAAGTTCTCACAGCAATTTTATTTTTAAAAGTCCACAGTAAAAGTTCATACCAATCACCCCCAAGTCAAAAATTATGGCTTCAACAAAAGAAACGTTGTAGGCGTTGATTAAAATATTGTGGAGCCCATTGTCACTATGCGCACACAGTAATTTACTTTTTCATTTCTATATATATGTGTGCTTTCGTTCATTTGTAAGACATATATCGAATACATTTTATCAAAACGCATATCTTCCTTCTTTCTCTTATTATCAGTAATTCCTCATTTTGCGGGTATAAAATTTCTGCCTTTATTTATTTTAAAACATAATCAAGTAATTTTGTAAATTGTATATCCTTTATTTCTTCTCTAACTGCTTGTTACTACTTCCCCGAGAGACACTCTTTGGACCACTACATTCAGGCCGATGAACCTTTTGAGTCCTGAAATTTCCTTCACGGGTCCAAACCTTAAATGATGTTAGTGTAGCTGCTGCTGATTTTTAGGGGAAAAAAAAAGGAATATCCGAAAATCATTCATCTTCAATTTTTTTTTGGAACGAGCTCAAGGGTTTTAGATTTAGGTGTTTGTTTCAAAATTGGCTTCTTTCTTTTTCTAGCGATCTAGCGTTTTACGGGTTTCCCCGAGATAAGCATTTAGGGTTTTTTGGGTTTTTCTTACTTCACTGCAATGCCGAGAAGACATGGATGGCAACTTCCAGCCCACACATTTCAGGTTTCAAAAGTTACTATATTAGGGGTTTTTCCTCTATAAATTCCCATACTTCACTGAGTATTTGAACGATTGAGAAATTTCCTGTCGTAATCTGCAATTGTGTGTGTGCAGTTTGTTCTTTTTCTAAAAATCCCCGTGAAAATGACATCAAATGTTTTGTTGGTATCTGGGAGTTACTTTGTTGTGATTCTTTTCACTTCAAAACCTGTCCGATATCTCTCTTTTTTTTTTGTTTCCCTCTGCTTTTATTTGTTTGCATTTCAAACCAATGCACACAGATTTGAGTATATGCATTGAAAGATCTTTTTGCATTTGAATTTCGATTATCTAACATGATCTGTCGCTGTGCAGGTTGTTGCTATAACTGTATTTTTCTTGCTAACTATCGCGTAATATGCCTTCTTTGCTCCGTTCCTCGGGAAGAAACTCTATGAATATGTTGCCGTTGGTGTTTACTCATTCTTGGTAAGAACAATAACGAACACTGTGTTATACTAAGCTCTCAAAAGCATACAGCTTGTTGTATATCTAACTTCTCCGATCTCTCTTTTTGGCCTAATGGTTTTACAGGCGTTTTCGGTGTTGGTTCTGTACATCCGATGCACTGGTATAGATCCTGCAGATCCTGGAATCTTTGTAGAGGCTGTTAACACTCCAGCACACAAGTCACAGAACAGTAACTATGTGCCTGGTAAGTTCTCTACCGATGACGCTGTGTAATAAATTCTGTCATCCAATTTAGAAATTCAAGGGCCAGATGTTTCTGTTGCAGAGAATGCCTCATCAATTGATGGTGTGCCATATACTAGACACGGCTCAGGTTGCTGTAATGCAATAGGAAGATTCATTTGTGGTTGTTTAGTAATACAAGATTGCCGAAGAGATACCCAACAAGAGCAATCGTGCGAACAAGAAGAAGCTCTGTTCTGCTCGTTGTGCAAAGCTGAGGTATATTAGTATATTTGCTTCTGGTAAGAAGCTTGTCATTGCGTCTTCTACAGTAACGCTGCATTCTCTTTTCGAAGGTACGTGAATTCAGCAAGCACTGTCGAAGTTGTGGCAAGTGTGTCGATGGGTTTGACCATCATTGCCGGTTATGCAATCTAAAAACATTTTTTTTTTCTTTTTCGTTGGGTTTCTAACTTGCATTTTAACTAATATGTCAAGTATCTTTTGCCTTAGTGGCTGAACAACTGTGTGGGGCAGAAAAACTAAATCAGCTTTGTGTGTCTTATGGCGGCAAGCTTTTTATGGGTATGTTTCCAACAAAGTTTATTACTTTATTGGTTGATTCTGCCGCCGTTTTATCTCGTTAGATAAAATTTAGTCCATCCATATGATATGGCCTTGCAAATATGACCACAGCTTTTGGTTGAATTCGGAGTTGGCATCGCTGTATTTGTTCGATGTTTTGTGGACCAAAAGGCGATGGAACACCTTATAACCGAAAAGCTTGGACTTGGGTTCTCTCGTCCTCCATTTGCTGCTATTGTGGTAATTTTTTTGGCAAATATAGCATTTGTTTATTTTATTCTTTCTTCTACCAATGCTTAGTTTCCAACTTCAGTTTGGTTTCTCATTCTGCAGGCTGTTTGTACATCTCTCTCGTTTCTGGCTATAGTACCTCTTGGGGAACTTTTCTTTTTCCACATAATCTTGATCCGAAAGGTTTTGTATGTTCATTTTTTTCTTTCTTGCATCATGTTGCCTGAGTCTTTACTCTCCACTAACAAACACATAAAAAAAAAACACGAAGCTGAGTGTTGATATGTCACTTTTGTGGTTGCAGGGAATCACAACATATGAATATGTTGTTGCCGTGAGAGCGCAAACCGAACCACCTGGACCGTCTATAGATGGGCAAGACCCAAATAGCCAGCCTATTTCACCTACAAGCTCAGCTGTGACAGCAGCAAGTGGCAGAAGCTCTCTTGGATTGAGCATTAAATACCGTGGTGCCTCCATGTGCACACCTCCAAACATATTCATGGATCAACAGGTAAAAAAAAAAAAAACCAAATCTAATATCTTTTTCGCTTCCTTGAGTTATATAATCCCTCTTTTTTGCCAGGACGATGTTATCCAGCATCTAGAGCCTGGACCTGTACGATCAAACATCGATCCCGACACGCTTACACAGAAGAATCCACCTCAGCGTCAACAAGTAAGGATCAATCCATGGAAGCTAGCGAAACTCGACTCAGCAAAAGCATCTAAAGCAGCTGCAAAAGCACGCGCATCCTCGTCAGTGCTTCTTCCAGTAAGTTCCAGGCACAACCCTTATAAAACCAGCAGCAATGCAAGCGGGAGAAGCAGCCCCGCAAGTAGCCATCAAACCAAAAACACTTGTAGCCTAAGTCCAGCTTTGACAAGAGATCACTTCAACCCGATGTACATGTCATCATCAGATAACGCGTCACCATTAAACGAGCAAGAAAGCAGGAACATTGTTGCTGCTGCAGCTAGAAGGAACTTGCCCACAAGCGATGAGAGCTCAGTAGTTTGGGATCCAGAAGCCGGCCGGTTTGTATCGTCGTCTCTGATTCCCGGAACAGAATTAGTAAAATTTGGAGGTGGTCCTCTTGCTGCTAACGAACGTCTCAACAACGTAACTTCTTCTGGGGGTGATGGTAGCAGAAGGGTTAGAGGAAACCCTTTAACTGGTTATTTCCAACAAGCTAGATCACAGAGAGGAGGCCAACTTCCAGTCTTTATGCCTACTGATTCTCAACTTCATAGACATTTATCCACTAGGTTCCAGTAGAAACATTTGTAGCCTGTAGGTGACAAGAGTTTTTTTAATTGAAGTTTTTGTTTATTACTTCTCTAAACGTCTCAGAGACAACATTGGCTACAGATGTCTTTCAGCTGCTTTTGTAGTAGATCCAACTTGTGTCTTTGGTAGAGATAGCTATAAGTCCCGGTTAAACGCAAGTGCAACAACAAAGTCGTTGTAGTATAGTGGTAAGTATTCCCGCCTGTCACGCGGGTGACCCGGGTTCGATCCCCGGCAACGGCGTCATTTTTTGCTGTGCTTATTATTATTATTTTTTTAAGAAAATTATTTCAAATAATCTGAAGTTTCCCTTAAATCCGCCATGTCGTTCATCTCCCTACATTTTCGATTCAAATTTCAAACCCATTAGAACCTACGAACATGAACAAACTAAGCAAATTCCCCAAAAAAAAAAAATCAAAAAATCAAAAAATCAAAAAGAAAAAAAAAAAAAATCTCCATCACCGGAATCTGTTTCCCGGATTATTTTCGCGGACCACGACGGAGACATCATCCTCCGTGACTGCATGTTCCCGCCGAAGATTCTTCGCCGTAGAAAATTGAAATTGATGACCGTAAAACCCAGATAAGGCTAGGTAACCTAACAAATTCCGTTTTAAAGATAAAATGGGCGGAGGAGGAGGAGGAGGAAGCGATGACATTTCTGCGGAAGGTCCGAGAGAGCTCGACCAGACGCCGACATGGGCCGTCTCCACTGTTTGTGGCGTTATCATCTTGATCTCTATCGTCTTGGAGCTCATGATTCACAAAATCGGAGCGGTAAAACTAAAACTCAATCTCACCAGATTTCCCCTACATTTTGATATAACATCATCCACCCATTTCGCAGGTGTTCGAGAGAAGAAAGAAGAAAGCCTTATACGAAGCTCTTCAAAAGATCAAAAACGGTACCAACAAAAACCTGAAAACCCTCGAATTGAATTTGGATTTTGGGTTAAAACTCAGAAATTGAATTTTTTTTTTTATTCGCAGAGCTGATGGTTTTGGGATTCATATCGCTGCTACTAACATTTGGGCAAAACTACATCGCAAGCTTATGCGTGCCGTCAAGATACGGCCACGCGATGTCCTTCTGTGGTCCGTACGATGGTCCCAGTGGTTACGCCAAGAAGCCAAAGACCACCGCTCACATCGACAGGCATCTTCTCTCTTTTCAGCGCCGTGTTTTGGCTGACGCTGCTCCAGCTCAGTGCAAGAAGGTCACGATCTTTTACTGTTTCATGATTGGTTCCACTTCATTATTTTGCTTAATTAGAGAAATATTCTCTATGTTGCAAATTGCAAATGACGAAGAGGAGTGTTTTTTTTTTGTTGTTGCAGGGCTATGTGCCGCTTATATCACTCAATGCGTTGCATCAAGTGCATATCTTTATCTTCTTCTTGGCTGTGTTTCATGTGATTTATAGTGCTATAACCATGATGCTTGGAAGAGCAAAGGTAACATAAATATTTAATCATGGCTGTGACAGTGTTATGTGTTTGTGAGATTTGATTGTTGGATTGGAGTAAACTCATGGTTGCAGATTCGTGGATGGAAAGTCTGGGAGGAAGAGGTCATAAATGATCATGAAATGATGAATGGTTAGATTTGTGTTTATATTTTCAGATGTCATCACATTTGAAAACAGACTATCAATTTGTTTTTTTTTTTCTTTGATGTAATTTGCAGACCCTTCAAGATTTAGGCTCACACACGAGACATCATTTGTTCGAGAGCATGTCAATCCTTGGGCGAAAAACAGATTCTCCTTCTACGTTGTATGATTCTGTTTGTGTGCTTCTTCATTCCATCTCTTGTGTGTATCTATCTAAAGCAAGAGAGTTACTCTCTTTTTCTTGCAGATGTGTTTCTTTCGTCAGATGCTGAGATCTGTCAGAAGAGCTGATTATTTGACGATGCGTCATGGGTTCATTAGTGTAAGTTCCTTGAAATTATGCAACCAATCTAGACATTCTCCAGAAAACTTCTTTTGAAATTTGTTTCCAAATATCCTCTGTTACTTAGGTCCATTTGGCACCCGGGATGAAGTTTAATTTCCAAAAGTACATCAAAAGGTCATTGGAAGACGACTTCAAGGTAGTGGTGGGAATCAGGTAACTTACAAACCTCTTAGCACTTCTTCTTCTTCTTACACTTAACAGTAAATTTCTTCGTCGTTCTCTGATACAATTTTACAATCATTCCCGGTAATGCAGTCCGGCGCTATGGGCCTTTGTAATGATCTTTTTACTCGTTGATGTTCACGGTTAGTCTTTTTTTTTTATACCCGTGCTGTATAACATTCTTCAACATACCCGTGCTGTAGAATCTAATTGTTTCAGTATGCCTTTTCAGGGTGGTATGTTACTGCTGTGATCACCATGATTCCTCCAGTTGTAAGTGACTTAATCTACCTTATAACTTTTGCTTCCGTTATAAGAGCAATGTAGAGAAGCTTGTAGATACAAAAAAAAAGAGAGTCTAATTGTGTTTTGTTTGAAGTTGACATTAGCGATAGGAACCAAGCTTCAGGCTATTATATCAGACATGGCGTTGGAGATTCAGGAGAGACACGCAGTGATACAAGGGATGCCACTAGTCAATGTCTCTGACCGACATTTCTGGTTAAGTCGTCCCGCGTTAGTCCTCCATATCATCCACTTCATTCTCTTCCAGGTACATTCTCCGCATACAAAATGAAACGATTGAAAAAAGTTATGTATTCGTCTATGTTCTAATGAGCTTGCTTGATTGTTCAGAATGCCTTTGAGATCACCTACTTCTTCTGGATATGGGTAAATAAATTTATACACAGCTCTCTTTTCCCATGATCTCTGTTTAGTTCTCTCAATCTGCTTCCACTGTTGCAGTATGAGTTCGGGTTACGGTCCTGTTTCCATCACCATTTCGCCCTTATAATCATACGGGTTGCTCTCGGGTGAGTCCTATATGTTCATCAACAAGATCCTTTATTATATTTTCTTGAGCTACAAGAAACTCGGTTTTTCGAATCTAGCTACCATTATTAAAGTATTCTTAACGCAGGGTGGGAGTACAGTTTCTCTGCAGTTACATCACACTTCCTCTTTACGCTCTCGTGACTCAGGCATGTCAAAGTTTTATACATCATTCTCGCTTCATGGTTAAGCTTTTTTTTTTGTTTTTTTTTAAATAACTCTGGAGATGGGAATGTTTTTTTTTTCAGATGGGATCAACTATGAAGCGAACGGTGTTTGATGAACAAACATCAAAGGCGTTAAAGCAATGGCATATGAATGCAAAGAAAAAGAGCGAGACGCCAGGTCAAATGCAGTCTCCACTTCCTAATCTCCGACCTAAAACCGGCGGCGGCGATATTGAGTCTGCTCCGGCAAACATCACGGCCAGTGTTGATGTTAAAGAAGGAGATCAGCGTCGTAAACCTGGTGACGTCTAAACCGGTCCCTAGAAACCAGACTAGTCAAGAAGACGCTACTTTTTCAGTTAACCGGCTAACTCAAACTATATACACATTTTTTTTTTATACTATAGGTTTCATTCATATGTTTATGTAATTATTTGTTGTATTGTAAGACAACAAATTAGCTCAAAATTTTGTACCAGCTTATAATACAAAATATATATAAGTCAAAGGCACGTCCTAGTTTAATTTTTACTTGCCCAATTTTATGCAATTTATTTATTCTATCGAAACTGTTAAAAAGCGCCTTGAGTTTCGTCGCCGTCTCCCTAGCCGGCGCCGCCGTCACAATTTCACAGCCGTCACCGTCGTTGCTACTTACTCCTCCTCTTCTAGTTGTCGCCGTAAGTTTCTCGATTCCATATTTTGCTCCTCGAGCATAGTCAATTACGTATGAACATAAAGGAAGGCAACAACGCCAAAAAAATTGAGCTCGGAGATAGTGTGCACAGTCCGTTACAATTCTTTCAAGTGATCGTATCCTTGAACCAAACTGAAAGAGGTTGAATTGGTTTCACCAGATTTGTGGATTTTTGCGTTCTTATTCTTAGAATATTTTCTTTCCGCGCACAATGTGTTCGATCAAATGCCTTATAGATATCTGTGAAATATGACGTAAAAGTACTGATCTTTCTCTGGGTATGGGTTATCATAATGCTTTGTTAAATTCTTTGCTCAGTTTTCAAATGAAAATGCGAGTAACTTGAAGTATCAAATTGCTCTGAAATAGAAGTACATTGTTGAGTAGCTTGAAGTATCAATCAGAAATAATAGTGTTGAGTAATTTGGAGTTCAGTTGAACTTGCGCCACCACTAATGATGGAAATCTAATGTTCAGGCTGCCTGAAAGGTGTTGAATTCTATGATCAAAGCTCCGGCCATGAAAGGTACAATTTGTTTCCTTCTGTAATGTTTTGTCATGCTTTTTTTCATTGGGAGTGATTGGGCCTGTGTAACATATCGTGTAGACGTTTCTGATAAAGGCACAACTTCCAAGCATTATCAGAGTGGTTCTCGCAGTTGCAATTTTGAAACTTAGGATCTGATTTACGGTGGCACAAGTATACGCGGATGTTGTAGGAATGAAAAATAGCATAGTTTAAGCAATCGTGTCTAAGAATTTCAGTCAGCATTCTTTACCTTTGTTATTCTTAAAAATGTTGAAATCTGAGTCCTGACAAGTGAAAAAGGATGAGTTTCAAAGTAGACTATGGGTTTCATGGGGCTGTAAACTTTAGCGTTAGGCTTAATGTGAGTGGTTTTCCCTGCACTCTGCCAGTAATTTGGTTTTTGAAAGTTGCTCCTTGTGTTATTGACAGCAATAAAGAAGAAAATTGAGAAAGATATTTACGGAGTTGGAAGTATTGGCCTTTTCACTGAGTTGGACAGAGAGGTAGAGACATACATCTGCATCTGCATGTTCTGTGTCTTTTTGACATTTGATTATCTTTAAGTATCATTAATATTGATGTTCATTCAGAATTTTCACAGTTTAGCAATAAGACAGAAACCTGGATTGGAAGAACACTCTGGTCTAGACAAACCGAGAATCACGACCATGTAAGTATGTTTCCTTTCCATTAGAAGGATCTTCTTTTACCTTTTGTTCCTAGGTATGGTTCAGATATTATCTAATAACTGATCATCTGAACATTGTATTTCCTACTTTCATCACCATTCTCTGCAGAGACAAACAATGTTCTACACCAATCAAATCAATGCATCCAAGTACCTACCAGACAGAACTCAACCCGATCACTCAGAGTTCCACGTTATTACACCAGCTGACACATCATTCACAGCAAAGGAACCTCATGGCTGGACGTGCAGCTCATGCACGGATCATCAGAACTGGAACATCCACATGCACCCACCATGCCAATGGCCTTGTCAACCTTTACGCCAAATGCGGACGCTTACCCAAAGCCCACTACGTCTTCAATGCCATAATCAACAAGGATGTCGTATCCTGGAAAAGTCTCATCACTGGATATTCACAGAACGGAGGTCTCTCCAGCTCCCGCACTGTTATGCAGCTGTTCCAGGAGATGAGAGAGCAAAATGTGCTGCCAAACGCTTATACCCTTGCCGGGATTTTCAAGGCTGAATCGAATCTTGGAAGTTGTACAGTTGGGAGGCAGGCTCACGCGCTTGTGGTCAAAATGTCATGTTTTGGGGATATATATGTAGACACTTCGATGTTGGGCATGTACTGTAAAGAGGGCTTGGTTGAGGAAGGACTTAAAGTGTTCACCTTTATGCCTGAAAGAAATACCTATACGTGGTCTACCATGGTTTCTGGTTTTGCTACAAGAGGACGGGTTGAAGAGACAATTAAAGTCTTCAAATTGTTTCTTAGAGAAAAGGAGGAAGAAAGTGATAGTGACTATGTCTTCACCGCGGTCCTTAGCTCGCTGACTGAAACCGAATAAGTAGGCCTAGGCAGGCAGATCCATTGCATCACGGTTAAAAATGGGTTGCTCGTGTTTGTTGCTTTGAGTAAAGCGCTCGTTACCATGTATTCAAAGTGCGAGAGCTTGACTGAGGCATGCCAGATGTTTGACTCGTCTGGTGACAAAAATTCAATTACATGGTCAGCAATGGTCACTGGTTATTCTCAGAATGGGGAATCACTCGAAGCAGTAAAGCTTTTCTCGAGAATGTTCTCTGCTGGAATAAAGCCCAGCGAATACACGATCGTTGGGGTTCTTAATGCATGCAGTGACATTTGCTATGTAGAAGAAGGGAAACAACTTCATTCTTTATTGTTAAAGTTGGGATTTGAAAATCATTTATTTGCGACTACAGCTTTGGTGGACATGTATGCGAAAGCCGGTTGTATAGCAGATGCCAGGAAAGGGTTTAACTGTCTACAAGAACGTGATGTCGCTCTTTGGACATCAATTATTAGCGGGTATGTCCAAAACTCAGATAACGAAGAGGCTCTGATTCTGTACGGAGGAATGAAAACAGAAGGTATTATCCCAAATGAACCAACCATGGCAAGCGTTTTAAAAGCTTGCTCCTCTCTAGCTACCTTGGAGCTCGGAAAGCAAATACATGGCCACACAATCAAGCACGGATTCAGTCTAGAAGTTCCAATTGGAAGCGCACTTTCTACAATGTACTCAAAGTGCGGGAGTTTAGAAGATGGGAGCCTCGTCTTTCAAAGAACTCCCAATAAAGACGTTGTGTCTTGGAACGCGATGATCTCAGGATTGTCCCATAACGGGCGAGGAGAAGAAGCCTTGGAACTTTTTGAGGAGATGTTAGCGGTAGGAACGGAACCGGATGATGTCACTTTCGTGAACATTATATCAGCGTGTAGCCATAAAGGGATTGTAGAGAGAGGCTGGTCTTATTTCAATATGATGTCAGATCAGTTTGGGATTGTTCCGAAAGTTGACCACTATGCGTGAATGGTTGATCTGCTGAGCCGAGCAGGACAGCTCAAAGAGGCAAAAGAGTTCATCGAATCAGCTAGAATAGATCACGGTATATGCCTTTGGCGAATACTACTAAGAGCATGTAGGAACCATGGGAGCTGTGAACTAGGGGCTTACGCAGGAGAGAAGCTCATGGCCCTTGGATCGAGAGAATCATCAACGTATGTACAATTGTCTAGCATTTACACGGCTTTAGGACGGATGAGAGAAGTGGAACGGGTTTGGGGACACATGAGAGCGAACGGGGTGAGCAAAGAAGTGGGTAGCAGTTGGATCGAGGTGAAGAATCAGTGCCATGTTTTTGTTGTGGGAGATACAATGCATCCGATGATTGAAGAAATCAAGGATTTGGTTAGCTTGGTGAGTAGACGGATGATGGAAGAAGGAGGATTCACAACTGCGTTGGATTCTTCTTATGTAGACGAAGGAACACAATTAGTTCTTTCATGATTTTGTCCGTCTCTTATACAAAACTACTTGTATTCTTTTATAACTTATAGGTTTTTAATTACTTTAGGTGTTTGAACAAAAATAAAAATTAGGTGTGTAACTTTTTGTGTGAATGAAAAATGTATCACAAAATAGTTATAAATTTGGTTAGCCTAATTGTGTTGGCAGCTGTGTTTAAAGTATATTTAGACACTGCATGATCTAGATTTTATAACTTTGAAATAAAGAGAAATCTGAGATTTGACGAAATTACTTTTTTCAGTAATGCATAATAAGAGTAGGTAATGAAGAAATTACCTAGTCAAAAACACTCCCTAGTTCCATGGCCAAAATTGTGCAATTTCTTTGGACAACATTTATTTACGTCTCCCATAAGTAATTTTGCTCTTTCTTTCTTTTTTCCACAAAATATATCAAAAAGAAGAAGAAATAAGCTAAGTTTATTTGAGGAAACATGTCGGAGAAACCAGAGAAGCAAGAGTTGCCACTAGAAACGAGTCCGTACACGAAGTACGAGGATATAGAAGATTACAAGAAGAACGCTTATGGAACTTCCGGTCATCAAGAGGTTAAGCCTGGCCAAGGCGGCGGCACAACCGACGCACCGACCCTCTCCGGCAGTGCTCCTCCTTCCGCTGTAGATTCAGCTAACCAACAAGCTAAGAAGTGAATCACTCAAATTCATTATTCACCAAAATTAATCAATTACAAAGCAAATGTGTTTCTCTTGCTTCTGTTCGTAATTACTCTCCAATGTGGTTCATTTGATGCTTTGTGATAATTGACTTTTTTTTTTTTTTTGTCTCTCTCTTTTTATACATTGTTATATTATGATCCAATCTAATAAATAAATAGATGTTAAAGTCTAAAAGAATTTGGCCATCTTGCGAAAAATTATACGCCAAGTGTATAAGAATATTTTTAGCAAAAAAAAAAAAAAAGTGTATAAGAATATTTGGTTAAAATAATGTGTTCCTGCTGCTGAATTTGAATGTTCTTCTCTCATACGTCATTTGGTAACATCATTTTTAGCACAAGTTGTGACGACCGACTGATTTGTAGAAAATTATAAAAATAGGATTAAGTTAAAAGTCAATTCCACCATAACAAACTAGTAATTAAAAAACACGCCATTAGGCATTAGATATTGTCATTTGTGTGATGGATATACTATGTACACAAACTTGGGGTATAGCAAAGTACTTAGCAACAAGCATCTTCCTAAACTTGATGAATTTTAGGCAAAAAAAACAGATGTTATAAGCAAAAGCAACATTTTAAGTAATCTCTTGAAAGTAACAACCAACAATCCCAATCTGATGTCTAATAGAAAGGACAAATCAAAATCTCAACAATCAAATAGAACATTCAACTACATACATACATATCACATGTGGAACTACCATTGGTTGTTAGTTAGGCATCAAAGTTTCTGTTTTTAATCATTAGCAATTTATACTTTTAATGGCAATAAAGTCAGTGAATAATAATTGCATAATTAATATGCTTATTCCATCAATGATATGTCCAATCACCAACAACATTAGCCAACTAATAGTACTACAATTTCATTAGAAATCAAATCAGATGTAGTTGCTAACAAAATTTGGTTTTCTACCGGTTTTGGTTGAATTCCTCCGTCTCAAACCGGAAATAAAATTCCCGGTAGTGAACATAGCCGAAAATTAGATACAACCAGTATATTTACGACACGTGGATGGCGGGAATCTGACGCAGCTGTATAGTTTTTTATAATCGGAGGTAACCCCTTGCGATATGGAAAAGACAAAAGGAGATGGCGTGGATGAGATCTTGACCGTTGGTTTCCTATCCAAGCGATCTAACGGCTAGGACTCGGTGGCGGTACCACCCGGTCAAAGTAATGCTTACCCATTGATTAATGACACGTGTCGGTAGGAGATCTCCGGTTTGACAGATAGACGATCGAAGGGATTACCTGGAATCGCCGGTGGCCAACTAAATACCAAACGGGACAAAGCGTCTTCTCTCTCTCTATCTTTCTCTCTCAAAGGAAACTTTTGTGAAATTGTCTTTCGTCAATTCTCTTTTTTTTTTTTTTTCTTCAACGACATAACTTTCTCTGGGTTTCCGAGAATTTCTTCAAGAGGGGAAGTAAGAAGAATCATCATTGTCATCTGTGAGAAAATCTCAGAGCTCTTGTTTTCTGGTAATTTTCTTATTTTCTGAATTATCTACCTGCTTCGAGATTTCTTTTTTATTTTTCATCAGTTTTTGGGGTTAGTCTAAGAGCTGAATTCGTCGGGATTTTTGAACTCTGTGAGCTGGGGTTTGTTGAAACAGGCTTCTGGGTGTGATTCTAAATAGGATTTTGGTTATAATTCTGGATTATCGATTGCTTGATCTGACCTGACGAAAAAGGTAAAAAGATTTCACCTTTGAGTAGCTGGTTCTTGACCCTTTTGAACATAATTCTGTTTAGGAGCTTGAATTTGGTGCTTAATTAAACTTGTGAAGCTTGGATAGTTGGTGTGGTGGTTATTCGATTTGTTGAGTCTGCTACTGCCGGTTTGATCAAGATCAAGGATCTGTTGAGTTTGGGTATTAATAAAAAAAAAAATCATTTCTTTTTTGGCTTTGAATTTGATATTAAGGTTCCTGTAGTTTTCAAGTTTTCCAAGTGGGTCCATTTCAAGGTCTTTGGTGTGAAGTTTGTTTCTCACAAGAGTCTGATCCTTAGTTTTTGTTGATCTAAGATCTTAGTGGGAACAAAGGAAGTCGCTGGAAAGCAACAGGCTGAAAACGCTACCAGGAAAAACACAAGAGGAGTTAGTTGTTACCGGAAGAGACTCTTTCTGGATTGCTGATAGAATTATATGATTGAGAGAAGAACTCAGCGCCGGGTATGGATTTTTCACCTTTGATAACGGTTCTAGAGGGAGATTTCAACATGGACAGNTCAGTTTTCAAATGAAAATGCGAGTAACTTGAAGTATCAAATTGCTCTGAAATAGAAGTACATTGTTGAGTAGCTTGAAGTATCAATCAGAAATATTAGTGTTGAGTAATTTGGAGTTCAATTGAACTTGCGCCACCGCTAATGCTGGAAATCTAATGTTCAGGCTGCCTAAAAGGTGTTAAATTCTATGATCAAAGCTCCGGCCATGAAAGGTACAATTTGTTTCCTTCTGTAATGTTTTGTCATGCTTTTTCCATTGGGAGTGATTGGGACTGTGTAACATATCGTGTAGACGTTTCTGATAAAGGCACAACTTCCAAGCAGTATCAGAGTGGTTCTCGCAGTTGCAATTTTGAGACTTAGGATCTGATTTACGGAGGCACAAGTATATGCGGATGTTGTAGGAATGAAAAATAGCATAGGTTAAGCAATCGTGTCTAAGAATTTCAGACAGCATTCTTTACCTTTGTTATTCTTAAAAATGTTGAAATCTGACAAGTGAAAAAGGTTGAGTTTCAAAGTAGACTATGGGTTTCATGGGGCTGTAAACTTTAGCGTTAGGCTTAATGTGAGTGGTTTTCCCTGCACTCTGCCAGTAATTTTGTTTTTGAAAGTTGCTCCTTGTGTTATTGACAGCGATAAAGAAGAAAATTGAGAAAGATATTTACGGAGTTGGAAGTATTGGCCTTTTCACTGAGTTGGACAGTGAGGTAGAGACATACATATGCATCTGCATGTTCTGTGTCTTTTTGATATTTGATTATCTTTAAGTACCATTAAGATTGATGTTCATTCAGAATTTTCAGAGTTTAGCAATAAGACAGAAACCTGGATTGGAAGAACACTCTGGTCTAGACAAACCGAGAATCACGACCCTGTAAGTATGTTTCCTTTCCATTAGAAGGATCTTCTTTTACCTTTTTGTTCCTAGGTATGGTTCAGATATTATCTAATAACTGATAACCTGAACATTGTATTTCCTACTTTCATCACCATTCTCTGCAGAGACAAACAATGTTCTACACCAATCAAAGCAATGCATCAAAGTACCTACCAGACAGAACTCAACCCGATCACTCAGAGTTCCACGTTACTACACGAGCTGACACATCATTCACAGCAAAGGAACCTCATGGCTGGACGTGCAGCTCATGCACGGATCATCAGAACTGGAACATCCACATGCACCCACCATGCCAATGGCCTTGTCAACCTTTACGCCAAATGCGGACGCTTACCCAAAGCCCACTACGTCTTCAATGCCATAATCAACAAGGATGTCGTATCCTGGAACAGTCTCATCACTGGATATTCACAGAACGGAGGTCTCTCCAGCTCCCGCACTGTTATGCAGCTGTTCCAGGAGATGAGAGAGCAAAATGTGCTGCCAAACGCTTATACCCTTGCCGGGATTTTCAAGGCTGAATCGAATCTTGGAAGTTGTACAGTTGGGAGGCAGGCTCACGCGCTTGTGGTCAAAATGTCATGTTTTGGGGATATATATGTAGACACTTCGATGTTGGGCATGTACTGTAAAGAGGGCTTGGTTGAGGAAGGACTTAAAGTGTTCACCTTTATGCCTGAAAGAAATACCTATACGTGGTCTACCATGGTTTCTGGTTTTGCTACAAGAGGACGGGTTGAAGAGACAATTAAAGTCTTCAAATTGTTTCTTAGAGAAAAGGAGGAAGAAAGTGATAGTGACTATGTCTTCACCGCGGTCCTTAGCTCGCTGACTGAAACCGAATAAGTAGGCCTAGGCAGGCAGATCCATTGCATCACGGTTAAAAATGGGTTGCTCGTGTTTGTTGCTTTGAGTAATGCGCTCGTTACCATGTATTCAAAGTGCGAGAGCTTGACTGAGGCATGCCAGATGTTTGACTCGTCTGGTGACAAAAATTCAATTACATGGTCAGCAATGGTCACTGGTTATTCTCAGAATGGGGAATCACTCGAAGCAGTAAAGCTTTTCTCGAGAATGTTCTCTGCTGGAATAAAGCCCAGCGAATACACGATCGTTGGGGTTCTTAATGCATGCAGTGACATTTGCTATGTAGAAGAAGGGAAACAACTTCATTCTTTATTGTTAAAGTTGGGATTTGAAAATCATTTATTTGCGACTACAGCTTTGGTGGACATGTATGCGAAAGCCGGTTGTTTAGCAGATGCCAGGAAAGGGTTTAACTGTCTACAAGAACGTGATGTCGCTCTTTGGACATCAATTATTAGCGGGTATGTCCAAAACTCAGATAACGAAGAGGCTCTGATTCTGTACGGAGGAATGAAAACAGAAGGTATTATCCCAAATGAACCAACCATGGCAAGCGTTTTAAAAGCTTGCATGTGTATAAGAGACAGTCCCAAATGAACCAACCATGGCAAGCGTTTTAAAAGCTTGCTCCTCTCTAGCTACCTTGGAGCTCGGAAAGCAAATACATGGCCACACAATCAAGCACGGGTTCAGTCTAGAAGTTCCAATTGGAAGCGCACTTTCTACAATGTACTCAAAGTGCGGGAGTTTAGAAGATGGGAGCCTCGTCTTTCAAAGAACTCCCAATAAAGACGTTGTGTCTTGGAACGCGATGATCTCAGGATTGTCCCATAACGGGCGAGGAGATGAAGCCTTGGAACTTTTTGAGGAGATGTTAGCGGTAGGAACGGAACCGGATGATGTCACTTTCGTGAACATTATATCAGCGTGTAGCCATAAAGGGTTTGTAGAGAGAGGCTGGTCTTATTTCAATATGATGTCAGATCAGTTTGGGATTGTTCCGAAAGTTGACCACTATGCGTGTATGGTTGATCTGCTGAGCCGCGCAGGACAGCTCAAAGAGGCAAAAGAGTTCATCGAATCAGCTAGTATAGATCACGGTATATGCCTTTGGCGGATACTACTAAGCGCATGTAGGAACCATGGGAGCTGTGAACTAGGGGCTTACGCAGGAGAGAAGCTCATGGCCCTTGGATCGAGAGAATCATCAACGTATGTACAATTGTCTAGCATTTACACGGCTTTAGGACGGATGAGAGAAGTGGAACGGGTTTGGGGACACATGAGAGCGAACGGGGTGAGCAAAGAAGTGGGTAGCAGTTGGATCGAGGTGAAGAATCAGTGCCATGTTTTTGTTGTGGGAGATACAATGCATCCGATGATTGAAGAAATCAAGGATTTGGTTAGCTTGGTGAGTAGACGGATGATGGAAGAAGGAGGATTCACAACTGCGTTGGATTCTTCTTATGTAGACGAAGGAACACAATTAGTTCTTTCATGATTTTGTCCGTCTCTTATACAAAACTACTTGTATTCTTTTATAACTTATAGGTTTTTAATTACTTTAGGTGTTTGAACAAAAATAAAAATTAGGTGTGTAA
Organism: Alliaria petiolata; assembly: GCA_020283515.1. Classification (NCBI taxonomy): domain Eukaryota; kingdom Viridiplantae; phylum Streptophyta; class Magnoliopsida; order Brassicales; family Brassicaceae; genus Alliaria; species Alliaria petiolata. The sequence goes on along the minus strand of JAHZTW010000001.1, from coordinate 305,782,349 downwards.
CTTTTTGTGTGAATGAAAAATGTATCACAAAATAGTTATAAATTTGGTTAGCCTAATTGTGTTGGCAGCTGTGTTTAAAGTATATTTAGACACTGCATGATCTAGATTTTATAACTTTGAAATAAAGAGAAATCTGAGATTTGACGAAATTACTTTTTTCAGTAATGCATAATAAGAGTAGGTAATGAAGAAATTACCTAGTCAAAAACACTCCCTAGTTCCATGGCCAAAATTGTGCAATTTCTTTGGACAACATTTATTTACGTCTCCCATAAGTAATTTACTCTTTCTTTCTTTTTTTCCACAAAATATATCAAGAAAGAAACATGTCGGAGAAACCAGAGAAGCAAGAGTTGCCACTAGAAACGAGTCCGTACACGAAGTACGAGAATATAGAAGATTACAAGAAGAACGCTTATGGAACTTCCGGTCATCAAGAGGTTAAGCCTGGCCAAGGCGGCGGCACAACCGACGCACCGACCCTCTCCGGCAGTGCTCCTCCTTCCGCTGTAGATTCAGCTAACCAACAAGCTAAGAAGTGATTCACTCAAATTCATTATTCACGAAAATTAATCAATTACCAAGCAAATATGTTTCTCTTGCTTCTGTTCGTAATTACTCTCCAATGTTGTTTATTTGATGCTTTGTGATAATTGACTTGTTTTTTTTCTTCTATCTTTCTTTTTATACATTGTTATATTATGATCCAATCTAATAAATAAATAGATGTTAAAGTCTAAAAGAATTTGGCCATCTTGCGACAAATTATACGCCAAGTGTATAAGAATATTTGGTAAAATAATGTGTTCCTGCTGCTATATATATATTTTAGAGTTTGAATGTTCTCTCATGCGTCATTTCGCACAAGTTGTGACGACCGACTGATTTGTAGCAAATTAGAAAAATAGGATCAAGTTAAAAGTCAATTCCACCATAACAACTAGTAATTAAAAAACATGCCATTAGATATTGTCATTTGTGCGATGGATATACCATGTACACAAACTTGGGTATAGCAAGTTAGCAACAAGCATCTTCCTAAACTTCATGAGTTTTAGGAAAAACAGATGTTATAAGCAAAAGCAACATTTTAAGTAATCTCTTGAAAGTAACAACCAACAGAGATATCAATCCCAATCTGATGTCTAATACTAGAAAGGACAAATCAAAATCTCAACAATCAAATATAACATCCAACTACATACATATCACATGTGGAACTACCATTGGTTGTTAGTTAGGCATCAAAGTTTCTGTTTTTAATCATTAGCAATTTATACTTTTAACAGCAATAAAGTCAGTGAATAATAATTGCATAATTAAAATGCTTATTCCATCAATGAATATGTCCAATCACCAACAACATTAGCTAACAACTAATAGTACTACAATTTCATTAGAAATCAAATCAGAGATAGTTGCTAACAAAATTTGGTTTTCTACCGGTTTTGGTTGAATTCCGTCTCGAACCGGAAATAAAATTCCCGGTAGTGAACATAGCCGAAAATTATATACAACCAGTATATTTGCGACACGTGGATGGCGGGAATCTGACGCAGCTGTATACTTTCTTTTTTTTTAATAATCGGAGGTAACCCCTTGCGATTTGGAAAAGACAAAAGGAGATGGCGTGGATGAGATCTTGACCGTTGGTTTCCTATCCAAGCGATCTAACGGCTAGGACTCGGTGGCGGTACCACCCGGTCAAAGTAATGCTTACCCATGATTAATGACACGTGTCGGTAGGGGACCTCCGGTTTGACAGATAGACGATCGAAGGGATTACCTGGAACCGCCGGTGGCCAACCAAATACCAAACAAGAGAAAGCGTCTTCTCTCTCTATCTTTCTCTCTCAAAGGAAACTTTTCTGAAATTGTCTTTCGTCAATTCTCTTTTTTTATTTCTTCAACGACATAACTTTCTCTGGGTTTCCGAGAATTTCTTCAAGAGGGGAAGTAAGAAGAATCATCATTGTCATCTGTGAGAAAACCTCAGAGCTTTTGTTTTCTGGTAATTTTCTTATTTTCTGAATTATCTACCTGCTTCGAGATTTAGTTTGTCATCAGTTTTTGGGGTTAGTCTAAGAGCTGAATTCGTCGGGATTTCTGAAATTTGTGAGCTGGGGTTTGTTGAAACAGGCTTCTGGGTGTGATTCTAAATAGGGGTTTGGTTATAATTCTGGATAATCGATATGCTTGATCTGACCTGACAAAAAATGGTAAAAAGATTTCACATTTGAGTATCTGGTTCTTGACCCTATTGAACATAATTCTGTTTAGGTGCTTGAATTTGGTGCTTAATTTTAACTTGTGAAACTTGGATAGTTGGTGTGGTGGTTATTCGATTTGTTGAGTTTGATCAAGATCAAGGATCTGTTGAGTTTGGGTATTATCATTTTTTGGCTTTGTAATTTGATATTAAGGTTCCTGTAGTTTTCAAAATTTCCAAGTGGGTCCATTTCAAGGTCTTTGGTGTGAAGTTTGTTTCTCACAAGAGCCTGATCCTTGGTTTTTGTTGATCTAAGATCTAGCGGGAACAAAGGTAATCGTTGGAAAGCAACAAGGCTGAAAACGCTACCAGGAAAAACACAAGAGGAGTTGTTACTGGAAGAGACTCTTTCTGGATTGCTGATAGAATTATATGATCGAGAGAAGAACTCAGCGCCGGGTATGGATTTTTCACCTTTGATAACGGTTCTAGAGGGAGATTTCAACATGGACAGTGCATCTGCAACAGATATTGATATCTTAGAGAACTTAGATGACACTAAGCAAATAAGTAGAGGAAAACCACCGAGGCACTTTTCTGCTATGCAACATATCACAAGCACTACTACTACTAGGCTGCAGGTTGCAATCAATGCGGTAATTTTATATGACCCACAATTTCTGGATTCTTTGTTTTTTTTTTCGTTTTTTGCTAATGGGATTGAAACGATGTAATTGGTTTCTGTTTGTTAGCAGGATGTGGATGTTTGTAATTTGGTTATGAAGTCACCTGGTGAAAATTCAGAGTTTTCGCCTGTATACCGATCAGGAAGCTGTGCTGAACAAGGGGCAAAACAGTTCATGGAAGATGAACACATCTGCATCGATGATCTTGGTGAGCATCTTGGTGCAGCTGTTGGATTCTCATCTCTTGGAGCCTTCTATGGGGTGAGTGTATCTTCACACCTTAAGCAAAGAAGCATTGATGCAGCTCATAAACCTGATTCGTCTCATTTTTTTTCTTTTGTACTAGTACTATATCAAAGGTATTACCTTTTTATTAAAGGATTTTAACAATGTTGATAGTGTCATTTGGCAGGTATTTGATGGACACGGGGGCACAGATGCATCACTGTTTGTTAGAAAGAACATACTGAGATACATTGTAGAGGACTCATACTTCCCACTATGTGTAAAGAAGGCAATTAAGAATGCTTTCTTCAAAGCTGATTATGAATTTGCAGATGATTCTTCTCTTGACATCTCTTCTGGGACCACTGCGCTTACAGCTTTTGTTTTTGGAAGGTAAGGGGCAGTTTGAATTCATGTTTATGAATTTAGAAAGTTATATATGTCATCTTAGAATAAGGTGGTTTGAGTACTTGCTTACTTTTTCATCCTTTAGGTAATGTGCTGTTTTTACCATAACTCTGTGTAGTTTTGATTTGATTTTGAATAGAGTTGCTACTTCTTTTCTTTGCAGGAGGTTGATAATTGCAAACGCTGGTGATTGCCGAGCAGTGCTTGGGAGAAGAGGTAGAGCAATCGAGTTGTCCAAAGACCACAAACCAAACTGCAGCGCAGAGAAAGTAAGAATAGAAAAGCTAGGTGGAGTTGTGTATGATGGCTACCTCAACGGGCAACTATCGGTTGCACGTGCCATAGGAGACTGGCACATGAAAGGTGCCAAGGGCTCTGCTTGTCCTCTAAGCCCCGAGCCAGAGCTGCAAGAGACGGACCTGAGCGAAGACGATGAGTTCTTGATAATGGGATGTGACGGTCTGTGGGATGTGATGAGCAGTCAGTGCGCAGTGACGATCGCGAGGAAGGAACTGATGATTCATAATGATCCAGAGAGATGCTCTAGAGAGCTTGTGAGGGAGGCCCTTAAACGGAACACATGTGACAATTTAACAGTGATTGTTGTGTGCTTCTCTCCTGATCCTCCACAGAGGATAGAGATCCGAATGCAGTCACGCGTGAGGCGGAGCATATCTGCGGAAGGGTTGAACCTACTCAAAGGCGTGCTCGATGGTTACCCTTGACCCTCTGAAATAAAAAAGGTTTGGAAACTTTCTACATTACTTTTGTGAGATCATTTGCCAAGTTAGAGATTGACAAGTTGTGTTCTGAGTATGTTGTTTGTTAACCAATATTATAGTATTCAACATCCATTGAGATTTTAGATGGATTCATATCGCTTTGTAAATATTTTACTTTTTTTACTTGTTCCACTGGATTCTTATTAAAAATATATCAGAATTTCTTCTTCGGTTATAGGCAGGAATGTTTGATCAGAACAAGGTTGGCTAATTGGCTTATTACAGTTGAAGCTAGAAAGACTTTTTTTTTTTGGTCTTGTGGAAGAACATGGGATCTGTTCTTGATATGGATCTTGAAGTAGTCTAATTGTTCTTTTCTTTTCGTGGTGTGTTAAATCTTCTTGATATTTATGGTTTGATTCCCCTTATATACTACTAGATTAGGATCTGCGTTTACGCAGGTTTGTAATAACAAAATTTTAAATCCGTTAAAATAATTTTTTAAAAAAATAAAAAACAAAATTGGATCACTACTTTAAAAAAATATATATTAAAAACATAAAATCGAAACATAAGAGTTGTTTATTTATTTTAATTCTCATGTGTTTTTCAATTAAAATATTCAAAACACTGAATCTTATGCAGATCCTAAGCAACATTAACCATACTTTTTTTGTAGTTCACACATTTTATCAACTATCTTTTTATGTTATGCTTCGTTAAAAACGTGGGTATGCAATTCGAGTCATTCGAATATGTTAACGATCTTCTCATTAACTATCTTCAAGTAAACAAAATCTTTTTTCCTCTTCATAGTCATCCAGTGCCGTGCCAACACATTTAGAGACCTAAGACAATTTTAAAAATTGTGGCCTTATTTAACTTATAAATGTATAATTTTATAATTTTAAAATTTTGATTTGAATGTTTAAAGTTTAAGTTGTTCAAAAAAAAGAATGTTTAAAGTTTAAACTATCATTTGAAAACTTGAAACTCATGAATCCAAAATCTTATAGAAAAAGTACTAACAAAACTCATGAATCTTGACCAAATTAACTAACATTGTTACCAAAAGTAAATCTTAGTTTATTAGAATAGAGGTAATGCCACATGTAAGGCATGAAAGCGCCACGTGTCAGCCTCTCAGAACATGTTCAGAAAAAAAACCTTAGTTTATTAGAATAGATATATCATAGTTAATCTTATTTATTTATTTTTTTTCTTTTCTTAAATTCTAATAAATCTTTTTAATAGTTGATATAAATTCTAATATTTTATCGTGACACGTGTCAAAATATTGAAATATATCATAGATATCTTTTTTCATAGTTAATATAAATTCTAATATTTTATTGGAACACATGTCAGAATCTGAATCGAATGAAACGCCACGTGTCGCGATCAAGTTAATTAGCAATCTTATTTACTTTACTTTTTGTTTTCCTTTTCTTAAATTGAAATAGATACTTTTTATTTTCCTTTTCTTAAACTGAAATAGATACTTTTGTTTTAGTTTTTTTTAGATGTATACTTATGGCACATGTCAAAATCTTATCGATTGACTCGCCACGTGTTGCGATCATGTTAATTAGCAACTTTGACGCATCCTACTTTATATAATAAGAAGATACCACACATCAAACCCGTGAACTTGCGGGTTAAGTATCAAGTATAAATTGAATAATGTCAGTCACATGCAAGTGAATTAAGAAAAGTAAGCAATTAAACGTTAAAGAAAATATGAAAAATAAGGTTTGGATCATAGGGTTTCAGGATTTAGTTAACAGATAATCATGAGTACAAGGCAAGAATTAAAGACCATCCTAAAGCGTGTGCAGTAATGCAAGATTATTTCTCTTTCAAGGCACTAATCAATATTGGTGGTAAATCATCTACACGTAATAGATTTGTTTTAATCCACATGATTCAAATTAAAACATTAATTACAAATATACTAGACACACAATAGTTCCTAACAGCAGCTTTCATAGGTACTAAGATAGAAATGCAAATGCTCATCAGCTAGTTTTGGTTGAAAATTTTCATCTCACATTTTTTGTTTATGAAATTTCCTAGGATTTTCTTATCCCCCTTACATATTACATCGATCATGATTTATAGTGATGTCTTATGGAATCCATACATTGCTGAGTTGTTGTTTTGATATGAGATCCCAAATTCCCAACGTACAAATATATAGCATTAACGCCACATAGTTTTCTAATCCAATTCTAACACAAAGAAATATAACTAAAATTGAAATATGCTTGTACGTCTAAAGAATACTCTTCTACTAAAACTTCATTGACTTCACTTCATAGTCGGGCTTTGATGGGGTTACAGTAATTGGTCTGCAAAACACACATTTTTGTTCATCTCATTTGTTTGATCGATCAAGGGCAGCTGCTAAATCAGTCAGGGCGTGTTGTAGTCTCTCTCTCTCTCTCTCTCTCTCTCTCTCTCTCTCCATCTTCTATGGTGATCGGTCCATCGATTTGTTGTCTTGACCGATTAGAATGTGTCCGAGACATCTTTCTTTATCTTCCGAGTCTTGTTCATCCCTTCTTGCATATTCATGTCCCAAAAGCTTATTTTTCATCCCATGAGGCCTGAATCCTAATTGCACCCCCTCCACTCTTTAAAGATCGACGCGTATAACGGCAGTATCAAAACATGAAATCATAAACAAAATCAAAGCCGGATGACATCGACCGTCGATGCGTTTGATAACGGAAGAGGCATATTATGAATATATCCCTTGAAGCATTAAAATGCTATTTTCTTCGTTTGTGAAGACTAATGTTCTTGACGTTTTCACCATCCTCCAATTTTGGTCTACGCCCCTGTTGATTCAATGAAGACGAAGAAGACGACATAGTCATGGACAAGCCGGCACCGGAATGGCTATTTCCAGATTGAAACTGGCCGTATTGATCAAGAAGTATGTCAGGAGCAATTGGTGGAGGTGGCGTCAAGATAATGCGACCATGACAAGTAGCGATTGATGGAGAGCTATGGTTAGAGTTGGTAAGAATGTGCTCGGGGAAGTTAAGCTTGGCCTTGTGACCTCTAAACTCAAATGCAGCTTTATCATATGCTAAGGCGGCTTCTTCTGCAGTGTCGAACGTCCCAAGCCACACACGAGCTGCCTTGTTCGGGTCACGGATCTCGGCCGCCCATTTTCCCCACGGTCTTTGCCTCACGCCTCTGTAGTTTCGTTGTCTCGAATGACTTTCTTCTGTAAAAATGACGAAAGCTTTAAGTTCACTCTTGTGGCAACGTTGACATAATTAAATTGTTCAATGTGATATATTGTTTGATCACACGTCTTGATTTAGGGGAACTCGTTAGTCGTTATTTACATTTCTACATTACTCTCTTCCTTCATGATAGTTTGATTCACACAAATTAAAAAACAATTAATTGTTATATATTAATGAGTTATTTTTGTATACTAACTTATTTTTCAATAATTATTAACCAATAGCAATTCAAGAATACAAATACTTTTAGTAAAGATTTCTTGAAGTTTGTTTACAATCTATTAACATATTAATTAACAAAAAGTACATTTAACTCTCTAAACCATCAATCTTTTTTAGGAACAAAAATAAAATCCAAAACATCAAACTATAGGGGGACAGAGGGAGTATTATTTAACTCTCTATCGGGGAGTTACGGAGGGAGTATTATTGTATGTTTGAATCATATGATATTATGAAATCTATCAGGCCAAAGACCCGGAAACCTCCTTAAGAACTTTGATCTTAATTGGTAATGAACTATGTACTTTAGTATATACTATGATATTACTATATAAAATAATTAAGTTGGATCATTTTAAATCAAAACATGACCATCGCAACCAACCCTAGCCTGACTTCTGAAAGGGAACAACCGATCTAGCCAAGCATGTTTGTCCGTATAGACCAAATATGATCATTTTGAAAATTAAAAACGTGTTTTTTTGTTTTTACACGTTTCAATAACATTAAGAAAATCAAACCATGAAAATTCATAAAGATGCATTGAGTTCTAATAAATTGAGCTCATAGGCACATATATAAGACTGATATACTACTTAATTATATTATATCTCCATTGGATCAAGGCCATGGTGCAGCCACTAAGGAATTACCAATGTCAAAAATTCAGGATCCTTAATTAAATATTATCATCCAATTCCCAAATGAATCTTCAATGAAAAAGATAATCACAAAAGCTACATGTATAGTAATTGGAAATATAAGATAACGGATAAGATTAAATTACCTCGAGGAGTATGAGATGAAGATTGATCCATGGTTGGTAGGGAGGGTTGATCTGTGAGTTCAGAGACAAAAGCAGACACATCAGACTCCGACAAAGTTGAGGAACAACACAACTCTTCTTTTTCTTCTCTCTTTCCGGCCATTGATTCCGGTGAAAGAGGCCTCTTCCCACTGTGCATTATCCGATGATATCTCAATTATGATTATTTTTATTTTATCTTTGAAAGTCAAAGATTGAAATGGGTACAAGCCAAAAGGTACAGCAAAGATGTCTAATCTCAGCGTCCATATGTTATATATAGACGCGCACGCATGTGTTTGTTGACCATTATAGAGAGAGATTTGTATAACCTAGAGGATATTTTGGTAATAAACTCTAGACACAGTTTTGTTCCATAAATTTAATAATTGTTTGAAAGTTGAAACCATCTCTTATATTTTATCTTAACAAAAGTTGCAATATGAAACCGTATCGATAGCCCCCATCATGTAGATGTAGTCTGCTTGTTTGTATTAATACATCACCACGTCTTCAGTTAAAGTTGTTAGCGTGACGATAAGAAAAGAGATTGTATCAATGTACCTTTCTCTGGATTTACATGTAGCATTAAACGTTCAAAGGAATTAATTTAGGGATTAAAGTATCTTATGCAAAGCATGAAGGTTAATTAATCATGTAGTATTTTATTTTTCTTATTCATACAACATATAACAACCATTTCGTTGATTTATTCAAAAGAAAACAAAAACAATATCCGACTAATTTGTTTCATGAAACGAATTCGTCTTTTCAACGGTCAACATGTTCCAAGAGAATCCAAGTTACGTTCATTCGTGTGTTTAGATGATTTTGTTAAATGTCTATCTGTTTGGGTAAAAACAATTACACTATTTATGGCACATCATATATTCATATATATATATATATATATATATATACATCACAACGTGAACACTAACTTTTATAATATATCGTATTACAGTGTATACAATGTTTAGTCTATTAGTCGTGGGGAAATATCTGAACCCATTCTACAAAAGTTTTGGGTACTCCAATCAACAAAGGCTATGTAGACAACTCAAAGCCATTTATTAAAGGAAGAACAAATGACAACTACGTTCATGTTTCGACGTAGATTGCGATTTCTTTTTTTATCTCCTAAATCTTTTTAAGAGTTTCGACCAAATCTCGTGATCTTATTATCAAACTGAGCGTACTTAAAAACACCACATGGTTGGTTGAAACTTGAAACTTGAAACTTTCACATGTTTGCTGACTTTGCATGATATTTTCCGCTTGGTGCTCCGATCTGGAATGTATATATTTTTCCCCCAAACAACATCAGAGTTAAAACTTTGTATTGTATATGCTACTTGTTTTCAACTCCAGCCTAATTATGATTTAGAACTATGAGTAATGAGTTTAAATCTTAATGTTATTTAGTTTTGAATTGTACTTAAATATAAATTTATATCAATCTATATATCTCTATTTATTTCAATAGATATATCTCATTATTGATTTTGACTACTTGTGACTCACGTATGTCATCAAGTGTTTTGCAAAAAATAAAAAAATCTTGATTGTTTACATAAATGAAGAAAACTGCATGGTTTATTAATTAGCATGAATATCCGAAATTAAAAAAAAAAAAAAAAATCCAGTTTCGATTCGCTACGTAATGTACTCAGGCCCGGCCTAGAGAACAGGCGGGCTAAGCCATTGCTTAGGACCATCAACAATTTTGTTAACTTTTGGGCCACATATCTGTTTTATAATGGATCATAAATATTGAAAAAATCAAATAACCTTATCTTTGAACATCATTTTTTCTTTTTTTAACTTTGGACCACCAATCTTGTTGGACCGGCACTGAATGTACTCTCCGCATTTCATCATAAAAAAACTATAAGAGAGTATGCAGTGAATCTCTTTTAATATTTGTGGTTTCCAATTGTGGCGTCTAATGTTATTATTATAAGTAGTTTGGACGATTCGTGCCATTTTAATAATATGTGATTAAGGGATTTGTTTTTGCCTTTTGGGGGTAGAATCTTATCATAATATATCATTACATGCATGACGTCAATGAATGAGTTTCCAATCATCTGAAACTTGTGGTTGAAGAAAATATTTTAACCCTAAAGAAAAAAAGAAACATAACCTGAACTATATTAGATATAATTAAAATAACTGCGCTAAGTTAATAAATCATTGGACCGACAATTAGAATCTCAAAGTGTGTGAAATAAGATATTGATTTTGAAGACCAAGATGACGTATGGGCTTACCTATTGTATGTGGTCAACCTTGAATATTATAGTCAGAGCATACTTCGCACGAACAAATCAACTCCAAAACACACCAATCGCATACGACCATACCATACTCTAAATAATTGCCACAAAAAAATTATTATCGTTGGGCGACTTTGACTTGGTATTATATTGATATATTCTTATAACTCTTTAGTTGTTATAGCCCTGCAGTTATGTAATTACATACATAAATTATTGGGTAACTGGGTAAGGTGGATTAATAAAAAAATACTGTTTTGTATCTTAACTACTCGAATTCTATTCAATTAAATGGAACCCATTGTTGTAAGATAAAATTACGTGTGGTTAGATCGATTTGATGAGAAATCAATACACATTTTGGGGATTATGAAGATCGATTTTTTGTTTGTATATCTAACATTTTGACGTTTCTAAAAGAAACCATGTCGTTTTATTATCAAAATCAAAATGTAGCGCGCGTTTTACACTTTTACTCAATAATATTTATCTTTTTATGGATCTTCAATCTAAAACCGTAAATCAAAATGTAGTGTTTTACTCGATTGTGTTAAATTTTATGTACTTTCAATCTAAAACTAACTGATACCTTCATTATATCGCTTTCGCTTAATATCTCAGTATATTCTCAATCTGAGATACTCTTTACGCATGAACCGTTTAAAACTTTCATGTTATTATAATTTTGTTGACATATCTTTAAGACGTTTTTTTCATTAATATTTTAGTTAAGGATTTTAAAATGGATCTGATGATTTGACAGAGTTATTACGAAAATGAAATTTTTTATCACTCACGCATCGGGTTGGTTCGTGGCATAATACTTGAACTTTTCAAATATAGCCGTGAATTCTCTCGTGCCGCACTGTTTGAACTTTGAAGTATAAGTTTTTTTTAGCTGGAATTTCAGTTTTGTATTAAAATTTGATAGTTTATAAATGTTTTACGGAATTTATATCTATATCTATTTTTATTTTTTTAGTCCATATATAAGTTTTTCATTATAAACTATCCCTATATACATGTGTCATGTATGTAACTATTTTTCAGTTTTCACATTAATCTACAATGTTCATAGCCCACATTCTGAGACATCTCCCTGAGTTTGTATGACGAAAGAACGGTCAAAGAAGGCCCTCGATTAACGGTCAACATGTACGATCACGACACTGATTCTATGCACCAGCTGCTTCTAAAGAAATGATACTATGTTCTCGACGGTGGATGGCGTATGGATTTTGTCGGCAGGAGAGCTTTGAAGAAGGAAGCTGATAATGGAATGTTTTGGGATTGTTTTGATTCCAAGCATCATTTTCACGTGCTTTCTCGCGCACCAATAGGAATTAGCTCAGGTTCTGTCACAATCCAATCCTACAGTCCTCTTCTTGCATATCCATCTCAGGCACCAATAGGAGTTAGCTCAAGATCTGTGTACTAGATTCTTCTTTCATATGTGATCTTCTCGAAAAATGTTTTTAAGAAGCTTTTGCCAAAAAAAAAAAACAAAAGTTCTTGATGTTTCTTATATTTTTTCTTGGTGGCGGAATCGTAAACATTTTCGTCTGCTATAATGTGGTTTTCTACGCAAGTTATACACAAAGAATCATGCCTTTTTTTTTGTTTTTTTTTTATAATCATGCTTTCATGTATAAGAAAAAGCAATGAAACTGGAGTTATTTGTTACAGCGTCATAAACAAAGAGAAACACATGCTCGAACTCGAGCATCAATTTTTCAATTGAAATGCATAATGAGATGAAATATATTTACTCATAATGCATAATGAGATGAAAATGCATAATTAGCGTCGTGCTGATAATTACTCGAGCATCAATTTTTCAATTGAAAATGCATAATGAGATGAAATATATGTAAGAAAATTCGGCATAAAATCAAATATGCTTTTCTTGAACAAAACCAGCGCTAAATAATTCAAAAGTTACTCAAGAGTTCCAACTATCCCACTTGCTACTGCTTCCTTCACTATCAAACTACGAATCATAAAGATATAACATGCGACAAAACACATGAGAGATCACTTAAGAGCGAAGGAGACATCGATTATCCCAAAAGGTAAACGTGACTGGGAAATTTCAAGAACAAGTCCAGAGCCTAGCGACTCAGTTTATATAGACGGTGTCACTATGTCTTGGGGGTCTATCAGGAACAGTACCTGGTTTGAATCTGGACGCTTCATGCCTAGCCAGCTCAGGAGGCACCGCACTGTTGCTCTGAACAAGCATCTGCTTCAGATCGTAGAAGACTTCGGTATCATGAAGAGTCAAGAACGATGTCGCAACACCGCTTTTCCCAGCACGTCCTGTACGTCCGATACGATGTGTATACATCTCTATATGTTTCGGCATGTCGTAGTTTATGACATGAGCCACATCGGGAATATCAATTCCACGACCTACAACATCTGTCGCAACAAGAACGTTGTATCTCTTAGCTCTGAATCCTTCTAAGCTGATTTCTCTCTGCTCTTGCGATTTCCCACCGTGCAAGGTCGTGACACGGTACCCTGCCTTATCCAGATTCTTAGCAATAGAGTCGGCGTTTTTCTTTGTGTTAACAAACACAATGGCGGTTTTATCGCCAAGCTCATCGAGCAGTTTCTGCAATCTGAAGAACTTCTCGGATTCTTTCATCATAATCACGTGTTGCGAAATCAAATCAGTCGTCTTTCCTGCAGTACCAATGGTGACAACAACCGGGTTCCTCAAGTACTTCCTAGCGAGCCGCTCGACTCCAGGAGGCATTGTGGCACTGAACATATATGTTGTTCTGTAAATCTTCTTTTCGTCAAGCTCTTCTTCTTCGTTCTCGGGATTCAAATTACTTGAAGGCATCGCATCTAACACACCTGCAACCTGCGGCTCGAACCCCATGTCAATCATCCGATCTGCCTCATCAAGAACCACGTAGTTGCACTGGTTCAACACCGCATACCGACTCTCAAGGCAATCAATCAAACGACCTGGAGTCGCAATCACAATCTCACACCCTTGTGTTATCTTAAAACCCTGATCTTCAATCGACTGACCACCCACTATAGAAGTCACCCTAAACCCAAGATAATGAGCAAACTTGACAGTTTCCTCCTCAATCTGCTGAGCAAGCTCCCGAGTAGGAGCCATAACCACAGCGTAAGGACCCTCGGTCTCATTCTCTTCGCTCATAGGTGGCAATCTAGATATGTAAGCTAACATAGGCAAAACAAAAGCAGCAGTCTTACCAGAACCAGTCTCCGCAATGCCGATAACATCACGCTGTTGCAGTCCAAGTGGAATGGCTGCCATTTGAATAGGAGAAGGTTTCTTGTAGCCAGCTCTCTCCACAGCTTTCAAAAGCTCAGAACTGAGTTTGCTCTCTTCCCAGCTCCTCATTGGACGAGGAATCCTCGAACCCTTGTAAGAGATGTTGAAATCTTCCCTAAAGATACGCCAATCCCTTTCAGTCATCTCCTCTAATCTCTTATCACTCCAGTGCCTATCAACCCTCATGTCGAACGAGTCATAAGTAACAGCGGCTTCTTCTCGCTCCTTCTGAGCAGCCGCCTCCTCTGGTCTCTCTACGACACCATCTTTCTTACGAATCTCGTCGCGCATCTCACTCTCGTGCTTGGCCGCCTGTTTTTTCTGCTCACGGCGGTCCATACCAGCGCGAAACCCTCTCCCAAACAGAAGTTGAGCTTCGTGAGGGTTTTGGTAGAGAGCGTTCATATCCCTAGAAGTATCCTCGGTGTTTTCCCAATCGAAAGAGAAACGGAACTTCTCGCTTGGCCTGATGACTCTCTTCTTCGGCTTCTTACCACCGAGGTACTGATCTTTAATGGCGTCGAGTTCCTTCTCCCGCTCTCGCTCAACCAATTTCTCAACCCGCGCCTTCTCCCGAGCCTTGGCCTCCTCCTCCCGCTCCCGATCTCGAATTCGCCGATCCGGCTCACGATCTCGTTCACGGCGGTCGCGCTCACGCTCACGGTCGCGCTCTCTTTCTCTATCCCTGTCGCCGCGGTCGCGCTCCCTGTCTCTATCCCTGTCGCCGCCGCGGTCGCGCTCTCGGTCTCTATCCCGTTCCCGATCTCGTTCCCGGTCTCGTTCTCGGTCCTTACTGCGGTCTCCATTGGCGTCTTCAGTCTCGGGGGTGGAGCGGCCGAGTTGTTCGCGGCGGAGACGCTGCTCGGAGATTGCATCCTGGCGGCGTTTTAGGGCTAATTCTTCGCGCTGAGCTTTGGTGAGGAAGACGGGCTTCTTAGCGCTGGCGGAATCGAGTGTATTCACCGACGCGGATCCGACGACTTCGTTGATTGATCGCTTCATTGCTGCTGAAGAATCAGAGTGATTCGCTTGGTCGATTGCAGGAGGGGAAAGCTAAAGAAGATCTAGAATCGTCTTCTCCTTTTCTCTTGCTCTTTCTTTTTTCACTTCGTTTCCTTTTCTTTCCAACTTTTTTATATTTGCGAATTCCCAATTTGGCAAGTTTGTTTCATATATAGCCAGCCCTACAAGGGTTTTAGGCCCAATAGTTTTGGTTGGGCCTTTTTATTACAATCCTAGTTAAAACCGAATTTTGTTTTTTTGGTATACACTAATTCTGTCTTCATAACTTTATTAAATTCAAATTTGATTACAAAATTCAAGGGTTAGAGAAACTCGCTCGAACTGAGTAGAGTGACTCAGCTCACTGATCAGGACTTGAACCAACTAGTGTATGTACACTAATTCTGTCTTTATAGTAATGCAACCAAACCTGGAAACTAAACAAATTATCTTCGACATCACTAGTTCATCAGATAAGGTTGAAAACTAGGGAACTCTATCGAAGAAGACGAAAGCCATTTCATCAAAAGGGTTTTTGTCTTTTCCAAGAGACAGAGAACAAAACGCAAACGAAAAACTTGTGGAAGCAGAGAAACTAAAACCTGAATTAATGCTAGTTGACTCTGTCTTGCTCTCTGCCTATAGTCAATACTCATACCCTCTGCTAGAAATGCTGATGTCCCTAAACTTCATCATACAAACTATACATATCACCTAACCTCAACTTTGCATCTACCAAAGAAAATTCTTCATCCCAAGGCCATTGCAAGTAAATATGAGCTCCTTGTACCGGTCGAATAGCTCCTGCAACAAAACAATGGGGATTTATCAAAAACTTAAAGCTTTCGATTACTTAATCGCTCTCGAATGAAATTATAACTCTATTCTACCATGTTGTGCTCATAGATACGATGCATCCTTTTCTTGTCGTACTCCCGCCTTGTAAATGGGTCGCTCAATACTGTCGAATAAGTTATCAAACAAGTTTCATAAGAAGCCAATTACAGAAGCAAATCGTTATATGAAAACATATTCATTCCAAACTCTGCATTTCAAAGCCTACCTCAACAAGAAACTGTTATCATACAGAAGAAACTAAGACAATGTACATACATCTAGATGTTATCGGTTAAGAGGCGAGATATAAAGAGAACCAAACCTTGATAAGCCTCGTTGATTTCTTGAAACCTAGACGTAGCAGAATCTCCTTCTTTAAGTTTATCCGGATGCCACTTCTGCAAACAACCAAACATAACTTCAAGTCAACTCCGTCACTGAAGAAACTTTGACCAAGAGTTTGCCCGAAAATGGGGGAAACAAAATGAAAAGGAACCAGAGCAAGGCGGATAAAGTTGGAGCGGATTTCATCATCAGAGGCGTCGCAGTTCAATTCAAGGACTTTATAGTGATCCTGCAACACCCAATTCACTTTCGAATGAGTCTATGACGTCATTAGTTTTCCTGTTTCCGTGTCAAAGATTTTGCAAGTTTCTAAAGTTATGTTGGGAACTTGAGACCCTTTGTAGCCTAAGGAAACTCCATGTTAACTTGTATGCTTAAGCTCAAGAAACTAATCGAATCCCATGTTAAGTCAAATGCTTTCTACAGTATTTGCTAATGTCATTTACTAACAAGATGTGGGATTGTTCCTTTATCACATTGATCTCTGAGTCAGCGAGTTCCTACTTTTTCTCTCTCTTTTTTTTTTTTTAATTATTTGTCTTGTTGGTAGGAAAGAAGCTGGCTAACAGCATAGTCCAAGAAAAGCTTGCAGCGTGTGTGAACATTGTGCCAGGTACTTGCCTTCTCGTGTTAGTCTCTTTTGCCCTTGTTTCCATCAGAACTTCAATAACTGGAGTAGACTTATTCCATCCATATAGTCTAATTGGTTTTCTGCCAGCATGATTTTGTTGCAAAACCTTCTCTGTTAGCGTAAATGCGTAGTCACTTGGTGGTCAGCATGTGTTCGCTGTTGAGAAAAAGAAGAAAGTTAATTCAAGAAATACTAGGCGCTAATTTTAGGCAACCTATGCTTTGTCCATGCTTTGTACTCTGCCAATTGAGAACTTACTTCTTTGTTTGAATATTACTAGTTCTGCAAGTAGAAGATGTTTATGTTTGATTGCTTGGATGCAGGTATTGAATCGGTGTACGAGTGGGAGGGAAAGGTAAGTAAGGAACATACATGCAAATCTTTCTGCAATATTCTTTGATCTCACTCCTGTCTGTCTCGAGTGCTACCATGGATAATGGTTGAACAAAGATCTCTGAGCTTAAAGAAAGACTAGAAAAACTCAAAGAGGATTTCAGAAATATTATAAATGATGATGATTAGCACTCTTTCCATCCATGAAAGACACAAAAAAAAAAAAAAAAAAATGCATAGTCCATGTCATCAATGTTACTAATTCTTTTGCTTGGAACATTGTTCATCTCGAATCTGTGCTATTTCTGCAAGCTGGTCTCTGAATACATTGCATATAATCAATCCATTTGGCTTCAGGTTCAGAGTGATTCCGAGGAGCTCCTGATAATCAAAACAAGACAATCCCTTCTAGAGTCTTTAACCGAGCACGTCAATGCAAATCACGAATACGAGTAAGCATTGTTCTATGACGAGTTTACATATCAAAAATATAAGTTTACTAGTCGGAGTGCCTTGTCTTTTCTTTAGCAATCACGCAAGCTAAGTAAATGAACCCTGTTTACTTGTTTCTTTAGTGTGCCAGAAGTAATTGCATTGCCCATAACTGGTGGGAGCGACAAGTATCTAGAATGGTTGAAGAACAGTACAAGGAACTGAGATGTCGTAGCTGTCCAGCATCAATGGCGTTGGAGTATTGGAACTTTCTTCTACCTTACAACAACCTCTGTGTTCCAAATAAAGACCTGTCTATTATCACCTAGTGTGTGAAGTGTTTGTTTATACCGGACCAGTTTGCTTAATGAAATAAGAATTTCACTCATATATGAACAAACGAGACATGCCGGTTTGAATAAACCGAGCACAAGTCCAGTCAAGCCACCACGTTATGGAGGGAAATCATGATAACCGTAGATGTTACAGTTATGTGCCTTTTACACACATTATTAAAAAAAAGGAGAACACATCCTAATAATTTAAAAACTAAAGTGTCACAAGTTAGGTGTTTTAAGGTACAGAATCAGTAACTGGAAGCTGAGGCAGTTGTGTCTCCTGAGCCTGAGCCTGAGTCTTCTTTTTCTTCTTCTTCTTCTCCTTCTCGGATTTAATCTGTCCGTAGAAGTAAGAGAGGAATCCCCAGAGGGAGAGAAACAAAGAGATACCTTTCTCCGCCTGAAACTTCTCCCGGAAGCAAAGAACGGCCAAGACCTCCGTCAACGGAAGCAGAGCACTGATCAGAATTCCAGAGACCAGAGACGATGCACAGAAGATCATCCCAATAGACCCCAAGAAAAACCCTTGCCAGATTATCGCCGTGAACACAATCACCACATAGTAATACGAAGACCCTCCAAGCTTAAATTCTCTTGCTTCTCTTGCTATCTCCTGCAAACTAACAAAATTTTAAACATCCCAATTCTTGATTATCAAATTCCTACTCTCTCCGTATCAATTCACAGATACCCTTTTGGTAGAAAAGCATAAAATGCAATCTTTCTTCACAAACAAAACTCAAAGATCTTCCTTTTAACGTTTCTATAGAAGAAAAAAAATGTCAAAAGGATCTTCCTTTTAGATCAAGAAATTCAAAAATCTTAATTGTTGATTCTCAAATTTTACTCTCTCCAGATCAATCCATATGATATGTATATATATATATATAAAAGGATAATTTATAGAAGAGAAAAAAGACTCAACCTTGAAATCGCCATCAGCAAGCATCCCCACGAGGCAGAAGCAAGCGGCGGCAAAGCAAAAGACCATCTGGATCTCGAGCACGAGCGTGTAGCTGATTTGTTGACGAGCCTTCTTGTAAGTGAGCTCCACAAGCGGCAATATAAAAGCGTAGAGAATAGCTGCAGCGACGGTCATGAGGAAGCCAACGATATACTCCTTGTGTGTCTCATTGGCAAGCTTGTCACCGTCGGTGTGAAGTGCAAGGATTCCGGCGCCAAGAGTGAGCAAAACGACGGCGTTGATAGTGAAATGTGTGAACTTTTGCTTCACCATGAAAAAGGCAAAGAGAGCAGTGAAGGCTAACTGGGAGGAGATGATCAGAGACGAAGTGGAAACAGGGACGTAAGCTAATCCGTAAGCGTAGAGGTAATTGTCAAAGCCAGTGAGAAGACCAATCACAACAGAGGCCAAGAACAGAGGAGGTTTTATGAGAAAAAACCTAGTCTTTTCTTCTTCTTCTTCTTCTTCTTCTTCTTCTTTATGGCGACGGCGACGGCGGAGGAAGGAGAAGAGAAGAGGGAAGAGGATGATGGGACAACCTGCGGTTTGGAGGAAGCTTGAGAACCAGATCCGTTTGCCGCCGTTTCTGAAGTAGAGACGCGTGATCAGAGGGCCTCCACAGTTTCCAATCGCCAGGATTATACAGTTTATGATTACAAGGGCGGTCTTCATCCTCATCATCTTCTTGCTCGTAACATGTGTATGTGTTTTATTAGGTGGTTCTTCTTGTAGTCTTTGATTTGACGTCGCATGAAAAAAAGAGTTTCATACTTCAGAGTTCAGATAGATGATTGTTAAGTTAAAAGTGGAGTGGGATACTTATCGCGGTGCGTTTGCGAGATGAAACGCCGAATTTTCCCGTTTTGATAAAGCAACCGCGGTACTTGCTAGGAGCCGCCACTTCCAAAACCAATCTAAAAACTCTTATTATATGATAAAGATCGGTAAAAGTCAAAAGTCACCCAACTTTGGGTGGCTTACCCTTAAAGATCATGCGTGTCTATATATTATATTTACATGTGGTTGGCTGGTTGCGTGAGACAAATTTATTAGCTAGAGTAATTTAAGTGAAAGTTTGTTTCACGTATCTCGAGTTTAATCCAGTGGCTAACTTTAACTATATATGATAGTATATCATTTGTAACCCACATATCGATATTTGGATGCAATCAAAGCATTCAATACAACACCTATTTCTGGCATAAATTGTATTGAATGTTTTTTAAAAGTTCGCTTTACAAAAATAACGTTTTGACTTTTTCACAAAAATTGTAGTTTATGCCAGAAATAAGAACCAAATAGGTGTTGCAAGAAAAAGTCAAAACGTTATTTTTCACATATATAATATATATGAAAAAATGTAAAATATATAACTTTATGAATCACAAATTCACAATAGTTCGAGGTTTAGCTCATCGTATGTGAATTATTTGTATATAAAAAATAACAAATTAACAATCGTCCTTTAGCAACAAAAACAAAATTAACAATCGTCCCTTTCAACGACCAAAGTAGTTGCAGAGATAAGACGAAGCATTAGTCTCAGCTGTCTTATGTATACAAACATATTTGGAAAATTTGTCTCATAGTTTCTTACTTTTAACTTTAGTTTGGGAGATAAGTATCGGATGTTGTTTGGCATAATAGGTGGAATTTCTGCGATGTGAGGTCACGCATGGAACGATTATTGTTTTTTTTATTTCCTTTTAAAAATTTTGATTGGAATTTATTATACGTTTTATAAATGTTTATACCATAATGATACAGCCATACATGGGCGTGCTTAGATATTTTTGTATGTTTTGTCAACGTTTAGTTTAAATTTTTGTGATCACTAGTTAAACACACGGCCTCATAAATAAACACGTCACGAGAACATACCACCTATCTTTTATTATTTAGTTTTTGAAAATTTGTTTCATTTGCATTAACTCAATAAAAATTATCAGCCTTATCCATTATACCATTAATATTTCTTATCAAAGTTTGCGAAGTTTACAATAATAATAGTAAAATATATAAAAAACTATGTTGATCTAATACACATTACAATTTTAAAAATCACATAACAAAATAAATCAAAAGAAAAAAATAATAGGATTAAAGAATAAAAAATGTTCAAATGAATACCATATATAACTACAACTTAACAAAAAGCTAAATTATATACAACATCTATTGTAATTAATAACAAATAAAATCTTATTCGCAAAACCCAAAACAAAAAAGTGTTTCGGCTTATCTTTTTCTTAAATTGAAGATAATTTCATTTACTTTTGTTTTTATTTTTTTTTTCTTAATTGATAACATACTAACATTCATTCATATATTAAAATCTAACTACTCATAAATTTAAATTTTACCTACTTAATATATTTTAATCACGACACATGTCAAAATCTGATCGATTCATTTACCACGTGTCGCGATCATGTTAATTACTAAGTTAAACGCATCCCACTTTATATGATAAAAGATATAGACTAAACATAATTATAAACAATTTCAATTTTCACTTTCGAATTAAATTGTGTTTTCTGTTATTTATTTAATAAAATATCAATTATTATCGTATAAAAAATAATAAATAACATATTTAACACAAAAAATCATTAAAAAGACTAAACAAATAACATATTCACAAATCACAAATTATCATCTACTATATAATAGATGAAGGGGGACTCTCGAGAGGATGACACATCAGCTTCCTCTTATTAGTGAAACTCAACTTTATTTTTTCATATGAATAAAGTATATAAGCAATTAATTATTATGTTTTTCCGCCAAAATCGCAAAATCACGTTTTTCCACAAAATTATAAAATTATGTGTCCCGCCAAAACCTCAAAATTACGTTTTTCTTCTAAAGCTACAAAATCACGTTTTTTCGCCAAAACCGCAAATCATGTTTTCCCGCAGAACCATCAAATTAAATTTTCCGCCAAAATCGCAAAATCACGTTTTTGCACAAAACCATAAATTACGTTTTCCCGCCAAAACTGCAAAACTATGTTTTTCCGCCAAAAAAGCAAAATCACGTTTGTAAAATAAGTCAACACTTGTAAAATAAGTCAACATGTGTAAAATAAGTAGAGAATAGTACAATAATTCGACATGCGTAAAATAAATCAACATGCGGAAAATAAGTCAAGAGTTATGTAGAATAAGTCAACGGTTGTGTAAAATAAGTTAAGAGTTATAAAATAAGTCAATAAGTGTAAAATAAGTCAACATGTGTAAAATAAGTCAATAGTTTTAAAATAAGTCAACTGTTGTAAAATAAGTCAACCGTTGTAAAATATGTCAACAATTATAAAATAAGTTAAAAGTCGTAAAATAAGTCAACGTTTGTAAAATAAGTCAACAGTTCTAAAATAAGTCAATAATTATAAAATAAGTCTAAAATTATAAAATAAGTCGATAGTTGTAAAATAAGTGAAGAGTTATGTAAAATAAGTCAACGATTGTGTAAAATAAGTTAACAGCTGTAAAATAATTATACAATTGTAAAATAAGTTTAAAGTTGTAAAATAAGTCAACAGTTGTAAAATAAGTCGACATTTGTAAAATAAGTCAATAGTTGTAAAATAAATTAATATTTGTAAAATAAGTAAATAGTTGTGTAATAAGTCAACAATTGTAAAATAAGACATTGTTCGTTTTTGCATCTTGATGCTTCATCTCAATGCAAATGCTCAAATGTTGTTCGTTTAAACACTTTAGAATCAGTATGCGGATGTTGCATCTGTATGTAAAATCTAAAAAATCTCGATTTTATGGTAAAAAATATAGAGTTTGAATGCAAATTTTGCATCTCAAAAATAAAAAGACTAAAAAATCCTTATAATACAAACCTAATTAAAGTTATGTTTATTATTTTTGTTACATACTAATATTTTAAATTTATTATTAAAATATCATTTTTGTAAAATTTTAATTTTCCATCAAAACATGAAAATCGCGTTTTCCCGTCAAAACTGCAAAATCTCGTTTTTATTTCATATCTGAAAATAGTGTTTTCCACAAAACCGCAACAAATAAGTTTTCTTCACAAAACCGTAAAATCGTGTTTTTCGTAAAAATCGTAAAATCGAGTTTCCCGCAAAACAATAAAATTATGTTTCCCATCAAAACGGCAAAATTACGTTTTTCTGCCAAAACTACAAATAAAGTTTTTTCACCAAAACCGCAAAATCGTGTTTTCCGCCAAATTCACGAGATCACGTTTTTCCGCAAAACCATAAAATTAAGTTTTCCCGCAAAAACCGTAAAATTACTTTTTCCGCCAAAACTGCAAAATCACGTTTTCATCAAAATCTCAAAATCGCGTTTTTTCGACAAAACCGCAAAAATCACATTTTCCCACAAAACCATAAAATTGCGTTCCTCGCAAAATCAGAAAATCATGTTTTTCAGCATAATCGTGTTTTTCCGCCAAAACCCCAAAATCATGTTTTCCTGCTAAAACCGCAAAATCAAGTTTTCCTGCATAATTGTGTAAAATAAGTCAACTTGTTTAAATTAAGTAAACAATTGTGTAAAATAAATCAACAAATGTAAAAAAGTCGTTAGTTGTAAAATAAGTAAACATGTATAAAATAAGTCAACGGTTGTGTAAAATTAGTCAACATGTTTAAAATAAGTCTACAGTTGTAAAATAAATCAACGGTTGTAAAATATGTAAATAATTGTAAAATAAGTCAACAGTTGTGTAAAATAAATAAATATGTGTAAATTCAGTAAACATGTGTAAAATAAGTTAACAATTGCATAATAAATGAACACGTGTGAAATAAGTTGACACTTGTAAAATAAGTCAACGGTTGTAAAATAAGTAAACAGTTGTAAAATAAGTCAATAGTTGTAAAATAAGTCAACGGTGGTAAAATAAGTCAACGGTTGTAAAATAAGTAAACAGTTGTAAAATAAGTCAACAGTTATAAAAAAGTCCAAAAATATAAAATAAGTCTATAGTTGTAAAATAAATCAACATGTGTAAAATAAGTGAAAAGTTATGTACAATAATTCACATGTTGTGTAAAATAATTTAACAGTTGTGTAAAATAAGTCATAAGTCAACAGTTGTAAAATAAGTCAATAGTTGTAAAATAAATTAATATTTGTAAAATAAGGCAATAGTTGTGTAATAAGTTAAGTGTTGTAAAATAAGACATTGTTCGTTTTTGCATACAAATGATGCATCTCAATGCAAATGCTCAAATGTTTTTCGTATAAATACTTAAGAGCGGATGATGCATCTGAATGCAAAATCTAAAAATGTGTATTTTTGAGATGTTAGAAAATAGAGTTTGGATGCAAATTTTGCATCTCAAAAATAAAATAAAATAAAATACCCTTATAATGAAACCTAACTAATGTTATGTTGTTTATTATTATTATATACTAATATTATATATTTATTATTAAAATATTAATTTTTTGTCAAGTTGTAGTTTTTCATTAAAACTTAAAAATCGCGTTTTACATTCAAAAGTGAAAAATCGCATTTTTTGTCAAATCCAAAAATTGTGTTTTTCCACAAAACTAGAAAATCATGTTTTTTGCACAAAACCGGAAAATTACGTTTTCTGCACAAAATTGTAGTTTTCCCGCCAAAATTGTAAAATTGTATTTTTTTGCCAAAATCGCAAAATAACGTTTCCCGCGAGACCATAAAATTATGTTTCCCGCCAAAAATACAAAATTCCGATTTTCTGCCAAAACTACATAGTCATTTTTTCGCCAAAACCGCAAAATCACGTTTTTCCTCAAAATCATAAAATTACGGTTTTGGCCAAAATCGCGAAGTTCCGTTTTTCCGAAAACCATAAAATTACGTTTTCCCGTAAAAACTGCAAAATTATGTTTTCCGCCAAAACTACAAAATCACGTTTTTCAACAAAACCGCATAATCGCGTTTTTCTGACAAAACCGCAAAATCAACTTTTCCCGCAAAATCATAAACTTGCGTTCGTGCCAAAACTAGAAAATCATGTTTCTCGCATAATCATTGTTTTCTTCCAAAAACTCAAAATCACGTATTTCTGCTAAAACCGAAAAATCACGTTTTCCGCTTTATTGTGTAAAATAAGTCAACTTGTGTAAAACAAGTCAATAGTTGTGTAAAATAAATCAACAAATGTTAAAAAAAATTGTTAGTTGTAAAATAAATTGATAGTTGAAAAATAAGTAAACATGTGTAAAATAAGTCAATATGTGTAAAATAAGTCAAAAATCGTAAAATAAATCAACGGTTGTAAAATAAGTTAACAATTGTAAAATAAGTCAACATCTGTGTAAAATGAGTAAACATGTGTAAACATGTGTAAAATAAGTTAACAATTGTATAATAAATGAACAATTGTAAAATAATTTAACATTTGTAAACTAACTGTTGTAAAATAAGTCAACATTTTCTAAAATAAGTCAACGGTTGTAAAATAAGTCAACGGTTGTAAAATAAGTCAAAGGTTGTAAAAAAAGTCAACATGTGTAAAATAAGTCGAGAATTGTAAAATAAGTCAACATGCGTAAAATAAGGCAACATGCGTAAAATCAGCCAAAAGTTATGTAGAATAAGTCAAATGTTGTAAAATAAGTAAACATGTGAGGTCAATAGTTATAAAATAAGTCAAATGTTGTAAATTAAGTCAACTGTTGTAAAATATGTCAACGCTTGTAAAATAAGTCAACGCTTGTAAAATAAGTAAAAATTTGTAAAATAAGTCAACACTTGTAAAATAAGTTAACTGTTGTAAAATAAGTCAACAATTGTAAAATAAGTAAACAGTTGTAAAATAAGTCAAGAATTGTAAAATAAGTTGACATGTGTAAAATAAGTCAACATGCGTAAAATAAGTCAACATGCGTAAAATAAGTCAAGAGTTATGTTGAATAAGTTAACGATTGTGTAAAATAAGTGAAAAGTTGTAAAATAAGTCAAATAGGCGTAAAATAAGTCACGAGTTGTAAATTAAGTCAACAGTTGTAAAATAAGTCAACAGTTATAAAATAAGTCAACAGTTGTAAAATAAGTCAACAGTTGTAAAATAAGTGAACGGTTGTAAAATAAATTAACGGTTGTAAAATAAGTAAACAGGTGTAAAATAAATCAACAGTTGTAAAATAAGTCAAAGGTTTTAAAATAAGTCAATAGTTGTAAAATAATTCAATAGTTGTAAAATAAGTGAACGGTTGTAAAATAAATAAACGGTTGTAAAATAAGTAAACAGGTGTAAAATAAATCAACAGTTGTAAAATAAGTCAAATGTTTTAAAATAAGTCAATAGTTGTAAAATAAGTTAACAATTGTAAAACAAGTAAACATTTGTAAAATAAGTCAACGGTTATAAAATAAGTAAACATTTGAAAAATAAGTCAACGTTGTAAAATAGTCAACGGTTGTACATAAAATAAGTCAAAAATTGTGTAGAATAAGTCAACGGTTTTTGTAAAATAAGTCAACATATGTAAAAAAGTCAACGGTTGTAAAATAAGCCAACAGTTGTAAAATAAGTCAACACAGTAAAACCTCTATATATTAATAATGTTGGGACTTAAGATTTTATTATATTATAGAGTTATTAATTAAACTATAAATTAATTTATCGATAAATTAATAATTTATTAATTTATAGAGATATTTTCGGTTTGAACTTTTAACGTTCATCAATAAACAATACAAAATTATTTTCTAAATAATAAAATTCATTTAGAAAATATCATATCAAAGAATTTAAAAATAAATCAACAATTTTTATAAACTTAAAACAATAATTTAATCATATTTTACAATATTGCGTTAGTTATATATGTAGATATATATGCTTAGATGTATAATTATTTATTTATTTTATTATTGGAACCATATATTTACATAAGAGTTTCAAAAATATTATTATCTTATTATCTTATCGAATTTTGCTAATTTTTACACTGGCCCCACTGGGACCAACAAAATTTATTAATTTATAGTGATTATTAATTTATCGAGTATTAATTTATAGAGGTTCTAGAAACTCTATAAATTAATAATGTTGGGACCATGAAGTTTTATAAAAAAAAATATTAATTTATAGTGATTATTAATTTATAGATATATTATTTGGTTGAAAAACTAATTTTGGGACTGGGAAAAAATATTAATTTAGGGAGTTATTAATGAATCGAATATTAATTTATAGAGTATATACTGTAGATGCATCTGAATGCAAATGTTCAAATATTGTTTGTTTAAACACTTTAGAATGAGTATACTGATGCTGCATATGAATGAAAAATCTAAAAAATATGAAAAAGTAGAGTTTGGATGCAAATTTTGCATCTCAAAAATAAAAAGAATAAAATATCCTTATAATAGAAAACTAACTAAAGTTATTTTTATTATACTAATATTTTATATTTATTATTAAAATAGTATTTTTTGTGAAATTGTAATAAAATTATTATAATATTAAGATTTAGGCAAATAAAAAAGTATGAAACTTGAAGAATAAATAATAATTCTTAAAATAATGTATGAAAAGAGACTATAACAGATCATCAACAACAACAAAATCGAAAATAAATTTTTTTAAAAAATCAAGATAAAATCAATAGTCAAAATATAAATGTAAAAATATATTATTTAAAACTTAAATTAAAATAAAATTCATGCATCGCGCATGTTTTCTCTTAGTAAAAAATAAAAGAAAAACAATATTTTATTAAAGTTGAAACTCCGTATGAGAGAATCTAACTTTCTATTATTGAACAAACACATCATGCAGTACCTAGGCACCAGCTTTCCAGGAAGTTGCTTTCAAAACTTTGACATTTCAATAGCTTTCTAGGCAGTTGCTTTCTCAACTTGACATTTCAAATGTTTAACCAAATCTGCTGCGGTTCTTAAATTAAATCGGAGTTTCAAAACTTATAACTTTTCGGACTAATCACTTTCGAATGAAATAATAACATCTATTCTACCATGTTGTGCTCATAGATACGATACGACGCATCCTTTTCTTGTCGTACTCTCTCCTTGTGAATGGGTCACTCAATAATGTCGAATAAATTATCAATTCTTTACTGTCAAAGTTTAACACACAAGTTTAATGGAAGCCGTCTTGATCTTTCTTTCTCATAACATGTGTTTGTGTTTTAGGTGGTTCTTCTTGTAGTCTTTGATTTGATAGACATCGCATGAAAAAAGAGTTGACTTCAGGTGGTATTATTAGTTCAAGACTTAAAAGAGTTGATGCGAGATGAAACGCTGAGTTTTGGCGTTTTGATAAACTGATACGATAAAGTCACTAAAGTCACTAAAGTCAAAGCCACACCCGTCGTTGGGTGGTGTGTCTCTACATAAATTATGCGTCTTTGCGAACTGCGAGCATGTTTTGGCTAACTTTGATGGCTAACTTTCAATGAAAACCAGAGCGGCAGCGAACTCTGCTGCCTACGAAGCCATCGTTCGAGCTGGTCCTCGTCTAAACCAACTTCAACAGGTTCATGCTCACCTCATCGTCACGGGATATGGTCGTAGCCGGAGTCTCCTGACAAAGCTCGTCACTTTGGCTTTTTCCGCTCGTGCCATCGCCTATACTCACCTCCTCTTCCTCTCCGTGCCTCTTCCCGATGACTTTCTCTTCAATTCAGTCATCAAATCGACTTCCAAGTTGCGTTTTCCCTTGGATTGCGTTGCCTACTACCGTCGTATGTTATCTTCTAACGTCTCTCCGACTAACTACACTTTCACCTCCGTTATCAAGTCCTGCGCCGATCTCTCCGCCTTGAAGATCGGAAAGGGGGTTCATTGCCACGCAGTGGTTTCTGGGTTTGGATTGGATACTTATGTTCAGGCTGCTTTCGTGACCTTCTATTCAAAGTGTGGCGATATGAAAGCTGCACGCCAAGTGTTCGACAGAATGCCTGAGAAGTCTGTTGTGGCGTGGAATTCGTTGGTTTCAGGTTTGGAGCAAAATGGGCTAGCGGAGGAAGCAATTCGGGTGTTCTATCAGATGCGAGAATCAGGGTTCGAACCAGATTCAGCGACGTTTGTGAGCCTTCTCTCGGCCTGTGCTCAAACCGGTGCGATTAGTTTAGGATCTTGGGTGCATCAGTACATTGTTCTTGAGGGTCTTGACCTGAATGTTAAACTCGGTACTGCGTTGATCAACTTGTATTCGAGGTGCGGTGATGTTGGAAAGGCCCGGGAAGTCTTTGACAAGATGAAGGAAACTAATGTTGCTGCTTGGACGGCAATGATCTCTGCCTATGGTACTCATGGATATGGCAAACAAGCAGTAGATCTGTTCAACAAAATGGAGGACGATTACGGTCCAATCCCTAATGACGTGACATTTGTAGCTGTTTTGTCGGCTTGCGCTCATGCTGGACTCGTTGAGGAAGGACGTTCGGTCTACGAGAGAATGACCGAGAGCTATGGATTGATCACAAGAGTGGAACATCATGTTTGTATGGTAGATATGCTTGGGCGGGCTGGGTTTTTGGATGAAGCTTATAGGTTCATTCATAAGCTTGATGCTACAGGGAAAGCAACTGCTCCAGCGTTGTGGACAGCGATGCTTGGAGCTTGCAAGATGCACAGGAACTATGATCTCGGTGTAGAAATCGCCAAGCGTCTCATAACCCTCGAGCTAGAGAATCCCGGTCATCATGTCATGCTCTCAAACATCTATGCCCTGAGTGGCAAAACAGATGAAGTCTCACACGTAAGAGATGGAATGATGAGGAACAACCTTAGAAAACAGGTCGGCTACAGCGTAATTGAAGTCGAAAACAAGACGTATCTGTTCAGTATGGGTGATGAGTCTCATCAAGAGAGTGGAGAAATTTATCGGTATCTGGAAACTTTGATGAGCCGGTGCAAGGAAATTGGGTACGCACCGGTTTCTGAAGCGGTGATGCACCAAGTAGAGGAAGAGGAAAAAGAGTACGCACTTCGATACCACAGCGAGAAGCTTGCTGTAGCATTCGGGTTGATGAAAACTGTAGATGTAGCCATTACGGTTGTAAAGAATCTGCGCATCTGTGAGGATTGTCATTCTGCTTTAAAGTACATTTCTATTGTATCCAACAGGCAGATCATAGTGCGCGATAAGCTTCGGTTCCATCATTTCCAAAATGGTTCTTGTTCATGTTTGGACTATTGGTAAGGACAAAGATACAAACACAAGTGTTTCATTTTTATTACAAAAGATGGTACATGGTTCTTGCAAAGCAGCAACCCTTTGATATTATACAAGATGAGCCTATTTTACAGCCTTTTTATTCACACACATTTAAGTACAAAAACATATTCTACATTGGGAAGGGAATCACCGACCTCGCAAACCAATATTATACATTGATGATTGGATGTTAGGGAAATGTTATGACATTGCCAGCCTTCATGATTCCGGTGCAATCCCTTGGCCGCAATCAACTCCAATCTCTGAGAATGCTTGAACAAGTTTTGGGTAGAGTTTAGACAGCATGATCTTGAAACCGGTGGAGTTTGTGGTGGAGCTCTCGTGCAGGTTCACTGATGATCCTACAGGGACCCCTTCCATATAAGCCTTGCACGCAGCCAGAACATGCTGAGCCCGGTTCGTAAAGTGGTCCTTCACAAGCACCTCAAAATGCTACAATGCAACAATACAGAGCTGATCAAAAAGGTCTCTTCTGGTCATTTTCATTTTGTGTTGAATTTTTGCAACAGAAACATACCTTTGGAGGCTTGCGGAGTAACGAGATCATGGATTTGCAAGTGATGAGGAATGCATTCTCATTGTAACTCACTGAGTTTTTCTCTCCCTCGGCTCGGCCCAACTGCTTATCGTAGCCAGCTTCGTTGAAGTAAGGCTTCTCATTTAGAACAAGAGCCTGAAACGAAAGAAGGACCTGTAGGATGGAGGAGCTCCCTGGGTTCCATACTTCAGTGCCAGAGCCATTCCATGTATTCAGCAGACTCAGGCAGACTCTTCCTGACTCGTACAGGTTAGGATTCAGTCGCATCCCACCTGAATGATAATGTACCATCTGTAATCATAGATGGAAGAAAAAAAAATTGACAATGTCATTTGATGGTGATGCAGGGCAATTGTAAAAAAAAGTGTCAGTGGCCTTCAATCTTGTAATATTTGTTTTGCTGTTTCACATGGCTTTCCCCAGCAGAAAGGTGATGAGAAGAACCGAAGCAAACGTATCCTCTTAGTAAAGAACTTGCCATTTGCTTCCACTGAAAGGGGAACTGGCTCAAAAGTTTGGAAAATTTGGACCAAGACGATGATGGCCTTGGTATTTTTCTTTCGTTTGTGTTTGACTTCAGTTATCACTATACTTGATTGTTCTCTAACCTGTCCTACCTTGCATGACCTTCCAGGTTGTTTTCCTTGAACCGGCTGAAGCACTTGCAGCTTTTGTCGGACTGGCATACTCACGTTACAAGTAAGCTTTTTGACATCGTAGTGATAATTGCTTCTGTATCATTTGTCTTCAAAATCCTCTTTGTTTCTCTAAAGGATCGTGCTCATTATGTAACCCCTAACTGCCTCATCACACTTCCTTATCACTACAGAGATGCTCCCCTGTACCTGTACCTGGAGTGGGCTCCTGGAGATATTCTTGAGCAAAAAAACACCTGCTCCTGATGTTGGAGAAAATGATGTGAGAAGAGTCAACTTGGAGGAGCAGCAGGTTAAAATCGATACCGATGTAACTGAGGTATGTCCAGTTATGAAATCATATCTTGTTCCTTTTTTCTCTCTGTGCGGTATATCGAGCTATCCAAACTGAAAGATAGTGGAGAAAATCTTGATTAGCCCTGCCAACTAAATTTTTAACAATAGCCTCTTACCTTGTTGGAGCTATCAAAACTGAAATATAGTGGAGAAAATCTTGATTACCCCTGCCAACTAAATTTTTTAATAATATCGGTTCTCTGATCCATTTTTGTAGACAAAGAAACAGATACATATGAATTGGTCTGCTGTAAACATTTTCCTTATAAAATAATGCATATTATGAAACAGTCCAGTGTTCTTTATGTTGCGAATCTGAACTTCAAGACAAGAGAAGAGAGTTTGGAGAAGCATTTGACTCAAGTGGTGAAGCAGGGAAAGATTCAGAGTGTCAAGGTAAGTTATTGTGCATTGCTGACACATGAATGACGTGCACTTAACCAACCGGGAGTCTGTTTTTTAATATTCCTTTATTGATCTATTTGATATAAATGAAGCAGATAATAACGCATGAAGTGCATGGGAAGAAGGTTTCAAAGGGTTATGGATTTGTAGAACTCGACTCTAGAGAGACCTCTACCAGTGTCTGCAGAGATGCACAGGTAAAATATAAATAGTCAAGTCTCTTTGAAAACTTAAAAATTTGATTGAAGTCGATGAAATACACTTGACACTTTGTTTTTTTTTTTCTTTGGTTCTGCAGGGAACTGTTCTTAGGGAACTGTTCTTTGATAGGCATGCTTTGAAATTGAGGTTTTGTGAAGACAAGCCGGTTGGGAAAGGTTCAGACAAGGACAAAAAAAAAGCTTGTACAAAGTTGGTTTTGAAAAATGTACACTTTGGGGTAAATGAGAAAGACCTAAGTCAGCTTTTCAGCCAATTTGGGCAGGTAACATTTGTATCGGAACAGTTATAGGATTTATGGTGAAAACAAGATGGATGGATGGTTTTTGGATTTCAAAAACATCAAAGCACATTCATGTTTCTTCTTGTTTATGCATGCAGATCAAGGCTCTCAGGCTTCCAAGGCTGGAGATCCAAATTTTAAGACATTTGGATCTTAGAAGACTCTTGATGGCTGCGGTTAGATTTCTACATTTGTGGTTTTAAGTCGATGTGTTTATTTCTGAGGAAAATGACCTTTACGTTACGAACTTTCTCTGGTTCTCTGCTTTGATTAACAGAACGGGACTTCGCTGATCCGGACATTTATTTCAAGCGAGGCACGTGTCATCCGCCAGAAACTTTGCACAACAATTGCAGATACGCTGTATCAATGGATGGTCGGGATCTTCGGAATTTCCTGTGATGCATAAGAGAATGGTAAGGGCATAGCCACTTGACTAAAGTCTAAACCATTAATTTTCCTTCTTTTTACGAATGTTTTATTTGTGAACCTCACTTAACTTTGTTAGGGATGAATAATTGAGGATCAGTCTTCCAAAGTACAAAAATGTCACTTACGTTTTCTTTCTCTTTGTCATTCTCTTCTCTCAGGAGCATCAATAAATCAGAAGAAGACATCCCTGTACCACCTCTCTTAAAGAGTGCAGCTCTCTGGGGTATATACAAATACATAATTTTGGCTTTTCTACGTTATTAACTGTCACTTTACTAAAGCATCAGTCTCCAAATTAATGGCAATTTTTTCAATTGCAGGTGTGTTCTTGAGTGTTTCTTCGAATGCTCGTTATCAGATCATCAATGGTCTAGAGAGAGTGGTGGAAGCATCTCCTTTCGCCAAGAAAGTGCCTCCGGTGGCTTTGGCCTTTACCGTTGGTGTTAGGTTTGCTAATAACATCCACTGTGGAATGCAGTTCGTGGATTGGGCAAGATTGAGCGGTTGTCAGTGAAAAAGACCCGAAACTCGTTTCTTTATGTCTAATTTTATGAAACCATATCGTATTGTTGTAGCCCACTCGGTTTGATTTCGATATTACAGAACTCCCTAGGCCCACAGAAATGTTTTTAGAACGGAGCAAAATGGTGAAATTTTACATTTTTGCAATGAGAAGAAAAGAGATGAGCAAAAACGAACAAGCAAGAAATCAGACACAAAACAGATGGTGAAATCTAAATCAAAGTAACAAAAAACCCAAATGATTACAGAATGGGAAATTATAAAAGATCCATTCCAATCGGTACACGTCATTAAACACACAACCACCCCCACTAAACATCTTCATTAAGTTTAAAATTAAAACAAGAGACTAGACATAAGCATAAGTTATATTAGTTTAACACTACATTTGCGTAGGAAATGGTGGGCCCTTTTCTTCAGTCTTGCTCTTCTTGACGTTTTCCTTCAAAGGTTTTAGCATCAAACAAAGTCAGTAAATCCAAAATGATACTATCTACTTCACATCAGGGGTCTAGTTGAACGCAAATGTAGATTCGAAAAATTAGGCAAGACAATGACAAATGTATTGATACGATTTTTAGAAGCAGAGAGACGCTTACAGAATGTGCATGTTCTTCACTCTTGAGATGCGTGGTCAAACCTTCAACGCTTTCGCCACCTAAAAAGCATAGTGAGCAAGACCAGGGGGGTAACACGTCATGAAGAGCAAGTATTGTTGTCTCCTGTTTTTTATCCACTTCACCTGTGGGAAAGAAATTAACACTTGTGTGAGAAACAGCAGCTTTGCTGGTTATTTCAATTTCAAGACTGTGTGATAGAGAGACGACAAACACCTTCCAGTAAGCTTTTCCAGAGCCACTCTTTTCGAACACCACTTAGAAAGCTATTCCAGAGCCACTCTGGAGCAGCATCTCGTTGAGGATATGCCAGAAGAATTGTAAATCCATTATCATCTAGGTCGTACAGTGCAGGAGCTAAGCATTCAAGTTGACGAGGACCGGATATGAGCATTACAGTGGCTGGAGGTGGATAGCAACGGGTCAACGCTTCCAAATCCGTTTGAACTTCTGTTTCAGAAAAGGAAAAAAAAAAAAAAAAGCAACGTTGAATCTAACCCCTGATCAAAAAAACAAAAATCAATTACTTGTACTACAGTTATAGAAAGAGAGATATATGAGAGAAGATTAACCGTGGGCATGTTTAAGTGCGATTCCAGTGGAAGAGAGCTCTCGCAGGACGTTTTCGCCATGTATCTGTCTTAGGTCGCCAATGGCAATGATGGTGAGAGGACCAGAGTAGCCTGATTCCTTCAACGCCGATTCTATTCTCGGACCGACCAGACGAGGATCATAACCATCGGGAACGGGACAGCTGTCGATGTGCCACAACACCAACGTCATGACTTCGTTGCTCTCTTTCTTATCATACAGCGTCACTTCCTTGTGCATCATCATCTCGTCTTTACGGCACTTTTCCTTCAATGGTTTGGCATCAACCAAAGTCAGCGCTATCCAAAACCGTGCAATCAATTGTAAATTCAAAAAATTAAAAACTTGCCTTTGATAGACTCGTTACTATGGTAGAAACGTCAATATTGCCTGGAGGGATGAACGGGCCAGGACCAAGCATATAAACAAACCTACGACTCAACAAGTCTGCATCATGCAGCAAGTCCCACACCTGCTTGACATCCAGTGGAAATCAGAGGTATTTTCTTTGAAAGTGAGACAGACAATTTGGTAACTTGTGAAAGGGGTCTATAGTTTGAACGCATCTCAATTTGAGATATTAAAGCTTGCTTGCCTTTATGGTTTCAGGGTCATCGTTTGGAGGCGGAGGCTTAACTTCAAAACGATTCAAACCATGGTGACTAGCATGGCGGTCCCACTCCTGCTTGACAACCAATTTATGCATATCCAGTGGGAATCAGACAATGACAAAATGTATTGATACAATATGTTTAGAAGCAGAGAGAGAGAGAGAGAGAGAGAGAGAGATTCTTACAGAAAATGCATGTTGTACACTCTTGAGATGCGTGGTGAGATCTTCAATGCTTTGGGCAGAAAAACGGCATTCTGAGCAATACAAGGGAGATTCACCGGGAAGAACAAGTCTTGTTGTCTCTTGGTTATAATCCGCAGTCCCTGAATCTGTGTGGAAACAAACTAACTTAGTTCAGAAACAGCTTTGCTGGTTACTTCAATTTCAAGAGACTGTGTGTGTGTGTGTGTGTGTGTGAGAGAGAGAGAGAGAGAGAGAGAGAGAGAGAGAGAGAGAGAGGACAAAACACCTTCCAACAAGTTTTTCCAGAGCCACACTTTAGATACATGGCGCAGAAAGCTTTTCGAGAGAAAGTCCAGAGTTGGATCTCGTTGAGGATATGCCAAAAGAATTCTGTATCCCCGAAGGTCGTAAAGTGTACGAGCTAAGCTTTGCAGCCGAGAAGGACTGGATATGAGCATTATAGTAGCCGGTGATGTATTTCTACGGGTCCACCCATACAAAGCCGATTGAATTCCTGTTTTCAAAAAAAAAGACAGCAACGTCGCTAAATCTAAAACCCTAATTTTTTAACTTGTACTAAAATTATAGAAAGAGAGATGAAAGAAGAAGATTAACCGTAGGAATGTTTAAGAGCGATTCCAGACGAAGAAAGCTCTCGCAGGACGTTGTCACCGATATCGCTCAAGTCCCCAATGGCAATGATGGTGAGAGGACCATTAGAGTAGCCTGAATTCTTCAACGCCGATTCTATTCTCCGACCGACCAGACGAGGATCGAAACCAACGGGAATCGGACAGTTGTTGATGTCCCACAACACCAACGTTCCCTCCACCTCCTCGCCATGCTGCTGCCTCACCTCGTTGTCCATTATCATCTCGTCTTTATGGCACTTTTCCTTCAATGTTTTAGCATCAACCAGAGTCAGTGCTATCCAAAATCGTGCTACCAATTGTAAATTAAAAAAAAAAAAAAACCCCAACTTGGGGTGGTATTAAAAAAACTTGCCTTTGAAAAACTCTTTATTATGGTAGAAACGTTAATATTGCTTGGAGGGTAGATCAACGGGCCGGGACTGAGCATTTTCCCAAACCTATAAGCCAACAAGTCAGCATCATACAGCAAGTCCCACACCTGAGAGTGAAAATTATGAAAACTTGTGAAAGGGGTCTTAGTTGAACGCAATTGAAAATATTCCAAAAAAACTTAGAAATCTCGATTTGAGACTTGCCTCTACGGTTTCAGGGTCATCCTTTGGAGGCGGAGGCTTCTTAGCTTCAAAACGATCCACATTGGTTTCCCAAGCATTGCAGGCCCACTCCTGCTTGACAACAAACCAAAATATGCACATCCATTGGAAAACTAGAGGTGGTAAGACAATGGCAAAATTTTTTAAAAAAGCAGAGAGAGAGATGCTTACAACATATGTATGTTCTACACTATTGAGATGCGTGGTGAAATCTTCAATGCTATGGAAAGCCAAACGGCATAGTGAGCAATAAGAGGGAGGGCAAAGGTCCGGAAGAACAAGTCTTGTTGTCTCCAGTTTATTATCCGCAGTCCCTGCATCCACTTCATCTGTGTGGGAAGAAAAAAAATCTAACTTAGTTAAGAAACATCTTTGCTGGTCAAGATCTAGACTTTGTGTGAGAGAGAGGACAAAACACCTTCCAGTAAGTTTTTCCATAGCCACACTTTAGAAACGCCACGCACAAGGCCTGGCCAGAGCAAGCCCGGAGCTGGATGTGGTTGAGGATATGCCAGAAGAATTCTGTTCCCCCGTTTTGCTAGGCGGTAAAGTGCAATAGCTAATGATTCCAGTTGAGAAGCACTGGATATGAGCATTATTGTAGCCGGAGATGTATTTGTATTGGCCCACTCCTTCAACGCCGATCGAATTCCTGTTTTCATAAAAGGAAAGTAACGTCGCTGAATCAAAAACCCTAAATTTTTTAATTAAAAAATCAATTACATAGAAAGAGAGAGAGAGAGAGGGAGAAAGAAAGAAAATTAACCATGGGAATGTCGAAGAGCGATTACAGTGGAAGAAAGCTCTCGCAGGACCTTGTCACCAGGTGTCTTTCTTAGGTCGCCAATGGCAGTGATGGTGAGAGGACCATTAGAGTAGCCTAATTTCTTAACCGCCGATTCTATTCTCCGACCGACCAGACGAGGATCGAAACCATCGGGAATCGGACAGCTGCTGATGTCCCACCACACCAACGTTTTCTGCTCCTCCTTGTCATGCTGCGTCATCTCGTTTGTATTTACCATTCTTCAACCTAAAAAAAAATCAAAATCCGATTCAAAAATTGGGAAAACAAAACTAGGTCTTTAATCTAGAACGTAAATCTTTTCCGATCAAACAGATAAGCATTAGGAGGATAGAAAATCAAAATCACCGACCTCGTTTATCGTCGGCTCTGACACCCCGGAGAGAACAAAGGAACACGAAAGATGGAGCGGCGGAGAGAGAGAGAGAGAGAGATAGGTTCAATACAGAGGGCAACTATAAATGTTGGCAAGATACTTGTGGACCTTGTGGTTGGTTTATATGGGCCGATACGCGTGGCCCATTAGTTGCCGACCAACAATTTTCAAAAATAAAATTTATAGTAAACATTTTACATTGGGAAAACCATATATGTATGGAGAGGAGAGTCTTAAACCATCTCCAATGTTTACAATCTTTAATTGGTTTTTTAGATTATTATAATTATATATTTTGTAAATTTTGAAATTAAGAAATTTATTGAGAATAATTACAATTTGATGGCTCCAATGGTAAATTTATATTAAAAAATTTGTTAAGATCCCCAATTGAGATTCTACCATTGGAGATGGTCTTAGACCATGTTCGACGCAGACTCTTAATTGGGTTTCTTAGCTACAACCACAAGACATCACTTTTACAACACGCATACATGAAACATCCAAAGCCTTGAAACACACATAATTATAATCCAAACAACGAAAGACAAGGAAAAAAGTCATTGGAATTAAGAAATCTTGATTCTTGAGAGACCGAACCGTAATGCAGATTCCTCGTATCTCCGTATATGGATGTTTTACCAATATATACCCTCGTCGGTCTCATCCTTCTCCATGCAAGATTCTGGAAAAGGACTCAGCTAATTCGCTCAAAGTTTCTCTTTTTCACCATTTTGCTCTCTCTCAAAACATTTCTCTTTTTTTTTTATCTTTTTATTCATTACTTTTACTAGCGACTTCTATAATATAACAACGGAAATCTAGTAGAAAAAAAAATCAAAAAAAAGAGACAAAATTTTGCAGGTGTATATAGGTTTAGTTGCATTTGGGTGTTAACTCTCACATGCATCATTATTACACTGTTTTTCCACGCGTGCAATCTTCTCGCAACCCAATTTTGTCTTGTTCTTGTTTGCCAAGTTGTCTCTGTTTCTTGATCCAAAACTTCTACACTCTTGTGATAATTATCTACAGTAAGTTTTTGTTTTGCTTTATGCTGCGTTTGTGCAGTTGTAACAATGACAAGGTTGCACACACACAACAAAAAAAGTTGTAACATTGACAAGATTTCAACACAGGATTGTGGAACGAGATGTGGTACATA
The DNA here is from genome assembly GCA_020283515.1 of Alliaria petiolata. Lineage (NCBI taxonomy): Eukaryota > Viridiplantae > Streptophyta > Magnoliopsida > Brassicales > Brassicaceae > Alliaria > Alliaria petiolata. The sequence goes on along the minus strand of JAHZTW010000001.1, from coordinate 305,743,148 downwards.
CAACGTTTTTGTTAACTTCAAAAAAAAAAAAATTTTACTCAACGAAAGTTTGTGGATCATTACATATTTACACTCAACGAAATCTTTAATATTTGTCTTTCCCTAACAAAAAAAAATGTTAACTTGTATCAAAAAAGATCTCAAATCCAAAAAGACACAAAGAAAATGAGTAAACATGTGTAAAATAAGTTAACAATTGTATAATAAATGAACAATTGTAAAATAATTTAACATTTGTAAACTAAGTCAACTGTTGTAAAATAAGTCAACATTTTCTAAAATAAGTCAACGGTTGTAAAATAAGTCAACGGTTGTAAAATAAGTCAAAGGTTGTAAAAAAAGTCAACATGTGTAAAATAAGTCGAGAATTGTAAAATAAGTCAACATACGTAAAATAAGGCAACATGCGTAAAATCAGCCAAAAGTTATGTAGAATAAGTCAAATGTTGTAAAATAAGTAAACATGTGAGGTCAATAGTTATAAAATAAGTCAAATGTTGTAAATTAAGTCAACTGTTGTAAAATATGTCAACGCTTGTAAAATAAGTCAACGCTTGTAAAATAAGTAAAAATTTGTAAAATAAGTCAACACTTGTAAAATAAGTTAACTGTTGTAAAATAAGTCAACAATTGTAAAATAAGTAAACAGTTGTAAAATAAGTCAAGAATTGTAAAATAAGTTGACATGTGTAAAATAAGTCAACATGCGTAAAATAAGTCAACATGCGTAAAATAAGTCAAGAGTTATGTTGAATAAGTTAACGATTGTGTAAAATAAGTGAAAAGTTGTAAAATAAGTCAAATAGGCGTAAAATAAGTCACGAGTTGTAAATTAAGTCAACAGTTGTAAAATAAGTCAACAGTTATAAAATAAGTCAACAGTTGTAAAATAAGTCAACAGTTGTAAAATAAGTGAACGGTTGTAAAATAAATTAACGGTTGTAAAATAAGTAAACAGGTGTAAAATAAATCAACAGTTGTAAAATAAGTCAAAGGTTTTAAAATAAGTCAATAGTTGTAAAATAATTCAATAGTTGTAAAATAAGTGAACGGTTGTAAAATAAATAAACGGTTGTAAAATAAGTAAACAGGTGTAAAATAAATCAACAGTTGTAAAATAAGTCAAATGTTTTAAAATAAGTCAATAGTTGTAAAATAAGTTAACAATTGTAAAACAAGTAAACATTTGTAAAATAAGTCAACGGTTATAAAATAAGTAAACATTTGAAAAATAAGTCAACGTTGTAAAATAGTCAACGGTTGTACATAAAATAAGTCAAAAATTGTGTAGAATAAGTCAACGGTTTTTGTAAAATAAGTCAACATATGTAAAAAAGTCAACGGTTGTAAAATAAGCCAACAGTTGTAAAATAAGTCAACACAGTAAAACCTCTATATATTAATAATGTTGGGACTTAAGATTTTATTATATTATAGAGTTATTAATTAAACTATAAATTAATTTATCGATAAATTAATAATTTATTAATTTATAGAGATATTTTCGGTTTGAACTTTTAACGTTCATCAATAAACAATACAAAATTATTTTCTAAATAATAAAATTCATTTAGAAAATATCATATCAAAGAATTTAAAAATAAATCAACAATTTTTATAAACTTAAAACAATAATTTAATCATATTTTACAATATTGCGTTAGTTATATATGTAGATATATATGCTTAGATGTATAATTATTTATTTATTTTATTATTGGAACCATATATTTACATAAGAGTTTCAAAAATATTATTATCTTATTATCTTATCGAATTTTGCTAATTTTTACACTGGCCCCACTGGGACCAACAAAATTTATTAATTTATAGTGATTATTAATTTATCGAGTATTAATTTATAGAGGTTCTAGAAACTCTATAAATTAATAATGTTGGGACCATGAAGTTTTATAAAAAAAAATATTAATTTATAGTGATTATTAATTTATAGATATATTATTTGGTTGAAAAACTAATTTTGGGACTGGGAAAAAATATTAATTTAGGGAGTTATTAATGAATCGAATATTAATTTATAGAGTATATACTGTAGATGCATCTGAATGCAAATGTTCAAATATTGTTTGTTTAAACACTTTAGAATGAGTATACTGATGCTGCATATGAATGAAAAATCTAAAAAATATGAAAAAGTAGAGTTTGGATGCAAATTTTGCATCTCAAAAATAAAAAGAATAAAATATCCTTATAATAGAAAACTAACTAAAGTTATTTTTATTATACTAATATTTTATATTTATTATTAAAATAGTATTTTTTGTGAAATTGTAATAAAATTATTATAATATTAAGATTTAGGCAAATAAAAAAGTATGAAACTTGAAGAATAAATAATAATTCTTAAAATAATGTATGAAAAGAGACTATAACAGATCATCAACAACAACAAAATCGAAAATAAATTTTTTTAAAAAATCAAGATAAAATCAATAGTCAAAATATAAATGTAAAAATATATTATTTAAAACTTAAATTAAAATAAAATTCATGCATCGCGCATGTTTTCTCTTAGTAAAAAATAAAAGAAAAACAATATTTTATTAAAGTTGAAACTCCGTATGAGAGAATCTAACTTTCTATTATTGAACAAACACATCATGCAGTACCTAGGCACCAGCTTTCCAGGAAGTTGCTTTCAAAACTTTGACATTTCAATAGCTTTCTAGGCAGTTGCTTTCTCAACTTGACATTTCAAATGTTTAACCAAATCTGCTGCGGTTCTTAAATTAAATCGGAGTTTCAAAACTTATAACTTTTCGGACTAATCACTTTCGAATGAAATAATAACATCTATTCTACCATGTTGTGCTCATAGATACGATACGACGCATCCTTTTCTTGTCGTACTCTCTCCTTGTGAATGGGTCACTCAATAATGTCGAATAAATTATCAATTCTTTACTGTCAAAGTTTAACACACAAGTTTAATGGAAGCCGTCTTGATCTTTCTTTCTCATAACATGTGTTTGTGTTTTAGGTGGTTCTTCTTGTAGTCTTTGATTTGATAGACATCGCATGAAAAAAGAGTTGACTTCAGGTGGTATTATTAGTTCAAGACTTAAAAGAGTTGATGCGAGATGAAACGCTGAGTTTTGGCGTTTTGATAAACTGATACGATAAAGTCACTAAAGTCACTAAAGTCAAAGCCACACCCGTCGTTGGGTGGTGTGTCTCTACATAAATTATGCGTCTTTGCGAACTGCGAGCATGTTTTGGCTAACTTTGATGGCTAACTTTCAATGAAAACCAGAGCGGCAGCGAACTCTGCTGCCTACGAAGCCATCGTTCGAGCTGGTCCTCGTCTAAACCAACTTCAACAGGTTCATGCTCACCTCATCGTCACGGGATATGGTCGTAGCCGGAGTCTCCTGACAAAGCTCGTCACTTTGGCTTTTTCCGCTCGTGCCATCGCCTATACTCACCTCCTCTTCCTCTCCGTGCCTCTTCCCGATGACTTTCTCTTCAATTCAGTCATCAAATCGACTTCCAAGTTGCGTTTTCCCTTGGATTGCGTTGCCTACTACCGTCGTATGTTATCTTCTAACGTCTCTCCGACTAACTACACTTTCACCTCCGTTATCAAGTCCTGCGCCGATCTCTCCGCCTTGAAGATCGGAAAGGGGGTTCATTGCCACGCAGTGGTTTCTGGGTTTGGATTGGATACTTATGTTCAGGCTGCTTTCGTGACCTTCTATTCAAAGTGTGGCGATATGAAAGCTGCACGCCAAGTGTTCGACAGAATGCCTGAGAAGTCTGTTGTGGCGTGGAATTCGTTGGTTTCAGGTTTGGAGCAAAATGGGCTAGCGGAGGAAGCAATTCGGGTGTTCTATCAGATGCGAGAATCAGGGTTCGAACCAGATTCAGCGACGTTTGTGAGCCTTCTCTCGGCCTGTGCTCAAACCGGTGCGATTAGTTTAGGATCTTGGGTGCATCAGTACATTGTTCTTGAGGGTCTTGACCTGAATGTTAAACTCGGTACTGCGTTGATCAACTTGTATTCGAGGTGCGGTGATGTTGGAAAGGCCCGGGAAGTCTTTGACAAGATGAAGGAAACTAATGTTGCTGCTTGGACGGCAATGATCTCTGCCTATGGTACTCATGGATATGGCAAACAAGCAGTAGATCTGTTCAACAAAATGGAGGACGATTACGGTCCAATCCCTAATGACGTGACATTTGTAGCTGTTTTGTCGGCTTGCGCTCATGCTGGACTCGTTGAGGAAGGACGTTCGGTCTACGAGAGAATGACCGAGAGCTATGGATTGATCACAAGAGTGGAACATCATGTTTGTATGGTAGATATGCTTGGGCGGGCTGGGTTTTTGGATGAAGCTTATAGGTTCATTCATAAGCTTGATGCTACAGGGAAAGCAACTGCTCCAGCGTTGTGGACAGCGATGCTTGGAGCTTGCAAGATGCACAGGAACTATGATCTCGGTGTAGAAATCGCCAAGCGTCTCATAACCCTCGAGCTAGAGAATCCCGGTCATCATGTCATGCTCTCAAACATCTATGCCCTGAGTGGCAAAACAGATGAAGTCTCACACGTAAGAGATGGAATGATGAGGAACAACCTTAGAAAACAGGTCGGCTACAGCGTAATTGAAGTCGAAAACAAGACGTATCTGTTCAGTATGGGTGATGAGTCTCATCAAGAGAGTGGAGAAATTTATCGGTATCTGGAAACTTTGATGAGCCGGTGCAAGGAAATTGGGTACGCACCGGTTTCTGAAGCGGTGATGCACCAAGTAGAGGAAGAGGAAAAAGAGTACGCACTTCGATACCACAGCGAGAAGCTTGCTGTAGCATTCGGGTTGATGAAAACTGTAGATGTAGCCATTACGGTTGTAAAGAATCTGCGCATCTGTGAGGATTGTCATTCTGCTTTAAAGTACATTTCTATTGTATCCAACAGGCAGATCATAGTGCGCGATAAGCTTCGGTTCCATCATTTCCAAAATGGTTCTTGTTCATGTTTGGACTATTGGTAAGGACAAAGATACAAACACAAGTGTTTCATTTTTATTACAAAAGATGGTACATGGTTCTTGCAAAGCAGCAACCCTTTGATATTATACAAGATGAGCCTATTTTACAGCCTTTTTATTCACACACATTTAAGTACAAAAACATATTCTACATTGGGAAGGGAATCACCGACCTCGCAAACCAATATTATACATTGATGATTGGATGTTAGGGAAATGTTATGACATTGCCAGCCTTCATGATTCCGGTGCAATCCCTTGGCCGCAATCAACTCCAATCTCTGAGAATGCTTGAACAAGTTTTGGGTAGAGTTTAGACAGCATGATCTTGAAACCGGTGGAGTTTGTGGTGGAGCTCTCGTGCAGGTTCACTGATGATCCTACAGGGACCCCTTCCATATAAGCCTTGCACGCAGCCAGAACATGCTGAGCCCGGTTCGTAAAGTGGTCCTTCACAAGCACCTCAAAATGCTACAATGCAACAATACAGAGCTGATCAAAAAGGTCTCTTCTGGTCATTTTCATTTTGTGTTGAATTTTTGCAACAGAAACATACCTTTGGAGGCTTGCGGAGTAACGAGATCATGGATTTGCAAGTGATGAGGAATGCATTCTCATTGTAACTCACTGAGTTTTTCTCTCCCTCGGCTCGGCCCAACTGCTTATCGTAGCCAGCTTCGTTGAAGTAAGGCTTCTCATTTAGAACAAGAGCCTGAAACGAAAGAAGGACCTGTAGGATGGAGGAGCTCCCTGGGTTCCATACTTCAGTGCCAGAGCCATTCCATGTATTCAGCAGACTCAGGCAGACTCTTCCTGACTCGTACAGGTTAGGATTCAGTCGCATCCCACCTGAATGATAATGTACCATCTGTAATCATAGATGGAAGAAAAAAAAATTGACAATGTCATTTGTTTTAGTTCACAAAACACTTTTAAACAACAACAGTTGCAGATTTAGACCACATGACAGGTAAGGATCGGAATTGGCAAAGAACATAAGTCTGACTAGTCCCCAAGAAACACAAATTTAAAAGCTAGAGTGAGTGATAGAGAAGTTAAAGTACGTGAAACTTACTGGTGGCTCGTGAGGATATTGAGGTGGAAGCATTATGTCGAAAAAGAAAAGCCCGTCATGGTATGGTGTTCCAGGGGCACCAACTAGGGCTGCACGCAGAAGGTCCATCCTTTCCTCATACACACGCACGTATATTGTGTCTGTTCATCACAAAAAGTGTCAAATTCAGTGATTTTGTATCCACCACACAATATCAGAACATGCAATAATCAAACAGAGAATAAATAAATAGAAAGAGCAAGAGCTTACTGGGAAGATCTGCCTCCAAATTGCTCCATTCTTGCTGGACTTTCTTCACCCAACTCTTTGTGACCTATTATAAGAGATGAAAATGCAAAACGTGTATAAGAGATGAACATGCAAATAGTGTAATTTAGGCTGATCTCAGAATGTTAAACATTGGTCTAAAGAGTCATACCTGAGATTGTGTCAACTCTTTCCCCGGAGAAAGGAAATGATGGTCGGAGCAGTCAGTAACCATATCAAACTGTCTGAATCTCACTAGTTTCCTGCTGTTCTCCAGAAGAGTTGAATCTAGTGTCTTGTTGATTCCATTTCCTTCTATAGGTAAGTTGACCATCGTCGTCATGTCCACTTCACCTAAATTTGATTCAGAGATGTCATATGATTCTAATGCTTCTTGAAAAAGATCCTCAGAGTCGCTTTGATCTTCAGGATCATTGCAACATTCATGCGAACTTATAACCGAAGTGGAACCCTGAGAACCGAAAAGGCTTGATGCAAGGTTTGTGATAAATCCAATGGCAGCTTTTGGAAGGAAAAATGAACTACATTCCGGAATGTTCTTGTTGCGGCTTTCACCACCACTGTAGAGCTTCACCAGACCCTGAACATAGAGGTATCATATAAGTCACCAGGGATATAGAAAAATCCGCTGCAATGGGAACAAACTGATATATTCCTCATGGTCCAAAAACTCTATATGATGAAGGTATTGAATTACCGTTTCCTGATGGTTTGCCGATGATTCATCTGATTGACCTATCTTCTGACTTAGATCTTGAACGCTGCCTTCCGAACTTATAGTGCTAGAGTTGGGAAATTCAGACCTTTCCATCCTCCAAATTTCAGATGGCGCAACCTGAAAAACAAATATTCAAGAGAAATTGTTTAACAGCATATAAACCTTACTGCTGCCTCAATATAGTTAACTTTTCAGCACATAAACGCCAATTGTAAAACTGAGACTTCTTTGAGCGATTTACTGGTCACAGAACAAGACTTACTGAAGTAAACATTCCAGGCTTGGTTCAGGAAAAACCAAACGAGCCCAAGTCCCAACTATCATTATAATAGTGTTTTAAAGAAAATATAAGTAGCATAATACATACCTTACTAGTAGAACCATTGGCCCATTTCACCTCCACGACACCATTTTTGAAACCTGTAACAACACCAATACTAGACAAACAGTATGCGCCACTGTAGTCACTCTCTGTAAGCAGGTGTTTCGTCCCTGTAGAAGCGACTATGTCTGCATTTGGATCAGTTTTTCCTTCTGGAAGTAACCTAAACACCACATCACTGAAACAGAATCCAAAATCCGGGTGCTCAAGAAGTTCATATGCACTGACAAGTTCCTCCATCTGCTCACCAACACAGCGTGTTGCTTCTTTCTCAACCTGTGTTCTCCATTGTACCTTAACAGTTTGTTCCTTCGCACTGACAACCTTCACAACTCCCCATCTTTCGCTGTTGCAGGTTTCCTTTTCAACGACAAATTGTTCGGGCCAAAAATCATGAGCATTGACAGCACCAACAGGAAGCAGCTGTTGGGAATCAACTCCCATACTGCAGCTACCATCTTGCCACATAACATCAACCTTCATCTTTGTCTTCGTGATAACAAAAAGCTCGTCCGAACTTGAGCTCTGCATATTTCTGTTAAACCCTTTTTGGAATGTGTTATGGCATTCGTTGCGACTGTAAGCAACCACATTTGGAGTTTGCAGTTCTGCTATATCACAGTGGGAAGAGCCAGGGAGTATGCACCAGTCACCAAGCTGCCAACTTGCATGATAAACAGAAGGTAACAAAGTCAGATTCTCAGGGTTCTGCAACGCTTGAGGTGTAGTTAAATTCCGATCGCCCCCCATGATGATGGAGGCAACCCAATCGACGTAGACAAGTCCTGCTTCTACAGCGCAAACAGTTCCCACAACTTGGTTCTCCCTCCAGTTCCCGCATAACCATGTGGTTGATCTGGGAGCATGGGCCAGCTTTACCTGAACTCTCTGCCCTGGGTAATAAGAATACTGAGAATCCTCGAGCAAATTTGGGGGAATGGCCACAAGCTTATCTTGATCGCTTACAAGGACCTCATAGTTGGACCCATCGTCAAGGGTGACAGAGACACGCTCAACTATTTTGTCAACCCTTCCAAGCCAAGGTCCGTTGATCACATAATCACAGAGTGAGATAGCACGCAACTTTTGAAGCCTCTTGGTATCAACTTCCTTTACAATCTTCCCATGAATGCTCTCGAGGTTGACAGACATGTCTACGTTGAAAACCCTGCCACTCTGTCCTGATGGTTCAGTTGTGGACCGCACAATGTCACCATACATAAACCCCCTCTCGAACGACAAGAACTCATCGATCTTGCCAATGGTCTCTTCAAGGTTTGAGAAAATGTTCTGAGCCCGTCCGCCATAAGAAAACTCGACTTCTTCGTGTTCACTGCTACCACTGTCGCTGGAGCTCTCCCAATCAGAGTCAGTAAGGGTCATATCCATAGTTTAGATGCCTGCCATAGAACTAGATTTTCGTCAAGTGCTCAAAAACCAAACAGAAGCAAATGATATAAGAATAACTGACAGCCAAGAAGATGTGAAATATTCTTACCGTAAGACAAACTCTGATCAGAAACGGTGTATGTTCCCTGCAGTCTTTATTTCAGACTTACGATGACTGATACGCACTAACAGCAAAGGTCTATTTAAAAATCCTGAAACTGAGGACCGGGATGAGATCTGCTCGACTGAGATAGTAGGAGTCAAGTGTAAGACTCGGATAATGCCAAAGGAGATTTGCTCAACTAATGATACGGTGAGCCAACACAGACTCGGATAATGCCAAAGGAGATTTGCTCGAGTAGAGATAAGGTGAGCCAGCTGAGGACTCTGAAATGCCAAAGGAGATTTGCCCAACGAATGGACTGAAGTATCCAAGTTGGATTAAACTTCAAAGGGGAACCCAAGATGTAACTGGAGTTCCAAATGCCAAAGGAGATATGCCCTAGAATAAGGGTTGAGCTTCAAACCTCAAAGAAATTTGAAGGCACAGAGATGAAGTCTCCACAGAGAAATGACTTGTATCAGAGCCACCTAACGGGAAAAACTTCACTAATGCTGCTGCTGCTTAAGTTTTACTTTGCCAAAGGAGAATTGCCCTAAAGGAGCTAGAGTCCAGAGTACATATATAGGAAACAGGATAGCGTTCAAACAGGTAAAACGAAGTGAGAAACAAGATCGGTCTCTTGGCAATCATTCACGCATATTCCCACCAGTGTGAGAATGAGACCATCATGATGAAAGCTCGTTAATTGCTCAGGCGAAGTATACCAGATTTGCATACATCAGCTAAGAGTTTCCATCGAACCTGCAAAAAAAAAAAAGTGTCATTTGTTTCTTACTTATCACAGAATTTGGGAGCAACAGAAGCTTCAAAACAAATAAAGAACGAAGCATACGATCTGTGTAGATGCACGCTAAATACAAATTTGGCAATTCAACTAAGAAGAGAGCACAGAGCAGAGAAAATGGTTACTTCTTACAGCTCACTCAGAAAATCATCATCAGAACTATTTATTGGGCAGGTTAAAAAAAGCTTCAGCCTAAGAGAGATTGCTTTATCAAAAAAAACAAAAAGAAGTAGAAAGCTGGAATTGACCATTCGGAAACAGCACCAAAACTAGATGTCCGTATAGAAAGTAAAATAAAATCTCAATCCGGATCAGCTTCAATCACGGACGTAAAACAAAATCTCTCATCCGTTCCAAAAAAAAAAAAAAAAAACCAAAAACTGTAGAAACTACGATTAATCAGATTCAGTTTAAAATGACCTCAAAATTGTTTTAGTCTGGGAATCGGAATCTCAAAAAGGTCTTAGCTTTTTTTTACTTTCTAAATAACTTAGAAGCCATGAATTCCCTAAAAAGACAGACAGGCAAAAAGCGAAGGATTTGACAAGACCCTTTGTCTTAATTCGCAAGGCAATTCAACAAGAGATCGATCAAAGAAGCGAAACAAATCGGACAAGGAGGAACATACCATAAGAAGCTTGGGGATAATATTTGCTACTCGTTTCCTAAACTTCTGTCGATTTCTCGCCTATTCCTCTGGCGGGGAGGAAGAAGTGAGAAATCCAGAAGACGCAGGGTGCTTCTTCTCCCTTAGTCCCACGAGTCTATGACGCCATTAACAAACCTCCAAACCATGGCAAAACCAAAACGCTTCGTTCTCTGCCCTCTGCTCTCTGCCCTCTGCTCTTCTTCTCTCTTCTGCTTCTCTCTGTGGCGGTTCGTGTGGGAGTGGTTAGGTTTGACATGGAAAAAAAGAAGGCAAAAGATATATTCGGTGGAGAGGGAGAAGAGAATATACCAACAGTATTCCACACACAAACTACACATCACTCCTTTTCCTCCCTCTCCTTTCCTTTTCCAACCAAAATAAATATACTATTATTCAACGGAAATGGTTTTTTTTTCCTAACCGGTTTTTTTTTCTAACCGGGTTTTTCTATCCGGTTTATTTACACAATTCAATACGGTTTCTTTTGCGCTACTATAAAATCATCATTTGTATAATTAGAGAAAACAGATATCATCATCTTTACAATGGATAGTTTTATCCTTAGTACACACAACAACAACAAAGTATTCACATGATGCATGTGAATATCTTTACATAATTTATTGCTATTTCTTAATACAACCATTTTGCTTTTTCATTTTTTTTTTTGCATGAACAACAACTTAATTGTTTGAAACACCAATATATGTATTACAGCTCTTAAATATATTGAGCTTTTTCAATTTAATCAAAGCGACGTTTTATTTTCTTTTGTTTCGCATTAGATGTCATGTGGACTATGCAAAGTGCCAACAATATTTCTGTCTCATCATTTGTCAGCTAACCCTAATTTTTTTTTTATCAGTTCTAATCACTATAGTTTACTGCAGGAAATCAGAAATTCAGGATATTCTTCGTAAATTACATGAACAAATATCATACTTTTTTTTCTTAAATAAGCTAAAAGTTTGGTAGCTTACGATTCTAATATAGGCATTATTGTGGTTCAAACTTTGAATTATTGTTTTTTTCTATTTAGATAAACTGTTTTTTATTTTACTTACTATTTTGAGTATCATGATATTGATATGTATATCACGAAGTGCCAAGAATGATATAAACTATAAATTAATCGCTTTCTTTCTAACTGAACTAATTGTATTTAGTGAGGCAATAAAATTTGAGTTACAATTTTTTTGTTATAGTTGTGCCACACTGACAGTTTGTGAGAGCAACCCGAATATTCCAAACAAACTCTAAGGTCAAAGAAAATATACGAGTGGCTTATTAGAAAGATTGGATTGATTTGTGACAACATGCGACTTTTTCTTTTGGGTTAGTGATTTTTGATTATCTTTGTACACCAGTTGATAAATGTGGCACGTGTAAAACCTGGACTTATTTTGTTTCTTAAGAGTAATGTGGATAACTTGTGAACGTGCGTTACATGTAAGCATCGTATCACCCTATGCAAACGTGTGCATCCTCTTATGTGTTTTTTTGTTGTTGTTGTTAGTTTTAATTTTGTTGGTTAATGCATCCTTTTAGGTTACTTGATTGTTTACTGAAATTTGGAAGAGGAGAAAAAAAAACCAGACCGGAAAAATTAAGTATTCTATGCTTACTTCATCAGTAATTAGTTGTGAATAGATATGAGTCATAGTTCTGTTTCGTGAATTTGGTTTAAGCTGGAAAATTATGAGATGGTTGAATTATAGCGATTGTATTGTGTTAACACCGAAGCAAGTGGTTAAGAGTCTTAACAAAGTGTAAATTTAAATCATTTCTATTTGGCCACACGGATATGGACATTTGCTTTCGGCCCATTTGAATATCTGTAGAGAGTGTCTATCCATGGGCTGCACCTTCTCCAGTGATTAATTTGTACCCTTTCATATGTCTGGAATTTCCTGAGTTATAAAAAAAAAAAAAATTCAAATAACACCAAATTTTTAGAAAGAAAAAATTAATTGGGAAAAGTGGAAGATTGATGAAATATGTGTTTATCCTAGTTGTAAAGTGACTTTTTAGTAAAAAAAAAAAAAACTATTTTGGGAGAAGGGCCTTTGGAAAATGACTTCTTCCTAACTTCTCTTTACAAATTGATTTGCTTTCTTTTTGCTTTTCGTAGTGTCATATTTGTTTACGCACTTGACTCTTATGTCCTCTTCCCCTTAATTGGTGCCCTTGTGCTCATCCGAAAGAGTATCTGATTAAGATAATCATACGCGTCGTGGAATGAGAAAGTGTTTCCTTTTTCAACATATATATTTCCATTAGTTTCAAGGAATCTCGAGGTAATTATATCATTTTTGGGATACATCAATTGATGACTCCAACTATGAACTATCATCATCACATCCGAATAGAAAAAGCTCAAACACGGTTCAAGAAACGTTACAATTTACAAAACTAAATAAACCATAAAAATGTAGTTATACCGTACAGATGTAGTATATGTAGAGATCTAGTCATAATAAGAATTAATTAGCCACACACTAGATATGTGAGAAATGAATATATCTAAAACGAATTGAGGGAAGTTGTTTTGATCTCTTAAAGACTAACAAATACTCTTTCTACATTTCTCATGATAAACAAGAGAAACAAAGCAATGAAGCATGCCATTGTAAAGCAAGAAACAAAATGTCAACTAATAGAAACAAAGCAATAAAAAAAAAAACAAAAACAAAATGTCAACTAATACATGGCTGGCTACAAGAAATCGTTTAACGACAGGGGACCGGATGATCAACTGGAATGGGGGGATCAATCCGGCGTGTGTATTCTGTTCAGCTCCTCTAGAGACAAGGGACCACATGTTCTTCACATGCTCCTACTCCCTCGGCATTTGGACAACTCTCAGTAAAAAATTCTTCGGCACTCATTTCTCGGCAGATTGGGGAACCATTATCAATCACATAGTGGAAAAGAACATGGATCGGGGGACCTCTTTTCTTAAGCGCTATGTATTTCAGAGCATTGTCTACAACATATGGCGTGAAAGAAACTTGAGAAGAAACGGTGACACCGCAACTACCTCTGAAAGTCTTTCTCGATCCACTGAAAAACAGGTCCGAAATAGAATTTCAGCTATCCGTGTCGCAGGAGACAGCACCTACGAGGGAGTGCTCCAGCAATGGTTTGCAGCACAAGTTTAGAGCCCATTATCAGCATTATCCGATTTCAAAAACTCAGTTTCAGTTTTGATATTTCAATTTCTCTTTCATTCAAATAGTCAGACATTTGTAAAGGAAAAAAGAGTTTTTCTTGAATTAATTTGACATATAAAAAAAAAAAAAAAAAACTAAGGTGTAGACCAAAGACTAAAAGCATCTATATTGGTGGGTTTTCAACTAAGTATCTCAATATAAAAAAAAGTAAGATAGAAAAGAAAGAGAGGTTCTAAAATGAGAACCAATTTTCACCCCCATAAGAATCCCTCCATCCACTTGTCTTCTTCTAATTGGTTAAATCTTTTTAAAAAATATTAAAATTTAATTATATATGTTGAATTATATTAAATATTATATTTTATTATTATTTTTTTATCGTCTGAAATATTATGAGACAATTACAAGGATAATTTTTAACGGACAATTTATCCATTCCACAAATACATATGCAGTCCCACCATGATTAGCTCTCCTTGCACCATTCTGGAAATTTCCCTTATCTGATTTGTCTGCTCCAATAACCTGCAGAAATCGCATTTTCTGGAAATCGAAACCCATACCCTCTGGTGTAAAAGCATTAATAAACCGTTTAAAACTTCTTTTTGAGAACCATTACCAATGAGATTGCTCTAAGTAAATTAACCAAATAAACGGTTTAAATCAAGAAGGAACTATTGGACGTTATAATTTTTTATTTTATTTTTAAAATGTGAAATTTATTAGATCAAACAAAATGTTACTTACATGTAGAAGTGTAAAAAAATGAAATCTGGAAAGAATAAAAAAAATCTTAACGTAGAGCAAAAAAACACAGTTTAAAAAACAAAGCCTTTCAGAATTTGAACTCTATGTTATGGAGAGGAAAAGAATCAAGTGTAGTAGATGAGAGCTGATTCTTGTATTATTATTTTTTGGATCATGCATGTGGTAATTTGGGAGGCAAGAAATAAGAAAGTATTTGATGGTGTGGATCATTTCACCCACAAACCATGAGGCCTTAGCCTGGAAACAAATGAATGTTGAACCGAAATGTGAGATTGCTCAAGATTCAGACCAGCATGACAGCACAGTGGCTCCGGCTTCTGCGCAAAGGACATTGTATTCGTCAGGTCAGACTTTATGAGATCTCTCTGATGCCCTTCTCCTCTTCATTCTGAATTAATGGATATAATTTGGGCAATGTGATGACTAATTTACCACTGTGTCAGATTATCTTAGGTTTGATACATATTGTTCGGAATTAATCAAGAGAGAACCAACTACATTGGCCAGTTCTTTTCCACGGAACTAGCAAAAAAAATCTCAAGTTTAAGGAATCAGTTTTTTTTTTTTTTTTCCCTCTTAACTATGCAGCTGCTTCATGTTGTATTAATGTTCGAGTCGTCTTGTTATAAAGGAAATATAATACAAAATTCTATGTTCTCCAATGTAAATACTTCGGTGCCGCATTGACTAAACCTTTAAGGCTTAGCTTATTTCCTGCAACTTAATAAGATTATATATAGTTCTTTGCTGTTAAAAAAAAGGATTAATATCAGCTTAAAAAGTCTATAAATTTAGTAATTACAATTTTCAAAACGAACTATACTCTTTATGAATTCGAGATTTAATTCAATTATCATGCCTATTACGACGCTATGAAACCTCATACTAACGTACATTTTCTTACGAAATTGTTTATGTTGTTCAAAGGACGCGCCATGTAAACAAATATCTTATGAAATAAAAACACGTCCTCCTACAATATAGAAAGAAAGAAATATAACTTTATTTATACGATTGATGATGATGTCAATGTAATTATTTGTTAAGATAACCTTGTACATATACTGATATATATACGAGTATGTGTACATCTCTATATAGATCCAAGTGCATAGAATAATAAGAGTGCGGCAGATTGTAAAGAAAGTGGAGAAACTATTGTGACAACAGATGATTCCATTAGCACAATGATTTATACAAAGTGGAACCCTTTCTTTGTTTTTCACATTTTTATATTACCACTTTTTTCCTTATTGTGCCATTTTGAATGGACACAAAATCACTCAAACAATGTTTATTTATTTATTTACTTTGGTGGAAAAGCTTTTAGTTTACCCACCAGTTGGTCTTTGTGGACCACCGATATTGCTTCACTACCATAAGTACTCTAAATTGTTCCATTATCTCTCTTAACTAGTTTTCTTCATGAGTCAAACATTTGTAAATTGTAACTATGGCTCTGCACTTTCTCTATACTACTTTTAGACATGAACTCTTGGTGTCATCATTACTCTAATATTTCACACAAATACTCAAATCTAATAACGTCGCCTCGACTTCATATTTTTATAGTCACTTACTATTGAATTACGGCTAATTAGTTTTTTTTTTTCCTTTGGAATCTACGATTAGTTTAGTTGATATATGAGATTATGAATGAGAAATTACATAAGTACATTGTTTTTTTTTAAAAGATTATTGGAGACAAATACATATATCTAGTGTGCATAATAAGCACTATACGTGCAGGTATACGTGAAATCGATGACATGAACCATGTTATATACCAAATTACTACAGAACCTTTATATCGATGACAGAGCCTTGTTATATACAAAATTTCCTACACATGCTAAATTGATAATGTGAATATTTAAAAACCATATTGAGATATGAATGATGCATCATAAGAAACTTTTTTTTATATATCTAATGTCCAATTTTAATACTCGTTTGTAGTGCATATATATATATATATATATACATTAGAAGATTGTTTGCACACAAAAAAAAAGAAAAAAAGAAGATTGATTTTTGAATTATTTTGAAAAAGGTAACCAACCAATTCTCCTTAAGCTGTCTCTGGTGATATTGCAGGCAAAGTAGCTGTTCTGTGTCTCCTTGAACTCGATTATTGTTAGTCTATTCATCGCCTTCTGGGCGGCGTTATGCTCACGACTGGACTCACATTCGACAACTTTCTAGGCAAATCGCTGTGCTGATCAACGCCGGTGGAAGAAGAATGGCCAATGGAGAATTGTTTCTTCTTCAATTTCTCTTAATCTGCTCGATGATAGCTCTGCATTAATTGTTCACAGTTTTAAATTAATAAACAAAAACTAAGCCTGAATGTTACCAAATGCTCATGCTTTAAAGTTTAAACAGGCTCCCTCCTATAAATATATGGGGTCCCTAGGAAAAAAAAAATTGAGGTTGTTTAACATCATTGGGCTTACTTTTTTATCATCTTTATATTGTTTGTTACAAAAATGAGCCTTATTTGTTTTTCACTGTAGTAGATTTGAATGATATTTTCTTGAAAGTTAAAATGGGCCTTTTTATCCTGTAAAATAGCTTGGGTGACACACTTTGGTGGGTCGGTCTTGGCTTTAAGCCCTATTTTTTTGGCTACTACTTAAAAGTACGATTTTGATGGTGATCATGTTATGATGTTTATGCTCATGGAATCTTTTCAACTTTGAGTATTGAACTAGAAACTGACACAAAAGCTAGGCTAATCATTTGCAAGAAGAAAAATCACCTGAACCACAAAGTTGCGTCTTTGGCAGTCTAGGAACATGCTCACGTTCCATTTTGTTCTCGCAGCAATCTTGTCTCTTACTGTTGAGAAACTGAGTTGGTCTCTAGAAGTGAAGCGATCAACTTCATTGAACCAAAGGCAAGTAAATAGATTGCTAATTGGAACATGCTCTCTTAAAATGACACATCCTTCTGGTACATCTGCAAACTCATCCGTACAAGTCACTAAATGTTTGATTCCGAAAGCAAAACTTTTAGGATTAGTAAGGGAAACATATATCTCTATACCGCTTGTGATTGGGAGCTTCGCAGTAGAATAAGGCGTTAAACCTTCTTTCTTGTAGAAAACCACTTGAAAGTCGATAGACGCATTAGCATATTTACCCGCAGCTTTGTTTGCTTCCGCTTCGTCAAATACATCAAACCGTTTGTAATGTCTAGAGATTGCAAATGTGACATTTTCCCTCCACAAGAACCTAAATTTTTTTTTAAAAAAAAGTGAATGTCAGATTATGGCGGCGCATGCAGAAACAGAGTCGCCAGGACTAATATAATTTACTAACCTCTCGAGAATTTGATGTGGATCGACCACAAGGTCCAACTTTCCATCAATCCATAAAGAATACCGAGAATTCGGAAACAGCCTATGGACAAGAAGCTTTGGCACCTGCAAGAAAGATAGATGATAAATTTTTTCATATTCAAAAGAAAAGAGAAATGTTATTAATATCTTTTTACCTTTCCATTGCGCCTTCCATCTGTGTAAGGAAGATTATGAACAACAACAACTCTCCATAATCCTACTTTCTTGGTGGTTCTGTTAAAGCCTTTATCTTTCTTCAAGCTTGATTCGGTTTTTTCATCAACAAACATGAAGAAGCAAACAGTTTGCTCTGAATATTTACTAATATTGCTCGGGCTCTTCACGTCATCATAAGCATCTGAAAAAGAGTAATTAAGAGAACTTCTTCATTATAGAAACCATAAGAAAAAAGAAGGAAAAAAGACCAAAACGAGCGGAGAAGCAATAAGGAATGACCAAATACTATTGAAGCAACAACTATCCCTCGACACCGCTTCATTACAAGAAGATCAGTCTCATCGATATCAAATCCTGTTCCTCTTCCAGGTTCAGGTCCTTTGACAAATCTGGTATATATAAATAAATAAAAAAGCATTGTGGATTAGTCCACAGAGAAAACGAGACAAGAGAACTCAGAGATACATACACTTACCCACAATGCACGCTCATCGTTGCCTTGATGTTAAAAGTCCTTCTCCTCTGTTTTCAAAGTCGGATAACCGCCAAAATCTGACCCTCCGAACTCTGTTTTCCTGTTTAGTGGCTCCTCATGTATATATGTTAGATTCTTAAGAACAGGGGAAAACGACGGTGAGCTTGGCATCAAAGCGATTGCTTCTTCTAACGGAAGGTTGCAAACAGGGCATGCTGAAAAACCCAAAACAAGCAAGAACACTTTAATGCTTACACTAAACGTCATGTGCATGCAACTACGCAAGACTAGAAAATAATCTCTAAAGATTTTGTTACATAAAATGATTAGTGTGATCTTACGGCGTGGTCCGGTTCTTTTTTTGTCAGCTGGTGGAGGAGGTAGATTGAATCTGTTACAAGGATGTTCTTGAGGAAGTGTATAGCCACGAAAATATGGAGGAGGACGAGGTCGATACGCTTTGACAGATTTTCCCACGTAAGATAAATTATTCTCGATATTGCTTATTTGCTCTTTATTTGTATTGCCCCTGAATTGCAGACTCGGAGGAACTTCAACTTTCTGACCATCTTCACCTGATTGCAACCAAAAATGTAGAGAGGACAATTCAATTTGAAAGAACCGGAACCCTAAACCAAATATTATATATTTATATATAATTATTTAATTAATATTATAGTTATGTTGTATGCTTACTTACATAGTTACATTACATCTATTATTAATATATATTAAAAAAAAAAATTAAAGACTGGTAAAATTTTGGTTACTCGGTTCGTTCAATTCATTTTCAGTTTTTTTTTTTTAATAAAAAATAATCAATAAGAATAGATTTATTAACAAATTGCGGTTCGATCTCTGTTTGGTTCGTTTTGGTGTTTTTTTATTTCATGCAATTCAATCTGCATTGAACTTCAACATCAGAACTCAAAGTTCTGCATCCAAAGGCAAAAAGGAACATGCCCTAAAACACCATCTAGCTAGAAAGTAATATATTGTTTCACCGTCTTCTCTATCTTCAATGGACTACTTACCAAACTTCTATACAACAATTTACTCATAATATGATAATACTAAACTAGAGCAAAATGGGTATATATTTCCCTCTATTCTAAAACTCTTGAGCAAAAAGCTTAATATGAAAGAAAGAAAGAAAACAAAAAAAGAGTTTTCTCCAAGTTGTGATCTGAAACTGAAAGCATAAGCTATATAAATTATAAAACCTCAAATCACAATACACAACAATCAAACAAAAGTATATTTACCTTTCCAGACGTAAAGGACACGAATGGAGACAAGAATGGAGATTAAGAAGAGAAGAGTGGAGATTAAGAAGAGAATCTTCTTACGACGTCCTGCGAATTTGAAGATCCAATGTACAATATCTTCCTTCTCCTTGTGCATCTTAGATGCCTTGGTACGCGTTGTTGTAATCGTCTGGATAGGCAAAACGACACCGTTGAATACCATCCTTTTTTTTTTTTCCAAATTATCGACACCGTTCCCTCCTGAATTCAGATCAAAATTATAATGCATTTGCCAAAACCATAATGCAGTTTCTGAACTCACATGTGTTATTTCAAGGAATTTTGATTGGCAGATATCGTCTTTTATTGCTCAAGAATTTGGAAATCATGGGACCCTTTTTTTACCAGAAAAGTTGGAACAAGATATTTAATTACGATAGTCAATTGAAGCAAGATTAGTTTATCTGTTTCTTCTTCACTTAACTAAGTGAATTTAATGAAAAATTAAATTCCTTAGAGGGGGTCTAAAGCTACACGTGGCAGTTCATGTCTGGTGGGATTAAGAAATTACAAAAGACACATGTCAACTCATACTAAAATATCAATTTTTCAATAGATCATTTTGTTATGGAGTTGTTATCTAAGCTCCATGGAATCAGAAGCAGGTACGCAGAAATGCAAGCGTTTGGAAACGCGGAAACGGCTTTTAAACAAAAATTAGGAAGCGGGTACGTGTTGGAATCATATACATATATATATTTATATATATATATATATAAAGCTAAACATTATATTATATTAATAAATAATTATAAACAATTCAAATTTAATTAGTATATTTTACATAATTAAACTTAGAAGATTAAAACATTATTTTTATTCTCAATTTTTTTTTAATTTTATCAAATAAAATCATTTAATTTTTTTTTGTTATCGAAAGAAAGATTATATAACTCAACTTTTTCAAAATAATCTCATTAATTTTATCAATTTTATCACTTCTGATATCTCATCTTGATTAAAATAATAATTTTAAACAATATTTTTATAGATAAAAGATGAAATATATTGTATACATATATTTTTAATATGGAAGCGTAAGCTTCCAAAACGGAAACGCAAGCTTTTAACGTGTTTTAAAAAGATATTTTTGGAATCGTTATGGAAGCGAGATTCCGAAAACTTCCGATTTCGATTCCGATTCTGAAGCGGGAAACGGAGCTCGAGAGAAGCTTCCGTGCTACATAGGTTGTTATATAATCTCCTTCTCTCTTAAAGTGGGATTAAGAACCCTACTTATATATATATATATATATAACTATCCAAAACTGGATCTTGGTGCATGAATTACTTGATCAAATGTTGCGTATTGGAGTAGAGCCGGTTACTTATACATCACAATCCAAGTTTTAATTTGATTTTAATGCACTTTATATTTTGTCCTTCTTTTGGGTTGCAATGCTTTACTAATAATCTTCATTAGACTTTTAGCGTTTAGCACCACCGTGGCATTATAAATCACATCAAACTATAATTATTTTGTTTCCTATATCGACTTAGTTGTTGTATTTTACGTACCTTTTTGCCACATCCGTATTTTGGCTATACATTGCATATATGTCCCGATCACTCAGCGGCTTTAGCGATTCATCCAGTGACCAGTGACCGGGAGTTAGAAATTAGAAATTTTAATTTCAAGTTCTACGTTTGGTTTAAAGGTTAATATCAACAAACCAAAACATACACTTTCTCATGTTTTCGTATGTAGATTGATTTCGATTTATAGTTACTCTTTTATTTATTTATCTCACATCCATTGATTCTAACCAACTACACAAACAGACACCCACTAAATATGAGGCAAAAACCTTATCTTCTACGTTTGTTTGTTTCTTTTTTTTTTGTCCATCGTTCCACTTCAATTAGCATTTTCTTATTTTCACACGTTCAACCAAAATTGGCAAAACAACTATTTTGGGAGACATTTGTTAAAGATACAAAAATGTAACTAAATATTTGCAGAAATGAAGCTTTACAACCTATATTCCTATTAAATCATTTTGGCTTGGCTTCCGGACTTTGGATTCGAAGAGTACAACTTAGATGACTTTCATACACTACAATTAAATAAGTCATAAGATGTCATTTTTTTTTATGTCAACCGACGTTGAAATACAAAATAGGAAGCATTTTAATTAACGTCATTTTGATTGCAATTTATCCAAGAGATATCACTAACCTATCAACCCTCTATTGTTTTGATTTTTTATACGTCTTCAAGCAGGTTTGGTCGGGATTAGAATTGCAAAAAAAAAAAAAGTTTGTGTGGATGTATATATTAATATGATGTTATTAGTTATATATATAATTATATATATATATATATGTATGTGTGTGTGTGTGTGTGTGTATGTATTCTTGTGTATTCACTTGCTTTATCAATTATGTATATATGAGCATTCATATGTACAAATAAATATATTGTAGAACACGTTTAAGAAGTATAAAAAAGAAAGATTTCGTCGAAATCATATTGAGGGAATCATCTAACCGAAGTGATAAATACAAACCAAGAAGAGGATGCAACATAACTTAATGATCTTGCTTTCTTTGGATAAAAATATTCATCAATGGACACATAAGCAACAGAAAATTGACACCAAAAAGATCAGTCAAATAGGAAGACTCATTCTCTCTTTGAAGACGCGCTTTCTCATTACTCTTTCTTTGTCTCCCCCTCCTTGTGTTTCACCTTCTTTGGCTTGACGAAACAGAATCACGAGCAACAAGGCAGCTGAAACAAAAACTTCATCTTGATTTAGCTTGGACCAACAGTACATCGATATGTCTGCCTTTTATATCTGAGCTTTCTAGTAATTGATATTCTTTAACGCACAAAAATAAAATGATATTATTCTTTTCCAATCCCAATTTCAGTTTCTTTTTGTGTTTCCTTTATTCGTTTCTGCTTTTTGGATGCTTTTCTAACCAAGTTGATTCCTCCTAGATAAGAAGATGCCTCTGCCTCACACCACTTATCTGGTGCAGAATCATAATATTATAAATGTATAATGATTGTTCGCATCAGGATATGCCTTTATCAAGGGGCTAAATGAATAGTATTTTTTTCTGTGTTCTGTTGAAGTTAAACTTGACTACGGATTGTACCTACTTAACCTAAACAATGGTAATAATTTAGACTTGAAAGCATGTGGCTTTTCGTATCATTGAGCTATGGATAGCGTCGGATCGTCCCTAGCAAAAGCTAGATAACTCGCGACTGATTTGGAAGTGATTTGTTTTTGTGTGATCAACATGCATTATATATAAAATGAAGTTAACCTTCCAAGTGTTCTTGACGGAATTGATTATACAACCCTTTAAGCGGCCTTTTTCTCTCCCACCTCATTTTCTCCCTCGCTGTCTTCAATCGCCCCGATCTCCCTCACCGGTGAGCGGTGGTTCTCACCATCACCGTGAGAGGGACCGGCTCGTCTTCCTCTATCGTTCGGCTCCCTCTTCGACAATTTTCATGGTACCTTCGGTTCCAAATCTGGTTCTCCTTCTCCGGCGTTGGGTGCGTGGTGGCGGCGGTTTTGTCTCCGGTCTCTTGTAGCCATGTTTGTTGCTGGTCCTGCGGTCTAGGTGTTCTCCTCGTCTACCCTTCAAGTTTGAGGACAGCTTAAGGTGGGTGGTGGTTCGCCGACGCCGGTGCTTCAATTTGCGTCTCAGCCGGTTCTACCGTCACTAGAGCTTGCTCTGTAGTTGTCTTGCTCTTCATTCGCCGTGCCTTGAGCCTGCTTCAAGGTTGTCTTGGCTTTTCGGTTAGGGTTTTGAGGACCTCTCCCTTCCGGCTTGCTTTGCTTTCTCTTCTCGCTGTCTCTCGTCTTCTCCGCAGCGGCGGCTTGCGTCGTCTCTCCCTACTCGGTTTCTGTGTTAGGTTCAGGTAATTTCTCCGCCAGTTTAATCTCCTTCACCTTATGCAGCTTGGTTTGCCGGTCTTGCTTCCCTTGGTTTGTTCGAAGATAGGTCTCCTTTGTTAGTCTTCGTGTTGTCTCGCATCTGGTCCCGGCTACGTAAGAAGTCGAGACATCGTCTGGTTTAGGGGGCAGCCTTGAACGACTCTCTTGGTTTGCTGGGTTCGGTTGGATCCGTGAGGTTTCTCTTCTCGAGTGTGGGTGCTTGAGGCATAGTCGTTGCTCTGTCTCTCCCTGGCGTTGGTTTTCTGTTTCGCCGGGTCTTCTTGTGGCCTTTCGCTGGTTGTCCTGTTTCAGCGTCTCTATCGAGGTCCTTTTCTTCCGTGTTGTGCGGTTGTTGCGCTCGGGTTCTTACCTCTGGTTTGATGCTATCGTCGTGCTGGTTTTGTGCCGTGGTCGGCTCCCTGCTTTGTTCGGAGGAGCATGATGTGGTTTGTGGTCTTCTCCTCTCGGTTGTGAGAGCTTCTCTTCGACAAGTTGTCTCTCGCCACTCTTTTGGGTTTTCTGCTAGCCATTCCTCTTCTCTTATCAATGTTCATTGTTGGTGTTAGTCTTCCTCTGCTATCTCTCGGTGTTGGTGTGTTGCTTCCCTGCTATCGGTATCCTTTTCGTATCATAATCTCCTTTTTTGTTGTCTTTGGTCCCTTCTTCCTATTACTGTTGTTCTTTTGCTTCTCCATGCTGTAACACTCCATTGCTTTCAATACAATTGGTTAAAAAAAAAAAAAAACATGCATTATATTGAGTTTGAACTCAGAAAATAAACATTAGTACAAATCGTTGGACTACATGTATTGATTTACCTATTTGGATGTGATTGTAAGAAACATAAATGTGCAAAAAAGACACAGCATGCTGGAAGTAACTCCTCAATTAGCCATTGGGCTTGCAAGCTAATTCGAACATTTTAATTAATTAAAAACCTCTCCATACAAAACTGGATACCCGATCAAAGAGGAACGCCACATATAGAATTAACAAATTTAAACTAAGAAATGAACGACGCCAATCGATAAAAAAAATATATATCCTAAAAAAAGGGCCAACACTTAAAAAAAACAAATTTAACAACCACAAGAATAAAAATAAAAAACAAAACTTACACTCTGTCTTCCCCTTTTTTATCCCCAACAAAAGCATCCCTCATTTGTTCTTCTGCAATATCACTTCTATTTCTCCCTCCTTTCACAAGGAAGGGCGTAGAAGAATCCACCATTATAGTTCTATAACCATAAAAGAAAACCTTTATATCTCATCATCAAACAAACACAAAGAAAACCAAATGGGTATCAAGTTCTTGTTGATCCTTGGCCTCTTGACCCTGGCCGTAGTCGCCGAATCAGCCAATGCCACGTGGACCCTGACCAAATCTTGTGTCAACGGCCAAGGCTGCATTGGAGATGACGATGGGCTTGAGTCCTTGATGGATTCTGAGACCAACCGGCGCCAACTAGCCGCAAGGCGCAGCTACATCAGTTACGGTGCGCTCAAGAAGAACAATGTTCCGTGCAGCCGACGTGGCCGGTCTTACTACGATTGCAAGAAGAGGAAAAGGGCTAACCCTTACAGACGCGGCTGCAGCGTCATCACGCATTGCTACAGGCAAACTTCTTAATTTCAAGAAGCATATATATAAACAATATGATTAAAGAAGCGAGAGGGCAAGAATGCAAAAAAAAAGAAAGAGATCACCAGTTTCTTCTATACGTATGGTTCTTGACCATTTTTTATCTTGATATTGCCCTTTTTCTCTTAATTATCTTTATTTTTCCTTTTATTTATAATCACGATGCATATACGTTCATTTCATATGTTGTTCTTTTATTTTTCTCGACAAATTGTGGTGTTTTGTTTAATTATGTCTATAAATAAGTGATGATTATATATATACCTTGTGATATATGCATGTTACATATGAAACTTGTATGTATGAATTCCGGAGGAAATGGACGTAAAATGTGGAATTGTTGACAACGCTTGCATTGTATTTTCAAACATACGTGAAAATTATATTATTCGACCTTTAGATTTTACTTCCTCCGTTTCACAAAGAGTGTCATTTTAAAGTTTTGTTTTTGTTTCACAAAGAGTGTCACTTTGTATTTTCAATGTAATTTTAAAACAAAAATCCAGTTTTGACCTTGTTATATTGATGTATTAATTAGAAAGAGAAATTTGTTTAGTGTATTAATAAGGGATAGAATAGAACTTTTACCAATTTTCTTAATATGTATGAAAAAGAGTAGAATGACACTCTTTGTTGTTAGAGCGGAGATTCGTACCCTCTCTAAAAAGTCCGACGTCAATCGAGCTCGGCCCACTAGAAAACCCTAAAATGGTCCTTGGCTATTTTAAGTCGGCTGAGTTAAAGCGGAAATTCCATTTATCCTTATCAAACTCGGATAAGAGGCTGGATCGGCTTAGATAAATGGAAATATTCCATTTAAACATGACCGATCCGGAGAAAGCGCCAAGTCGGCCTTATCTCTCGGGAAACTTTCTTTTTCCAAGGAGAAAAAGAGAAGCCTCGAAGACCGACTTGAAGAATACTATAAATACAGAGGAATTCCCAACGATGAGGCTATTCAGAAATCGAGAGAAAGGGACCTAGGGCAAATTTAGCAACTCATCGCTTAAACGCTTTAGCTTTCTTTTCTCCCAAGTTTAGATCGGCGTTCTTATTCCGACGACCTAAACTCACCGTGTAACTTTCGAGCTCCGGCTATTTTTCAATAAGGATCTCTCTTTAAACTCATTAACTCTTATTTTCTTCTACAAGCCAATTTGAGTTATTACATTTGTGAAACAGAAAAAGTAGTAATTAATATCAAAATCCGATGAGACAACTTATTTATTCTTGTGCCGTCAACAATTGAGGTCAATAATGATATCCTATTTTATAAATCTTATCTTAATGTCGACACGTCAACCAAAATTTGTATAAGTACGTATCTATGGAGAAATTCGGTTCTTGTGCATATGCTTTCGTTGGGATAAAATCTAGTATATTCATGAGATGTCACCATTGAATAGTTACAATGGTAATATAACCAGAGACTCACTATGTATAACTGGGGCCAGTTTATATACAGACGACCAATGCAAACCAATATCCTTAAACCAAAAAGAAAAGAATAATCGGTTGATACAATACCGATGTACAAAGACTCTTAAGTATTTAAAGACATTATATACACTAATACTAGCTTTTGTCTCTTACTCAAAATAATTATTTACCAAAAGTATTAAGCTTGAATGCTATGGACCGATTGTCATTCATGAAATATGAAGAAGAAGAAAATTGTAGTCAAAGATTTCTTTCCTATTTAATTCTTACTCTTTCACACTCTTTATTTTGAGCAAATAATACTAATATTGTAGTCAATAAAGTTATTATTCAACAAAAGGTTATTTTACGCAAGGGGAACAAATATGCAATAAAGTTATTATTCAACAAATAAAACTAATGCATGCATTAATAACAAAAAGTAATTAAAAAAAAAAAACTAAACCATAAGTGAAACCGTTGGAGATGCTATTCATTTTGAAGAATCAATGTGCAACACACGGAGATTTTCAGTTAGGAGATTTCTCCCTCGAATCTCACCATGTCAAAGCCATGAACCATCCCGCAATAGTGTGTGTGACCAAGGGGTCAAAAGTTAGAATTAAAAAAAAAAAACTAATTTTCCTAGTATTATTATCCCAACTCTTTTGCTAAGCTGCATGGAATCAGAAGCGGGTACGCGGAAGCGGAAGCGTTTGGAGACGCGGAAACAGCTTTTTAAAAAAAAATAGGAAGCGGGTACGTGTTGGAATCGTATATATATATATATATATATATAAAGCTAAACATTATATTACATTAATAAATGATTATAAACAATTGAAATTTAATTAGTATATTTTACATACTTAATCAAAATAAAAGATTAAAACTATTTTTATTCTCAATTTTGTTTTAATTTTATCAAATAAAATCATTTATTTTTTATGTTATCTAAAGAAAGATTATACAACTGAACATTTTCAAGATAATCTAATTAATATTTTCAATTTTATCACTCATGATATTTTATCTTGATTAAAATAATAATTTCAAAAAATATTTTTATAGATAAAAGATTAAATATTTTGTATACATATGTTTTTAATATGGAAGCGTAAGCTTCCAAAGCGGAAACGCAAGCTTCCAACGTGTTTAAAAAAGATATTTTTGGAATCGTTATGGAAGCGAGATTCCGAAAGCTTCCGAAAGCTTCCGATTCCGATTCCGATTTCGAAGCGGGAAGCGGAGCTCGAGAGAAGCTTCCGTGCTACATAGCTCTTTTGTGTTTACACCTTCCCGACACTCTTTTTGCCCATCTCAGTTTATCCACTCTTTTTCTCAGTTAATCCACTCTTGAATGTTTGTAGTTTCTGAAAGAGTTTTTGGTTTTAATTTTTCAAAAACCACTTTATTTGCTAAAATTTAGGGAAACTAGTTTTTTCAAATAACTTCTAATTTGTAAGTAAAAACCAAAATCTAGATTTTTGGAGTTTTTTCTCCCAAGTATTACAATGTGTTATGCTTGCATTAAAATTTTGAGTTATGGCTTTGTAAAATTGATAACTCAACTCAACTTTTTAAATCATGGAAATTGTGATGAATTATAGGTTGAGTTAGATATTTATTTTGCATTATACGTTTTTTATTTATTAATAAAACATTTTTGATAGGTATTGGAACGAGAATCGATGGTTTTGATATGATCACCATCAACCAGGCAACAAATGAGATTCCCATTTTTTTTTTAAACATTTGAAATAGTTTTAATTTATTAGAGGTTAAGTTAATATTTGTTTTCACTATATTTAAATAATTTTTGTAATATTTGTTAATTTTTTGTTAATAAAATATTTTTAATAATTATATTTTTTCACAATTTGTTTTGTTGAAAAAATTCAGTTTACTTATTAATTAAATATTTGTTTAACATCATTGGTCAAAGATTTTTTATAATTGTTTTAAATTTCAGTTTTTAAAACAAATCGTTCTTATAAAATCTTAATTGATACTTTTATTTGATAACTATTTTTAAAAAAATTATTTACACATAATTATATTATATAGATGCACTTTAGTTTTTTTTATTTCTATAAAAATATATACTTTTTAATTTGATGTATTTTAAGTTAGTATTAATCTATTTTATTATTAAATCTTCTAATAAATATTATCATTATTTATAGTTTTAAATTTATTTTATTTTAAATAACATGTACTGCAACTTATACAACAGAAAAGTTATCAGTCGGCTATTTTAACAAAAATGCTAACTCAAATTTCTACGGCAAACTTACCACATAAATCTAGTGTTTATAGCACATAATTTTACTGCAAGATACATCGAATTCCAACATCTACTGTAACTCAACTTTAAAATTAATTGTCACCAATCGTAGCCTAAAAACTAAAAACAAAAACCAAAATGCAAAAACCAAAAACCAAAATCTAAAAACAACACAAACATTCATCACCTAAACGTTAGGACCAAGTTTGTAAAGAAGTTTTGAAACTTAGAGAGATTTGAAGAAGAAGATAAACATTTTTGGATTTTATTATCTTATTGCTTGGAGTTTACAATCGATCTATGAAAGTATTTATACAATGCCATAAACCCTAATGTCTCAAGACAGATGTCATCATCATGTCATATATTCTGATCCAAGAGCTGCAAATGAATTTGACAGCTCAACCTGATAAGGATTGCCTGCGACGGTCTTCATCTTCTTTCTTTCCACGCTTTTCACTTCTTGTACTCTGCTTTTACAGAGTTTGTCTTCTTCTGATTCTGGGCTTCTCTTTTATCTCTGATTGGGCTTGCTCTTCTTGGCCCATCTTCCTTTTGCCTTTGAGATCCACAAGTGAAACTCTGTCGTTTTGACCAGTCGTTCCTTTGCTCATCTCATTACTCGAGCTGTTACCGTTAATAGTTTGGTTATCTAACTAAGAGTAGACTGTTTTTGAAATGTTAGATTGCAATAGGACTTCGTAGAACCAAAACCAATTAAGAATGAATAATTAAATGTAAACCCAATAAAACCTGAAATGGAGAAAAAAAAAAAAAAAACAACATAGATGTTTTATTAAAATGGAGCGATGATTAACGAGTGCATTCATTCGCAAAAGTCGAAGCATTACAAGTTTCTTATCCTTATATCTCCACTGTGGATATTACGAAAATTTAGCTAAAAACTCAACAAGGAAAAAAATTAGGGTTTATGAGGTACACCAAGAGAATCTGAAACCCGAGGAGAAGTCACCGGAAAGAGAGAGAGAAGCCGGGGCTCCGATTCCCTCGGAGTCGTCGACGGCGACGGGTGCAGATAAAACCCTTTCTCTTTAATTGCTCTCTCTTCGGCATCGGAGCTCAGTACCGGATCGCAATCTCCGAACCCGGGATCGCTCGGGCTCCGATCCGAAGACCCGGTTCGATAAAACGGGTCAGGGATGAGAGGAGTGTCAGGGCTTAGGACCAGAGACGGGAAATCCAGGATGCTTGGGGAGAGTTTCTCGGGTAACCCGGAATGGATCGGGTTGAAAACCGGGTTGATCTTCAGATGCTTCATCGAATTGCGGCGTTCGTTGAGGCGGAAAGATTGCTTCTTGTTGGGGACGGCCTTGATTGGAGGGATTGAGTGATAGGAAGATCTCGGGTCGGGTTGGTGGGTCGGGTTCGGATAATTAGGCTTCTTGGAGTTGGAGGATCCGGTGAGCATCTGGACGACTTGTTTGAAGGAGGAAACATCGGTGTGGACGAAAGTGGTCGGATACTTGCATGTGGATTTGGATCTGGTGGAAGCGGGTCGGGTCGGAGTGGTGCTGCTGCTGCTTGGTGAAGGAACCAATTTGTATGTGTCGTCTCTGTGTCTCGGCGAATTCTCCATTGAAGCACGCATTGAGAAAGAGAGGTTTAGTGTTTGTACTAGTTGAAGCCTCGAAGGGATCTATTTATATTAATAAATCATCTAGTAATTATTTTATTTGAAAAAAAAAAATTGAGTTTATTTGGTAAATGGCGGCAAATAGAGAAGATCTCTTGTTTAAGAAGAAAAATATCAATAGGTTTATTAACAAAATTAACGGGCTGTTTTATTGACTTTATTTTTGACAATATATTTATTTAGTATTTTCTTAAATGGATTTTTTAAATATCTAACAAGCTAAATAATAAGTTAATAGATTTTATATTTAAATGATTGATAAAATTAAATGTGTTACATCGTGTAACTTACACAACAGTTAAATGATACGAGTGGTATGTTTTAAGTTTTGGCGTACAAAAAAAATTCGTTTTTTTGTGTGTGAGAAATGTTCAGGTGGGGCCTGCTGATCCTTTTTGGTATAAAAGACTTTCCTATTACAGAGTATTTATTTGCTGTCACGCGCCGTAAAGTGAGGGTGACGTGCACGCGGCGCCGTCAATACTTTGAAATGGCCAACGTTGATTGGTGAATTAGCAGTGTGGACCTGCTGACTTTTTCAACAGCACTTTCCACAAATGCTACTATTTTCCAAAACTGCATAAAATCCCATAAATCATTTTCCCTTTTCAAGAAAATTTTGTACTATATGAATATCATCTAACAATAGATATTGTGATTATTAGTCAACACAGTAGATACACAAAATCTTGTTTTTCACCACTTAAGGTACATCTTGCTGTGTGGATAAAAATGTAGATATATTTAAAACTTTCGATAAATGAAGATATGGACGGATGACTCGGCCTATATAAACGTGTTAAAATACAAGGCCGAGTTATCCGTTTGGGCTTTAGCAAACTAAATTGGGTTTAAAATCATATTTTTTTAACATCTGAGAAATCGAGTTCTAAACTTGAGTTTTAGAACTCTAGACTTGTTTGATATCTAGAAGTGGGCGAAGGTCATTTTACCGTTTGCTTTGGGATGGTTCTAAGGCTACGACTTTAATTTTGGCT
This sequence comes from Alliaria petiolata, assembly GCA_020283515.1. Taxonomy (NCBI): domain Eukaryota; kingdom Viridiplantae; phylum Streptophyta; class Magnoliopsida; order Brassicales; family Brassicaceae; genus Alliaria; species Alliaria petiolata. The sequence continues at coordinate 305,711,603 of JAHZTW010000001.1, read as the reverse complement.
GCCTTAGCTCCTTCTCGAGACCAACTGTGGTCTTTCTTTGTTCAATGTCATCTTTGATATTCGACTATCTCTACAAAGACATTGTTCTTTTTCTTGATGTTGTGGACAACCCGAGTCGTGTTTGATTCACATAGACGGTCTACGTGTATCATTTAATTACGCATATGCGTGAGTAAGGATGTTAAAAATGATTTTTCTGAATTTGGACTTGCACTAGGCGGGTTCATTTCTGGTTCGGATAGGATCGGTTAAAAAAACTCACCCTAACATTTCTAACTATCCTATTGATACTAGGATATTGTTAGAGTTTTAAAAATAGAATTTTTATAACAGGATTATTTTAGGGTAGAGCTTACTTAGGGTAGGGTAGTACCACCACAACATCCCTAAAGACCACGAACCGTCCACAAATTATCCTAGTTCAACACCCTTCACCACTCTCCAAACCCTCTCTTTTGGATCATACGTTCTTATACTATTCTTATGAACATCATAGTAGTACAAAACGTCGTCTATAACGCATGAATTAGACCACTCCTTAGAATGCAGGATCCTGTCCACCTCCCATTTACCTTCCTTTGGTTCATAAACATAGCTATTCTTATCACCCCTCATGTAAATATTACCCGACATCTCCACACTACTAAACCACCTCTGTCCCACCGTGCAGTCTTGTCTCTTCCTAACCTCCCACGTTTCTGCTTCAACATCAAACACCAAGATCTTTTGAGATGATGATTTCAGCTCCTGGGAACGAGTATCGGACCCTCCAACAACATATATATTCCCATCTACGGGTTCGGAGACAGAACCAGCGACCGCCTTTGGCATTCTAGCGATAGGTTGCACCGTGTGAGACCAACAATCGATGCGTGACACACTCGATGTGATCAAACCCCAATGGTAAAACCCACCCATCACAAATATACTCGAACGTAGGACCACATAGCTTCCATGTAAAGGCATAGGAGGGAGTGAAGGGATAGGGACTGACCAAAAGTTGTTGTTGGGTCTCCGGCTAAGAGTGTACCAATGGATACTAGTGGTTTGGTTTTGAGAGATGGCAACATAGATACAGTACTCGTCGCGGCCTAGAAGAGATCGTCGTCTCACATATAGATCAGGCGATGTAATAAGAGACCGGAAGTGCTTAGAGACGAGGGAGAGAATGGGATAGTAGGATCTCGGTACACGTGCTACGCAGTCCATGACGATTTCTTCTGGAAGTGACATCATCAGTGATGGCTGATTTTCTTCATCAGCCAAATCTTTGGTAGACATCTCTCAATCTCTCATATATCGAGAAGAAACACTCACAATTTCAAAGGTAAAATACAAAGATGGGCAAGAGAAATGGTGTAATTAAATAAAAGATGGGCAAAGATTGGCAAGAAAAATGGTAGGATTAAATATATAAACAAAATCCAATGAGATCTTAAAAATATATATGGTTTTAAAGAGCCTTAAACTAAAATATATATACACGTTTGAAAAAAGTCAAGTATAAATCTAAACGTTGAATTTTTATTGTTTTTAAATTGTTGCTTTTGTCGCCATTTAATAAATTTATTCATTTTTTCTAATTGAAGATAAACCTATCATATGAGGTCTTTAATTGAAATTTGTATATTAGGGTGTACTTTCACCAAAATTAACTAATTTCTCACAGATATCTTTTTATTTATTCATTTTTTTTTGCTAAAGGGTTTATCTTTTTATTTATTCATTTACTATACAATTATAACAAAGTACAAATATGACGGTTAGTAAGTCTTAATCATATTTACTTTTTCTATATATGGAAAATGGTATATATGGAAAAAGTCTATAATAGGTTTCATTCAAAAGAATCCAATGTATTTCATAATTATTGTATTAATTGCTGAAATACTTTTTAAAAAAAACTATTTTACATACATGAAAAATATATTATCCCTTCTGTATTTAAAGGAGAAGAATGGAAAAGAAAATTGTTGTTTGGTATATATATATTTGTGAGGTGATTTCTCGCCTTCTCGGTTATCCGAGGGAACGAATCATCGCATGAGGCGTGGTCGCCAACGTACAGTCCTTCAAATAATAGATTGCCAAATTAATCTTACAATTATATCACTTGACAGACGATTCTGAACCAAAGCCTAATATGTCAACGATTGTCTTCATTCCGTTTGGTAGGTTATTTTATCATCAACATCGGGCCACAAAAGATAGCCAAACTCTCAAAGAAAGAGATAAGTTAATATGTAAACGTCACCGTTTTTATTCAAAGAAAAATAATTTGAAAGACACACTAATACAAAAACCCCATATAAAGAAACGTCCCAAGCTGAAACATTCAACACAATCATATTAAACTGTGTTCAATCAGCATAATCAAAGTTTAACTATAGCTATTATTAAAACCATCTCATTTGGGGCAGACGGGCTCGAATGCGAATGGACCAACGGTGAAAAGACCGTACGTGAGCTTGTTGAAGATGATGGTGGAATTTTCCGGTTTCACGACCGGCTTTAGAACGGAGCCCATGTATCCACCGTGGAGCTTCGACACTTTGCTGCATTTGGCGTCCGGGGACTTCACGAGGTAAGCTCGGCAACCTTTGATTCCGTAGTTGGTCACCGTCTTGGGGGCGTATAGCAAGAAGTATCCGTTCTTGTCCGTCTTTGTCTCAGATATCGCGTTCTTTTTGTTCTTGCACAAAAGTCTCACCACCGCATCTGCATCCCCAAATAACACAAACAAAATTAAAGTATAAATAATTAATTAGTATTTGTATATATTTGTTATTAGGAAAAAAGAAAATAATGAAATAGCTCGTGACGTGTGTGACCTGTTTTCTTGTAGTGTGAGAATTGAGATTATGTTTTATATATATAATTTATTACTATATTAGTTACAAAAGGAAAATTTCAAATATTGACCATTAAACTAAGGTAAATATGGAAAATATAGCTTTAAAATTGTATATAAAATGTTAAACATGAGGCAAATGCCTTTTTAATACTCATTAAGCACGGCCCTGTGTGAGATTATGTTATATATATATATATATGCCTCTATAAGTTTTAGATGTACAGTATAGCACAGGTTAGAAAACTGAGGATTTGAATGATAAAATATGAGACATCTCATATCATTAGTGTATATATAATACCTTTAACGGGTTTGGCGCCTTCAAGGTTGTTTACGCCGGAGTACTTGCAGGCTTTGCAGTAGACCACACCCCGCACGGCCACTAGAGTCCTGATGAACTTAGGAGGGTAAACAGGTGGGAGAACCGGAGGTTTGGTCGGGGCTTTAGCCGGAGTGAGAGTTGGTAGCTTGATCGGAGCTTTGGCTGGTGGGAGAGTTGGTAGCTTGATCGGAGCTTTGGCCGGTGGGAGAGTTGGTAGCTTGATCGGAGCTTTGGCTGGTGGGAGAGTTGGTAGCTTGATCGGAGCTTTGGCCGGTGGGAGAGTTGGTAGCTTGATCGGAGCTTTAGCCGGTGGGAGTGTTGGTAGTTTTATCGGAGCTTTGGCCGGTGGGAGTACTGATGGTAATTTTATCGGAGGTATAGCTGTTGTGAAAACAGAGGAAGTGAAGCAGCAAAGTGCTAAGAGAGTTAATAAAACACTCTTACCAATGAAACCCATCTTTATTCTATGTTTTTGTTTGTGTGTGAGTTTGGATTGATGTGATATAGGGGGTATTTATACGAGATTTCAGGCTTCAAGTCATATTTTTATATAATTAAGTTTAGTGGGTTTATGCGTATATATAGATACCACAGCAGCACATGCACGTCTTCCGAGGTCGTCGAGAAGTTTCCGATGTCTCTTTATAGATTTAGATTTAGATCTCCTAACAGGTTTCAATACTTTAAGTTATATATCTCACAAAGTCTCAACTCGAGATTTGTAAATAAAACCCTCAACTTTTGTATCCTTACGAGTTCACAATTTTGGTGATCATTAATTTACCTAATAGTGGAACAAAAGTTTTCGTGGCAATTTTCCGATTTTCTTGTAGTGATGCATCGGCCCATATATATATATATATATATATATATATATTTTGGCATGACGTTATCCCCCAACTGATCACGTCCTGTTGAATCATTAAGTATATACAAATGTTATGATTTGAGAGTTTTAATTAAGGGATATATAGGAGTTTTATCGGAATTTGAATTCGTATGTGTAATGATATCGTATAGTCTGTAAATTTTACGAGCTGATAAGAAAATAACAATGGATCTAGTTTAAACCTTTTATTGGACTAAAGTCTATCAAAATATTTTATGTAAAATTATGCAGGAACTTAAATAAACTTCTTAACTGACTAAAAATATAGTGTTACTTTCAAGTTTCAATGCAAATACCTGGCATATAATATTAATGCATGAGTTTTCATTCACGTTCCATGTTTTATGGTCCATGACATGTGCATGGCAACAAGATGCGCCTGGTGCGGCTTCAACACAGTACACATTTAAAGTTCAGAATTAATATCTGGTTTATTTGGTTTTCCAATTTACAGTATACGTGCAATCCATTAGAGTTTAATAAAACTACCAAAACGCGATGCCTATAATTATTCTTAGATCAGGAAAAGGTTAAAATATGAAGTTGTAATTAGATTTTATGAAATTGGCAAAACGATGCTTATGTAAATTACTCCTAACTCAAGAAAAGGTTAAAAAAATAATGTAAATAGCCGAAAGTTTCTTGGTCTAATGGTTTGCCAAAAGATCAATACTTCCATGTGACCATGTCATTTACGAAATTCAATTCCGAAACTATACAACTCCTTGCAGATTATAAGTGCAACTTTTTTTTAGGTTCATCTATCATCATAGAGCTATGTTATGATAGAAATTAATACTGTACTTATAAAATTTCAAACTTCGCACTAAACCGATCGGTACGGTTCAAATAAAATCATCCTATTATTAACCCCAAATCGCGGCCCAGCCCATTAAGTAAAAAAGCTTCTAATTCTTGAATCCAGTTTTAACTTTATTTTAGGGATCATGTTGACGTTTTTCTTACTTTATAAAATAAATAATCATTTATCAAAATTACTGTAAAAAATAAATTTTTTTTCTTTTTGGGTATTAATGTTAAGATTGTAATAAATAACTTGTTCTCAAAATGCTGAAATTTTGATAACATACGAAGAACGAAAATCCATATCAAAGAATTAACTTTTGGAATATTTTACATTGTTTTTCTTATGTAATATTCAGTTTTGTGAATGTAATTTTGTTAGCCATAATTTGAAGAAAAAATGAAAAATGAAAAATGAAAATACTGATCGGGTACACGGGACCCTCTCTACATGTACTGCGGTTATAACTTATTATATATAACCGCGAAGGCAAGCACAAACGAAACTGAAATTCGAAATTCAAAATCAGATTCAGATTTCACCGGAGAACAAATATCGCCCGCTCTATAGCTTTCGTCTCTTCGTCTCTCTCCCTCTCTCGTCTTCCATATACAATGTCGTCTACCAGAAAGAGCACCAAGAGAGCACGGCCAGAGCCGCAATCGCTCAAGAAGCAAACACCGAACGCAAAACTCCAGGACGATTTGGATCAAGATGTTTCCAGGTCCGTCTTCTGATCTTCTTCTTCTTCTTCTTCTTCTTCGTTTCGTCTGCTTATTGGCTAAATTGTGACTCGCGTTTGATTTCCGTGTGGATCGTGCAGCGATCTCAAAGGACTCATGTCGGCGTTGCAGCAAATCAGAGAGAAGGCGGACGAGGATGGCCGGAAGAAGAAGGAAGAAAGCATCTCCAGGTGATATCTCTCTTTCCGTTACAAGTTTCTCTCCGGTTAGTTTCATCTCAGGTTATGGAATACTTAAGAAGGAACAGAGTTCGATATCTCCGTAACCTTAGATTTCATTTACTATGCGGTTTTCCCCCAAATTTCTGTTATCGAGAAAGCTATGTCGACATCCTCAGTTTTCAATCTCTCTCCGAAGTCCGATCATATGCATCTTAATCATTATTGGAGCATATTGTGCTTATTACGATCGTTTCTTCTACTTATGATCGTTGGCACATGATATTCTCTGGATCCTGTATCGAAAACAAGTTTTATCAACTAGGTATAGCCAGATGAAGCTCAGGTGTTCGATCATTTGTTCTAGCATTTGATATCTGTTGATCTGTTTTGTGCAAGTGGATTTGGTATGCTCTTGTATCGCTTAAACTAGAAAGTAAATGTTTGGTTGATAGATATCAAGCTCGTTTGATTTCACAGATAGAGATTTGCTAGATGTTCCGTCTTATGTTCCTTGTTCCGTCTTATGTTCCTCAACCCTAAAGGATTCGGTTGATAAGTATTGTATATAGTAGTATGATTCTGTCATTTGTGAGAATTCTAGGTTTCATCGGCAAAATCAGCTTTCTCCATGAGACGATGAAATATACTCCATGGTTCTATTGCTCTCTAACTGTCGTTGCTTTGATTGCTGAATCTTTCTTTCATCATTGTGTATCTTCCTGTCAGCGTTTCCACTGAGGTAAAGTCAAAGATCGATGAGTTGAAGTCAAAACTTGAGAAAGAAAGGTAAGGATATGTTGCTACGGATGGGATGTCTGATATCTCATGCTTTGTGAATGTTGGTTTACAAGATAAGATATAAATGGAAGCGTGCTGATTAAATCTGTCCTTGACTCTCAAACTGCAGACAAAACTTTGCCAGAGCACTTTCAAAGAGTTCAAAGGAGGTTTGAACAAAGACCCCAAGATGATAGTTAACTTTTTGAGTCATTAGAAAGGTACAAGGAGCTGACCTGATCCATATTTGCAGTGTGAGAATATCTTGAAGAATGAAGCTGCCAAGTTTGAGGAACTCCATCAAAAATTCATGAAAGATAAAGCTGATCATCTACAGGGGTTGAAAGGTATTCATTCTATTGCCCTCTGGTTTTGTCATCTCTTACTCTCAACTCTTAAGTTCAGATAGTGTTTGGTGCCAAAAGTGTATATCACAAAGTCTTCTTTCACTCGATAAGTGGTATTACTGACACTGGATGTGTTTCTGCTTGGCAGACACTGTTTCCAAGTTTGAGGAGGACAAGGAGAGGCTTTATATGCGTTATGAGCAACTAAGTAAGCCAACACCTTATAATGAAACCATTGTTATAAGTTGGCAACGCTTACTCACTCCCCACCTGCAAAATAACATATAGGGAAGAAAGAGAAGACAATGATATCGGAACAGGAGAAGTTCTGCACAGAAAAGCTTGCTCAATTGGAAGAGTCCCTGAAGAAAAAGAAACGGGTAAATAATAATAGCTTCACATATACATGCCCTCTCTCTCTCTCTCTTTTATCTTGTTATATTGACGAACCGCGAATTCTCCGGGTGCAGGGTGACAAAACTTTCAGCATATTGAGGAAAACTCTCGGGTCTTTTCTGGAGAATGAAGCTTCTGATGAGGAGTTCCCACCTGATGAGTGAAATATTGGCGTCTCTTCGGTTGACGCTAGGAAAAAGTTAAAAACCCTTTAACTTTGATCATTCAGGTATTACCAAAAATAGCAGAAAACACTCTTTTCTGAAGTAATATTTCAAGACTTGTGAATATTATTGACATGAGTCATGATGTCACATGACCCTTATTGTCTTCCATTCTATGTTATAGTTTTTCATATGAAAGATTAATTACACTTTTAGCAGGATCCACCACTAGTTCGCTAACATCTATCTGCCTTTTACAATGTTAGGTTTGAGTTGAGTCATAAAATGCGTACACGTGTTGGTGAAATTAAATAACTTTTGTCGGATAGCATCAATTATTGATATCAACAAACCATTATTGAATTGTTATAAAATTATTATTATAAAATCAAGTACCATTGTCGTTCAACTGTGGTTAAAACACTAGCAGAGTTTCTGGCCAAACTTCTTCACACTCTCCTCGCTTATCAAACACCAGCCATTTTCCACAACTGATATGGCTAACATATGGCGGATCTTTAAGCCAAGTCATGGAGCTTCTAAACCACAGAAATTGCCTATTCACCATCATTTCTTACACTCTTCAGCGTTTCCGTTTGATTGCTTTGGTTGCTCTGAAACTAAGAAAGACGCACAAGGGTACTACTGCCCTCAGTGCAAGTTCTATTTCCACAAGGAATGCGCCGAGTCGCCCTCCGAGATCAACCACCCTTCTCACTCGCACTCTCTCAAGCTCCGTCGGTGCGGACCACCTGGTTATAGTGATGGAAACTGTCGCTTGTGCGGAGAAACCCTTCGGCTTTTGGTATATCATTGTTCCATTTGTAACTTTAGTTTAGACACGGCTTGCGCGAGGAGGCACGAGATTCCAAGCATTGACTACCCGAAAGCCCATGAGCATAGGCTTCACATCTTGGCCAAACGTGTCTCCTTTCCTTGTCCTTGTGGTAAACACGGCCGTGGAGCTCCTTACTTGTGTCATCAATGCAATTTCATGATCCATAGAGACTGCGTTTTCTTACCGCGTGTGATACACCTCACACGCCACGAGCACCGGATTTATCGAAGTTACTTTATTGGCCCCGGGGAATTTACTTGTGGAGTTTGTCGTCTTGGATTAGATTGGAAGTATGGAGGATACCGCTGCTCCGTTTGCCCTGATTATGTCATCCATCTTAGATGTGCAACAAGAAAAGATGTGTGGGATGGAATAGAACTTGAGGGGGAACCCGAAGAAGAAGATGATATCGAAGAGCCATTCAAAGTGGTACATGGCAAAGTAATTAAGCATTTCGGTCATGAACATTATCTCAAACTCAAGGAAGGTGGTATTGTTTGTCATGAAACTACCCGCTGCAGTGCTTGCGCTCTGCCGGTCTACTTGGATGCATATTACAAATGTTCGAGTTGTGGTTTTGTTCTTCACGAGACATGCGCTAATCTTCCCCGGAAGTTAAGGCATGAGCTACACAAGCATACACTTACTCTACGACCAAACACTAGCCCACGTGATGAGCATGGTTATAACTTTTTCTATTGTACTGTTTGTAAGCGGCTCTGCAGTGGTTTCAAGTACGTGTGTAGGTGTTGCGATGTCGAGATAGATGTACGGTGTTGTTCAATTCGGGAGCCGTTTATCCATGAAAGTCATCCACACCCCTTGTTCCTTACTTCAGCAGAAGCTAAGGTATGTGGTGCTTGTAATGAGAGTGCATCAACTGTATTGAATTGCGTTGTTTGTGACTTTGCTTTGGGCTTCGACTGCGCCACATTGCCTAATAAGGTAAAGCACAAATGCGACACACATTTTCTCTCTGTCTGCTTTGGAGAAAAGGCGAGTGGGCAATACTGGTGCGAGGTATGCGAGACAAAAGTCAACCCGAATACAAGATTCTATACATGTGGAGATTGCAGCTCCACTCTTCATATCAATTGCGTCATTGGGGAATTCACATTCTGGAGACCAGGGTATATGTCCATATCACGTTACGAAGCCACGGTTCTTCCTAATGTTTTTGCATCTCGACCACGTTGTCATATGTGCTCTCGCCGTTGCGAAGACACCTCAGGTGTCATATATATCTCAGAGAAGTATCTCTGTTCCTCAAAATGTTTAGGAAACTTTATCAGATCCAGCATTACACTTCCCAAGGCGCTGGCTCTGGAGATGCCACTTTTTGGGGGTTTTTTTTCGACTTGAACCATATTAGCCATTCTGTAATAAGATCCTTTTCAACTCTTGTGTGTTCTTCTGAATGAGCTTTTGTGGAAGGAAGAAAGGATTGCAATATCAAAATAAACATATTTTTCTCATGAATTACACAGCACGCCTCTTGATTTTACAAGAATCTCTTCTTTTTTCGACATCAGAAAGAAAAGAAAAGAGGGTGATAATGTTAAAAGGGAAGAAGATGAGTATTCATTCATTCACTTCCAGAGTTCTTCCATGGGGATTCCACGCTCAAGAGCAACATCACGGAACTGTCTCATCTGTTGCACTGCTGCAAGAGTGGCTCTTGCGTTGTTGAGAGCATTGTTGCTTCCGAGCTGTTTCCCCAAGGCGTTCTCAACTCCTGCCATCTCTAGCACGATCCTAACCGCTCCTCCAGCAATCACACCGGTACCTGGTGAAGCCGGTCTAAGCATCACCTTGGCTGCTCCGTAATCACCCTCTGATCTATTAACAAAAATCCCAATAGCTTAAACCCTCTAATACATAACCACACACACAGAAACCCTCCCCAATTGCTCCCAGAGATTAGAATTCTTCTAAACGTTTGTGCAAAACGCAAACATCAATTTCATAAGACCATAATTCTGAGTAACAAGTCCCATAACACCAATGCTTAAACCAAACAAGCAATCACATCCAACACAACCATGGCTAAGAAGACTAAATCCCAAAACTTTACTTCATTGCCTATTGAGACTTTTTTTTATCAACCAAAACCGATTCTTCTATAGCATTAGAGCACAATACAAAACATCAAAATCAAAACTTTACCTGTGTGGGAAAGTGAGATACTTAGTCATAGGGACTTGAACAATGTTTCTCCTCGCATCGATGGCGGATTTCTGAACCGCAGCGACAACTTCCTTAGCCTTAGCGCAACCAACTCCAACATTCCCTTGCTTGTCTCCGACAACAACAATGGCTCTGAATTTCAATTGCTTGCCTCCTTTAACAACCTTGGTCACTCTCCTAACTTGCACAACTCTCTCCTCGAACCCATCACGGATCTTATCCTTCTTCGGCTTCGAACCGCCAATACCTCCTCCGGTCTTCTTAAGCTTCGAGTCCATCACATTAATGTCCTTCCCGAGCATGCTCTCCCCGCTATACGCCGGACCGTACAGCTCCTCGTAGGCCGTCGCGATCTCCGCCTCCGTCTCGTCCGTACCTTCGTCGAAATAAGGCGGCGGGACGAAACCATCTGGAGCAGACGGAGGGTCGAAGACGGCGTTTGCGGTTATCTCTGGGTTCTCATCCTCCAAGAAGAACGTCTCGATTTGGTCAGATGAGGAGGCCTTGGCGAGAGTGAGAGTCGAGGAGCGCTTGAGGAAGGAGAAGGAGACAATGGGTCTCGAGGAGATGATGCGAGAGGCTCTGTTGTGTAGGGAGAGTGAAGAAAGAGAAGATAGAGCTGATGCTGTTGCTGTTGCCATTGGGATGGAGATTTCTTCGGATGAGGAAGTGAGAAACGGAGAAAGAAGAGGCTTATCCAGCAGCAAGCAGATTGGTGAAAACTGTGAAGGGGTTTAAATGTTATAATAATTACTTTCTTCTGCGTTTTTTTACAAATTGGCCACAAATTTATTAACATATTAACGTTTGACCCCTCGTAACTTAGTTTCTTACTCTTACAGACTTGCACACTCTTTTTGCAGAAACTTTAATGGGCCATAAGGAGAAAGCCCTTTGTCCGAACCCATTCAAAAAAAGGAGGAGAAAACATTTTCTTCACTTTTATCTATATGGCCCATTTATAGTTTTTTTAATTGTTTCTTAAAGATGATTTTTTTAAATTTAATATGCATTTTTGCTAATTAATGATAACAAATTATAGATTTCAATAACGATTTTTATTTTTAAATTACTATTGGTTTAGAGTCATAGAAAAAAATTTAATCTCAAAAATGTATATATTTATAATTGAACATAAAATTTTTCTTAATATGTGAGAAATTATAGGTTATTATAGGTTTTCACAAAGCTAACTTTCAACCACATTTGATCATGTTCTTGAACATCTTAGGCCATCTAGATTAGTTTATAACCCCCTCTGATTCACTTATGAAGCTTGACAAGAAAGAGGAAAGGATGCTTGAAGCTCCTTTAGAGTTAAAATTGGACAAATGAGTTGGAAAAGGCCTTAGCATTGATTTTTAAAGTATTGTTTTGCAAATTAAAAGGTGACCAAAAGTGTTTGACAACAAAAAAAAAAATTAAAAAAAAAGGTGACCAAAAGTAAATGAGTACTACAAAACGGCCCCACTCAAAATTGAAAATTAACGTTGCTCGTTGCTGTCACGTGGGGAAGTTAAGGTTCCCCTGCCACTTCTCTTCTGTATTGTCTATTCCAAAGTTAGTTTTTAAGAAAAAAAAGAAGCACCAAAATTTTACGAACATATTCCAAACGTGATTTATTTATAACTACGTTACATTGTTTGTCATTGTTGTATATATGAACGTACAGTTCTATATACTGATCTTCACTAATATGGACGTCTTTATGCATTTTTCGTTGTCAACAAAAACCACTGTATCATCTAACTATATTATAAGAAACTGACACGACCTCTCGGGACTTGAAGAACTAGTTTAGTTCTATCTCGAAGTTTAGCTACGTACACATGTTACCGAAAAAAATGTATAGAGAGAGTTGTATAACTAACTAATCGATCCCCTACAGTCCATTATATATATATATATTACCGTCGAATTGAATAGAATAAATGAGGAAAGAATATGGAAAAAGAAAAGAGAAGGAGGAGAATGAGATGCTGAACAAAATTAAGATGCAATCAAAAAATTGACAGGCAGTACAATAATGTGAATGGTGTAGTGCGACAGCTGACTTGTCTGTTGCCTAATTTTGACGTTAATAGATTGACCATTTTTTTAAATTCTATTCGATGATGTTTCAACTTAATAATTAAGGCTGCAGAAAGTATGAAAATAAACTTAGTATGGAATATTATTTTCTTCCTATCTTCTTCTTCATCCATGGTAAGAGTTTTTCCATTAAACTGAGATAGGCTCCACAGGCAAAATGCTACTATTTCATAACCATTTCGGTTATCTTTATCTTCTTCATATTTAGACTTCTTTTTTATAATGAGATGGAATATGTGTCATATGTGATTATGCCTAGGATATTTAGACAATTTGCTTGACTAATTAGTCTTTATAACCTAAGGATGATGTTGTGTAGCAAAAGAAAAACCTCTCTCCAATTGTTTCTGTTTGCTATCTTGTGCAGTTGTGCATCACATCAAAGATCACATCAAAGAGACAAAGACCCTGAGTTAATTTGAGTCATCAGAAACACTAATGATTCAAAACCGATAAATTTGTGTTTTGTAGTGTTGAAACCCTCACGTTTTTTATTCTTTAAATCGCAGTTGATTTCATCAGAAAATAAAAACATAATAAAAAGTCTGCACGAACACTAAGTCACTAACCATTCTTTTGTTTTTATCATCAGTCACTAATCATTCAAAAACGATAATTTTGTGTTTAGTAGTGTCAAAACCCTCACGATTTTTTTTTTAATCACAGTTGATTTCAAACCATGAAACCAAAACAAAAAGGATTGTGCTGTTTTTACCGTTCAGTTATGCTAATATTGTCGTCATTATACGTATCACCACGAATTGAAAAATGAATACACTCAAGCTTGGACCTCTGTACTTCTGGCTTCGTGGCCCCGATGGCTAACTTTGATCGACCTTATCATCTACACCAAACAAGAAATTAAATTGTATAATTAATTTAGTGGTGGCCCTATGCTAGCTATAACATCGAAAGAACTTCTTCTCTTTGTAACCAAATATTGTATTTACGACACCAATCATCATCAGTAGATTTGGCTGACCACGGAAATTTGGATCAGTAGATCTCAACTTCTTGTTACCACAAAAAAAAAAAGCATTTCACATTGTAAACCTTAAGTTTACTATTGAATCATTCTTTCAAATCAATACAATTAGAGAATTATGCATGGATATAACTTAGAAATAGACATAACAAAAAAAAATTAATACAGAAAGATGACTGAAATTTTTTTATTAACAAAAAGTGTGGCATTGAATATAAATATTTTGAGTTTTGACTAACTAAAGGTTTACTTGTATAATAAATTGTGAAATACAAAACTTCTTTAAAATGTTAGTCCACTTTTACTTTAACAAAAAAAAGAAGAAGATGTTAGTCCGTTGTTTCATAATTTGTTTTCTGTTATAATAATGACTATGTGATTTATTGTATAGATAAATATTAATAAAGATAAAAATATTATACCCGTAGAAGAAGGAGATACTGATAATAAGAGAAGCGGGAGAGGAAGATATTTTATTACTCTTTGTTTGATCTCGAAATTGAGTTATCGAATTATGTTTACAAACGTTCGTTTATATAGAGGTGAAAAAAGAAATTTACTGTGCGTGCATAGTGACGGTGGGCTCCACTTTCGTTTATATTTAACGCCGCATTTGCTGAAGCAGCTTTTGATGAATTTTGATTGTTGTTTACTTTTTGACGTTTATAACACTCCCCCTTGGAGACCAGTGTCACTATCGCCTTCTTACTTAACGTTTTGTTGCCTCGTTAAAAACCTTTCTAGGAAAACCCAGTGGGAAAAACCATAGACAGGTAAAAAGAGTACAACCACGCAAGCTCCCCCTCGATTGTGCAAGGGGTCATTTCATAGCTCTTGTTGGCGACGCATTCCAATGTTATGGACATGTTTCCTGAACATAGTGGTGGGTAATGATTTTGTGAAGAGATCGGCTGCATTGTCACATGATCGAACATATCTTACTTCAATTTATTTATTCTTCTCGAGCTCTTGAGTGTATGAAAAGAACTTCGGAGGGATATGTTTGGTCCTATCGCTTTTGATATAACCTTCCTTCGTTTGGGCAACACATGCAGCGTTGTCTTCATATAAGATAGTTGGCTTTGTATTTATGTGAATCCCGCTGCTTGATCGGATGTGTTGGCTTATTGATCTTAGCCATACACATTCTCTACTTGCTTCATGCAGTGCAATAATCTCAGCATGATTTGAAGAGGTGGCCACAAGCGTCTGTTTTTGAGAACGCCAAGATATAGCAGTGCCTCCGATCGTGAAAACGTATCCTGTTTGAGATCGAGCTTTATGTGGGTCTGATAAATATCCTGCATCTGCAAAACCAATCATTTGACCGTTTGAGTTTTTAGGATAAAACAAACCTAAATCAGTAGTCCCTTGAAGGTAACGAAAGACATGTTTAATCCCATTCCAATGTCTTCGTGTAGGAGACGAACTGAATCTTGCCAGAAGATTAACGGCAAATGATATATCAGGTCGCGTACAATTTGAAAGATACATAAGGGCTCCAATTGCACTTAGATACGGTACTTCAGGACCAAGTATCTCTTCATTTTTTTCATGTGGTCGGAATGGATCATTTTCAACCTGAAGTGATCTAACGACCATAGGAGTACTTAGAGGAGTTGCTTTATCCATATTAAAGCGTTTTAACACTCTTTTGGGATACGTGGATTGGTGCACAAATATACCATTTTGAGAATGTTCAATTTGTAGGCCAAGACAATACTTTGTCTGTCCGAGATCTTTCATCTCAAATTCTCCTTTTAGATAATTTGATGCCTTTTGTATTTCCTCGTGAGTTCCGATAATATTTAGATCATCAACATATACCGCGATTATTATAAATCCGGATATTGTTTTCTTGATGAAAACACATGGGCATATAGGATTGTTCACATATCCTTCTTTTGTTAAATGCTCACTGAGACGATTGTACCACATACGTCCAGATTGCTTTATCCCATATAATGATCTTTGCAATTTTATTGCACATAACTCTTTGGGTTTGGAACTCAATGCTGCTGGCAATGTGAATCCATCAGGGATTCTCATATAGATATCACTATCTAATGATCCATATAAATATGCCGTAACGACATCCATAAGACGCATTTCTAGATTTTCAATAGCTGTTAGACTCATCAGGAATCTAAACGTGATTGCATCCATAACAGGAGAATATGTTTCCTCATAATCTATTCCAGGTCTCTGAGAAAAACCTTGGGCAACAAGGCGAGCTTTGTATCTCATAATCTCATTTTTCTCATTTCGTTTACGAACGAAAACCCATTTGTATCCAACCGGTCTCACATCTACAGGTGTGAGCACAATAGGTCCGAATACATCTCGTTTATTAAGCGAGTCAAGCTCGACTTGTATAGCATCCTTCCACTTTAACCAATCATGCCTCTTTTGGCATTCATACATGGACTTAGGTTCTGGATCTTCGTTTTCCTCATTTATTTCTTTAGAAACAAGGTATGAGAAAACGTCATCAACATCATCCATTTCAATTCGATTCCATATCTTTCCATTATGGATGTAATTGATAGAGATCTCATGATTTACTTCAGGATCATGATGCTCTATATTGTCATTATTTTCATGACTTGTTTCCTCCAAAATATTTTCGGTTATTTTGGGTATGCTTTGCATTTTAGTTTGCTCTTGCTTTCTAGAATTTTTATTCTTAGAACCGATTGGTCTACCACGCTTCAGACGTGTTCTAGACTCGCGTGTATCATCTGCTTCTCCACGTTCTTGTGGTATTTCAATTCGAGCAGGAGCATTTACAGCCGGTATATGAGATTTAGTTACCGTTTTCGTATCTGCAAATGCATCTGGTAGTTGATTTGCTATACTCTGCAAATGCATAATTCGTCGAACTTCTAGTTCAGACTGTTTAGTGGGAGGATCAAGGTGTAATAATGTTGGTACACTCCATTTTATATCCTTTCCCATTTCTTTATTTTCTCCCCCTAGAACCGGGAATATATTTTCATCAAAATGGCAATCGGCAAATCGTGCCGTAAAGACGTCACCAGTCTGTGGTTCTAGATATCGTATAATTGAAGGAGAATCACAACCAATATATATTCCTAACCTTCTTTGTGGTCCCATCTTTGTGCGTTGTGGTGGTGCTACGGGCACATATACCGCACAACCAAAAATTCTTAGATGAGATATATTGGGCTCCCGGCCAAATGCTAACTGTAGTGGGGAATACTTATGATATGCACTTGGCCTTATCCGAATAAGTGCTTCTGCATGCAAAATGGCATGTCCCCATACAGAGGTTGGAAGTTTTGATCTCATGATCAATGGTCTTGCAATCAATTGCAAACGCTTAATTAATGATTCAGCCAAACCATTTTGCGTATGAACATGAGCTACAGAATGTTCAACTTCAATTCCCGTTACCATACAATAATCATTGAATGCTTGGGATGTGAATTCACCAGCGTTGTCCAATCTAACTTTCTTAATGGGATAATCAGAAAACTGAGCTCGCAGTTTGATTATCTGAGTTAGAAATCTCGCAAATGCTACATTTCGAGATGACAATAGACAAACATGTGACCATCTACTGGATGCGTCAATTAATACCATAAAATAATGGAATGGTCCACATGGTGGATGTATTGGTCCACAAATATCTCCTTGAATTCGTTCAAGGAACTTTGGTGATTCTTTATCAATTTTGGTTGGCGATGGCCTGATGATCAATTTTCCGAGAGAACATGCAGCACATGTCTTTTTATTCCCCTGATAAATCTCCTGGATTTTCAGTGAATGACCATGTGAGCTCTCTATGATTTTTCGCATCATCGAAGTGCCTGGGTGACCGAGGCGATCATGCCATAGTATGAAATCATCTGGATTTCTTTTGACTACGAGATGTGATTCTATTGCATCTATATAAGTATGATGCAAACCCGAAGGGAGTTCTGGGAATTTTTCCAAAATAAGCTTTTTGCCTGAAGTATTAGAAGTTACGTACAAGTACTTCTTTCCATCCTCAGTTTCAGACTGAGTATCATATCCTTGAAGATATATGTCTTTGAAACTCAACAAATTCCTTTTAGAACTTGGAGAATACAAAGCGTTATTTATGGAAAATTTTGTCCCATTAGGCAACGTAAAGTTTGCTTTACCAGTTCCTTCAATCAAGTCTGCAGGACCCGAGATTGTATTGACAATTATATTTGCCGGTTTCAAACTAGAGAAAAATCTCTTTTGTCTCAGAATAGTGTGCGTCGTTCCACTATCTGGTATACAAGTTTCTCGAATCCTTTTCTTGGAAATTGTTCCATTCGTGTTGTTATCCATCTCTGTAATTAACATAAACATTAATAAATCCAAAACAAGTTTTATTCATATGAAAGAAACACACAATAATTATACATTATATTGTTTAAAAGCAACATTATTCATTTTAAAACTGAAAATGTAATAATTATACATGGCATTACTGGAGACTATTCAGTAGTCTCACTACAAGCATTTCAGTCGACATTGTCGAAATCATTCGCAAAGTCGGGAGACTCGAGGTACGATGTACCCTCGAGATGTTCCGTGAGGTTCACTTCTTTTCCTTTGCCCTTTGTGGCCTCTTGGTACAACTTACAAAGATGTGGAGGGGTTCGGCATGTTCGGGACCAATGTCCTTTACATCCACATCTGTAACATACTTCCTCACGCTTCTGGGTGGTAGTTACTTGGGTTTCCTTTCCTTTGGAATTCTGCTCAGATCTAACCCATTTGTTTGATCCCCTCCCTCTTGAGTTGTAACTTCTCCCTCGTCCGCGATTAAATCGACGACCACGACCTCGATAGAATTGACTCTTTCGTGGATTTTCCACATCCATTGCATTCACTTCTGGGAATGCTTTGGCTCCTGTGGGTCGTGAGTTGTGGTTTCTTATGAGAAGCTGATTATTTTTCTCAGCGAGCATGAGTGTCACAATTAACTCAGAAAACCTTGTGTATCCGCATTTCCTGTATATCTGTTGTAGGACAAGGTGCTCTTTGTGGAAAGTGAGGTAAGTCTTCTCAAGCATTTCTGCTTCAGTGACTGGTTTACCACAATATTTTAATTGTGAGACTATCCTCAGGATAGCGGAATTGTATTCCTCCACTTTCTCGAAATCTTGAAACCTCAAATTTTTCCACTCTTCTAGAGCGTGAGGGAGGTTGACATCCTTCTGGTTGTCAAACCTTTCTTTCAGAGCTCGCCACAATTCTGCTGGGTTTTTTATGTGTGCATAGTCATGCGTCACATTTTCATCTAAATGCTTCCTCAGGAAGATTATTGCTTCTGCCTTGTCTGGGGCAGGCGATTTGTTTCCTTCTTTTATCGTGTCGGATAATTTTTTCATTTCTAGATAAAGCTCCACATTTGTAACCCATGCTATGTAGTTTGCTCCAGTTATCATGAGAGCTGGGAACTTAAGCTTCTCAATGTTTGCCATTTGATTTTCTAAAATAAAATAAATAATATAATTAGAATGATGATATTATTGAATTTAGAACATGCGGGCTACATGGATGAATAACGAGATTACAAGAAATACCGATGTATAAAACATTAAAATAAAAATCATTACAGATTCTTCTGGAGAAAATTCTCCAAAGAGTAAATTATAAAAGGTAGCGCAGATATAACCGAATACAAAAATTAAAAATAGAAGAAACATTTTTTTTTTTCTTATGAAAACGAAAGATTTTGTTTGTAGAAGATTTTGCGGAAAGATGAGATGAATGAATGAAATATATGAGTATTTATAGATGAAAAATACTATTAACTAGCCGTTGAGTAGCCGTTTGAAAAGGTAAAAATTTATGAAATTTTTCTTTGTTACCGTTGGATGATAAAAATAAAAATCAATCCGAATTTTTAAATAATAGACATAATTAAACATATATTTAACGGTAATATTGTGGTGACGGAATCATCCACATTTAAACAGAAAATAATAAATTATACGGTGGCTCAGCCGTCCAGAATAATGCGAATAATAAATTATGGTGACAGAATCATCCACATGAATTAGTAAATAAATTATACGGTGGCTCAGCCATCCAGAATAAGGCGGCTCAGCCGTCCAGTCAAATATTAACAGTATAAATAATTATGGTGCTTTTAGCATCCATGATATAAAGATAATAATATTAACGAGGCGACAAACCGCCCACAGTAATATTAAGAAAATAGTGGTGCGTTAAACAACCACTTTAAATATAATAAATAATTAAATATGCGATATATCGCCTGCTATATTATAAATATATATTTAGGTGAATCGTAGAGTGATCGTGCTGATAACGTGTTATAATAATGACTATGTGATTTATTGTATAGATAAATATTAATAAAGATAAAAAAATTATACCCGTAGGAGAAGGAGATACTGATAATAAGAGAAGCGGGAGAGGAAGATATTTTATTACTCTTTGTTTGATCTCGAAATTGAGTTATCGAATTATGTTTACAAACGTTCGTTTATATAGAGGTGAAAAGAGAAATTTACTGTGCGTGCATAGTGACGATGGGCTTCACTTTCGTTTATATTTGACGCCGCATTTGCTGAAGCAGCTTTTGATAAATTTTGATTGTTGTTTACTTTTTGACGTTTATAACATTTTCAATTTCTCTTTCAAGGGTTTCTTTTAATATATAGGAAGATAGATGTGTATATACAAAAATAATAGAGCTCAAAAGCTTGATCGTATTTTTGTTTACACAACATGCTAATAAACTTTATACCTTAGTATACAATGAAGAGAAAGACAAAAAAAAGTGAAATTTTGTGGTCCAAACAACTTAAGCACCTAAGATCCTTCCCCACTTTTGTTTTGGGGGTCCTTTACTTCTCTTCCAATGTTTACTTTCACTTCCTCTTCTTCTTCTCCTCTTGTTCCATCTTTCATGTGAGAGAGAGAGAGAGAGAGAGAGAGAGAGAGAGAGAGAGAGAGAGAGAGTTGATTTTTGCAGATGAGTATGAGAAGAAGCAAAGCGGAAGGGAAGAGGAGTTTAAGAGAAATGAGTGAGGAAGAGGAGGAAGAAGAAGAAGAAGATGAGGACACTTTTGAAGAAGAAGAAGAAGAGGCTTCAGAGAAGAAGCAGAAAGGCAAAGGTACAAGTAGTAGCAGTAGTAGTGGAGTTTGTCAGGTCGAGAGATGTACTGCGGATATGAGCAGAGCCAAACACTACCACAAACGTCACAAAGTCTGCGAGTTTCATGCCAAAGCTCCTCTTGTTCGGATCTCTGGTCTTCACAAACGTTTCTGCCAACAATGTAGCAGGTAAAATTTCTGTCATCCAAATAACAACCAAAAACAAGAAAAAGAAAGATGAGACTCTGAACTTTGGTTTTTTAAGGTTTCACGAGCTCGGTGAGTTTGATGAAGCCAAGCGGAGTTGCAGGAGACGCTTAGCTGGACACAATGAGAGAAGGCGGAAAAACGCAACTGAATAAAAGACCAGTGAAGGTCTCAAAATCCCCGATTTGAAGGTTAATGAAATAGGCTTTGCTTGCTCTCTTCTGTCAGTCTCTTATAGCTCCTTGTAATCCTCCGTCTCTCTCTGTTTCTCCATATTGCCTGCAATCAAAGCTATCTGCTAAACCTAAGTCATCATTAAATGCATTGAGACTAAAGTAAATGCTTGATGGAATATGTGTAAGTCCGTTTAAACTTGCGAAATGTGTGTTCAAGCCAAGATCTTAAACTAAACCAGGAATCTGTATATGTTTTTGCAATCAACAATGAATGAGATAGCTAAAAAGCTAAACAAATTTTCATAATATGGGAGAAACTTTTGATTCTTGAGATCTGTAGTTGCGTTACAAGAAAGCTCATCAAACTCGGAGGCAAATGCAAGCTCCTCCTAGTGGTTCTCTGAGATCCGAAAATCGGACCAAAAAAATTAGACACGAAAAACTAATCATAGTCACGTTTGATTCCCAACATTTTCATTGAAAACTCCCAAGCAACGATTGCTGCTGCATTAGCAGGGAATGCTCTCACGATGGTTGGACCCAAACCTGCATAGCATCCCTTGAGTCCAGCCCTCTTGTGGATCTGCAGAGATGATTAAAAAGTCAGAAACACTATTTCATATTCTCTTTGTGTAGGTGATTAGAAAATTGGAGGCAGGGCAAATCAAGATGGCTGACCGACCGATCTCAACACTTTCATAGGATTTGTCTCAGTAGCTTTGTCTGGAGAGGTCTGGATAATGGTTTTTGCTACATCAATAGGCAAAACAGCTGACCAGCACTGTACCATAAAAGCAGATTCAATATTTCATTATATGACGGAATTTCATGAAACACACTAGAAGAATTCTTACAGCTATGCCTCCAAGACCACCGGTGAGAACTCCTATCCCCATGTCAACCAAGTAACCATCTTTCACCTTAGAATCCTCCAATTTCAAGTGGATACTATACCGTAAGTACTCATAGACAGTAAAAAAGACAGCATTTCCAACACATTCTCTTAATAATGTTGCCGAACCACCACGAAAAATACCTGTTACCTGAAAGATATCTCCATCAACCCAATGTTCGTAACTAAGTAGAGTATATTTTGGCAACGAGAGTTTCTCACCCCTTCGTTTTTAATGGTCTGAACGGCACAATCAAGAGGGCTGGTGTACCTACGAATGTTAGGAACCAAAGAATCCGTGCCTTGGATCTGCATTCTACACTGAAGATAACAATGAATGTCTCAAAACTCCATGGAACCCATCAAAGATGTTAACTGGGGAAGAAGAAAAGGTGCTCTGGAGATTTCACCTTTACTAGCTCTGTTGGACATAATACAAAACTAATAATAGCTCCACCAAACATAGCAGATGGAACAATAATTTCTGGACGTGACCCATCATCTCGCAAATTTCCCTTTACAATAAACCAAAACAAAAACAAAAAGAAGCAAACTTTGAAATCTGGAAGAAACAAATATATATTTGAAATACAGTGAAAAGATCAATTGGCCTGCAATGTTACCCGCAAGAACAGTTTTGCCTGAGAGTATATGCCGAACATCAATGAACTTTCAAAGGCCATTCCCAAAAACGACGATGTTGCTCCCCTATAAAGTCCTTTGACCTAAATATGATTTCAAGTCAGCAAAAGACCTTGTATCAGGCCAATCAGGGTGATGATGGATCTAGTAAGTTTCCACTGACAACGGAAAAATCCAGACTTTCAAGAACAAAATTAGTTTTGCAGGATGCTAGAGTGAAGGAGAGAGATTAACAAGAGTGCAGAGAAAATATACTCCTTCAGTTTGCAGGATCCTTGAAGCACAATGCAGCCCGTTTTTGTATCTGAGCCCTTGCACATCTGTATTATGTTTCTGAAGTTTCACCTGACAGAAACACACAACAAGAAATGGTTTTTATGCCTACAAAGCTTGTAAGCAACAAAACCCAAAAATGTCCCAAAGGTATCAGAAGAATCCTCATTTGACATATATTGATGAATGATTTTTCTGTCTTCTTTGCTTAAAGATAGTTTCAACATTACCTAAAACTAAAGCACAGCAGCAGAGATGTTTCATATTCCCAGTAACCAATATAAGTAACAATTTACATATATATATATATATATATATATATATCTATCACTTAAGTATGGAATCGATGTATGAGATCATAATCCCTCGAATTGGATCATGGAACACATATACACCCACTTGGTATAAACCGGATAAACAAAGATGTGAAAGACAAAAATCGAGATTGGGATTGAGAATTGAGTACCTTGACGGTGTCGAAAGGGTGGCCGACGGCGACTGTGGCGAGACCAGCCATCATTCCGGCGACATATTCCTTGTAAACCCCTAAACCCTCTCCCATCGTCGTCTTCCTCACTTACCCCGCCACGCCACTACGGTGTTTTTTTTTTTCTTTGTTCTTTTTTTGATTTCTCTAAAAGAATAGTAGTAACACGAAATTTTTTAACACGAGACATTGGAAACATTGGAAATTTTTTACCTCTTCTTTTTTGGTCTCTTAGGTAAAAAAATGATAGTAACACGAAATAAAACCCGTCAAATGCTGAAATGACTATACATCATTTTGACCTTGCTTAAATTAATCAAAGTCCAAAACTGTTCACTAAAACCGCTTTGACATGCCACTCAACCTGATCATTCACAAAACTTTAACCCATTTAACATTTGAAACCATTGCAGAACTTCTTTATACATGACTAAAATAAACGATTACAAGAGAAACCGACACTTCGAATTATTTCATCGCTAGTACACAGGGAGTAAGAACCATCTATAGCGGCTTGGGACCTATTTAAAATTTATTCCGGTTCCAAGTTTTTACAGCTTAGCCGATCATTTTGGGATAGTAACGCATGTAAGAACACTTTCATTGGCCGAAGATTCAAGATATGTTTATATTGTTGTGGAGAAGTGAAAACGGTAGAGGATAAATAATCATTTTCGGCTAGGATATTACACTCTTTTGTTTATTCGTAATCGTACACAAGCTATCATTTTCGGCTTGTTGACACAAATAATTCATCTAACTATGGTTGAGTTTTTGTTATATAGTTAATTAATGACTAGATTCTAAAACTAACTCTATTGGAAGTATCTAAGACCAATCCCAACCCAGACATTTGAGTGTCTTATACAAAGTTCTTAACAATAAAAAGGATTAAATTAATTGTTTTGGGTGTCTTAAACTTTATAGTAGATTTAAAATAAGACACTTGTTCTTAGTTAAGAACGTCCAGGTGGCAATTCTTGATTGGATGATTTTAATATTATTTATATCTTTCTTTTCATCTCTTGTAAACCAAACCAACATAAATTATTCATCTCTTTTTTTTCATCTCTTGTAAACGAAACCAACAAGAAAATATTCATTTCTTTATTTTTTTCATCTCTCAACACTTTCATATTTTCAAATGGCCTCTTCTTCCAATGAACCTTACGATCAAACTTTCGATGAAAATTTTAATAAAAAAATTATGATCAAGTTTTCGATGAAAAATTTGATCAAGATTTCGAGGAAACAATCGAAAAGCTCATTGCTATTCGTTAAAAGCCAACAAAATCATTAAAAAAAAATGAGTCTATATTGAAAGAAATCGCGAAGATCACATCAAATTATTGAACGATTATTTCACTGAATATGCGAAATCGCGAAGAAAACTCGTTATGTTATGGAACAATATATTTTATTTTTACTTAATTTTTTTTTTTAAATAGTTTTTAAGACATCCATCCAAAATGTCTGCATTGTAAACTCAAAAACAACAAATTTTAACAAAATGTCAAATACACAAAATATTAGCATTTTTTCATTAAAACACCACGATGTTACCATTGGGGTTGCTGTTAGAGGATATCTCAAAATTAAAATAATGAAAAAAAAAAAAAAAGAGGAAAGAGTATATGAGATATCCAAAAAAAAAAGTTTTGACACTCTTCTTCACTCATATCTTGAGTGGTTCAATTTTTTTTTCAACTTTAAATTTAATTATTTAATTAAATTATATTAAAACAATAAATATTATATTGATGAAATATCCGATATCTCAGCCAATGTGAATGAGAAGATAATATGTTAATTTGTTATGAAATATGTATTTAGAAACTTAATATAAATTAAATCTTAAATAATATTGTGTATGAAATATATAAAACTCAACTTTTGAAAATTAAGTTATTATTTTATTTATTAGATTTGAACAGTTGACAAATTTGAATGTCTAATAATTTGAATCTATTTGTTTATTACACTAATCAACCATAGTTTAGTTAAGTTAAATTCCATTATACTAACCAAAGTTAAGTTAATTCCATCTTTTAGTTAACATGTTAAATCATCATTAGATGCTAAAAGTTAAAATATATCAAATTAACAAACAGTAGAAACATTACAAGAGACAAGAGGACGCATCGCCACCGTTAAAAACCAAAATCCAAATGGTGGAGATCAAACGGTCACTAACAACAAGACAAAACAAAAAGTTGCGAATAGAGCCAAAAAAAAAGAAACAGACACGTGGCGAACGGAAGACATGATTGTTTACATTTCCGGCATGTCACTACATCCTCTCGGTTCAACGGTGCTGGCTTTTAGTATCGTCGCTGTACAACCTGCGGATCACAAACGGTCAAAACATCTTAGATCCGATCTGAACCGTCCGAAAACTGATCACAAACTCTAGTAAAAAAAAAAAAACTAAGTACCAGTCGTAGACGGTGGGAGAGTTTGGGTGAGAAGGCTTGTCGAAGAGGTTAGTGCCCATTCCTCTGGTGGCGATGTTACTTCCTGGATGAAACACACTCCTCCACACGTTCTCTTTACGTGCCGATCCCGGCGTCGTCGGAGTTCCGGGACTCCCCGCCGCCGCCGGCAAAGTCTTGCTGCTGCTGCTCCCTTCTCCTACACCTTCGCAAAGCTCACATGATTATATATTACATAAAAGACTTACGTATGGACCAGAAGGTCCAGAGCTTGTCTTCTTGGTTACCAAAAATTATATACACATGAGTTCAACAACATACCTTTGATGTCAATAGGTTGGGCGGTGATCTTATTACGGAGGCGGCCAAGACCATGCTCCGGCTTAGGTCCGGCGAAAGTTTCATCCCACATCTTGTTTTTTTCTTCTGTTTTCTTTGCTTTTTTTGTTTGTTTGTTTGTTGATATAGTAGTGAAGGATGTCAAGTGTGATGTGTAGTAGTTTACTCAGGGCGTCTTTCATCTCATTTATAGACCATAGTTAAAAACTATTTCTGAAAATATCTTCTTTTCTCACCCATAAAATATCTAGAGAATACTAACAGTATTAGTATAT
The DNA here is from genome assembly GCA_020283515.1 of Alliaria petiolata. Lineage (NCBI taxonomy): Eukaryota > Viridiplantae > Streptophyta > Magnoliopsida > Brassicales > Brassicaceae > Alliaria > Alliaria petiolata. Next base: position 305,685,208 of record JAHZTW010000001.1, on the reverse strand, counting down.
AAAAAAAATAATTGGAAAAATATCAAAAGGAAGTTTGAGTATTTGCATAAAGTAGAACTTATTTAAACAGATAGCATATAAGTTTACGTTATTTTTTTTTTTAATCAGTTGCCCACGCATTTTTGTTTTTGGGTGGTAAACTTGGTCTATGATCCTACCGATCATCGCTAAATATTTCACACAATATTAGTTGCCCACACAATATTTTTTGTAGCAGTTGTAATAAGCCTTAATTTTATGACACAAATCAGATTTATAAAGGTGTTTCTGCCACAGTTATGCGTTATTTAATTTTTAACATACTATCACAGAAGGCAATGAATTTAGAGTGATTTCTCACACTTCTAATTTCCTCTTTCCTATCTACGTAATTAATCGAGATAAGGTAAATCTTACTAGTTTCACACCGTTAAGCCATTTCCCCCAGTAACCTTTTTAGTAGCACATTCTTTTCTATAAATGTGTTTGTTTGCAAATATAGATAGTCCATAAGACGTATACGACGACCATTAATGTTGTTGTAGTGAGCAGTGAGGGAGGAGTATGGGAATAGAAAAATCAAAAATGTGATAATGTGGATAGAGATGGAGATATGGATAAGGACGAAGGAGTCATGAAGTGGGACCCTTCAATTCTAAGGCTGCTTTCGTGGACAAATACTATTGGAACAGCAGGAAAGTGTTCTACAATGTAAAATGAGTGATTTTTATTTTTTTATTTTTTACTAATCTATTATTTTCTTTTGATTTGCAACGAAGACAGATGAGTCAATGCAATTATTCTATATACATAAACACTCAACACAATAGTTCAGAAAACAAACGACTTAGAGCATCACCACCATTCTTATCAAAGTTCTAAATAATAAATTATAATATTTTAATAGAAAAAATATTAATAAACAATTAGAGATTCTTTAAAATAGAAAGTTCTAAAATCTCTAGTTTAAGAAACTTTTTCATAATTTTAAGAACCTTATATAATATTATATTATTATTTATTTGTTTAATATATTTATAGAATCTCACCTGGAACCCATGGTTGGAGATGGTCTTATAAACCTATACGAGACAAATTTCCAACATCTACCAGTAATGGAACAAAACATTCTATAAAGCCCACAAAGCTAATCACTAACAAATCTGGCTTTGCGTGGAAACAAAAGAAACAGAGTCAAGATGATCGAGAACGTACCTCTCTCAACATTATTCCGTTTCTTTCTCTTTTCCCCTTCATCTGCTTTCGAAGCAAACCACCAAAGCAGACTAATAACTATAATATAGCCCATCTCTATCATCACATAATTTCTATAAGCAACCAATAAAAAAAACAATCAAATATCTTTCTAAGCGTCAAAAGCTGTTCTAAGCATAAACCAAACTTTGAAGAGTTCTACAATGTATACACAATTCCTCCACGAATCTCCATTTCCAACCTTCTTCCATTATTGTTAAAGGATAAGAATGGAGATCTATAACAAAAAATTAGGTGCTAAGTCCTAACTGAGGAGAAGAAGGATGACATAATTTACAAGAATATCATCAGCTTGCGCTCATGCCACCGATGTAAGTGGCGTTTGATTTGATGATACCTTAGGGTTTACCGTACTTTTCGACGTAACCCTGCAAATGAACAGAGGAATTGTCAGATTAACGCAACACCTACTACTTAAGGTTTTTTTACCTGCTTAAGCGTCTAAGAAGAAACTCACCTCGACAAGCTTCACAATTTTGGGTGCAGACATGCTAAGATATTGCTCCACTGATTCGGTCTCAGTCGGCACCTGATGGAACTGGACAGCAGCGCTGACTATCTTCTCAGCAGCTTTTTTAACTATCATGTTATGCACATCTTTGGTAAGACGGCCCTCGCGCCACAACGGTTTCAACATTTCTTTGATGGTTTCCACAACCGCAGTCCGGAATTGTCTCATCACTTTCATTCCTGCGTCTGACCTCACTTCACCGTCTATCTCATCTGATTTCAACATCTTCTGATGCGAAGACCCATCACTTCTATGCCAAGATTCATGCCCTGCGGGTTTGCTTCTTTTTAAAACAACTCTATTCTCTACAGCCGCCGAAGACGATATGTCTTTGCTAGGTGTCGTTGCATCATTTTGATCAACCACCGAAGTAGCCACCCCTTCCACTACTCCATGTGCTTCCAAATTCTTCCTCGCCACAGTTTCTTGGTATTGATTTTGACTGCATGAACTGTTTTTATCATCATTATTGCAATCCCGTGCTTGGGGACCACTACCGGAATCACCATCTTTCTGCTGACGGGAATTATTCAGTGCATGTTTTCCTTTACTCGACGACGACGGAGCATTAAGAGATCTGTCTTCTGGATTCTCTATATCCGTGAAAGGATCGTAGAGGGCATCAGACGAGGGAAGTATATAAGGTGGAATTGTGAAAGATGCTTTAAAAGGTTCAGAAGCTTCCCAATCATTTGAAGAAACTTTCTTCTTATTGCTACTAGTGTTGCCTTCTGCATCTCGATCGGATGAAACTGATGTCCCTTGCAGCGTTGTAAGTGATCCAGATGTCCCTTGAAGCGTTGGAAGTGATCCAGATGTCCCTTGCAGCGTTGGAAATGAACCAGATGTGCCTTGCAGCGTTGGAAGTGAACCAGATGTGCCTTGCAGCGTTGGAAGTGATCCAGATCCATATATATTATTCCTATTTTCAAAATTCCCCAAGGTAGAAGCATACTGGTTCATAGGAACAGAACTGAACAATGATCCTGTCCAGGCTGGTCCAGAAGATTCCATGTCTGGTTTTCTATAGGAAGTGATGGAAGGTCTATGTTCGTGAACAAAGCTGCTTCTCAATGAGAAGGAATTGCTGTTATTAATAAATAGAGACCTGTTCTCAGCACCACACTTTTGTAGACTCTCTCTTCACATGTTATCCGATGAAGGCATAAAGAGCATCTCGTTCTTGAACGGGAAAATCCTCTGACCACCTGGGGGATTCACCAAAGATATATCCCCTCTGGTATGCAAAGCGGTCACGCCGTTTTGGCTTAACATGGAAACTCTCACACCTTCTTTGCTATCCAATGTTCTTCTTTCTGAATGAACACAAGTGAAATAAATTACTGGTTGATTCATGAGGAGCAATTAAACCCCCTAGAAGTATTCACCGACCTATATATATGGTCGGAGCTGCCTCCAGATAGGATCACTAATATCACAATCTCAAAAGAAAAACTGTCTCATGGTATACTACATACCTTCAACAGACTTGACACCACTGGTTCCAGCCATATTGTTTCCGGCCAGTTGTTGACCAGTGCTTTTCGGAATCTCGTTCACATGAAGAAACCTGCAGGAGTTCCCTTTGGCACACCACCCTTTAGCAAAAAACTTGCAGAGATGAGCTGCACGTTTTTGTTCTGGTTCGATCCCTGACGGAAAGCTTTGCNCACGCCGTTTTGGCTTAACATGGAAACTCTCACACCTTCTTTGCTATCCAATGTTCTTCTTTCTGAATGAACACAAGTGAAATAAATTACTGGTTGATTCATGAGGAGCAATTAAACCCCCTAGAAGTATTCACCGACCTATATATATGGTCGGAGCTGCCTCCAGATAGGATCACTAATATCACAATCTCAAAAGAAAAACTGTCTCATGGTATACTACATACCTTCAACAGACTTGACACCACTGGTTCCAGCCATATTGTTTCCGGCCAGTTGTTGACCAGTGCTTTTCGGAATCTCGTTCACATGAAGAAACCTGCAGGAGTTCCCTTTGGCACACCACCCTTTAGCAAAAAACTTGCAGAGATGAGCTGCACGTTTTTGTTCTGGTTCGATCCCTGACGGAAAGCTTTGCGGCGTTACACCCGGAGCAGGAAATCTGAGAACCGAATGTGTCAGTATAAAAAGCTTCAAACATGCAAAAATACAGAAGGCCAACCACTGAACAATCTCTTTCCACTCCTACTTAGCTTCTTTTAAAAACTTAGAAGGCGGAAAATTTTGGCTATACCTTGACAAAACTGTGCCTTTTTCATTTCCCAGCATAATATTCTTCCCACTGTTGCCAGAAATATTAGGTTGTGAGTTTTGGAAGCTACCGCATGAATCCTTTATGATCTTTGATTGCTCAACTGAATGCTTCTTAAGAAAAGGAGTTCCTACAAAAACAAGCACAATCCCAATACATAAAAGATCATACAAGACTTGGAGCTAAAATCTAGTTAATTTCATGATTTCCTTCTTTAAATCGAGAAAAAATACGATGCGTGTAGATTCTCTCCTGCTACCAATCCTTATTCATCATCAGAAGTGGTGAACAGAGTCAATTGCAATTGCAAAGAGGTGTTTTCCATCAATTCAATTCACGAGCTTGAACGAAACAATCAAGAACACCGTTGTAACAAATCACGAGAGCAAAAAATACTAACCGTTCTGGGAATCGGGAGCTTCAATTGGTCTGTCGCGCAATTCAGATTCTCTTGCAATTGTATGTTTGACCTGTACTTGGACATCGTCATCGTCAATGTCCATATCGGAATCAGACATCTCGAAGCTTCTATTAGCACGCCTTCCGGCGAGCGACAGTGGTAATAATACTGCGGCGTTGATCGGGAAACCAAGCTCAGGCGAGTCTCTCGAGTCCTGCTGATCCCCGGGAATACGTTTGGTAGCAACAACTAGCGAGACCACCATAACATTACTTTTTTATTTGATGGGCCTTCCTAAATATAAAGCCCATGTTAATTTGTAAACACGTAACTTCAATTTTAAAATGTATAAGATTTATTTCTGTAGCTATGAAACATATACTGTAAATATCAAATCCATCAATACTACATCGTAACCGTCTCTAACCAAATCAAATCAAAAGAGAACCGAATCGAAACCGTGGAAAACGTAAAGCGATGTGGTTCTATTGCACGTTAGCTCCATCACTGTCACTGATAAACCTAATAATCCCTCCGCCGGCTAATTTTGATGGCGGACCAATCTTCGGATATCCCCAGCACTCTGACGTCGGAGATGGAGGCTGTTTCCATTGCATCAGCTCAGGCATCTTCCTCTGCCGCTGGATTACAGTGAGTTCTCTTGTTATTTTTGTTTACCATTCATCAGTTTTTTTTTCAGTATCGCTCTTTCGATTACAGTGGATTGGATTGATTTCATTTCTCATGGAGATTTTTGTTTTCCTGCGACTCCTACTGCGTGATAGAATTTAGGCTTTCTAGAGTGAAAAATGGAGTTTTTTCCCTCCCTATTGCTCCTGCTATGGCAGTTTAGTTCAGAGAGGAAAGAAGTATGGATTTTAAAACTGAAATTCTCCAGTTTGAAGTGTTGCTTATTGGTCTCAGGATGAGCGAAGAAGAGGTTGAGAAGAGATACAAAGATTGTTAGGAGCAATCGGTGAGGAATGCATACAGGAGGAAGAGCTGAAGAACCTTCTTGCTAAGAAGCCTTCTCCGATTTGCTACGACGGGTTTGAACCATCAGGAAGGATGCACATTGCTCAGGTCAGTTATCTTCTTTCTGTTTTGCGCTTTTTCGATTCTTGAGGGCTATGTTATTGCTGATCCTCCATGATATCCACATTCATTCATTTCATGGCTTAATCAGTTCATCTGTTTCCTTGTGCTGTTTCCTAATAGGGAGTGATGAAGGTCATTAATGTGAACAAACGGACTTCAGCTGGTTGCCGAGTGAAGATTTGGATTGCTGATTGGTTTGCTCAGCTGAACAAGAAAATGGGCGGTGACATGAAGAAAATCAAAGTGGTTGGGGAATATTTCCAAGAGGTATGGAAAGCCGCTGGGATGAACGACGACAAAGTTGAGTTTTTGTGGTCGTCCGATGAAATCAATGCTAGGGCAGACAAGTACTGGCCTCTTGTGATGGACATTGCTCGCAAGAACAAGCTCCCTAGAATCTTAGGGTTACTTTTTTTTTATCTAATCTTCTCCATGTTTGGAAATGATGTTGGGACCTGGATTGAGTCCGTCTCTTGTCCTTGCAGGTGTGTGCAGATTATGGGACGTAGTGAGACTGATGAACTGAGTGCAGCCCAGATCCTTTACCCATGCATTCAGTGTGCAGATATTTTTTTCCTCGAGGTACTTTTATATGTATTGTTCTTTAGCTAAGGCTTCTCTTGCTCATAAACTGTCTTTGGATTCTGTTGCTAGTTACTTGGAATTGAGAATTTGGCGTTACCTCTGTAAAAAGTGTATTATATTGTTGAAAAGACCATATATGGTTGGCATAATCTGTTGATGAGTTGATTTTTGGTCAATGTTATGTTACATTATGTGTATTTGGCTTGTGATTAACATTTTTTTTTTCTCATCTTTAGGCTGATATTTGCCAGCTTGGGATGGATCAAAGAAAAGTAAATGTGCTAAAAGTGATCCATTATCTGCCATCTTTATGGAAGATGAGGAGGTAACTTTAACTTGTTGAGGGCGTTGAATGTGGCGATTTTCGGCCTGTTGCGTTGGGGCGGATTCCACAGCGGGGCTAATTCTCTAAGTTTACAAAAAGTGAAGAAGAGTTTTGCAGTTATTGACTAGTTTTGAAGGGCCTTGTCGTCCTCAGGCAGAAGTCAATGTGAAGTCAAGAAAGCTTACAGTCCTCCAAAAATTGTGCAAGGCAATCCATGCCTTGAATACATCAAATACATCATTCTACCGTGGTTTGATGAGTTCACAGTTGAACGAAGTGAAGAATATGGCGGTAACAAGTGAGTTTTTGCCTTTTCTTTTTTTCTAAACTTTCCGAGTTGCGATTGCTCAGTTTCTGAATTTTAAACCCAATTTAGATTGTTGTAAGTTCTATTTCCTCGTTACATATGTCACTAAAATGGTGAAACTCATCCCGCTGTGGAATTTCTTCTATATGCTAGGACCTTCAAAAGCTTTGAAGACATTGCTGCTGAATATGAGAGCGGGGCGTTGCACCCTGCGGATCTGAAGAAAGGCTTGATGAACGCTTTGAATAAGATCTTGCAAGTAAGTAATGCTTCCTTATGTTAATGTTCCAGCTTCACGAGTTCCTTATTAGCAAAGAAATAGAAACAATTATTTGCAAAACCTTTTAGTAGTTTGGACTCAACAATAGAATCATTACCTTGTAGCCTGTTCGTGATCATTTCAAAACAGACGCACGCGCCAAGAATCTGCTTAAACAGATCAAGGTAATATACACATATAGGTTTCCTGTATTGTTTAATTATACAGCTAGCTAATACACCATTACTTGCAAGTTCAAATGAATCTCACTCCTTTGGGTTATGTTTTGTGTAGGCTTACAGAGTCACTAGATAAAACTACAGAGCAAGAAGCTAACTTGTGTGTCAATTTGTTCCTGCAAAACATCTCTTACTTTATGAAACTTATCTTGTTCCCAAAACAGTGTGCTGGAATTTTTTATTGGATAATATCAGATGCTTATACTAGTTGCAATCTCCAATGTTGGAGGTCAATAAAATGCATTTTTATGAAATTACTATGGAGTAATTTTATTAAAATCAGTTCAATTTTGGATACTGTTTTGAAAATTTTGTGGAAATATCATTAAACAATATTTTTATGTTTTCTGAAAGGCACAATGGCTGTAAGCCCATATACGACGGGTTCTTAATTCAATGGGCCCATTTGATTCTATGGAATCTCCTCTCTTTTTCTTTGATGTGCCTGCCTCAACTGACTTCGTTTTCCTTTTTTTTCTTTTCTTTTACTTTTTTTTTTAAAAGAAAAATAGTAAATTCCACTAAAGAGAGAATCAGCAGAAGTCTCATAAGTCATTAAGTCTTCTTTCTAGGGCTTTCTTCTAGAGATCGATCGAAAAACTTCACAGCAAAAGTTCGCCATTAATTTTGCTCCTTCGAGGTTTCTTCAGTCCCAATGGCGTCAAGCAGCAGCGACAATTCCCAGCAGAGACCCAGGCAGAGAAACGGACCTCCTCCCCAGCGGCGACAAGGGAGAAATCCACCGCCTCCATCGTCGTCAACGCGTACTCAGTATCGGCCACAACAGCAACAGCAGACGACGGAGGGCTTGCAGGAGAAGAGGAAACCTGTGTTCGTCAAGGTGGATCAGCTGAAACCGGGCACTGGCGGCCACACTTTGACCGTTAAAGTCGTCGATCAGAATTCCGTTCTCCAGAAGCCAGGCGCCGCCTCTTCTCATCTCCGGCCTGCTCGGATCTCTGAGTGTCTCGTTGGAGACGAGACCGGTTCCATCCTTTTTACCGCTCGCAATGATCAAGGTGAGATTTTCCGATTTATGTGTTTCAAGTTCGGTTTTTTGAATTACCTCTCCAAGCTCGTTCCTGTGCAATTTTAGTCATTTCGGATCACTAAATACTTAATGCAGCAAATTTGTTCGTAGATAGAAAGATTTGATGCTCGTTGTTTAGTTTGAAAACATAAAATATTTCTAGTATATGATAGTTAATAGAGAACACAAATGTTGGATATCCTGGAATCCACATCTTTTACGCTCTGTTATTCAATTGTTTGTTATTCAATTGTTGATTCAAAGTGGATCACTTAGCTATATTTTACAGCTGTGGTCGCTTTTGAGGCTGATAATAGTCTTTCTTGTTCGTTTATTTTCCCTGGGATCAGTGGACTTGATGAAACCAGGAACTACTGTGAATCTCCGGAATGCAAAGATAGATATGTTCAAGGGATCGATGAGGCTTGCTGTTGACAAATGGGGTCGCATCGAGGTCATTGAACCAGCAGCTGAGATAACTGTTAAAGAGGACAACAATCTGTCTCTTGTGGAGTATGAGCTGGTCAATGTTGAGGAATGATCTCTGTCTCTAACACCATGTCTACTAGGTTATATCAAAGCGCCACATTGAATTTTGTTTTGCGGTCACTGAAGCCAAACGAAGAAAGAGTTGGAAATTGTGTTTATCTTATGAATGATGTTGCAAGTTTGCTATTTTTATCTTCCGGTAGATTTATGTGTTGATCTCGGGTTTTGGGGCACGATATGCCTACTCTTTCAAATAGTGGATGCTTTTGTATTATTGTCCTTGAACAGAGGTTTATGGAAAATTTGGTAAAGTTTTTTGTGTCCACAATTATTGTCTTGCAAATTGTCATACTCTTCGATACACAATTACGACATCAAGCTTTGATAATTTGAATTGTGGAAAAAAAAACAAAGAAGCTCGGGTCTTAAGTTTTTTTTTTGCTTATAACCGGAACTGAACTGGTCTGTGCTTGACAAATTTCCTAGACAATCTTTTACAAGTGGATGTTATTAGTGTCACTTCATCATCTTGCCTAAAACTGCATCTATTCCTGCACTCTCCCCATTCGAAAGCCATCATGCATCATCGTTCCAACCTGAGCAAAGAGAACATATTAGTAATTTAGTATCCAGAGAAGATAACGCCACAAGTTAAAGGGTGCAAAGAGTGTTAAAAGTTCATGCTGGCGATTCATATGAAACACTATCATAACGAAAGAAAACGAAACCAATTGTAAGATGGTTTGCTTTCTAGAAAGAGTGCAAGTGTGCAACTATGAACCCCCTTTAATCTAAAATACTAGAGAGCATCAGTGTTAAGACTAAACTAACTCCAGGAAGAGCCACAGGATAAATAGCTTACATCACTCATGTTGATAGTCCTTCAGTTATCATCTTGCCCTAGAAAGGAAAAAAAAAGTCAGAGAATCCTCATTGTATGCAAGACATTTGGAAAATTTGGCTAAAGAATTGTCAAATTATGCTACAGGGTAAAGATTGTTCTCCTCGATTTTTTTAACTAGTCAAGTAAGATTAAGAGAAGTACATGGAAATTCAAATGCCAAATTCGCAAGTGCATAAGAAGCTGAAGTAGTGCTACAAATCCAAATATCCAAATGTGAATTAAGAAACTCAAAAAGTGGAAACAAGGCTCCACCTAAACAAAAGAAACCACCCATCAACATGTATATGATCTGCAAGCATATGATGGATAAACAAGAAGAAGATAAAACAATGCAACAAACTATAGAATTGTTTTCACTATCTTCATTATATCTTACATCTTCAACAACAGGTTTGTTTTCAGCAACCTCTCTAGTAAACAAAAAAATTGTCCCCCAAGACATTAGAGTATTTTGACTAATTCCTTCCCTTCAATTCGAAGGTGAGTTACGTTTTTTTCAATAGTGACACTCAAAACTGTGCTGAGAAGAAGAGAAACGGAAGTTACCTCCGAGTGTCCAAACGGAGCGCCGTGAAACTGAAAGCATGGAATTGAGCAAGGCAGAAGCAGTGACGGTGTGGTACGGAAGCATCGTCTCCACGCAGCAGCTCAATTCTACCGGAGATCTTTTTCATTTTTTAGAATGGAGAATCAAAATCAGCTAACCTAAGGTGCATAATCGATGTTTCGGAGAGAAGAAAGGTTCACTGTGTTTACCTGAAAACGCGGTGAGAGGGAGGGCTCTGTTTAGGCGTCTTAAACGAAGACCGCGCAGAAGACGGCATAGGTTTTGTCGACCGGAACGACGCAGCGGCGGCTCGGCCGGCACCGGAGCGGAGGAATGACCTTGCGGCGGACATTGAAAGTTTCGATTTCGGAAGAGAAGAAGAAGAGTTTTAGGCTCTTTCGTGAAGTAGGGATTTGACTTTTGACTAAAGGTTTTTCTATTTTTTAATAGCTTTTATTTCTTTGTTTAATTTATTGGCTTATTCAGCATTTCATTTGTTTTTATTATAATCCACAAGTTTCATAAATGAGGATTATTATAACTCGTCCTAGGCGCTAAGCAAATGCTAAACGATTTTTATGGTATTTTCTTAACAAAGAAACGAAAAGGTAAAGAGAACGACGAATATTTATAAACACTAAATATATATTTGCTAATATTAATGTCCTTATGTTCATATATGTTTAGATTTTTTGTGTTTTTAATTTCTACCCAAAAAAAAAAAAAAGTGATTGAACCAAACATCAGAAATTTAGCTTAATGCAGCACCACATATACTATTTTTTTATTCTTCCAAATTATATATGCAAACGATTTAGAGTTTGACTGAACAAACCATCATAACTTAGTTTTAAAAACAAATCCGAACATATATAAGCAAACGCTTATTGTTTGTTTCTTTGTCGGCATGCTCATGGAGTGAACTGATCTCCTTGCTCTTCCCCGAACATCTCAGACTGCTGGTTCATCATGTTCTTGGAATTATATGGATACTTGAAATTGGACTCCTTGTCATTGTAACCACCGGTGGGTTTGTATTTGTAATGATGCTTCTGGTAGAAACGGCCGTGGTTTCTATCATCGTCAAGGTCAAAGTAGTAATTACCATTGGCCATGAACCTCGTATCGCTCATCCCTTGTCTCTCGACGTTGTTGCTATAACCCTTGTACGCCTCCTTCTCTCTCTTCTCTGTCCCGTAACCATTGGAGTTTTCGTTGTAGCTCGTGTCCTTGTTGTTTTCGTCGTAACTCTCGGTCGTCTGAGGATAGCTCTCCTCGTAGTTCTTGTAAGATTCTTGGGTCTGGGTTAGGCTTGGGGTGGAGAAAGAGTCGTCGTAGTTAACGTTCTCATCGTACTTTTCGTTATTCAACTCTTCGTTGTTGTTGTAGGTTGTCTCGTGACCGTACAAGCCGTACCCATTTCCGGACTCGGGGATAAAGGTAGGGTTCTGATCGTCTTGCTCGCTCTTCTCGTTGGTTTGGATAGGGACAAGACTGCTAGGGTTTTGGTCTTTGGGGTTTTCTCTATGGAACTTTCCAAAGGAGTAGCTGTCTCTAGCATTGATTTGGGTGGAGAAAAGAAGAAGTGCTAAGCAGAAGAAGAAGAAGAAGAAGAGACCTGATGTAGTGGAAAAAGGCATGATGATATGAGCGTTGTGAGATTATGAGAGAAAGTGGGAGTGTTTATATATATAGGAGAAGGTATTTCTTTTTTATTGATTTAAATCTCTTTTTATATAGAGTTAAATGGTTAGGTGGAAATAAGGAGTGAATTGGTGATAATGGTTGATGTCGGGTCCATCGGGATGAGATGAATTCCAAAGAGGTAGCTCGACTTTTTTGGCCTATGAGTTATTTTATTAGAATATGGTAACTAAGGGAACCATTCACTGGAAGAAATATTAAGACCTAATGTTGTGAAACGAAATTATGTATTTTGTTTTGGTAGTGTTGTTAAAAACACTTATGAACAATAATTTTAACGCTATAAAAATTTGTAGTATATATTAGTGTTTATACTAATAGGAAAATGCAAACGATTTATTTAGCGGACAACATACAAAACCTACATCAGAAACAAACAAAAAAAAAAAAAAAAAAACCTGCGAAATTAATACGAAAATAAAAGAAATACTTAAACAACATATTATGAGAAGTTACGATCTGTCGATCGAGTAGAATGATTAGAGATCATGTAAAAAAATAAACTAGTATGACACGAGAAGTTACGATAATTTTAGAATGTGATGATTAGGAGAATCACCATATCTAAAATCCCCGATGTAAAATATGTATTTTGTTTTGGTAGTGTTGTTAAAAACACTTATGAACAATAATTTTAACGCTATAAAAATTTGTAGTATATATTAGTGTTTATACTAATAGGAAAATGCAAACGATTTATTTAGCGGACAACATACAAAACCTACATCAGAAACAAACAAAAAAAAAAAAAAAAAAACCTGCGAAATTAATACGAAAATAAAAGAAATACTTAAACAACATATTATGAGAAGTTACGATCTGTCGATCGAGTAGAATGATTAGAGATCATGTAAAAAAATAAACTAGTATGACACGAGAAGTTACGATAATTTTAGAATGTGATGATTAGGAGAATCACCATATCTAAAATCCCCGATGTAAAATATGTATTTTGTTTTGGTAGTGTTGTTGAAAACAATTTTGTATTAATCAGTCTATGCGGATGATGTAACCATGGGGGATTTTAGTGAGCCAAAGTACGTTCTCTCACTTTAGCTGAGTTTTACTGTTTGTGTTCTTTTTTTTTGGTGGGAGACAAAGAGATTTTGGGGGTAGCCATTATAGGGACACCGATACGATACTTTTTCCGAGCCTAAGCCAATGCCTCTATGTTTTTTTTCTCCTCTTTTTCAACTTTTCTTTATATATATATATATATATATATATATAAACAACCCTAATCACTTAATATAATCCAGTATTGATATACCAAGTAATTTGCATCTACTACACGTAATTTTTTTTTTTTTTAAATAATTATATATATACATGAGTTTTGGGAACAACTAGCATTTCGTTATCTCCAACAAATAATTTGGCCATCCACAACCAAAATCATAAACCATCAAAATCCATGGTTACAAATTAATGAACCAGTCGCTAACTTAAATTAGAAAATATATGTCCTAAGCGGAAGATTTGTTTATCAATTTTTTTCTTTTCTTTTTATATACCAGATTTGAGAAACTAATGGTCTGGTTCTCACACCAAAATCGAGTGATTGTCCATTAATAAGCGAACATAGTTCGTTCGTAAAACTTTAATTATTACCTAAAACAAACAAATGCTTTAAATATTTCAAGCAACATTTGACTTGTGTGAGTATGGGAGAGAGTTGGTACTTCTCCTTTTCAGACAATATATTAAGATAGATCTCAACTGCCTTATGAAAAAAAGAAAACGAACAAACGCCTCCATAAATATTTTCAGGAAGAAAATAAAATAAATTAACTAATTAAAAAAAAATATGGGAAGAAACGAAGATTTAGTTATGATTTGACCCACAAAACAATAAAAGCAAAGGTTGATTATCCACATTTGTCAAAGTAGTGGGAGTGATATTTTAAAGCATGACTTGCGGTTGGAACTAACTAACGAAGATCGGTGGGTTTAAGAGATAGTGAATGATAGAGAAGCGACCCGAAAGCGCACTAATCCTCGCAACAAACAAGAATTGATACATCCATCAATTTTGTTTGTTTTGACAATACAAACTCCGTATATCAATGATTAGGTGGGGAAAAAACTCACCTCAAAACCAAGTGTCGTTAGGAGATCATCACTGCCATTGTTACAACGAGGAATCAAAGAAATTATAAAATCAAAAACAAATCCTTAAGATAAGAGAACTCATCTAATTCTGTAGATAAACTGACCAATATCATGAGTGATCTTCCAACATTTTCAACAAGTTGGAACAATTTGATTATTTAAACATAATCGAAATATAACCTTTGAAAAGGAAATAAAGAATTATAACCTTTGTCCAAAATACACTCAAACCTTTTAATCCAAGAAATGGTGTAATTTTGGACATTTAAGATCCAACTGCATGGCAAGAGCTGTCTATTTGGCAATGCAAGCCAACTTTGGAGCTCTCTTTGCGTCTCATCCGTGACACCCATCAATTTAGCAACAACGCATTACATTATACATTTGATTATAATTGGTTTAATTTTCTCGAATAATGTGTGGATCTCTTATCCAATTATAGTACAACCTAAAATTTTTTGAACCGGATCGAATCGAACTGATAAAAATGGGTTTTACAAAAACCTAAAAATTTCCGAACCAAGTCAAACCAAACTAAAACTAGATACACTGTATTTTTGTTTATCGGATATCCCCGAAGGGACGAATACACATGCATAGGAGCTCCCAACGAATACAGTAGAAAGTGATCATATATTTGCGCAATATTTTCTTTAAACACTTTCACAAGTTTTGGTATATATATAGTTGATAAAGAATAAATAATTTTCGTTAGGACTAGTCCACAACATACTAAGATCACCTTCATTGCACATGAGTGTTTTTAGTGTAAAAAATATTAAAAATTTAGAAAATATGAGAGAACCGTGTCTCTGTAAAAACACGGAAGACATTCGTAAAATTTTAATGTGGAAGGTGGAAAACTAATACTTAACTATTGGTGAATCTTAAATTAAAATATTATTAAATTTAATATTAATTAAATCGGAAAACACCCATAATTGAATGACCGATGAGGTTGCTCTAACCCGATCAATCTAACACACTACTAATTCTAAGTCCTTTATTGTTGTTTAGCAGTTGGCATCACCGAACCTTTGGATGTCGATTGACGAACCCGAAGACGCTACTTAACCAAATGGGATTAATACCCTCAAAAACAAACCGGATCACATCAAACCAAACTAAACCAAGCCAAACCAAACATATTAGCGGTTCAACGGCAAATGAGAATTGAGTTTTCGTATATTCCCATTATTCTTCTTCGATACAAAAAAAAAACACAGATGTTGCTTACAATCAGTTTATACAGAGATTCACAGAGAAAGATCCATCAGTTTAGTCAGGAATAGGATCCCATAACAAGAGAGTAAACAGAAGCAGATTCGGAGCTACAAGAGTTATCAAAGGATTCACTTCACTCACCAATTTCCTCCTCCTCAGCCTCTTCCTCGCGTACTCTCTCCTCTCCTCTCTCCCCCCATTTTCCTTCCTCCACTCCGGCGGCCATAATCGCCGGCGGCGGCTGATAATACGGGCAATTCGACCGCCACGATGTTTCAGGAACCCCGAATCTCGATGCCCTTTTGAGGAACTGTGAAACCCACCATTGACGGAGACGCGTCCGCGAAGTGTGACAGAGGATCGGAGGGTAATCCCACGAGAGGTAACACGGGATTAGGGTTCCGATGAAGAATTGGGAGTGGGGAGATGGTTCCGTGGTTGGGTTTGTGAGGATGTGAGTCACCGCCTGTAGTCTCTGTTCCCACGTCGTCTCCTCCATTGTTATCTCCTTCGAGTTTAAGCTTCTTCTTTTTTTGTTCGGTTGGATTAGGATCGATAGGCTCAGAGAGCGCGATGTTGTTGTTGTCGGTCTCTTCCGGTTTAAATCGGAACTTCGAATTGAACCATAAATAACCGGAAAATTAGATAAACAAATGTCAAAAACCCAGTTTCGATGTTTGGTCTTTGATTACAAGTTACAACAGTTTGTTTTTTTCTTATTACAATTGCTATGTATGTACTCAAGGTTGCTACCTGCTAACGCAAGTGAACCTTATGATTCGTTGGTCTTGATACTCAAATTCATCATAGTATTATAATATTGGACCCAAAGCCCTTTCTCTCTCCTTTAGACTTTAATCATTCATAATCATCTACATGCATGCACACACACATACATATAGCTTTAGGGAAATAAACATTAACGAAATCAGTTAAATATCAGTAGTAGCCAATAAAGAACCGGAAACGTTAATCAAAGCAAATACTTTTTTTTTTGTAACTTCAACCTAATAAAAACCATTCTTGCAATGAAGCGGCCAAGTTTACAAAAGTCATCAACTTGTGACATCCGAAAAGTTAGCAAGTCATCATCATAAATAAATCAACAAACTTAAGCCACAAGCAAAACAAAACGCACATAAATTAAAAGAACCCTAGAGAGCAATGTCTAGCAACATGTCTCTCATGGTATACATGTCTCTTCCCTGCGAGTGAAGATGATTGCTTTGAACAGCAGAACCACCTTTCATCATGGGGTTCCCATTTAACCCTTCAACACACGGGACAGCCGCCGCAGATGCAACCCCCGTGGTCTCATCGGTTAACGGGAAACCAAACAGCCTGCACCTGCCAGAACCTCCGTGATGATCTTCCAGGTGCCCGTTAGGACCGCTCGAGTTGGTCATCAAGACGGAAGAGGGAGATGATGAAACGTGGGCTGAAGAAGGCGGGAGGATACGGGTACTGAAGTTCTGGAACGGACCACACCAAATGTTCCTCTGGCTCAACCCATGTTGCCGTTGATCGGTCATTGAGTAGGCGGGAACTGTTTCTTGACCTTGCAAGACCTTATGGAACCCATAAGAGTCACCAAACTCCGTTCCTTTGAACCGGCCTCTCCTGGCACCGGCACCACCATCCGAAGAAGTGTTGATAAAACCCGGAAAAATTTCTTGACCTTGCAAGACCCTCTGGAATCTTAGAGATTCCTCAAAGTCCGTGGCGCGAAACCAACTGAAACGTTAAAGAAGATGCGAGGGAAGATTATATAAGCGGTTAAAACAAGAAGAGGATGTGTGTATTACCAGAGACAGGAATGTCAGGCTTTCCTGAGGAAAAGCCAATCCTGCTTCTCTTGGGACCAGTTGTTATGAAGCTGCCTGAGTTGGAGATTGAACCAGATGGTTCGATCTCCCATGGTGAGACGCGCTGTTGATGCCCATTTGCCTCAATGTCGTCAAACCTTACCTGAATATCACGTCAAAACACAGTTTCAGTGCGAGCTCCGAGCTTATGAATATATATAAAAATAAGCAACAATCTTATAGGTGACCTCTGAAACCAAATTAGTGACTTCTTAAAAATGATCATAATTTCATAGCTTACCAAAAGGCATCTCCATTTTGAACCAGGCCACCTGATAGGATCCAAGTCGCTGATTCCAGTTATAATCCCAGGGGATCTGAAGAAACAGACGAAACAATTTAGAAAGACAGGCATATAAAACTCAGGTGTTGCAAGGTTCTTTAAATCTTGAGCTCGTCACCTTCTCTCAGAGGCATCTTCAGACTCAACCCTCGCTTTGAATCTCATACCGATACAAAATGGATAGTCAACAATCTTCAAGAACTTCGGTGCAGGGACTATGAAATTTGACCAGCTTGCCCTGTAAAGGTTTTACCAAATGTGACAATTGCATTTCCAGTAAACTTCACGATGGCATTAATTGGTTTAGCAAACAACATATATTACTGAGACTTGGATTCAAATAACTTCCGGGAAACAATTAACAGGAACTATACACAACTAAGGCCTCAGGAGAATCTGATTGTGATCCCGAAATGTAATTTGAACTGATGAAAACGAAAAGAAAATAGTGTTGTGGTTGGAGCTTACTTGGGATTGTAGTAAATGCTGAAAACGCTATGAGTCGATATGGCATGAGCTACTTCAGCGAAATTGTTGTGGTTCATATTCTGATTATACTGAGTCGAGAAAGCAGAAGCACCTTCGATTTGAGCAGCTCTTCTAACTCCCAATCGCAGTTTGCCATCATCACCTCTATATCAGAGAAATCCATATCACAAATCCTCTAACAGGAAATCAAAAGAGGTTTAACAGGGAGAAAAGAACAGTCAAATTTTGCTTACTACCTGAGGAAAAGCACAGCATCTCCAGAGACAAGCTTCTTCTTGTTCACAAACGCACTCCACCCGGTAGTGAGCAAATGCCTCATAGGTTGCCCTAAACGACATTCATACCATTCAAATTTTTCATCTACCGTCTTCTCAAGGCAAGCAATAGCAACATAAGGAAACAAATATACCTCGATAAATGTGGCGAAATCGCCACTCCAGGCCATGAAGATCCCTGGCAAGAAGCTCCTGAGAAGGCCGGGGCTGGCTATAGTCCTACATAACAGTATGGATATGCAGTTAAATCTCTCACTGTGAGCTTATAGCAGAACAAATAAAGCCTGGAAACTGTCTCAGACAAATAATGTGCAATGTACAGAGATGATACTACAGAATCTACAGAGAGTGTGTGTAAGTACCAGAGGAGGGAAGCAATCCTCGGCTGCACGGCGAGGAACAGAGAAGCCTCCATGGGTGCTTGTATCAGAAGCAGTGAGGGTTTTGCAGAACATGTGAGGAGTATTTGACCTCTTAAGCACTTCGTAATCTTCCTCTCCACCATCAACGTCTATAATTCCCTCACGCACCTTCCTCTCAATGTCCTGTAATAAAATCAAAACTCATATCTCTGAGCTCGATTACTTTTCTACTCTTGTTCCAAGCTTCGAGCTTTAGAGAAAACACTCACCTCGGACTCAGGAAGAAGAGAGACTTGAGCATAAACTTCATCTGTAGCTGTCTCTGCCTACGAAAATCAAACCAAATCTGTTTATTATCTTCAGAACAAATCCGTAAAACAGCAAAACCAAAAGCTCAGACAGATTTAACGGATTTCAAATGTTCTTACTCAAATGCTACGAGAGGGAATGCAAATGGAGCAAAAGGGAAAATTTCCCAAAATAACCAAAAACATTCACCGGAATCAAATGCCCCGAGTACGTAAATCTTCAGAACAAATTCATAAGCATTGAAACTAAAATTGCAGACATTCTTTGGGAGATTGCAAATGGTCGTAATCGACTGTCATCAAATGCCTAAAAAAGGAAACTTTCCCCCAAAAAAAGAAACGAAAAAGCGTTCTCCGAGATTTTCTCAGAACAGAAGAGAACGGAATTTCCAGTGAAAAAAAAATAAACATAAATTCTTCCTCTGTCTCAATACAATTCAATAAACCAGAGGCACAAATCTCCATACTCGTATCGAAAACCCCAACTCAGATTCACCAAATAAACAAACAAAGAAAAATCGAGAGAATTTTTCTTTCCCCCAAGAAAAAATCCGAACACTGAAAAGCTTTGAGAGAAAAACATAAATAATTAAAAAGAAGAAGATAGTTTAGAAAAAAAAAAAAGATAGATAAGAGAGATTTATAAAGACATACGTGAAGCTTGACATCGAGAATACGACAGAACACGTGAGGAGGTAACCCGTAAATCGCGGCGGAGAAATCGGGGGCTTGTTCCAAATGTCCCTGAGGGAAATACAACACAAGGCTTCCTCTTTTCGGGAGAGAGATGAGGGGTCCAGCACAAGCGTGCCACAGCTCCAGACAGACCCCAGAGGAGCTTGAAGACGACGATGACCCACTCACCGCAAACGCAGACGCGGACGCCGAAGCTGAGGAGGACGAAGAAGGAGAGAGCGACCCAGAAGCCGAAGACGGCGTTTCGTCCTCCTCCGCCTCCATCACGTTCAGATCGATTAAACCACCCATGAGACAGAGAGAGATTAAAAAAAGATAAGAGTTTTATGAAAAAGGTTAAAAAAAAAAGAGAAAAATATTCAGAGGAGTTTCTTCATGACTTGGAAACTTTACCCTCTCAGAAAAGAGAAGAGAGAGCACAGTGATGAGTGAGTGAGTCTTAAAGCCGTGGAAAAAGGGTTTTCCATAAATTGAAAAAAAAAACCAAGATTTTAATTTCATTATTGTGAGAGAAAATAAAAAAGTTTTGATTTTTACAATTTTTATTTTACATTATTATGTTAAGAAGAGGAGAGAGAGGATCAGAACAGAACAGTACTGAGTGCTCTGCACAGTGCCCTCTGCTACGTCTGGTGACTGATGTGTTGTGTGGCTTTTAGACCTTTTGTGCGTGGAGAGAGACCTTAGATGGATTAGATTTTTGATAGATTGATTTCTTTTTCCTTTTTTTTTGTTTTTTTTAATTGATTTATACACCAGTTTCTTGCAATGATGATAATATTGTGGATTTTACAAATATACCTTTCTTTATACGCGGAGTGATTTTTGTTACAAGTGTTTTATACAACAAGATCTGCAAGAATAATGGTTTAACTTTTGTCTTTTAAATTTTTAATGGCGACAAAAACAAAACAAAAAACTTATGTCTCTTAATGAAAAAAAAAACGAAAATCTTTTATTTCTTCTTTGTCGTCTCTTTGAATTATTTTTATTTCTTCTGGTGGGGAGGGATGTTAAAAGAAATAAAAGAATGATTCAATAGTGGTGGTGGCATACTTTTAGGGATTGATGCACCTAAGTGATTAGTTTAAATTATTTTACCCATTATTAATTTATTATAGGGTAGTTCATGTGTTTTTGTGTTTATGGTGTAGCTTTGGATTACCGTTATACAGACTCTCTAATTTTTTTTTATGTTTCCCTCCTGTTTTTATAATTGGTAATATATTTGAAAAGGGGTGTATGTTTTCTTTTGGATGAATATTTACGACTCTATGAGGGATATAATCACGTGTTTTATGTTGTGATTCAAATTTGAAACTATTAGATGGTTTTCTAATAGGTCGGAAAATTTCATAATAAATATATCTGAATTTATTAATTTATAATTAGCATTTGTTAGATATCCATCTATTTAAAATCATAAATGACAAATTAATAGAAGCAAGTTTACGGTTTAAAGTTTACCAAATTTTTAATATTTAACTTTACGTCGGATTTTTTTTTAACTAAATTTTTCAACTTTACATCAGATTTGAGGTTTGATTTTTTAAAAATGTAAATTATAATAGATTGGTGTAAGCAAATTTGTGGAAAATATTTACCGTAATCCTATTTGTTTTTTTTTTGGAACCTTACCGTAATCCTATTTGTTATGATTAAAGATGTATCTTTAGAACCCTTTAACAACAACAAAAAAAGATGTATCTTTAGCAACAAAAAAAATGGTTAAAGATGTCATCGTGAACATGGATCGCTCTATCGATCATGGATCTTCTATATAACATGCATACGAGAGTTTTGACGGAATTTACATTGATAACTGTCATTAGATTATCAACAATGCGTTTTATAAAAAAAATCTTAGCGTACATAACGGCAATATGGAAGTTGGGATGCAAGTGTTGCGTCCAATCATACGCTGACAGAAGGCGTACTTCGGTACTTGACATGTTTAATCATATATGTCAATCAATTGTTACAAGTTTTTTTGCTCTCATACAAAAGTTATGTTTAAACCAACGTATTCGGTTTTTTTGAAGGAGAAAAAACTGCAATAAGGTATGGCGCGTCTAATTCTTTAATGGTTTAGAGCGAAGAGTTCATACAAATAAAGAACAAGTTAAAAAAAAAATATTGAGCAAGAAACTTTCAAACACTTGCAAACGTATAACAAAAACGTATGAGAGCATCACCGAGATAATAAAAACTCATTTATCATAAACGGCATCCGAAACCACAACCAACAGGAAAGCCAACGAAAGAGACAACGACAAGGACGGCGACGAAGTTGATGGCGTGGAAGAGGATGAGGAGATGACTTTGTTTTCTTTTGATTTGTCATTTTCTTATTATTAATTAATAACTTTATACAATTATATTTTCTTACCTTTTATTTTTAACAGTTGAACAAAAAAAAATGAACTCCAAATTTTGCAATGTAATTCAATTCCGTTATAAAATCATTATACGTGGTGATCAAATAGATTCATGAGATAAATTTCCAATATATATGTAAAAAAAAAATCAAGCCAAAACTCCGTTAAAAAAAAAAAAAAAAAACTGAGAGTTTGTTCATGAACCTAATTATAAACGGCGACATAAATTGGTCGATACACACAAGTCATTCGAATTTTCTAAATAAACCTACCTAATTCGATTGCAAAAACAGGGGATTTACTACGTATCTACAAAGTAGGGTCCCATAAATGGTAGGACATAATGAGGGAAACAAATGGTAGGGATTATATGTGTTTTTGGTAAGATGAGGTTTCGAAAATTCTTATAATTATGTCGACCCAGATAAGGAACTAGCCTAATCATACCACATTTTGAATTATATTAGATCTTAATACACATGCAAAGTTGCAAACAAACAAAAATATTGTTTGCCTACAAACTCGAGATGGGTAAAAACATAGGAAATCAGTGAACAATATAAAATCTTGACACAGGGTGGTTTAATTAGGCATGATCCTAGAGCATGTATTACATTATTAATTCATTTTCATGGATGTATTAAGAAAAAATGTATATGCAATGTATCTGGATGTATTAAACTCAAAACATATCCAGATACATCCAGTTACATTGCAGATACATTTTGTCTAAATGACATTTATTATGAAACGGAGAAAGTATTTTGCTGTTCTGCATCAATTAAACACACAATTCACCTTAAATGTAACTTTCATGGGCTAAAAGTTGAATCAAACTTTTTTACAAATATTTGTCCAACATAAGAACCTAAGTTTTAGATTAAGAAGATTATGCTAATATATGGATTAAGAAACTCTCCATCAATCCATCATCTCAAAAGATTCAAGAGATGATCTTTATAAAGAGGATAAGAACATGGAATTTTTATCTTAGAAAAACAATTTAGATAAATGAAACATAGGTTTATTCATATAGAGATAAACAAACATTATCAAAGGGGAAGATGAAACACAAACCACCAAACTTTACTTGCGAAATAGATTTGTTTATGTTATTTGGGGGAGGGGGAATACAATTGCCCACAGTGTAGCAAAGAATAGGGACAACTAAACCTGTTAAAGTACAAGTAAAAATACAAACATGTAGGGGGTTAGAAATGTAATATAAACAAAAAATCTGTAAAAAGGACAAATAGATACAGAGAGGAAAAAGAAATGGAGAAGAGGGTCTTAAATTGGGAGTGTCATAAATTACAAAGAACCCGAGGATCAGGGGGGACTTTTTTTTCCTTCTTTCTTTCTTATTTTTTTTTATATGTTCATTCATTCATTCATTAATTTTTTTTTTTCTAAAAAAAATAAATTGTTTTTGGTGAACACGCGAGAGAACAGTCCACATCTATAATAGATACAGCGATAGGAGGAGGCTATAGAGGCCACACACAAAAGGGTTATAGATTGGGGCAGGACCCGGACAAAACGGGTTACAAATCCAAATAACCCAATTGGTTAATGCCCCGACATCTGTTTCCTATCTTCTTTTGGAAAGTCTTCGAACCTCACGCTCTTTCCTCGCGCGTCCTCTCCACTCTCCTCCTTTCTTTGATACAGCCTTTTTATTCACTTTTTTTTTTCTTTTTTTTTGCTCTCTCTCTCTCTCTGTCTGTAAAATTTGCAGGAAGAGAGACCAACCCCACCACATTCATTCAATGCTTCTTCGCTTTCGTTTTTATTTATTCGAGGGGGCCTTAAAGAAACACTTTCTTCTTCTCCCAATATTTATGTTTGGAGACTGTGATTGATAAACTGTCAACAAACCTATATATACTTTTTTCATTCTATTCATATTTTTCTTCTAACCAACGTTTATTATGTATGTAAAGAATCCACTTGCAAATTTTTTTTGTATATATGTCACACGAGAGATTGGTGTTGTACTGCAGTTAAACATGGACGGCGTAGTTATGCAAACAAAATTTAAAAGGAACGATACATTTCTATATATATATTTTTTTTATGTAGTTGAAATAAGTTGATTGATCGGACGTCTAGGCTAAAGAAAAAAAGAAGTTATTTTCGTTTTGACTACGTTTTATTGATTTAGTACTATGATCAAAATATCTTATGTTTTTTGACCGATTTTTACAGACATTTTAAAAAATAAAAAATTTAGAAGAAAAACAAATAATGGGTTTGAAAGATATGTGATTTTTTTATACTTTTACTTGATTTTACCGAGTATATACTATTAACAACATTAAACATAAAATGATAAAAATCAAAAATTAATAAGCTATTTTACAATTTATTTCGCACGTTTTAAATTTATAACTAGCTTAGACAAATATTTATTTCTTTAATAAATAGTATTTTTTTAATGTTTTAAATTTATTCAGTTTTAAGTTTAGATGTCCTAATGATTTTGCTAGTTTGTTATTTAGTTATTTTGATATTCGGTCGAGATATCAATCAAATCCAATAATTATGTCAACTAGAAAAGTAAGAGAAATATGGTTTACTGGTTTTTTTTTTGTTAATTGATGTTTTACCGAGTATATACTATTAACATTAAACAAAAAATGATAAAAATTAAAAACTAATAAGGTATTTTATAATTCATTCCGCACGTTTAAAATTTAAAACTAATTTAGACAAATATTTATTTATTTAATAAATAGTAACTTTTTAGTGTTTTAAAATTATTTAGTTTTAAGTTTTTCTGTTTTAGTGATTTTGCTAATTTATTATTTAACTATTATGTTATTTTGATATCGAGTTGAGATATCAGTCAAATCCAATAATTCTGTCAACTAGAAATGTATGGAAAAAATGGTGTTTACTGGTTTTATTTTGGTTAATTTTTGTTTGCTACTCATGAGAGTTGATAAGATTAAAAACTATCATTAGTGGATAACACCATGACTTGAAGTCGAACCGTAAGAAGATATTTATTAACTAGGTGAGACATAATTACAAATGACTTGACAACATAGAACTAAAACTGTCCTTAGGCTTTTACATCACTATCTTCAGACGTGTCCCTTTTTAAAAAATGTAAATGCTAAAACGCCACAAATAATAATATACAATGAGTTATGTTATGTACGCGTGGATGCACGCGCTGCAAGAGAAAGTAAGGGTGATGGTTTTTCTTTTTTCTAAGAGAGTAAATGATTTTTTCTTAAGAAGAAACTTTTACTTTTTTTTTTGACTGATTACTATTTTGGGCCTTTAAACTCAGCTTTAATCAGTTGTGTCAGTGCCACCCACCGCACTAAGATTGATTCATAATTAGATGGTGCGTTTTCAATATTTATTTTATTTTATTTGTTTCATTAAAACCAAACTTGCTTTTTGTTTGTAATGGACTTTTCTTCTTATGACAAAATTTTAAATTGTCTTTCAGAGACGTTTTAGTACATCTAATTTATAAGATAAAATCCGATTTAAAACATTTTCTATTAGATACTGTTATAAGGATTTTATAAACATCCTTGGGCCTTAGCTTGTGTTATAAAACTGTCCGTTGCATATATATATATTTTTCGAAATAATTAAATGAATACATGAGTTCAAATTAAAATAAATAATGAAACTATCAATTGAGTTTAATTGAAAACCATTTACCAAAAAAATTAAGTTTCAAAATTAACATAAATCCAATATATCCCTTAAATAATTATTAATTTCTTACTCCAAACGTTAACTTTTTGAACAAGTCAAAAACACATTTTTTTGGTATATATTTTTTTTTGTAATACGGAAGTCCCCCGTTTTTTTGGGTTTAAATGTCAAGATAAAATTAAGAAGTCTCGATCTTACTTACAAAAAAGTAAACAGCCTAGTAAATACGTTTAAAAAACTAGTTATGAATAAATCGACTACACAAATCAAAGAAAACGTTGGCGTATTGAATTCCTGTCATTAGTGCGACCATAAGCAGATATACCAAACAAAATATATTATCGAATTATTTGTTTTTTTTTGTTTCAGATGTATTTTTGAAACTAGACGTACATGCTGTTAAATCGTAGATATTAAAACGAATTGAAACGAATTATATCCGTTCTGCCATAGGCTGGAAGTTTTATGGAGCCCGATTGGCCAACGAAAAGAAAATACATTTTCTGAATTTTGTAAAAAGAATACGATTTCGGAATTTATGGACCTTTTGACTGTCGATACTTACAAAATGACTTTAATGGTACTGAGAATGGGAAATAACGTACATAAAAACACCACATTGGCTAACTCATCAGTAATAACTCAAATCGGTTATTTGTAAAAAATAAGAGTTAATGGGTTTAAAAAGAGATCTTTATTGAAAATTGGCCGGAACTCGAGAGGTACACGATAAGTTTAGATCGTCGGAATAAGAACACCGACCTAAACTTGAAAGAAGAAAAAACAAAAGCGATAAACGATAAGTTGCTGTATTTGCCCTAGGTCTCCTTCTCTCGTTTTATGAATGGTTTCAACGTTGGAAAACCATCTATATTTATAGTGTCTTCATGTGGGTCTTCAAAGCTTGCTTTTTTCCCTTTTTGAAAAGGAAAATTTCATGAGAAATGACTAACTTAGTGTTTTCTCCGGATTAATATAGATAAATGGAAAATTTCTATTTTTGATAACCGACCTAAAATTACGATTGCAATCTTTAGGGTTGGAAATGGGCATATCTTAATTATCATCGGGCTTTTTAAAAGGGATATGAATCCCGGCTCTAACACTTTATTCTTATTCTAAATTTTTTTCATTTAAATACAAAATAAACTCCATGTTTTAATTTGATTTTAATATATTAAAATATACTACAAAAATTAATCAGGTATTTCGTTCTCGATCGACATTTATTATTATTAATCCATGAACTGAGTTGCGATCTATACGGTTAAATATTCTAGATCTGAACACCCTTAAAATAATTAACAAATTAGACTGATATACTAATTTTGAAAATTTGAAAATAATCACATTTTCTCGTTGTTTAAAGTGTTTAGGATAATCAAAGAGATTAACTCGTATAATATAGATTTATAAATGAAGAAACTTAATCATTGGCCAAAATTCAAAGAAAGAATTCATCACCACTAGAAATCTTTCACTATACCTCATATTTTTTGTTGTTGTTGTTAGTGTTTTTAAACAGTTTCACCTGAATAATCATATTCAAAGTAAATGTATGTGTGTGTAGAGCCCTACAGTATAGATAGTTCATAAGTTTTTTTTAAAATGTAAATTTTATTAGCCAATAGAAAAAATATTTACAAAATCTTAATGTTTTTAAAAATATAGATCAATGAATGAGAACACAGAAACACTTTTTAAAATTCTCAACCACCAAAAAGAGAGCAAAGTTGTTTTCAACAAGTGAGCATGTTTGGTTCTTGACCATCCTTATGGGGAATTGGGGATAAAACGAGAGAATACCACTTCAGATCTCCTTTTCAATTGAAGTGGCTAGGAAACGAGAAGAGCGACAAGACTGGTGGTGACGTCTTCCATTACATTCTCTCCATACTCCATGTATGGTCGTTTGAAAAATCATCCTCGCTAGTATAAAATCCATTTTATTCCATTTATTCTTGATCAACGAATGAAGCATAATGTCCCAATCGTGGATGGTATTGGTTCCATAGAGTCGAGTACATAAATCGGTTCAAATCGTATAAGAATATAAACACGTAGAAAAAGATGTTCTCTCGATTGCCTGCTGCGATTTTCCACAGAGAAAACTAGACTAAATCATTTCCTGATGTATTTTGTGCGAAGTACACCCATCGTAAATTTGTTTATAAAAGATTCTTATATAGGTGTAGGCAAAGATTTAAATTTCTATCAATTACGAAACCTTGATTATTGAGTATTGACTCTCTTGACCATAATAAGAATACTCGATTTTCCATAGATTTTTAAAATTTAATTTGGATTTGGATTTAAGATTTATATGCCTACGATTTGTAGTCTTAATAATATTCGTTTTTTCTCGTCCAAAAAAAAAAGTTACTTAGTTTTTATAGCATCCAACTCCAAAATGTTTATTTACTTTAGGGAGTTTCTCTATCAAGACAATAAAGTTAGACACCCGAATGATGGCAGATGGTTGATGACAAAACATGATTAAAGAAAAACTCGTGGCAAACAATCATACTGTGTTTAAACTTTTGGCAGATGAGCATATATGAATTTCTATTTTGTTGTGTTAATGATGCAACCGGGGATTTTTGCAGATTTGTGTTAGATGCTATGATGTAATCTTGGATATCTGAGCGTCGGTTAGTGTCAAGTGACTTGTGTTGTGGCCCAGACAGAGCTAGTGGAATTCATTTATCTTTTTTTTTTTATTATTATTATTCTCATACTCGAAAACTAAATCGGACATGCAATCGTGAGGGTTACAATACTTGCATGTATCAACTTTATGTAGTCAATAACTAGGTTGCATGAAAACGGAAGTTGATATACATAATCGAAATATTTTGAAACGTGGAAATACATTTTTAAAAAATATAGGAATCATATATATATATACGAAAATATTAAACATTTAAATTATATTAAAAGTATAATATTTCAATCAACACAAATATAAAATTCAGTACATAATTATTAAATGGTTTAGCCAAAGATAAAAATCATAATGTTTAAAGTCAAAAATTTAAAAGATTTTATTCATTATCAATTTCATTAAACTCATCAACCAAAACTATCTTCAATTTTAGTTCATCGACATAAAGATCTTCAAAATCAATAATACCAAGATTAATCTAATCTAATGACTCAAAATAATTATTAATTTACTCTAATAAATTAAATTAATTACTAACTTACTATAAAGAATAAAACTGAACACTTAATCTCATTTTTATAATTGTTTATTTATTATCAAAAAATAAAAGTAAGTTTTCGTCTCTCGATTCTAAATTAAAATTTTTTAAGAAATATAGTTTTCCGTATTTGCAACGAGTTTTTGAAAATTTCTGTTTTCAAAACAAAAAACACACCTCAGCCAAAGTTTTCATGCAAGTTAAGTCAATAATATAGACCAATTTTTTTACATCGATTGATTTTAAACACTTTCAAAACCAAATGGTAAAGAAATTATAAGTAACTTTTAGTTATCAAAAGGAAAAAAGTATTTTTTTCTATCTTAAATTCTATTATTTTGGTCAAAAACAAAGACTAAACCTATAATATTAGTAAGTTCTAAATTCTATCATTAAGCGGATCTTATCGAACTACCTCGTATCCAACTCAACGTAAACATCATAATGTCGGCCTCTATTGTGTTTGTAATACAAACTTACAATCCAATAAAAAATAGTTCTTTCCAACTTTATTGTTTTTTTTTTTTCTTTTCTTTTCTTTAAATTTGAGTGTGATAATATCTCAGAGTGGGATCTACCGATCTTATTTTTGTAGTGGATTTCATGCTTAGTCTTTTTGATGATTTGATGGGCTGTATGGTAAACGGACTCTGAAGTTTTGGGCCTGTGATTTCATTTTTCAGTAACAAACTTCTTCTTATTCACAAGTTCTATGCTAAAACGGTGGTGATTATGTATTCAAATTACACTAAATCAAAGTTTTTACATCGGATTCAATCTGTAACGTTTCCATTGCATCGAAAGAGGTGATAAAACGAAGAAGGAAAAAATCATTTATGCTATGTCGAGCAGCAACCCGATTTCTTGACGGCTGAAACATCATCTCTGCTTCCAACACTAATCATTTGTCCTCTAGGCAAAGCAGTGGTTGGATCATCTCCAGTTTCAAGAGCCTTCTTGCTAACGACTCTGTAAATCTGTGTGAGAACCTCTGTGAAAGCGTTTTCTACGTTTAAAGCTTCGAGTGCCGAAGTCTCCATGAAGAAAGTGTTCTCTCTCTCTGCAAAAGCTTTCACTTCTTCCGTTGAGATGGCTCGAAGGTGACACAGATCAGCTTTGTTACCCACGAGCATAATCACAGTGTTTGCGTCCGTGTGGTCCCTTAGCTCCTTAAGCCATCTCTCAACGTTCTCGAATGTCACGTGTCGTGTCACGTCGTAGACCAATAACGCACCAACGGCTCCTCGATAATAAGCGCTTGTGATGGCTCGATACCTGATTGAAAATGCTCACTAAGATAAATGCAACACATACTCAAGCAAAAAAGTGGCGAGAAATTGTTATTAATTAGGTGTGGACAATCCGGTTTTGGTTTGGCTTTTTCGAGTTCTGGTTTAAAACTAAAACCAAATGCAAATGCCATTTTGTTGCTCGGTTTGATGGTAATTTCGGTTTGGAAGTTTAGTTTGGTTTTTGAAAAACGACAAAAAAAAATCCGGTTTTGGTTTGGCTCAAATATTTTAATAAATCCCAATTTACTCGGTTCAGTTACATGGTATCGGTTTTAGATAATACTCCCTCTGTTTTTATTTAATTGTCATTTGGAGAAAATGTATCTGGATGTATTAAACTCAAAACACATCCAGATACATCCAATTATAATGCAGATACGTTTTTCAGAACAACAATTAAATGAAAACAGAGGGAGTAATAATCATCAATCTGACTAGCTATCAAATAATTTCGGTTTTATTTAGATTTAATTAAGCATTTGGATTTATATATGAGGTTTGGTTTATATGTCCACTTTTAATTGATTACCTTTCTTGGCCAGCAGTATCCCATATTTGAGCTTTGACAATCTTGTCGTCGACTTTGCTACTTCGTGTGGCGAATTCGACGCCAATGGTCGAGCGTGAGTCGTGGCTGAAATCGTTTTTGGTGAAACGGGAGAGCAGATTTGATTTTCCGACACCGGAATCTCCTGTTAAGACAACCTTGAAGAGGTAATCGTAATCGTCGTCAGCTTTATATGTTCCCATGTCTGGTCGATTCCTTTTTTGTCTTTATGACGATTTTCTCAGACGATTTTATCCAACATTTATTATTTGGCTGTTCCAAGAACTTTGGAGGACAAGGAAGAATCTGTTCCCTTCATATGGTTTTTTTTAACAAAAAAAAATCTTTTATTGTTTTCTAAATTGGAGAAGAGACCAATGTTTACGAATGTTGAATTTGAGAAGAGACGGGGAGGATTCTCCTCTGTTTTACTGGTCAAATTGATTTTGGGATAGTCTAAATATATATATATCTCAAGATTGATTTCGCGCGAAGAGTAATAAAATATTTTATGTGATGATCTTTGCTTAGGTTTTTTTAGTTTAAGTTTTCTCTAAATTACATATGGACAACATATATGCTAACGAGAATCAAAATTTTGACTAAACCGAAAGAAACCAGTACTACTGAAAGTATTTACTAATTACTATTTGCCCTTTATATTTACTTATTGATCTCGCTTGGTTCTTTGCATTGATTTTACATAAAATATCACTTTGATTTTGTCACTTACAAAAAGTGGCACTAATTTTAGTTACTGTTGTGTTGGTACTGTTATACCAAAAACATCTAAGTTTTATTTTACCTGAAAAATTTGACAAAACAAAAAAAAACATAAAATTTGATGTTGTAAACGGCCATGGAGTCCAAAGAAGGCAAAAACTCCAACCTGTCCGATGCTTTTTAATTTGGCCGGCCAAATTAAAATTCAACATATTTGATTGAAACAAAGAAAAACTCAACATAGTTTTATATAATGTTACATGACCTGATTTGAGTTTTGAGTTAACCCGATATAGTGAGATTCTAAACAGATTGTTCTTGACAGCGAATTTCACGTCTACATCAATAGTTTAAATGTTTTGTTGTACGAGTGTACCTAAGCTCGACGTCTCGTGGTACAAATTCCTATTAGTCTTGGAAGTGTGTTTATCCGTCTCTAATTATAATAGAGTTTCCTGAAAGTCTAAGTGCAAGGAATTTTCTAAAAAGACCTTAGTCGTTGGATGGACCTCCGGTCGCACCGTCGCAGGTAGGTTCATGGAGAATGCTTTCAGGGAGTTTCACTGTGAGAAGGCTCGAGATGAGAGCCTCCGAGCCAATAGTACATCCAGTGTTATGTTTTGTTAAACTGATTCATAAAAATGAGAAAATCATCTCCAACAATATCTTAAATGGTGTGACAACCACATCTCTTTTAAATATGTTAGGGGGTTTTAGTTTAACTATGAAAATCTTTAAGAATAAAAGTTTGACAATATCCAAAGCTCAAACTAACGACATTTTCTATGTAAGAAGTAAGTATTAATTATCTTTTAAAGTTATAATAACATATTACAAATTTTTGCAATCTAGTGATTATAACATATTAATTATCGCTGTAAAAAACATTAATTATCTTTTAATTACCAGCCATAATTTTTTTTTTTATCTTTTAATTATCTTTTAAAGTTATAATAATCTATTACTTTAAAAGCCTGACATTTTCTATTATAGTTACAAAATTCAAGATTGATTTTGAGGCCAACGAGGTGAAACCGTCGTACCACTAAGCTCTGATTGGTAACACTTATAATTGCGGAATGGTGGAAAAATATTAAGATGCAGAATCATTTAGTGAAAAATTACGGGATATACTTTTTTGCACGATTGGATAAATTTTGTAGAGTATTTAAAAATAATTATATATTTGAGATATTATTTGATATATCATAAAAGAATATCAAACCTACAAATTTTTAAAAATAATTTAAAATTATACTTCAAATTATTAAAAAGATAGATGACAATTTTTAAAATTTATTTAAAAGTGATTTTTATTGCAAGCAATTATTTTTCACTTAATTTTTAATACAATCATAATACATTATTATTAAAAAAATGCCTCAATTTAAATATTATTTAAAAAATTTAATTTTTCGTTATAATTATCGACGGCTTATTTTTCAATATATTCATAATACATCAAAATTTAATGATGTTAAAAATATAGTTATTTAAAAGATTATAATTATTTTTGTTTACATAATTAAATAATATGAAATTGTGATTTAATTCAACTATTACACAAATAATCTACTTCAAACAAATTTGTTTGATTAATGGATTTTTTGTTATTCTTTTAGAGCAAAAACGCAAGTCTGTATTTTTGTGTTTTTTTCTTTCAATTCCAAATATTGTTTTGATTGGCACAATACTTGTGGAATCACTTTTTTTAAATGTCAATCCGCCATTTTGGAGCTTACCAATCAAAGATAAAATATTTGAATTATTTGTATAGATTTAAAAATTAAAAATTCCAAAAGATTTAATAATTAAAGGAAAATTACTTAAAAAATAAAACACAAAACTGGATTAAGAAAATGTGTATGCATGGTTAGGGGTGGTTTCCTAGAAAATGAAAATAAAATAAATAACACAAACAAGAAACTTTAATTAGGGGGTTATTGAGAGATGAATTTTAAAGAACTTTTAAAATTTTGAGATTCCATCATTATTAGTTTATAGATTTTTAAAATCTTAATAAAATCCATTGTTATTGGTTTAAAGATTTTAAAATTCCCCAAAATCCTTGTTATTCAAAAAGTTTGGTTTTTAAAGATCATATAATTATAAAATCATATGTTATTGGGATACGGACAATTTAACTCATAAAACAATATTTAACAAGATTTTCAAAATAATACATATATGGGTTATATTCTCAAAGTCATTATAATAAAAAAATTTGATAGATTTTTTAAATTTACAAACTCTTTCCAAATCTCACAAATTCGTTTATAAATTTAACAAATCTCTCAACTTTTAAAATCAATCAAATCTTTATAACTCCATCTCCCAAAAAAACCTCCTTATTTTTGTCTTTAATCTTTCAACAAATTAAATAAACTAGCTTCTTAAATAGTATATTGCTTGTTTTCAATTGAAACTTGAAAGGATATAGAGTAGGAAACTTGATTAATCTAATTCTGGTAAACGAATTTGTTGATACAAATGCAAAGATTATTATTTTTTGTGATAAATTTTCTTAACATAATATTTTAACATGGTCTAACGATTTGATTTCTATTTTCTTAAGATTGATGAATATATTTTAGGATTGGCCTTGTCCAAATTCATACACAGTTGTCCCATTATATAGTTTAAATATTTAGAAACAGCAATCACTTTAAATGAAAATGAACTCACATTTATTACAGCGTAGTAAAAGATAACATTGCATTACAAGAGATCTAAATCATTGTAGAGTTATTATCAATGTAACATCTTCGGCTATGGAACAAAATAATAATAAACAAAAAGAGAGAGAGAGGGGAAAGTGAACATGGAGTGAGTGTCATATGAATGTGATTCATGATGAGGAGAAAGAGTTAAGATACTGTTGTGTCAGTTTTGGACGTAAGAGAAAGTTTGTCCCACTTGTTGGTGAATCCACAGTTCCTCTCGTCAACACTCTTCTTAACCTATTTTTTCATTGTCTCTTTCTTAGCTTTCTATTTTTCTCTTTCTTGTCACTTCATAGATTTCTACTTACATTCTTCAATCTCATTTAATTTCACGACAACTTCTAAATTGCGATCGTAATTTTCCTCTTTAATTTGGAAGAAACGCCAATCCTTCCTTTTTAAACATAACAATATAGATTTGCTTCCGTTATGATAATATTATGTTACTATACATAGTTGTTTTTTCTTTCTGAATTTTGAACTTTACATAGTTATGTGTTAGTTTTGGCCAGTGTATGATATGGCATAGCTATGCGATGACATTGTTTTGGTTTTAAAAGTAAGAAAATAGGTGAAAATTAAATGTTGTTTTGTAGTATATAGGACTGGAATCAGAAATAGAGAAAATAATGTAAGCATGGGTAAAGATAACGTCAAAGCGACAAGATGAAGGAAACAGTCAAACAGTAGAAAGAAGGACAGTAGGACCATGTTTTTATTGAGAAACATTTGTGTGATTTGATATTACATTTTTATTATGCACGTTTTTGACATCTGATTTGATCTAACAAAGCCCCTACCTAGCTAGACCTCCTTTGCATTCAACTACAATTATTTACTAAATTTGTATTCTCCTTAATTAATTCCCTTAAATATACGTAGGTGTAAGGCGTTCGTATACTCCATAAGTAACAATGCAGTAATTTAAATATTTTTTGTTTGTTAAAGTAGTAAATTAGATTTTGGAATCTTGAAAGCAAAGGATCATATCAACTGATTGTCATAAACTCGGTTTCCTGACTTTTGTATGTTACATTTTCCTTTGTGACTTTGTAGCAAATTAATTTGTTTTCTTAGGATGTACGATACTCAGATTACATCTTATGTTTTTTTGTTAAAGATTTTATCTTATGCTTGGACATCTAAAAACAGGTATAGCTAGCGATTTAGCTTATTATTTATTTATTTGGATAATCATATCTTATAGGCTAATTTGAACTTTACTACGTACTCCTAAACAGTCTTATTATTAGACCACTTAAACTTGAAACAATCAAGTAACGTTGTTCAAATAGCAAGAATATTGTTAGTTTGCTACTAGTTATGATAAACAAATAATATACAAAAATAAAAATGACCTCAAACCATATCGAGTAAAAAATGGTGAAAAGCGACATACATAAGAATAAATAATAATAAAAAATGACAAAGAAAACCTGAGTTACAAGTAAAAAAAAAAACCTGAGTTACAAGTATAAAATGTTTGGGTAGCTTTTAGCATAAAGAAAAAATAAACATTGTTAGCGTGGCTATGAATATCAACTACTATTATTAGTACAATTCCAAAAATATTTAAATTTTGTTCTTTTAAAAATCTGATCCCAATATATAGTTCAAAGCATTGATTTTATCTAA
The DNA here is from genome assembly GCA_020283515.1 of Alliaria petiolata. Classification (NCBI taxonomy): domain Eukaryota; kingdom Viridiplantae; phylum Streptophyta; class Magnoliopsida; order Brassicales; family Brassicaceae; genus Alliaria; species Alliaria petiolata. Next base: position 305,649,498 of record JAHZTW010000001.1, on the reverse strand, counting down.
ACATAAGAATAAACATATACAAACATGTAAGAAACAATTATATGTTCACTATCATTTATCATTCCACACAATTTTAATTTTCAGTAAAATTAAACCATTATTTCCACACATTAATCTCCGCTTTTCCTATACATTTTACTATTATTTGGTTGAAGAGGAGATTAGGTTGTATAAATAAATTATATTAATGTAACGTTTTTAATCCCCGGAATTAAAGTGTAGTACCACCTCACGTGGACTGAAGTCTAACCCACACTTCCCGCAAGTAAACCTTCCATCACAGTCTAAACACTAAACATAACGCATGACCTAATTTACTTTCTCATTGGGTAATGTGAAGCTTCTATATTACTCATCCCCATATTTGCCCATTGTTTAACAATTCCCCGTATATAAAAAAGATTCAGAAGAAGAAACAAAAGCATTATATATTTATGAAATTAAAATGAAACGCACACAACAAAATATTGGTCATCAATCTAACGAGAGAGTTTTGTGAATGTCCCCAAACTCATACATCACACCGTCACAACAGGTAACTGAAACCAATATTTTATAAAAATGTAACATTTAAGCCTACGTACGAGAGATAGATAAAGAAAGAGACAGGTCTTAAATTTCTTCTTCAAACCCAAATCTCCCACACGACTAGATCTGCAAAAGCAAAAAAGAGACCTCGAAATTAATCACATAAGTATATATTATGTATTATAATATATACACACATGCAGGCACATCCTCCGAAATATGTTATTACTAGAATTTATACTACAAAAGTCAAAAAACACGAAGGCCAAAAAAAGAAAAAAAACCCAATGAATGCTCTAAAGAAGCGCAAGGTGTGTGTGTAATTAAATTAGTTTGAGTCAACATTGTTGACCTAAGCCAAAAAAAACATGTCTCTCGCATGCATTTATCCATTTTAGATCCCAATGAAGAAATAAACTATTTTAGATCTATAAACCAGATTATTTATCCATTAATTAGTAGATTATTTAATTTACAATAATTTAACCTATAGTAGTATCTACTATCTAGCTATCTGAAGTGAATGTTCAATCCTTAATTATTATCAGAAAAAGGGGAAAATAAAGAGGCCAAGATAAAAAAACAAAACAAAACCAGATAGTAGGAGGCTCCATGTTGAAGAGGGTGAAGAGCCACTCCATATTCATCAGTAACAATGGGCTGACCCGCGGAATTAATGAGAACAACTTCTTCTCCGAATGCATCTCTCACATTGAACGGTCCCGGGCTCACTTCAAGCTCCATTTCATTGATGAACACCCTTATTCTCGCGCCCGCTGCTTTGTATTTTAGCCATGGTAATCCCATTATTTCATGTTAGTATCTTGACTATATCTTTATGTTAATGCCATCTATATAAAATAAACATATATAAACAATCTATTCTTATGAAAGAGAGAGGGTATAAAAATAAATAATCATTTACATACCAATAAACACATTAAGGTTTTTTTAAAGATTTATATTGATCAATGTGTCCCTTCCAATGTTGACACACAATTAATGTATCTAAGACTCGTGTTGAGTAGAAATTACAGATATATAAGTATAACGAGTTTCTTTCAAAAGGTAAATAAATATATAACTTTATATATCAACTTACCTTGAAGCTGGTCCGAAGTTGATGGGACAGTAGTAAGAGAATCTGAAGTTGTAATAGTAGTAGCAGTAGAAGTAGCGGGAGGAACATGGAGCATGATGTTGTTGTAAGAAGTGATTTGATGACTGGTAGTAGCGTAACAAGTCTGGGGCTGTGGCTGCTGCAACATCTTCATCCTCATTTCTTCATCTTCTTTCCCACTCAAGTGTTGATGATGATGATGAGATCCATAACTCACACTACCGTTCATGATCTCACTCAGCAGGAGTCCGGTACATGGCACCACCGTCGGAGGAGCCGGTTTCTGTTGCTCGATCATATCACCGGAGAGAAACCCTAATTGGGATGAGACGGCGATACCTTCAAACGCTCCGACCGTGGAAACCGGGAAAAGAAACGCGGCTTCTGAAGGAAACATCCCCATCATTTGACTACCACCCAAAGAGAGATTAGTGTTGTTCTTGTTCTTGTTTTTGCGGGGTTTGGTGGATTTGGAGGAGGATGAGGAGGAAGAAGAGGAAGAGGAAGCCGAATTGGCTGAGGAAAGAGGTTGCGGTTGCTGCTGCGGCTGCGGTTGAGGGAGGGAGTGTTTGTGGAGGAGGCGAAGTTTGTGTTTGCTACGGGACTTACGGTTTTGGAACCAATAGAAGACGTTAGCGTCACCGACTTGGCCGTATTCTTGAAGCTGAGCCCTAATCCTTCGAATCTCCTCTCTCGGTGGATTCACTATCCCTGAGTTGAAGATTGCTTCAAGTATCCGAATCTGCTCTGGCTTCGGATTCCATCTCGGTTTTGGCTCTGGACTCCTCTCAACCTCACACCCTTTAACAAATCACAACTCATGATCAGAATGGAAATCTCTATAACAAAATTATATGAAAGTTTTATGTTTCAATTGCTAAATATATATATGTAAAATTAGAAGTACCTGAAGAGAAGGGAGAAGATCGGTGGGAAGCAGAAGAAGGCAAGAGAGGAGAGTTGATGTCGTGTTGCCGTTGGTGAGGGTGAGGTTTGGACTTGAACATGCTTGGCCAGTGTCTATTCGAGGAAGCCATGACTGATTTAACTCGATCCGAAGAAGACAGATATATGTGTATGCATATGATGATGATTGATGTTGATGATGATGTGATGATGATGTGATGTGTCAAGAGAGAGGAGGAGAAGAGGCAGGGAACAGAATGGCTAATTGGAAGAAAATAAAAATGTGAATAGGGCAAAAGGGTTACGACCTCTTTCTCTCCCTCTTATAGTCTCTCTTCACCTACCCAACCTCTCTACTCTACATTTACTCATCTCTTTTACATAATTTAGTTTACCCATATCTCTATACAGCACTTCTCTCCCTCTATGTATATATGTATGTATTGTATTTTATTTATTTCCTCTGTATGCGTGTATTATATGTGTCTTAGAAAAGACAAATATATATATATATATTTTAAAGTAGCGCTTCTTCTCTTGTTTGAGATGCCAAAGAATTAGAGAAGTAGGCTAAATGCCACAAACAAGAATGTTACTCCATTAAAGAAAATAGAAGAACACTGTTTTTGTTTTCGTTTCATTAGTATTAAGTAGTTCAGTCAAAAGTATGTTTTAATTGCATTAAAAAGTGTATGTTAGCAATTGTGTAAGGGTCTTTGATCCGTTTTAGATTCCGAGGAGCATTTTGACATTTTTAGATTTAAATCTAATTTTACTTGTCATGGTTTAAAATTATTTCTTTATGATAGGATCCATGTTAGAAAATAAAATTTGTTTTAAGGGTTAGTTCCCTTAATGGTAATTTTGCTTGTCAGCACTAGAACTCAAATGGCTTTACAAAATGCCTAGGGAACATTCAATAAAAAAAAACAATGTTTTAGTGTATAAAGTACGTTAAAATGAGGTAGTCGGCGACTACTAGTCTATTGCTAACGTTAAATCACTGATGGGTACTGACCAACACTTCAATAACAAATAGAAGACAATTTGGAAATCCTTTATGTCTTCAACAGTCGTTTGATTAGTTGTATCATGAGCGTCTCCCACGTGAATTTACATTTACATTGTGTATTTTTTATTTTATGTTCTTTGGAGGAGAAATACCAGTTTATGTTGACGTATTATTTTATTCTGACAATTTTATACTTCAACATAATAATTACCTAAATTTATATAATAATAGGTTTATGTCCCAAAAAAAAAACTTGCGATTTTTTTCAACTTCTCCACATGTTCTCAATATTAAAAAAACAAATCAATTGCACCATCTTGAGATACAACCCGATCCATTTGTCACATTTTCGTTCTTCCAAGGTACATTTATACTGCAGACAAATATAAATTGGCAAAAGCGCATTCATACTTTCTAATGCACTACTGTAACGATAGGGTGCTTCCTGGGGATTAGCCGCAAACCATGCCCTCACATGCACTTGAAGAAACTGATTTAACTATTTTTTAAAAAAATATTAACTATTTTTTTCTCTTTTTGGAAATTCCTCTAAATTATTTTTTCAACGAATTTCCGATAGATTCATTTTTTTACAAATCTGTCGTCTCAGTAAGTTGAAATGGCTTTTTTAGTGGAAATATTTGGAGATAAACTAGTTACATATATATATATATATATATATAGTTCTCGAGAATGGGTATACTAGATCTATCATTTAGCTATGAAAAATAAACAAATAAGTATTTTACAATAAATTAACGATCTTAAGGTTCAGGAAAAAAAAAATTAACAACCAAACAAGAATAGATTTTCATAGTCAATATTTTTAGAAATAAATTTATTTTAGTAATTTGAAAATTATTTAATTAGTATATAAAATCATCTATCAATTCACTCACTCGATAAATTTATGTTTATATCAGTGCTAAGTCAAGTTATTTTTCACTCCAGCCGAATAAGAGTCTGCTTCGTGTTTTTATAGTTTTAGTTGTTATAGAGATCCCCTAATATCAATTTCTGAAACTAGAAAACAGTAAAAGATCGGAAGAAACTCAAAGTGATCATTAATGCATCCCCATGCCTCCCTTCCTTACAGTTCTTCTTCGCATTAAAATCCAAACTGCTTCTGCAGTTTCAAACGTACGAACTCAAATTTCTTCAGAAATTGAAGCAACAGACTCTTTGAAAGTGATCCATGTTTGGTTCTGAACTAAGATTTCTTCCTTTTCACTATTATTTTCTCTTCTGACATCTAAAAAAAACATTAAATAGAGCCAGACAGAAAGACCGCAATTTTACTTATTTTCCCACATTTTATTTTGTCGTAGAAATATGTTTATTAATTATGACAAGATGGGTTTTTATTATTTTGTGATTTAAAATGTAATCTTATATTCATATATATATGTGGCGGAGTTAATTTCTGGACTTTCAGTCTGTGCAGAAGACGATTCTCTCGGTCACCTTTTGGTTTGGCCTCAAATTTGGAGGGAGAGCAAATGGGTTGTTTGGCTATGGGAATAGTCATAATCTATGAACCAAACATGATTTTAGGGGTTTGTGGTGTAATAATACTGCAAAAATAACAAGTAGTATATATATATAAATATTAAAAGAAAAGAATAAATTTTTAGAGGTCAGGATGGGTGGTGGTGGTACAGTAATTGCAAATAAATTAAGATCGTTTTTTGGATTGACTCGAGGGTCTTTGTTGATGATCGTTCCCATTAATAATGGATTAATAACTGTTCATTTTTTTTTTTTTGAAATGTTAAGATTCTTTTCGTCTGCATTTACTTCAAAGATAAACGAAATGTGAACTTTTATCTTATCAACAATTGTATGACACAAAGTTAAACAGTCTTAATTTATTTGTAACTTTGTGTATAGGGTGAATGTACTTTGTTGAGCTTTTAAGGTTTTTCATTCGTTCGTAGTGGTCCCAATATATCAAACACATGTCAAATTGATTGCTGTTTAGACACCCCTCACTGAAATCTAGGGTTCCTCCATGACGCCAATAATATTTTCTAATAATATTTTAAAGAAAACAAATTGTTATTTTTTTTTTTTTGAACAAAAGAAAAAGAAAACAAATTGTTACTTAGAAGAATTAAGAGAAGATGAAAATATTACTAGTTAATAACCCAAACCAATAACTACTTGGAGTTCTTATTTTTTTGAAATGTTGAAATTTTAAACTATTTTTCTTATCACCGGATCAAATATATGTATTAAAAATGTAATGTTTTTTTATATAATAACCAACACGAAAACGCATGAGATAGCTAATTAGTAATTTAGTACTGTGACTTGACTGTCTTTTATAAAGTATTTTATATTTAATAAAAATGTAAAAGACCTTACAAATAATTTGAGACCGCCTATCATATTGGTATTGATAATATATACATTATTATGGATGTATATCATCTTTTTTTTCACTGGTAAATGGATGTATATCATCTTCGTACAAGACCGTTAGTAACTTTTTTTTTTTGATCAAAAGACCGTTAGTAACTTACTTTAAAAAATAACAAGTAAATCGAATTATTTTATTGTTTAATTAATGAGAGAATAGATGGAAAGATAAATATAAATTTGTTGCATTGATCGCCATTTTCTGATTCTTCAACCAAAGTTAAGCTGCGAATGCCCGAGCACCAAAACAGCTCAACATACTTTGTATTTCTTACTACTATGCCACATATATATATATATATATATATATATATATACTTTAGTTATAAAACTAGAATATATTTTATAATGAACGATGTACTTTAAATTATTTACACTTTGTAATTTAATTTATATGTACCCTCAAATAGATCTTCTAAAACTACACATAATTAATTAGTTAATTCTAGGTTTCACTCACACTTAATTTTGAACATCTGATATCATGTAGATGCACCGACTCGTTTATATCTTGCTTTATGTGTATATATATAACTTGTAAGATTTCTTTCAAATTCAAATGTTCAAATAGTAACTTCTTTTCATTTTTACGTCGAACATATATATGTCTTTGACTCATATATTTATGTTGTACATGTTAGAAGCAATTATTGTGAGGGAGTGGTAGATGAAGAGTGATCCATACCGAATAGTACTGAAGCGATAAGTGTTTGGTTTTTATTTAAGACATATTTAAAAAGTTTTCTACTTTTGTTTTCATCTTCCTTCTGGATTCAATCTTTTGATTTTTTTGCTACAACCAATTTGTCCCTACCAAAATGTCAATAAATTGCACGATCACTCAAATGCTTTATAGTTTATTATAATTGAAAGCTGATGAAAGCTGATTTCGCCTTAATTGAGTATTTCCCAACATTTAAAGTTTGCTTTATATAAACTCTTCACATATAATGTTTCAAAATTTGTATTATGGTAAATCATATATATGAAAATAGTCCTTGCTTGACATTTCAGGGTGTGAGAGAGCATGCGGGAATTGATATGTATACAAATATAACTAAATTCAAACTTAATTATTACTATTTTTTACTTAATTATAGTAATTATTTTAAAAATCAGAAAAGCATAAACATTGTATAGTAAGAAAACATAAGCCCATAACCATAAAAATCAGTGAAAGTTCGAAATTGTTTTCTAAAATATAAACATAAACATTATTCAATACTAGAGATTTTAACTTATATATCTTACTTTTCATATTCCTCTTGCAATACCCAAAAAAAAAATACATCTAAACCGAAAGAAAAGGAATAAAAAATCGTAGATGTGATAAAAAAATCAATCAACGTAATTACTCACTCTGTTTCTAAATCATAGATGTTTTAGATTTTCCCATATATTAATTTTGTTTTACAAAATGATTCTTCTAACTTTGTTTTTATTAACTATACTTAAGTTTTTCTTTAAATAATAAATATTATAAAGGTAAACTAAGTAAAAAACAGTAATAACTACACAAAAACATTGAAAACATTTAACTTTTTGAAACAAAATTTTGTTTTCCAAAAAATATTATTTAGAAACATAGGGATTATATATCAATAATCTAATAAATTGATAATCAAAGTACGTAGATGATAACTAATTGTTGGAAAAAAGAAGAAGAGAATTTGAATTTTGAACCATCAAAGCACAGTTAAACCATTAAATCATTCCGTTATAAGCTTTTCAATTGTCTTCTAAAATTTATCCTGACTATATATATATATATCTTGGATTGATGACAGAACCAAACTTAATTCTAAAATCTGAAATCTTCAACAAATATTAGGCATATGGCTAGCTAGACGACCAAGAAAATACTTCTTTGAGAAATTGCAAAATCTGGTAACAAAAGATTGCTAAATTAACTGATAGCTTTTCATCTCTCTCTCTTTGTTACTGTTCATCCCGAAAAGACATAAATACCCCTAACTTTTATTAAAATTTTCGATTTGCAGATTGATGTAACACGTAACTCGTCAACATTATTATTATCGGTTCATTTTGTATAACTTGTTATTTTAAATTTTATCAAGTTAACTTGGTGAATATTTAGTGTAAATTACACGTTAACATAAATATTAGTTTTATATTTACCATATTTTCACGTTAATATAATTATTATTCAGATATTTAATATCTTAACTCGTTATAAATATTATTATCATTTTATTTTGTTCAGCTTGTTATTATTATTAGTTAATGATATGTATAAATTATATAATTATGTATAAATTTACTATCTTATCATATTAATATAATTATTATGAAGATATGTAATAAATTATCACGATATAACGAGTTACAATCATTGTTACTTTTCCATTATAACGTTATAACACGTTATCACGTTAATGTGTATGAAGGATAAAATCGATATTACGCAGGAGAAAGAACTAATTTTAAACTTATCATTACCATTTTATTAATTTTTCATTCTACCTTTACCTATTACCAAACTTACCCTACTTCTTTTATCGAACTCACTCCAATACTTGATATATATAAACACAGGATATTAATATACGCATTTGTTTTTCTTATAAGAATTTACACACTTGTATAGTCTATCATTATATTGTATGTTGCGACTGCGAGGGATGCATTAAATGAAAGGTACATAGAGAGGGAGCACGAGAAATGGGTTATAGGAAAGAGGTTGTAAGTTTGTAAGCTAAAATTGCGCTCATTTTTTGCAGTCTCACACTAAATGCTCACATTAGTAAATACACCAACATGCCTTCTCTTCAATGCCCTAATTTCATTCACATGCAATTTCCTCACTTTTCATTTTTATTATTGTTATCCTTATCTTTGTTTACTATCATCAGTTGCCCAGTTCCATAATTTTGCATATTTTTAGTATCTAACTAAACTAACTAATGTGTGACTTCGTATACAATTGATGCAGCTATCAAATATATCTCGATTTGTGGAAAATAAAGATATAAATTAAATGTAAACATTATTTTTTCTTGTTATCTCTAGAAAAAGTTAAAAAAATTTGGTTCACTTGCTTTGGGTGGCCATGAGATTTTCGAAACCCATACAATATGATAATTTTTTCTCAATTCCTCAAATCATTTTTTTTTCAAGTCGTCAAAATAAATCTAAATATGATACTTAAGTAATTTCAAATAATATCATAAAAATCATACTAATAAATTTAATTCTTAAAACAATATAATACCAATAAACACCTTTTGCAACAATTATATAAGTATTAAAAAGATAGTTTAATGTTTTTCCTCTTTTTTTTTCCCTACAAAATTATATATATCTAATAGTTATTTTTTTCAGTAAGACTCTTAGAATAGTAGTCCCATACATTTGCATCAGAAGCAAGTGACTCTAATTCTAAGCTATATAGGGTGGGATGATTACTGGTTTAGTTTGATAGTTAACCTTATAACTCCTCTACACTATATAAACAGCGTGTGGCAGGATTGAAATTATGAAGAATTTGAGGGAGAGGGACAACTAAGAAAAGTAAAAGTTGGGCTGTTCTAGAGTCTCTTAGCTCATTGGACTCGATGACACAATCTTATCCGTTATTTATACTTTGTAACTCTCTCTTGAACTCAAAACAAGCTAGTTGATTTTTGAATAACAACCAATAATACTAATATATGGTACTTTATGATAAAATGTATTTTCTTCTTTTCCTTAAGAGTTCAAGATTTATAATTTCTTGACATCCAATGGTTTTACAACCATGTGAAGAAGCTAAATGGATGTGTTTTATGATTTTCTATCCATGTAAAGTCTTATAAGCATTTTTTTCGAGATCATTCGATTACTGTGAGAAACTAGTACTTTTTAAATATTCACTTTAGAGATCTATTTTCTTTTTCTTTCTGAAAGTCTTCCATCGCAAATATTTTCATTACATATTGCATGACATGTGTTCAAGTGATCTAACTCTGCAAGAGTTCTGATGATATTTAAATCATCGACATATACAAACTTAAGACCACTAATATAAAATAAGATGCGAAGGAGAAGAATGTTTTATTTCTTATGTCTTGTTGGTTTTGTTATTATTGTGTTATATATTTTTTTTTTAACCTGGGAACAAACGCATTTCCATTAAACAACACCCAACAAAAATGGCGCAAAACTGCTTATCTAAAAAAATAGTATCATGCATTACACAAAAAGTAAAATTTTGAGATTTGACAAAAGACGTAAAAGTCATGCATATACTCTTAAAATTTTGACAAAAGATGGAGAAAAGGCAAATTTGATAATTAAATTTAATCACATTGGGAATATGTGAAATGTATTTGAAAATCCTAAGAATCAGTGACCACTTACCTCACACGTGTCTAATGAAATTTAGAACAAAAAAATTTGGTTTGTGGAGTTAAACTTGCAATATCAATTTTCTAAGTACGAGAGATAAGTTTTCGAGAAACATCCTCTTATAGGAATGAGAGTATGCCAAAGAAAATATGCATTTCTAACAACATTCTCTCAAGTTTATGTTAGAGTCGGGATTCGTATCCCCTCTAAAAAGCCCGATTAAATTCACATCGGTCCCATTAAAATTCCTACTGTTGGCAATCCCAACTTTAGGTCGGCGACAAAAATGTTAGTACACAAGTTTTCTCATTTATCCTGAGAAAGCGTCTGATCGGCCATCTTTTGAAAAGTAGAGGAGGCGCAAGATCGCCTATCAATAGACGAACGGGGAAGATTCTTGATCGGCCACCTTTCGAGAAACTCCTCCGTTTGCAAGTCTTCATCACATGCCGACCTGGAGTCATTTAAGGTGGCCGACCTGAAGACATTTAGAGTCGCCGACCTGAAGACATTTAGAGAGACCGACCTGAAGACATTTAGAGAGACCGACCCGAAGACCTTTAGAGTTGGCCGACCTGACGGCGTGCCACAATCCGTCAGAGTTCACCCAGTCACTCAATCAGTGCCATGCCGCACTCAATCAGTGCCATGCCGCACTCAATCAGCGCACAGACTCCACTCATATTAAATAATATATTTAAAGTCATCTTTAAATGTTAGCCCTTCGATCAAGTCGATCTGGGCCGCCCAATATGAGGTGTGCCATCTATAAATAGAGGAGAAATTCGAAACGAAAAGGGATCGGTCTTTTTTCTCTCTAGAGATCTTGTAATCAAGACATATATTCCGACAATCGAAACTATCAATAAACGCTAAACAGCTCCGGCTAGGCTTAACCTCGAAAATCTCTTGAACAAAACTCATTAACTCTAATCTTCTTCTACTAAGCCGATTTGAGTTATCACAAAATCGATTAACTCTCATCTTCTTTTAGCAAACCGATCCGAGTTATTACAGTTTATTTGTTTGAGATTGTATATTAAAAAATGACAAATGACATAATTAATATCTAAAGCTTACACATCCCTAAACAAAACTAGTAAAGAAACCCTATAATGCATCGGGATTATAACTAAGAAGGCTTTGAGGAATGAGAATGTTTGAAGTAAATATACTGTATTTTCTAATACTTAGGACTATATATATACAAACACAGTGATATTACTATTAGAACTCTTGCTGGGATCCTTGGTTAGTTTTTTTTTTTTGCCTCAAATATACAGTATATCACCAAATTCAGACAACATGCTCGTAGCACATATACAATTTAAATAAACACGATACTCGAAAAGATCAACATCTGGAGTAAAATTCTTTCTCCAAAAAAGTAAAAACGTTTAGAGTAAAATTAACACGATACCGACACGATTAATTATTTAGGTGTACCAAAAGGTTAGTTGATGTAACCCCCATGCGTGAAATCCGGCGCAGATTAAAATCCGCTAATAGGACGGATAACGGATGTAGTAAACCGAAAGTGTTACTTAAAAAAAAATATATATCAAATATAAAAGTATTTTTACTTTATATACAAACTGTTAAAAATTATCGATATATTCCACAAACTGTTTCAGACAACGCGATCATGGAGTCTCTTGAAGAAAGCGGTCAGTGATGATGTTATATATGGACCAGTACTTAGATTCTTAAGGAGAACGAAGCTTGGTTTACACGGAATTTGATCTCGGTCTAATTAGAACAGCGTGTCCAGAGATCTTTAACTGAAGTCAAATGCTCCTTCGAAAAAAACACGTATTAGAAATAACGAACATAGTAAGATTATTTGATCGTTATGAACACAGAAATAATCGATTGAAACAGATCGGATCTGTCACTCTACTAATGCTTTTCTCAATACTAAAATGCTGAAAAGTCAACTAATTCCTTACTTCAGCAAAAGATGGACAAAGATCTCCTTTTCTTGATCATATGAACCCAATTATGTCAGCATCGGGCATTTGGTCTAGTGGTATGATTCTCGCTATGGGTGCGAGAGGTCCCGAGTTCGATTCTCGTAATGCCCCCACTGACTTTTTTTGAACGTTAGATGATCACAGTGCACTTAGAAATCAAGATCCACCAAAATGTAATCTTTACTTTGAGATGTGAGATGCTTCTTCTATCGCATTTCGAACAAAAGCCTAGCTACGGGAACACGATCTTATATGATGAACATAAACTAATAGGACAAAAATTTCAAGCTACATTTTGCTTTCACTTAATTTACTCAACAATCAGGGCATTTGGTCTAGTGGTATGATTCTCGCTTAGGGTGCGAGAGGTCCCGAGTTCAATTCTCGGAATGCCCCATTTTCATTTTTTTTTTAATATATCTCAGGGGCATTCAGGAGAACTACAACATTCCCCTCAATTGCTCCAGACATACCTTGGCTTTCAAGTCTCAGTCTTGCACGCACGTCTTGATAATATTCCAAACCAGTTAATGCAAGCAGTATGCTGCATGAAATGAAATGAAAAAAAAAAGTGAACGCTCAAGTTACTTAAGTCACAGCCAAAAAAAACAAAAGAGTAGTAAAATTTCCAGAAAAGTTACTTTGACCTTAAGTTACATCAATAGCCGAGCGGTAAGATTCTCGTGTAGGGTGAAAGAGGTCCCATCTAAAGACTCTGATAACACGTAACCATTATTTTGGCCACAGAAGTTGAAGAGCTAAAGAAGATAACACTAACCGGAGACATTGTCATTTGTAAACTCCGGGAGTAATGGCGTCGGAAGAGAGTTCGAGACCGCCACACATCATGGTGTTTCCTTACCCCGCACAAGGCCACTTGCTTCCGCTTCTAGACTTGACTCACAACCTCTGCCTTCGTGGCCTCAACGTCTCCGTCGTCGTCACTCCAGGAAACCTCCAATACCTCTCTCCTCTTCTCTCCGCTCATCCATCCTCCGTGACTTCCGTCGTCTTCCCATTCCCTCCCAATCCTTCACTCCCTCCCGGCGTTGAGAACGTCAAAGACCTCGGAAATTCCGGTAATCTCCCAATCATGTCCTCTCTTCGCCGGCTCCGTGACCCTATCATCCTCTGGTTCCGTTCTCACCGAAATCCGCCGGTCGCTGTCATCTCCGATTTCTTCCTTGGATGGACACGCGATCTCTGCGACCAGATCGGTATCCCTCGTTTCGCCTTCTTCTCCTCCGGCGCTTTCTTAGCTTCCGTTTTCCAGTTTTGCTTCGACAACATCGAAACCATCAGATCAACGGCGACGGACACGATCCGTTTCGCCGATCTTCCTCGTGTCCCAGTTTTCAAGGAGGAACATCTCCCATCGGTGGTTCGAGGCTTGCTCCGATCTCCGTCACCGGATCTCGCAAGCATCAAAGACGATTGCTCGATGAATTTTCTGAGCTACGGTTGTGTTTTCAATTCGGCGGAGTGTTTAGAAGACGAGTTCATGGAGTACGTGAAGCAGAGAGTTGGTCACGATCGGGTTTTCGGAGTTGGCCCGCTTTGTTTAATCGGGTTGGACCCGGTTAGTACGGTTGAGTCTGATTCCGGTTTGCTGAGCTGGCTCGACGGTTGCCCCGAACGGTCCGTGGTATATATCTGTTTCGGAAGTCAAAAGACGTTGAACAGAGAGCAGTGCGATGCTTTGGCCCTGGGACTCGAGAAGAGCATGACCCGGTTCGTTTGGGTGGTTAAGAAAGACCCGGTACCCGAAGACCCGGTACCCGAAGGATTCGAGGACCGGGTCGCTGGTCGGGGAATGGTCGTGAGAGGTTGGGCACCTCAGCTTGCGGTGTTGCGACACGTTGCGGTAGGAGGGTTTTTGAGCCACTGTGGATGGAACTCGGTGCTGGAAGGATTAACGTGCGGAGTTACGGTGTTGGGGTGGCCAATGGAGGCGGACCAGTTTGTGAACGCGAGGTTGCTGGTGGAGGATTTGGGTGTGGCGGTTCGGGTCTGCGAAGGGGATGGAACAGTACCAAATCCGGATGAGTTGGGTCGGGTCATAGGTGAAACAATGGGCGAGTGTGGCCGCGAAGTAGGTGCTCATGCGGAGAAGATACGAGGGAAGGTAGTAGGAGCAGTGACTGAGGCAAAAGGAAGCTCTTTTGCTGATTTAGAAAGACTTGTCAAAGAATTTGGAGTCGAGAGAAAATATTAAATAACTAACAAAAAAAAGTGGATTTTCATTCTCAAGAAGCAAAATGATTATTACAAATTTACACACGAGAGAAGAGAAGAATGATCTTCCGTTCATATTTGTTCAATTAATTTAGTTGAATTTGTCTGTCTATGATCGAGGATCGTAGTTTCTATTAAAATTGCAAACGTCACTGCCACATACCTTCACTTTGGTATTAGATTATAAAAATTTGGACTAAGCGAAGCTCTCTCTTCTTGAGATATTCTAACCACGTAACACATCAGACACCACCTGTCTGATTCTCCCAACAACGAGCTGAATGACATGTAAAAAAAGATAATGCTCTTAAGTTATTAAGCATCCAGCAGAAACGCAATAACATAAAAACAATGCGTAATCAAACTTCAAGACTATTTGCTTCAACTGCATTACACTAATAGCAGGGCATTTGGTCTAGTGGTATGATTCTCGCTTTGGGTGCGAGAGGTCCCGAGTTCGATTCTC